>CM077033.1:106234917-107434917 GCA_039090855.1 Macrothele yani | reverse complement strand
GACTTCTTTTTATTTACTATAGCATTATTTTTTATTTTCTTTATTACTTCTATGTTCCATTTTTTATTAAATGGTTGTGATAACCAAAGCTACCTGCAATTTTTTTTATGAATTTGATTTCTTCATTGATGAACTGACTATTTTCAGAATGTGTATATGCTCTTTTAATTAAGGTTTTTAGACTATTGCATTTTTGAGGATAAGGATGTGCCGAATTGTACGGGATTAGAACAGGAACAAATTAACTTTTCCTATAAACCCTGTATAGTAACTTATCTGTGGATTTGATAACTTGTACGTCCAAAAAGGCTATTGCATTATTTTTTTCTATTTCAACCGCGAATTCTATTGTTGGGAATAAAGCGCTGTTACATTTGGTTAATTTTCTTAATTCTTCTTCGTTCAGTTTTGATAGAATGAAAATATCATCCACGTATCGACAGTACACTTCTGGTTTTTCTTCCATACGATGCAGGACATTTTCTTCAGTCTTGTTCATCACAACTTCAGCATATAAAGTTGATAATGGTGTGCCCATTGGGCCTCCTGAATATTGCTTGAATATTTTGTTCTTGTATGTAAAAATATTATTTTCATATAAATAGAATAAAACTTTTTTGAATTCATGAATTTGTGTGTTATTTAAAATTTCAAGATTTTGCAACTTCTTAATAATAGTTTCAATAGCTTCTGGAACAGGAGTGCTTGGATATAATGCTTTAACGTCCATGCTTGCCATATTTAAGTCCTTTAGGCCAGTTTTTACATTTTTAATTTTCTCAATAAATTCAAACGTGTTCTTGATTTAAATGGTTTTCCTTACATTAAAGGTACTACCAATGAAATTAATAATATTTGTAAAACGCATAAGATTCAAATTGGAGGAAAAGTAAATACCATCAAAAATATGGTAATAAAATATAATGAAAAAATAAAAATGTTAGAAAAAGCAGGTATTTACTCAATTCCTATTACTGAAAATCCTCCAATGGCTTATATAGGAAGTACCAAAAATAAGCTTAAACACAGATTAAAACAACACATAAAAAATTGGCAGAAAAAAGAAGAAAAAACAGCACTTATTCAATACTGTCTGGCTAACCAAAAATATCCTAAATTCGAAAATATAAAAATCATTAAAAGCTGTAAATCCGAAAAACACCTCAGAATAGCAGAGTCGGTAATGATCGAAAAAATAGGGCAAAAGTTTGCAACCATAATGACCCTAATATTTTGAGAAACAGCTGGAGAAATTTAATTAAAATTGAGCAAAAAAATGAAAAAGTTCGAAAAATGAGATCAGTGACCAACAAGAGATGGCGCCACAACGCCCAAGAAGAAGCAATAGCCGATGACAGAAGCAGCCCGCGAGAACCACCGAAATGCCTAGCTGACACGGTCCGTGCTAGTCGGAGCAAAACGTCCCTCGATGACGGTAATGGAGTATTACCGAAAGTACTCAAGTTATGAAAAAAAAAAAAATGAAGTGGACCCGCAACTAAATGAAAAACCCCCATGCCTCATCCACATAACGGAAATAAGAATTGAAAACCAAGCCCCACGTGCGGTAAGTGGTAATCGAACTTTACCAACAAAAAAGGGAAGTTCAAAAATGCAAATGCATTAATGCACGTTAAAAAAATAACCTCCAATATCGGAAGTAAATTGAAAAAGTGTAGAGAAATGTTGAAAGAGGTAAGAAACCTTGTAATACTTATATTTGTATGCACATAAATTTAAGAACAACTGTGGCTTCTGCTATAGATGTTTTAACCTGAATTTAAATGTAAATAGGTTGCAAATTTTACAGAATAAGTTTCTAAGAATATTGGATTTAAAGATCTCTCCCTCTACTGTTAACTACTTACAATTATTCCACTATCATCATAACCATGTTGACCCAAATAGGTATGGAATTCCGTCAATTAAACAACTATTTCATTTTAACATTGGTAAACTGATGTTTAAAAGGATGAAAAATAATTTGTTTTTCGATGTAATAGATTTAAACTTCATTAATCAAAAGGCATTATTTTGACGCATTCTACCCAAGACACAGATGTCAAAGCAAGGTATTAACTACATTGGTCCTGAGTACTGGAATGGGTTATCTGTGGAGTTAATTGATATTAATAATTTAACACTATTTTTAAAAAAATTAAAAATATACTTACTTAATAACTAAAAAAAAAAACTAACATATTTTTTTTATTGGAGGTTTAACGACCACCGTGAGCAACTCAATGGGCTATAAGCAGTCGCCTGTCCCTGATTTAGGGTCACTGGTTTCATGGAAGGGAGAGAGTCAGTGCTGTAAGACAAACACAACATCCATTCATTGATTGATTGGAGGTTTAATGACCACTGTGAGCAACTCAATGGGCTATAAGCAGTCGCCTGTCCCTAATTTAGGGTCACTGGTTCCATGGAAGGGAGAGAGTCAATGCTGTAAGACAAACACAACATCCATTCATTGATTGATTGGAGGTTTAATGACCACCGTGAGCAACTCAATGGGCTATAAGCAGTCGCCCGTCCCTAATTTAGGGTCACTGGTTCCATGGAAGAGAGAGAGCCAGTGCTGTAAGACAAACACAACATCCATTCATTGATTGATTGGAGGTTTAATGACCACCGTGAGCAACTCAATGGGCTATAAGCAGTCGCCCGTCCCTAATTTAGGGTCACTGGTTCCATGGAAGGGAGAGAGTCAGTGCCATAAGACAAACACAACATCCATTCATTGATTGATTGGAGGTTTAATGACCACCGTGAGCAACTCAATGGGCTATAAGCAGTCGCCCGTCCCTAATTTAGGGTCACTGGTTGCATGGAAAGGAGAGAGTCAGTGATGTAAGACAAACACAACATCCATTCATTGATTGATTGGAGGTTTAATGACCACCATGAGCAACTCAATGGGCTATAAGCAGTCGCCCGTCCCTAATTCAGGGTCACTGGTTGCATGGAAAGGAGAGAGCCAGTGATGTAAGACAAACACAACATCCATTCATTGATTGATTGGAGGTTTAATGACCACCATGAGCAACTCAATGGGCTATAAACAGTCGCCCGTCCCTAATTCAGGGTCACTGGTTCCATGGAAAGGAGAGAGCCAGTTCTGTAAGACAAACACAACATCCATTCATTGATTGATTGGAGGTTTAATGACCACCGTGAGCAACTCAATGGGCTATAAGCAGTCGCCTGTCCCTAATTTAGGGTCACTGGTTCCAGGAAGAGAGAGAACCAGTGCTGTAAGACAAACACAACATCCATGCCTCACTGGGATTCGAACCCGGACCCCTTTCGGACGAATGATAAGAAGCCATCAATTAGACCACTGCACCAACATCTTTCCCTTATTGCATTGACACGACAAGTACTTGACTCATTTGTTCTGTTTCGGGGATTCAGGGCACATCAGGTCTCTGTGAGGCCTTTTCCCTGTTTTCCCTTGTTGCTATCACTTTTTAATTGCACATAAATATCTCTGCTTCATGATGTTATAATGTAACAGCACAAATATTGAAATGAATAAAAAAAATATTTTCAATTTTTAGTTTAAAAATTAAGCAACTCATAAGGCTTTACTCAGATCAATGTATTTATTTCTCTTCCATCTTGAAGAACTTTTCTTTATAAACTTCCTCAGAGTTTTTTTAATTTCACAGATTAGAGCCTCTAGATTTTTATCAAGGCCTGTTAGAAACTTCATATAAAGATTTGTTTATACAAGAATTTAAAATTAGTTGCCAGTTTCCTTCTGCCGTTTATTCAATTAAAAACTTTTCATTATTTGTTTATTTTTCTTGTTTTTTTTTTAATTAGTTTGTTAAACATCCTGTTAATTTTTTTTGTTGGTTCATTGATAAAATTTCAATTTACTTCCGATATTGGAGGTTATATTTTTAAACGTGCATTAATGCATTTGCATTTTTGAACTTCACTTTTAGTTGGTAAAGTTCGATGGACACTTACCGCACGTGGGGCTTGGTTGTAGCCAGGGGGTTTTTGGAAGGGGTCGGAGAGAGGTTGTGATGAACGAAATTGAAGAAAATTTCCTGCATTGTATGGAAGAAAAACCAGAAGTGTACTGTCGATACATGGATGATATTTTCATTCTATCAAAGCTGAAACGAAGAAGAATTAAGAAAATTAACCAAATGTAACAGCGCTTTATTCCCAACAATAGAATTCACAGTTGAAATAGAAAAAAATAATGCAATAGCCTTTTTGGACGTACAAGTTATCAAATCCACAGATAAGTTACTATACAGGGTTTATAGGAAAAGTTAATTTGTTCCTGTTCTAATCCCGTACAATTCGGCACATCCTTATCCTCAAAAATGCAATAGTCTAAAAACCTTAATTAAAAGAGCATATACGCATTCTGAAAATAGTCAGTTCATCAATGAAGAAATCAAATTCATAAAAAAATTGCAGGTAGCTTTGGTTATCCTAACCATTTAATAAAAAATTAAACACAGAAGTAATAAAGAAAATACAAAATAATGCTGTAGTAAATAAAAAAGAAGTCAAATATTTAAATGGTTTTCCTTACATTAAAGGTACTACCAACAAAATTAATAATATTTGTAAAAAGCATAAGATTCAAATTGGAGGAAAAGTAAATACCATCAAAAATATGGTAATAAAAAATAATGAAAAAATAAAAATGTTAGAAAAAGCAGGTACTTACTCAATTCCTATTACTGAAAATCCTCCAATGGCTTATATAGGAAGTACCAAAAATAAGCTTAAACACAGATTAAAACAACACGTAAAAAACTGGCAGAAAAAAGAAGAAAAAACAGCACTGATTCAATACTGTCTGGATAACCAAAAATATCCTAAATTGGAAAATATAAAAATCATTAAAAGCTGTAAATCCGAAAAACACCTCAGAATAGCAGAGTCGGTAATGATTGAAAAAATAGGACAAAAGTTTGCAACCATAATGACCCTAATATTTTGAGAAACAGCTGGAGAAATTTAAATTAAAATTGAGCAAAAAAATGAAAAAGTTCGAAAAAATGAGATCAGTGACCAACAAGAGATGGCGCCACAACGCCCAAGAAGAAGCGATAGCCGATGACAGAAGCAGCCCGCGAGAACCACCGAAATGCCCAGCTGACACGGTCCGTGCTAGTCGGAGTAAAACGTCCCCTAGATGACGGTAATGGATTATTACCGAAAGTACTCGGGTTATGAAGAATTATTGAAGTAAATTAGGAGGCAGCAAAGGAAAAAAACTCATTTAGTGACAAGGCCAGATAAATACCAACGGAAAAAAAAAATGAAGTGGACCCGCAACCAAATGAAAAAACCCCATGCCGCATCCACATAACGGAAATAAGAATTGAAAGCCAAGCCCCACGTGCGGTAAGTGTTCATCAAACTTTACCAACTAAAAGTGAAGTTCAAAAATGCAAATTGATAAAATTGTTTTTTTTTTAATGAAAAAACTTTCTTGATCAGTCTCTTGTTTTAATGAGGTTCATAGTCCAATATTTTAATTTTTTTGCCATACAGGTTTCAATTTTTAAATAAAAAATTTGTGATTTTCCAAAATACTATTTTGTTCATTGCTATTATGGCTTTTTTATATCCCTTAATTCTGTATTCCAGTGTTTGAAACATTTGTCCTATATAACTACTGCAGTCCAGTGGAATTTGATAAATGACATTTTCTCTTTCCATCTTTTCTTGTGTATCTCTGTAATGTTCTTTATCTATATATATAAAGGTGAAAGTTTGTATACTTGTTTCTTTGTCGGCTATACAAATCTACAGTTTTCAACTTCAAAACCACCAAATTTGGTATACTATCTCATTGTACTCTAACTTAGACCTTAGAAGGGTTTTGAAAGGGATCAGAGCCTGGGGGAGGAGCACAAGTGAGCCCCCATACAAAATTTTATTTCAGTTAAAATTTCTACAGTTTTCAATTTAGGACCACCAAATTTGGTATACTATCTCATGGTACTCTGATTTAGACCATGCATGGTTTTGGGAAGGGGTTGGAGCCCGGGGGTCAAAGGGCTGGGGGCTCAAAGGGCCCCCTTACAGAATTTTCATAAAAAGTTCTTGTTTTAAATTTACAACCACCAAATTTGGTATATTATCTCATGATACTCTGACTTAGACCGTAGACAGTTTTTGGATGGGATCGGAGCCTGAAGGGGTCATACAAATTTTTTGTTATTTTAGTTAAAATTTCTACAGTTTTCATTTTAGAACCACCAAATTTGGTATACTATCTCATGGTACCCTGATTTAGACTGTACATGGTTTTGGGAAGGGGTTGGAGGCCGGGGGTCAAAGGGCTGGGGGCTCAAAGGGCCCCCATACAGAATTTTCATAAAAAGTTCTTGTTTTCAATTTACAACCACCAAATTTGGTATATTATCTCATGATACTCTGACTTAGACCGTAGACAGTTTTTGGATGGGATCGGAGCCTGAAGGGGTCATGCAAATTTTTTATTTTAGTTAAAATTTCTACAGTTTTCATTTTAGGACCACCAAATTTGGTATACTATCTCATGGTACTCTGATTTAGACCGTACATGGTTTTGGGAAGGGGTTGGAGCCTGGGGGTTAAAGCAAAGCGCCCCCATACAAAATTTTCATAAAAAGTTCTACAGTTTTCAATTTACAACCAACAAATTTGCTATATTATCTCATGATACTCTGACTTAGACTGTAGACAGTTTTTGGATGGGATCGGAGCCTGAAGGGGCCCCCATACAAAATTTTCATTATTTTAGTTAAAATTTCTACAGTTTTCATTTTAGAACCACCAAATTTGGTATACTATCTCATGGTACTCTGATTTAGACCGTACATGGTTTTGGGAAGGGGTTGGAGCCTGGGTGTCAAAAAGCTGGGGGCTCAAAGGGCCCCCATACAGAATTTTCATAAAAAGTTCTACAGTTTTCAATTTACAACCACCAAATTTGGTATATTATCTCATGATACTCTGACTTAGACCGTAGACAGTTTTTGGATGGGATCGGAGCCCAAAGGGGATCAGAGGGAGAGGGGGCATGTAAAATGTTCGTTATTTGATTAATAGTTAAAATTTCTACAGTTTTCATTTTAGAACCACCAAATTTGGTATACTATCTCATGGTACTCTGGATTTAGACCATACATGGTTTTGGGAAGGGGTTGGAGCCTGGGGCTCAAAGGGCTGGGGGCTCAAAGGGCCCCCATACAGAATTTTCAAAAAAGTTCTTGTTTTCAATTTACAACCATCTAATTTGGTATATTATCTCATGATACTCTGACTTAGACCGTAGACAGTTTTTGGAAGAGGTCAAAGTGGGGGGTTAAGGGGGACCCCATACAAAATGTTTGCTATTTTAGTTAAAATTTCTACAGTTTTCATTTTAGAACCACCAAATTTGGTATACAATCTCATGGTACTCTGATTTAGACCGTAGATGGTTTTGGGAAGGGGTTGGAGCCTGGGGCTCAAAGGGCTGGGGGCTCAAAGAGCCACCACACAAAATTTTTATAAAAAGTTCTTGTTTTCAATTTACAACCACCAAATTTGGTATATTATCTCATGATACTCTGACTTAGACCGTAGACAGTTTTTGGATGGGATCGGAGCCTGAACTGGTAAAGGGGGCCCCCATACAAAATGTTCATTATTTTAGTTAAAATTTCTACAGTTTTCAATTTAGAACCACCAAATTTTGGTATACTATCTCATGGAACTCTGATTTAGACCGTACATGGTTTTGGGAAGGGGTTGGAGCCTGGGGGTCAAAGGGCTGGGGGCTCAAAGGGCCCCATACAGAATTTTCATAAAAAGTTCTACAGTTTTCAATTTACAACCACCAAATTTGGTATATTATCTCATGATACTCTGACTTAGACCGTAGACAGTTTTTGGATGGGATCAGAGCCTGAAGGGGTCATACAAATTTTTTATTTTAGTTAAAATTTCTACAGTTTTGATTTTAGGACCACCAAATTTGGTATACTATCTCATGGTACTCTGATTTAGACCATACATGGTTTTGGGAAGGGGTTGGAGCCTGGGGGTCAAAGGGCTGGGGGCTCAAAGCGCCCACATACAGAATTTTCATAAAAAGTTCTCGTTTTCAATTTACAACCACCAAATTTGGTATATTATCTCATGATACTCTGACTTAGACCGTAGACAGTTTTTGGATGGGATCGGAGCCTGAAGGGGTCACACCAATGTTTTGTTATTTTAGTTAAAATTTCTAGTTTTCATTTTAGAACCACCAAATTTGGTATACTATCTCATGGTACTCTGATTTAGACCTTACATGGTTTTGGGAAGGGGTTGGAGCCTGGGTGTCAAAGGGCTGGGGGCTCAAAGGGCCCCCATACAGAATTTTCATAAAAAGTTCTTGTTTTCAATTTACAACCACCAAATTTGGTATATTATCTCATGATACTCTGACTTAGACCGTAGACAGTTTTTGGATGGGATCGGAGCCTGAAGGGGTCATACCAATGTTTTGTTATTTTAGTTAAAATTTCTACAGTTTGCATTTTAGAACCACCAAATTTGGTATACTATCTCATGGTACTCTGATTTAGACCGTACATGGTTTTGGGAAGGGGTTAGAACCCGGGGGTCAAAGGGCTGGGGGCTCAAAGGGCCCCCATACAGAATTTTCATAAAAAGTTCTTGTTTTCAATTTACAACCACCAAATTTGGTATATTATCTCATGATACTCTGACTTAGACCGTAGACACTTTTTGGATGGGATCGGAGCCTGAAGGGGTCATACAAATTTTTTATTTTAGTTAAAATTTCTACAGTTTTCATTTTAGAACCACCAAATTTGGTATACTATCTCATGGTACTCTGATTTAGACCATACATGGTTTTGGGAAGGGGTTGGAGCCTGGGGCGCAAAGGGCTGGGGACTCAAAGGGCCCCCATACAGAATTTTCATAAAAAGTTCTTGTTTTCAATTTACAACCACCAAATTTGGTATATTATCTCATGATACTCTGACTTAGACCGTAGACAGTTTTTGGATGGGATCGGAGCCTGAAGGGGTCATACAAATTTTTTGTTATTTTAGTTAAAATTTCTACAGTTTTCATTTTAGGACCACCAAATTTGGTATACTATCTCATGGTACTCTGATTTAGACCGTACATGGTTTTGGGAAGGGGTTGGAGCCTGGGGCTCAAAGGGCTGGGGGCTCAAAGGGCCCCCATACAGAATTTTATAAAAAGTTCTTGTTTTCAATTTACAACCACCAAATTTGGTATATTATCTCATGATACTCTGACTTAGACCGTAGACAGTTTTTGGATGGGATCGGAGCCTAAAGGGGTCATACAAATTTTTTGTTATTTTAGTTAAAATTTCTACAGTTTTCATTTTAGAACCACCAAATTTGGTATACTATCTCATGGTACTCTGATTTAGACCGTACATGGTTTTGGGATGGGGTTGGAGCCTGGGGTCAAAGGGCTGGGGGCTCAAAGGGCCCCCTTACAGAATTTTCATAAAAAGTTCTTGTTTTCAATTTACAACCACCAAATTTGGTATATTATCTCATGATACTCTGACTTAGACCGTAGACAGTTTTTGGATGGGATCGGAGCCTGAAGGGGTCATACAAATTTTTTGTTATTTTAGTTAAAATTTCTACAGTTTTCATTTTAGGACCACCAAATTTGGTATACTATCTCATGGTACTCTGATTTAGACCATACATGGTTTTGGGAAGGGGTTGGAGCCTGGGGCACAAAGGGCTGGGGGCTCAAAGGGCCCCCATACAGAATTCTCATAAAAAGTTCTTGTTTTCAATTTACAACCACCAAATTTGGTATATTATCTCATGATACTCTGACTTAGACCGTAGACAGTTTTTGGATGGGATCGGAGCCTGAAGGGGTCATACAAATTTTTTGTTATTTTAGTTAAAATTTCTACAGTTTTCATTTTAGGACCACCAAATTTGGTATACTATCTCATGGTACTCTGATTTAGACCGTACATGGTTTTGGGAAGGGGTTGGAGCCTGGGGCTCAAAGGGCTGGGGGCTCAAAGGGCCCCATACAGAATTTTTATAAAAAGTTCTTGTTTTCAATTTACAACCACCAAATTTGGTATATTATCTCATGATACTCTGACTTAGACCGTAGACAGTTTTTGGATGGGATCGGAGCCTGAAGGGGTCATACAAATTTTTTGTTATTTTAGTTAAAATTTCTACAGTTTTCATTTTAGAACCACCAAATTTGGTATACTATCTCATGGTACTCTGATTTAGACCGTACATGGTTTTGGGATGGGGTTGGAGCCTGGGGTCAAAGGGCTGGGGGCTCAAAGGGCCCCCTTACAGAATTTTCATAAAAAGTTCTTGTTTTCAATTTACAACCACCAAATTTGGTATATTATCTCATGATACTCTGACTTAGACCGTAGACAGTTTTTGGATGGGATCGGAGCCTGAAGGGGTCATACAAATTTTTTGTTATTTTAGTTAAAATTTCTACAGTTTTCATTTTAGGACCACCAAATTTGGTATACTATCTCATGGTACTCTGATTGAGACCGCACATGGTTTTGGGAAGGGGTTGGAGCCTGGGGTCAAAGGGCTGGGGGCTCAAAGGGCCCCCTTAGAGAATTTTCATAAAAAGTTCTTGTTTTCAATTTACAACCACCAAATTTGGTATATTATCTCATGATACTCTGACTTAGACCGTAGACAGTTTTTGGATGGGATCGGAGCCTGAAGGGGTCATACAAATTTTTTGTTATTTTAGTTAAAATTTCTACAGTTTTCATTTTAGGACCACCAAATTTGGTATACTATCTCATGGTACTCTGATTTAGACCGTACATGGTTTTGGGAAGGGGTTGGAGCCTGGGGCTCAAAGGGCTGGGGGCTCAAAGGGCCCCCATACAGAATTTTTATAAAAAGTTCTTGTTTTCAATTTACAACCACCAAATTTGGTATATTATCTCATGATACTCTGACTTAGACCGTAGACAGTTTTTGGATGGGATCGGAGCCTGAAGGGGTCATACAAATTTTTTATTTTAGTTAAAATTTCTACAGTTTTCATTTTAGAACCACCAAATTTGGTATACTATCTCATGGAACTCTGATTTAGACCGTACATATTTTTGGGAAGGGGTTGGAGCCTGGGGGTCAAAGGGCTGGGGGCTCAAAGGGCCCCCATACAGAATTTTCATGAAAAGTTCTTGTTTTGAATTTACAACCACCAAATTTGGTATATTATCTCATGATACTCTGACTTAGACCGTAGACACTTTTTGGATGGGATCGGAGCCTGGAAGGGGTCATACAAATTTTTTATTTTAGTTAAAATTTCTACAGTTTTCATTTTAGAACCACCAAATTTGGTATACTATCTCATGGTACTCTGATTTAGACCATACATGGTTTTGGGAAGGGGTTGGAGCCTGGGGCGCAAAGGGCTGGGGGCTCAAAGGGCCCCCATACAGAATTTTCATAAAAAGTTCTTGTTTTCAATTTACAACCACCAAATTTGGTATATTATCTCATGATACTCTGACTTAGACCGTAGACAGTTTTTGGATGGGATCGGAGCCTGAAGGGGTCATACAAATTTTTTGTTATTTTAGTTAAAATTTCTACAGTTTTCATTTTAGGACCACCAAATTTGGTATACTATCTCATGGTACTCTGATTTAGACCATACATGGTTTTGGGAAGGGGTTGGAGCCTGGGGCTCAAAGGGCTGGGGGCTCAAAGGGCCCCCATACAGAATTTTTATAAAAAGTTCTTGTTTTCAATTTACAACCACCAAATTTGGTATATTATCTCATGATACTCTGACTTAGACTGTAGACAGTTTTTGGATGGGATCGGAGCCTGAAGGGGTCATACAAATTTTTTGTTATTTTAGTTAAAATTTCTACAGTTTTCATTTTAGAACCACCAAATTTGGTATACTATCTCATGATACTCTGATTTAGACCGTACATGGTTTTGGGATGGGGTTGGAGTCTGGGGTCAAAGGGCTGGGGGCTCAAAGGGCCCCCTTACAGAATTTTCATAAAAAGTTCTTGTTTTCAATTTACAACCACCAAATTTGGTATATTATCTCATGATACTCTGACTTAGACCGTAGACAGTTTTTGGATGGGATCGGAGCCTGAAGGGGTCATACAAATTTTTTGTTATTTTAGTTAAAATTTCTACAGTTTTCATTTTAGGACCACCAAATTTGGTATACTATCTCATGGTACTCTGATTGAGACCGCACATGGTTTTGGGAAGGGGTTGGAGCCTGGGGTCAAAGGGCTGGGGGCTCAAAGGGCCCCCTTACAGAATTTTCATAAAAGTTCTTGTTTTCAATTTACAACCACCAAATTTGGTATATTATCTCATGATACTCTGACTTAGACCGTAGACAGTTTTTGGATGGGATCGGAGCCTGAAGGGGTCATACAAATTTTTTGTTATTTTAGTTAAAATTTCTACAGTTTTCATTTTAGGACCACCAAATTTGGTATACTATCTCATGGTACTCTGATTTAGACCGTACATGGTTTTGGGAAGGGGTTGGAGCCTGGGGCTCAAAGGGCTGGGGGCTCAAAGGGCCCCCATACAGAATTTTTATAAAAGTTCTTGTTTTCAATTTACAACCACCAAATTTGGTATATTATCTCATGATACTCTGACTTAGACCGTAGACAGTTTTTTGGATGGGATCGGAGCCTGAAGGGGTCATACAAATTTTTTATTTTAGTTAAAATTTCTACAGTTTTCATTTTAGAACCACCAAATTTGGTATACTATCTCATGGAACTCTGATTTAGACCGTACATGGTTTTGGGAAGGGGTTGGAGATTGGGGGTCAAAGGGCTGGGGGCTCAAAGGGCCCCCATACAGAATTTTCATAAAAAGTTCTTGTTTTCAATTTACAACCACCAAATTTGGTATATTATCTCATGATACTCTGACTTAGACCGTAGACACTTTTTGGATGGGATCGGAGCCTGAACGGGTCATACAAATTTTTTATTTTAGTTAAAATTTCTACAGTTTTCATTTTAGAACCACCAAATTTGGTATACTATCTCATGGTACTCTGATTTAGACCATACATGGTTTTGGGAAGGGGTTGGAGCCTGGGGCGCAAAGGGCTAGGGGCTCAAAGGGCCCCCATACAGAATTTTCATAAAAAGTTCTTGTTTTCAATTTACAACCACCAAATTTGGTATATTATCTCATGATACTCTGACTTAGACTGTAGACAGTTTTTGGATGGGATCGGAGCCTGAAGGGGTCATACAAATTTTTTGTTATTTTAGTTAAAATTTCTACAGTTTTCATTTTAGGACCACCAAATTTGGTATACTATCTCATGGTACTCTGATTTAGACCGTACATGGTTTTGGGAAGGGGTTGGAGCCTGGGGCTCAAAGGGCTGGGGGCTCAAAGGGCCCCCATACAGAATTTTTATAAAAAGTTCTTGTTTTCAATTTACAACCACCAAATTTGGTATATTATCTCATGATACTCTGACTTAGACCGTAGACAGTTTTTGGATGGGATCGGAGCCTGAAGGGGTCATACAAATTTTTTGTTATTTTAGTTAAAATTTCTACAGTTTTCATTTTAGAACCACCAAATTTGGTATACTATCTCATGATACTCTGATTTAGACCGTACATGGTTTTGGGATGGGGTTGGAGTCTGGGGTCAAAGGGCTGGGGGCTCAAAGGGCCCCCTTACAGAATTTTCATAAAAAGTTCTTGTTTTCAATTTACAACCACCAAATTTGGTATATTATCTCATGATACTCTGACTTAGACCGTAGACAGTTTTTGGATGGGATCGGAGCCTGAAGGGGTCATACAAATTTTTTGTTATTTTAGTTAAAATTTCTACAGTTTTCATTTTAGGACCACCAAATTTGGTATACTATCTCATGGTACTCTGATTGAGACCGCACATGGTTTTGGGAAGGGGTTGGAGCCTGGGGTCAAAGGGCTGGGGGCTCAAAGGGCCCCCTTTCAGAATTTTCATAAAAAGTTCTTGTTTTCAATTTACAACCACCAAATTTGGTATATTATCTCATGATACTCTGACTTAGACCGTAGACAGTTTTTGGATGGGATCGGAGCCTGAAGGGGTCATACAAATTTTTTGTTATTTTAGTTAAAATTTCTACAGTTTTCATTTTAGGACCACCAAATTTGGTATACTATCTCATGGTACTCTGATTTAGACCGTACATGGTTTTGGGAAGGTTGGAGCCTGGGGCTCAAAGGGCTGGGGGCTCAAAGGGCCCCCATACAGAATTTTTATAAAAAGTTCTTGTTTTCAATTTACAACCACCAAATTTGGTATATTATCTCATGATACTCTGACTTAGACCGTAGACAGTTTTTGGATGGGATCGGAGCCTGAAGGGGTCATACAAATTTTTTATTTTAGTTAAAATTTCTACAGTTTTCATTTTAGAACCACCAAATTTGGTATACTATCTCATGGAACTCTGATTTAGACCGTACATGGTTTTGGGAAGGGGTTGGAGCCTGGGGGTCAAAGGGCTGGGGGCTCAAGGGCCCCCATACAGAATTTTCATAAAAAGTTCTTGTTTTCAATTTACAACCACCAAATTTGGTATATTATCTCATGATACTTTGACTTAGACCGTAGACAATTTTTGGATGGGATCGGAGCCTGAAGGGGTCATACAAATTTTTTGTTATTTTAGTTAAAATTTCTACAGTTTTCATTTTAGGACCACCAAATTTAGGATACTATCTCATGGTACTCTGATTTAGACCGTACATGGTATTGGGAAGGGGTTGGAGCCTGGGGCTCAAAGGGCTGGGGGCTCAAAGGGCCCCCATACAGAATTTTTATAAAAAGTTCTTGTTTTCAATTTACAACCACCAAATTTGGTATATTATCTCATGATACTCTGACTTAGACCGTAGACACTTTTTGGATGGGATCGGAGCCTGAAGGGGTCATACAAATTTTTTATTTTAGTTAAAATTTCTACAGTTTTCATTTTAGAACCACCAAATTTGGTATACTATCTCATGGAACTCTGATTTAGACCGTACATGGTTTTGGGAAGGGGTTGGAGCCTGGGGGTCAAAGGGCTGGGGGCTCAAAGGGCCCCCATACAGAATTTTCATAAAAAGTTCTTGTTTTCAATTTACAACCACCAAATTTGGTATATTATCTCATGATACTCTGACTTAGACCGTAGACAGTTTTTGGATGGGATCGGAGCCTGAAGAGGTCATACAAATTTTTTATTTTAGTTAAAATTTCTACAGTTTTCATTTTAGGACCACCAAATTTGGTATACTATCTCATGGTACTCTGATTTAGACCGTTCATGGTTTTGGGAAGGGGTTGGAGCCTGGGGCTCAAAGGGCTGGGGGCTCAAAGCGCCCCCATACAGAATTTTTATAAAAAGTTCTTGTTTTCAATTTACAACCACCAAATTTGGTATATTATCTCATGATACTCTGACTTAGACCGTAGACAGTTTTTGGATGGGATCGGAGCCTGAAGGGGTCACACCAATGTTTTGTTATTTTAGTTAAAATTTCTACAGTTTTCATTTTAGAACCACCAAATTTGGTATACTATCTCATGGTACTCTGATTTAGACCGTACATGGTTTTGGGAAGGGGTTGGAGCCTGGGGCTCAAAGGGCTGGGGGCTCAAAGGGCCCCCATACAGAATTTTCATAAAAAGTTCTTGTTTTCAATTTACAACCACCAAATTTGGTATATTATCTCATGATACTCTGACTTAGACCGTAGACACTTTTTGGATGGGATCGGAGCCTGAAGGGGTCATACAAATTTTTTATTTTAGTTAAAATTTCTACAGTTTTCATTTTAGAACCACCAAATTTGGTATACTATCTCATGGTACTCTGATTTAGACCATACATGGTTTTGGGAAGGGGTTGGAGCCTGGGGCGCAAAGGGCTGGGGGCTCAAAGGGGCCCCCATACAGAATTTTCATAAAAAGTTCTTGTTTTCAATTTACAACCACCAAATTTGGTATATATCTCATGATACTCTGACTTAGACCGTAGACAGTTTTTGGATGGGATCGGAGCCTGAAGGGGTCATACAAATTTTTTGTTATTTTAGTTAAAATTTCTACAGTTTTCATTTTAGTACCACCAAATTTGGTATACTATCTCATGGTACTCTGATTTAGACCGTACATGGTTTTGGGAAGGGGTTGGAGCCTGGGGCTCAAAGGGCTGGGGGCTCAAAGGGCCCCCATACAGAATTTTTATAAAAAGTTCTTGTTTTCAATTTACAACCACCAAATTTGGTATATTATCTCATGATACTCTGACTTAGACCGTAGACAGTTTTTGGATGGGATCGGAGCCTAAAGGGGTCATACAAATTTTTTATTTTAGTTAAAATTTCTACAGTTTTCATTTTAGAACCACCAAATTTGGTATACTATCTCATGGTACTCTGATTTAGACCGTACATGGTTTTGGGAAGGGGGTTGGAGCCTGGGGCTCTAAGGGATGGGGGCTCAAAGGGCCCCCATACAGAATTTTCATAAAAAGTTCTTGTTTTCAATTTACAACCACCAAATTTGGTATATTATCTCATGATACTCTGACTTAGACCGTAGACAGTGTTTGGATGGGATCGGAGCCTGAAGGGGTCATACAAATTTTTTGTTATTTTAGTTAAAATTTCTACAGTTTTCATTTTAGGACCACCAAATTTGGTATACTATCTCATGGTACTCTGATTGAGACCGTACATGGTTTTGGGAAGGGGTTGGAGCTTGGGGTCAAAGGGCTGGGGGCTCAAAGGGCCCCCTTACAGAATTTTCATAAAAAGTTCTTGTTTTTAATATACAACCACCAAATTTGGTATATTATCTCATGATACTCTGACTTAGACCGTAGACAGTTTTTGGATGGGATCGGAGCCTGAAGGGGTCATACCAATGTTTTGTTATTTTAGTTAAAATTTCTACAGTTTTCATTTTAGGACCACCAAATTTGGTATACTATCGCATGGTACTCTGATTTAGACCGTACATGGTTTTGGGAAGGGGTTGGAGCCTGGGGCTCAAAGGGCTGGGGGCTCAAAGGGCTGGGGGCTCAAACGGCCCCCATACAGAGTTTTCATAAAAAGTTCTTGTTTTCAATTTACAACCACCAAATTTGGTATATTATCTCGTGATACTCTGACTTAGACCGTAGACAGTGTTTGGATGGGATCGGAGCCTGAAGGGGTCATACAAATTTTTTGTTATTTTAGTTAAAATTTCTACAGTTTTCATTTTAGGACCACCAAATTTGGTATACTATCTCATGGTACTCTGATTGAGACCGTACATGGTTTTGGGAAGGGGTTGGAGCCTGGGGTCAAAGGGCTGGGGGCTCAAAGGGCCCCCTTACAGAATTTTCATAAAAAGTTCTTGTTTTCAATTTACAACCACCAAATTTGGTATGTTATCTCATGATACTCTGACTTAGACCGTAGACAGTTTTTGGATGGGATCGGAGCCTGAAGGGGTCATACAAATTTTTTGTTATTTTAGTTAAAATTTCTACAGTTTTCATTTTAGAACCACCAAATTTGGTATACTATCTCATGGTACTCTGATTTAGACCATACATGGTTTTGGGAAGGGGTTGGAGCCTGGGGCGCAAAGGGCTGGGGGCTCAAAGGGGCCCCCATACAGAATTTTCATAAAAAGTTCTTGTTTTCAATTTACAACCACCAAATTTGGTATATTATCTCATGATACTCTGACTTAGACCGTAGACAGTTTTTGGATGGGATCGGAGCCTGAAGGGGTCATACAAATTTTTTGTTATTTTAGTTAAAATTTCTACAGTTTTCATTTTAGAACCACCAAATTTGGTATACTATCTCATGGTACTCTGATTTAGACCGTACATGGTTTTGGGAAGGGGTTGGAGCCTGGGGCTCAAAGGGCTGGGGGATCAAAGGGCCCCCATACAGAATTTTCATAAAAAGTTCTTGTTTTCAATTTACAACCACCAAATTTGGTATATTATCTCATGATACTCTGACTTAGACCGTAGACAGTGTTTGGATGGGATCGGAGCCTGAAGGGGTCATACAAATTTTGTTATTTTAGTTAAAATTTCTACAGTTTTCATTTTAGGACCACCAAATTTGGTATACTATCTCATGGTACTCTGATTGAGACCGTACATGGTTTTGGGAAGGGGTTGGAGCCTGGGGTCAAAGGGCTGGGGGCTCAAAGGGCCCCCTTACAGAATTTTCATAAAAAGTTCTTGTTTTCAATTTACAACCACCAAATTTGGTATGTTATCTCATGATACTCTGACTTAGACCGTAGACAGTTTTTGGATGGGATCGGAGTCTGAAGGGGTCATACAAATTTTTTGTTATTTTAGTTAAAATTTCTACAGTTTTCATTTAAGAACCACCAAATTTGGTATACTATCTCATGGTACTCTGATTTAGACCATACATGGTTTTGGGAAGGGGTTGGAGCCTGGGGCGCAAAGGGCTGGGGGCTCAAAGGGGCCCCCATACAGAATTTTCATAAAAAGTTCTTGTTTTCAATTTACAACCACCAAATTTGGTATATTATCTCATGATACTCTGACTTAGACCGTAGACAGTTTTTGGATGGGATCGGAGCCTGAAGGGGTCATACAAATTTTTTGTTATTTTAGTTAAAATTTCTACAGTTTTCATTTTAGGACCACCAAATTTGGTATACTATCTCATGGTACTCTGATTTAGACCGTACATGGTTTTGGGAAGGGGTTGGAGCCTGGGGCTCAAAGGGCTGGGGGCTCAAAGGGCCCCCATACAGAATTTTTATAAAAAGTTCTTGTTTTCAATTTACAACCACCAAATTTGGTATATTATATCATGACACTCTGACTTAGACCGTAGACAGTTTTTGGATGGGATCGGAGCCTGAAGGGGTCATACAAATTTTTTATTTTAGTTAAAATTTCTACAGTTTTCATTTTAGAACCACCAAATTTGGTATACTATCTCGTGGAACTCTGATTTAGACCATACATGGTTTTGGGAAGGGGTTGGAGCCTGGGGCGCAAAGGGCTGGGGGCTCAAAGGGCCCCCATACAGAATTTTCATAAAAAGTTCTTGTTTTCAATTTACAACCACCAAATTTGGTATATTATCTCATGATACTCTGACTTAGACCGTAGACAGTTTTTGGATGGGATCGGAGCCTGAAGGGGTCATACAAATTTTTTGTTATTTTAGTTAAAATTTCTACAGTTTTCATTTTAGGACCACCAAATTTGGTATACTATCTCATGGTACTCTGATTTAGACCGTACATGGTTTTGGGAAGGGGTTGGAGCCTGGGGCTCAAAGGGCTGGGGGCTCAAAGGGCCCCCATACAGAATTTTTATAAAAAGTTCTTGTTTTCAATTTACAACCACCAAATTTGGTATATTATCTCATGATACTCTGACTCAGACCGTAGACAGTTTTTGGATGGGATCGGAGCCTGAAGGGGTCATACAAATTTTTTGTTATTTTAGTTAAAATTTCTACAGTTTTCATTTTAGAACCACCAAATTTGGTATACTATCTCATGGTACTCTGATTTAGACCGTACATGGTTTTGGGATGGGGTTGGAGCCTGGGGTCAAAGGGCTGGGGGCTCAAAGGGCCCCCTTACAGAATTTTCATAAAAAGTTCTTGTTTTCAATTTACAACCACCAAATTTGGTATATTATCTCATGATACTCTGACTTAGACCGTAGACAGTTTTTGGATGGGATCGGAGCCTGAAGGGGTCATACAAATTTTTTGTTATTTTAGTTAAAATTTCTACAGTTTTCATTTTAGGACCACCAAATTTGGTATACTATCTCATGGTACTCTGATTGAGACCGCACATGGTTTTGGGAAGGGGTTGGAGCCTGGGGTCAAAGGGCTGGGGGCTCAAAGGGCCCCCTTAGAGAATTTTCATAAAAAGTTCTTGTTTTCAATTTACAACCACCAAATTTGGTATATTATCTCATGATACTCTGACTTAGACCGTAGACAGTTTTTGGATGGGATCGGAGCCTGAAGGGGTCATACAAATTTTTTGTTATTTTAGTTAAAATTTCTACAGTTTTCATTTTAGGACCACCAAATTTGGTATACTATCTCATGGTACTCTGATTTAGACCGTACATGGTTTTGGGAAGGGGTTGGAGCCTGGGGCTCAAAGGGCTGGGGGCTCAAAGGGCCCCCATACAGAATTTTCATAAAAAGTTCTTGTTTTCAATTTACAACCACCAAATTTGGTATATTATCTCATGATACTCTGACTTAGACCGTAGACACTTTTTGGATGGGATCGGAGCCTGAAGGGGTCATACAAATTTTTTATTTTAGTTAAAATTTCTACAGTTTTCATTTTAGAACCACCAAATTTGGTATACTATCTCATGGAACTCTGATTTAGACCGTACATGGTTTTGGGAAGGGGTTGGAGCCTGGGGGTCAAAGGGCTGGGGGCTCAAAGGGCCCCCATACAGAATTTTCATAAAAAGTTCTTGTTTTCAATTTACAACCACCAAATTTGGTATATTATCTCATGATACTCTGACTTAGACCGTAGACACTTTTTGGATGGGATCGGAGCCTGAAGGGGTCATACAAATTTTTTATTTTAGTTAAAATTTCTACAGTTTTCCTTTTAGAACCACCAAATTTGGTATACTATCTCATGGTACTCTGATTTAGACCATACATGGTTTTGGGAAGGGGTTGGAGCCTGGGGCGCAAAGGGCTGGGGGCTCAAAGGGCCCCCATACAGAATTTTCATAAAAAGTTCTTGTTTTCAATTTACAACCACCAAATTTGGTATATTATCTCATGATACTCTGACTTAGACCGTAGACAGTTTTTTGGATGGGATCGGAGCCTGAAGGGGTCATACAAATTTTTTGTTATTTTAGTTAAAATTTCTACAGTTTTCATTTTAGGACCACCAAATTTGGTATACTATCTCATGGTACTCTGATTTAGACCGTACATGGTTTTGGGAAGGGGTTGGAGCCTGGGGCTCAAAGGGCTGGGGGCTCAAAGGGCCCCCATACAGAATTTTTATAAAAAGTTCTTGTTTTCAATTTACAACCACCAAATTTGGTATATTATCTCATGATACTCTGACTTAGACCGTAGACAGTTTTTGGATGGGATCGGAGCCTGAAGGGGTCATACAAATTTTTTGTTATTTTAGTTAAAATTTCTACAGTTTTCATTTTAGAACCACCAAATTTGGTATACTATCTCATGGTACTCTGATTTAGACCGTACATGGTTTTGGGATGGGGTTGGAGCCTGGGGTCAAAGGGCTGGGGGCTCAAAGGGCCCCCTTAGAGAATTTTCATAAAAAGTTCTTGTTTTCAATTTACAACCACCAAATTTGGTATATTATCTCATGATACTCTGACTTAGACCGTAGACAGTTTTTGGATGGGATCGGAGCCTGAAGGGGTCATACAAATTTTTTGTTATTTTAGTTAAAATTTCTACAGTTTTCATTTTAGGACCACCAAATTTGGTATACTATCTCATGGTACTCTGATTTAGACCGTACATGGTTTTGGGAAGGGGTTGGAGCCTGGGGCTCAAAGGGCTGGGGGCTCAAAGGGCCCCCATACAGAATTTTCATAAAAAGTTCTTGTTTTCAATTTACAACCACCAAATTTGGTATATTATCTCATGATACTTTGACTTAGACCGTAGACAGTTTTTGGATGGGATCGGAGCCTGAAGGGGTCATACAAATTTTTTGTTATTTTAGTTAAAATTTCTACAGTTTTGATTTTAGGACCACCAAATTTGGTATACTATCTCATGGTACTCTGATTTAGACCATACATGGTTTTGGGAAGGGATTGGAGCCTGGGGGTCAAAGGGCTGGGGGCTCAAAGGGCCCCCATACAGAATTTTCATAAAAAGTTCTTGTTTTCAATTTACAACCACCAAATTTGGTATATTATCTCATGATACTCTGACTTAGACCGTAGACAGTTTTTGGATGGGATCGGAGCCTGAAGAGGTCATACAAATTTTTTATTTTAGTTAAAATTTCTACAGTTTTCATTTTAGGACCACCAAATTTGGTATACTATCTCATGGTACTCTGATTTAGACCGTACATGGTTTTGGGAAGGGGTTGGAGCCTGGGGCTCAAAGGGCTGGGGGCTCAAAGCGCCCCCATACAGAATTTTCATAAAAAGTTCTCGTTTTCAATTTACAACCACCAAATTTGGTATATTATCTCATGATACTCTGACTTAGACCGTAGACAGTTTTTGGATGGGATCGGAGCCTGAAGGGGTCACACCAATGTTTTGTTATTTTAGTTAAAATTTCTACAGTTTTCATTTTAGAACCACCAAATTTGGTATACTATCTCATGGTACTCTGATTTAGACCATACATGGTTTTGGGAAGGGGTTGGAGCCTGGGGGTCAAAGGGCTGGGGGCTCAAAGGTCCCCCATACAGAATTTTCATAAAAAGTTCTTGTTTTCAATTTACAACCACCAAATTTGGTATATTATCTCATGATACTCTGACTTAGACCGTAGACAGTTTTTGGATGGGATCGGAGCCTGAAGAGGTCATACAAATTTTTTATTTTAGTTAAAATTTCTACAGTTTTCATTTTAGGACCACCAAATTTCGTATACTATCTCATGGTACTCTGATTTAGACCGTACATGGTTTTGGGAAGGGGTTGGAGCCTGGGGCTCAAAGGGCTTTGGGCTCAAAGCGCCCCCATACAGAATTTTCATAAAAGTTCTCGTTTTCAATTTACAACAACCAAATTTGGTATATTATCTCATGATACTCTGACTTAGACCGTAGACAGTTTTTGGATGGGATCGGAGCCTGAAGGGGTCACACCAATGTTTTGTTATTTTAGTTAAAATTTCTACAGTTTTCATTTTAGAATAACCAAATTTGGTATACTATCTCATGGTACTCTGATTTAGACCGTACATGGTTTTGGGAAGGGGTTGGAGCCTGGGTGTCAAAGGGCTGGGGGCTCAAAGGGCCCCCATACAGAATTTTCATAAAAAGTTCTTGTTTTCAATTTACAACCACCAATTTTGGTATATTATCTCATGATACTTTGACTTAGACCGTAGACAGTTTTTGGATGGGATCGGAGCCTGAAGGGGTCATACAAATTTTTTGTTATTTTAGTTAAAATTTCTACAGTTTTCATTTTAGGACCACCAAATTTGGTATACTATCTCATGGTACTCTGATTTAGACCGTACATGGTTTTGGGAAGGGGTTGGAGCCTGGGGCTCAAAGGGCTGGGGGCTCAAAGGGCCCCCATACAGAATTTTTATAAAAAGTTCTTGTTTTCAATTTACAACCACCAAATTTGGTATATTATCTCATGATACTCTGACTTAGACGGTAGACACTTTTTGGATGGGATCGGAGCCTGAAGGGGTCATACAAATTTTTATTTTAGTTAAAATTTCTACAGTTTTCATTTTAGAACCACCAAATTTGGTATACTATCTCATGGAACTCTGATTTAGACCGTACATGGTTTTGGGAAGGGGTTGGAGCCTGGGGGTCAAAGGGCTGGGGGCTCAAAGGGCCCCCATACAGAATTTTCATAAAAAGTTCTTGTTTTCAATTTACAACCACCAAATTTGGTATATTATCTCATGATACTCTGACTTAGACCGTAGACAGTTTTTGGATGGGATCGGAGCCTGAAGAGGTCATACAAATTTTTTATTTTAGTTAAAATTTCTACAGTTTTCATTTTAGGACCACCAAATTTGGTATACTATCTCATGGTACTCTGATTTAGACCGTACATGGTTTTGGGAAGGGGTTGGAGCCTGGGGCTCAAAGGGCTGGGGGCTCAAAGCGCCCCCATACAGAATTTTCATAAAAAGTTCTCGTTTTCAATTTACAACCACCAAATTTGGTATATTATCTCATGATACTCTGACTTAGACCGTAGACAGTTTTTGGATGGGATCGGAGCCTGAAGGGGTCACACCAATGTTTTGTTATTTTAGTTAAAATTTCTACAGTTTTCATTTTAGAACCACCAAATTTGGTATACTATCTCATGGTACTCTGATTTAGACCATACATGGTTTTGGGAAGGGGTTGGAGCCTGGGGGTCAAAGGGCTGGGGGCTCAAAGGTCCCCCATACAGAATTTTCATAAAAAGTTCTTGTTTTCAATTTACAACCACCAAATTTGGTATATTATCTCATGATACTCTGACTTAGACCGTAGACAGTTTTTGGATGGGATCGGAGCCTGAAGAGGTCATACAAATTTTTTATTTTAGTTAAAATTTCTACAGTTTTCATTTTAGGACCACCAAATTTCGTATACTATCTCATGGTACTCTGATTTAGACCGTACATGGTTTTGGGAAGGGGTTGGAGCCTGGGGCTCAAAGGGCTTTGGGCTCAAAGCGCCCCCATACAGAATTTTCATAAAAAGTTCTCGTTTTCAATTTACAACCACCAAATTTGGTATATTATCTCATGATACTCTGACTTAGACCGTAGACAGTTTTTGGATGGGATCGGAGCCTGAAGGGGTCACACCAATGTTTTGTTATTTTAGTTAAAATTTCTACAGTTTTCATTTTAGAATAACCAAATTTGGTATACTATCTCATGGTACTCTGATTTAGACCGTACATGGTTTTGGGAAGGGGTTGGAGCCTGGGTGTCAAAGGGCTGGGGGCTCAAAGGGCCCCCATACAGAATTTTCATAAAAAGTTCTTGTTTTCAATTTACAACCACCAATTTTGGTATATTATCTCATGATACTTTGACTTAGACCGTAGACAGTTTTTGGATGGGATCGGAGCCTGAAGGGGTCATACAAATTTTGTTATTTTAGTTAAAATTTCTACAGTTTTCATTTTAGGACCACCAAATTTGGTATACTATCTCATGGTACTCTGATTTAGACCGTACATGGTTTTGGGAAGGGGTTGGAGCCTGGGGCTCAAAGGGCTGGGGGCTCAAAGGGCCCCCATACAGAATTTTTATAAAAAGTTCTTGTTTTCAATTTACAACCACCAAATTTGGTATATTATCTCATGATACTCTGACTTAGACGGTAGACACTTTTTGGATGGGATCGGAGCCTGAAGGGGTCATACAAATTTTTTATTTTAGTTAAAATTTCTACAGTTTTCATTTTAGAACCACCAAATTTGGTATACTATCTCATGGAACTCTGATTTAGACCGTACATGGTTTTGGGAAGGGGTTGGAGCCTGGGGGTCAAAGGGCTGGGGGCTCAAAGGGCCCCCATACAGAATTTTCATAAAAAGTTCTTGTTTTCAATTTACAACCACCAAATTTGGTATATTATCTCATGATACTCTGACTTAGACCGTAGACAGTTTTTGGATGGGATCGGAGCCTGAAGGGATCATACCAATGTTTTGTTATTTTAGTTAAAATTTCTACAGTTTTCATTTTAGAACCACCAAATTTGGTATACTATCTCATGGTACTCTGATTTAGACCGTACATGGTTTTGGGAAGGGGTTGGAGCCCGGGGGTCAAAGGGCTGGGGGCTCAAAGGGCCCCCATACAGAATTTTCATAAAAAGTTCTTGTTTTCAATTTACAACCACCAAATTTGGTATATTATCTCATGATACTCTGACTTAGACCGTAGACACTTTTTGGATGGGATCGGAGCCTGAAGGGGTCATACAAATTTTTATTTTAGTTAAAATTTCTACAGTTTTCATTTTAGAACCACCAAATTTGGTATACTATCTCATGGTACTCTGATTTAGACCATACATGGTTTTGGGAAGGGGTTGGAGCCTGGGGCGCAAAGGGCTGGGGGCTCAAAGGGGCCCCCATACAGAATTTTCATAAAAAGTTCTTGTTTTCAATTTACAACCACCAAATTTGGTATATTATCTCATGATACTCTGACTTAGACCGTAGACAGTTTTTGGATGGGATCGGAGCCTGAAGGGGTCATACAAATTTTTTGTTATTTTAGTTAAAATTTCTACAGTTTTCATTTTAGTACCACCAAATTTGGTATACTATCTCATGGTACTCTGATTTAGACCGTACATGGTTTTGGGAAGGGGTAGGAGCCTGGGGCTCAAAGGGCTGGGGGCTCAAAGGGCCCCCATACAGAATTTTTATAAAAAGTTCTTGTTTTCAATTTACAACCACCAAATTTGGTATATTATCTCATGATACTCTGACTTAGACCGTAGACAGTTTTTGGATGGGATCGGAGCCTGAAGGGGTCATACAAATTTTTTATTTTAGTTAAAATTTCTACAGTTTTCATTTTAGAACCACCAAATTTGGTATACTATCTCATGGTACTCTGATTTAGACCGTACATGGTTTTGGGAAGGGGTTGGAGCCTGGGGCTCTAAGGGCTGGGGGCTCAAAGGGCCCCCATACAGAATTTTCATAAAAAGTTCTTGTTTTCAATTTACAACCACCAAATTTGGTATATTATCTCATGATACTCTGACTTAGACCGTAGACAGTGTTTGGATGGGATCGGAGCCTGAAGGGGTCATACAAATTTTTTGTTATTTTAGTTAAAATTTCTACAGTTTTCATTTTAGGACCACCAAATTTGGTATACTATCTCATGGTACTCTGATTGAGACCGTACATGGTTTTGGGAAGGGGTTGGAGCCTGGGGTCAAAGGGCTGGGGGCTCAAAGGGCCCCCTTACAGAATTTTCATAAAAAGTTCTTGTTTTCAATTTACAACCACCAAATTTGGTATATTATCTCATGATACTCTGACTTAGACCGTAGACAGTTTTTGGATGGGATCGGAGCCTGAAGGGGTCATACAAATTTTTTGTTATTTTAGTTAAAATTTCTACAGTTTTCATTTTAGGACCACCAAATTTGGTATACTATCTCATGGTACTCTGATTGAGACCGTACATGGTTTTGGGAAGGGGTTGGAGCTTGGGGTCAAAGGGCTGGGGGCTCAAAGGGCCCCCTTACAGAATTTTCATAAAAAGTTCTTGTTTTTAATTTACAACCACCTAATTTGGTATATTATATCATGATACTCTGACTTAGACCGTAGACAGTTTTTGGATGGGATCGGAGCCTGAAGGGGTCATACCAATGTTTTGTTATTTTAGTTAAAATTTCTACAGTTTTCATTTTAGGACCACCAAATTTGGTATACTATCGCATGGTACTCTGATTTAGACCGTACATGGTTTTGGGAAGGGGTTGGAGCCTGGGGCTCAAAGGGCTGGGGGCTCAAAGGGCCCCCATACAGAATTTTCATAAAAAGTTCTTGTTTTCAATTTACAACCACCAAATTTGGTATATTATCTCGTGATACTCTGACTTAGACCGTAGACAGTGTTTGGATGGGATCGGAGCCTGAAGGGGTCATACAAATTTTTTGTTATTTTAGTTAAAATTTCTACAGTTTTCATTTTAGGACCACCAAATTTGGTATACTATCTCATGGTACTCTGATTGAGACCGTACATGGTTTTGGGAAGGGGTTGGAGCCTGGGGTCAAAGGGCTGGGGGCTCAAAGGGCCCCCTTACAGAATTTTCATAAAAAGTTCTTGTTTTTAATTTACAACCACCAAATTTGGTATGTTATCTCATGATACTCTGACTTAGACCGTAGACCGTTTTTGGATGGGATCGGAGCCTGAAGGGGTCATACAAATTTTTTGTTATTTTAGTTAAAATTTCTACAGTTTTCATTTTAGAACCACCAAATTTGGTATACTATCTCATGGTACTCTGATTTAGACCATACATGGTTTTGGGAAGGGGTTGGAGCCTGGGGCGCAAAGGGCTGGGGGCTCAAAGGGGCCCCAATACAGAATTTTCATAAAAAGTTCTTGTTTTCAATTTACAACCATCAAATTTGTTATATTATCTCATGATACTCTGACTTAGACCGTAGACAGTTTTTGGATGGGATCGGAGCCTGAAGGGGTCATACAAATTTTTTGTTATTTTAGTTAAAATTTCTACAGTTTTCATTTTAGGACCACCAAATTTGGTATACTATCTCATGGTACTCTGATTTAGACCGTACATGGTTTTGGGAAGGGGTTGGAGCCTGGGGCTCAAAGGGCTGGGGGATCAAAGGGCCCCCATACAGAATTTTTATAAAAAGTTCTTGTTTTCAATTTACAACCACCAAATTTGGTATATTATCTCATGATACTCTGACTTAGACCGTAGACAGTTTTTGGATGGGATCGGAGCCTGAAGGGGTCATACAAATTTTTTGTTATTTTAGTTAAAATTTCTACAGTTTTCATTTTAGAACCACCAAATTTGGTATACTATCTCATGGTACTCTGATTTAGACCGTACATGGTTTTGGGATGGGGTTGGAGCCTGGGGTCAAAAAGCTGGGGGCTCAAAGGGCCCCCATACAGAATTTTCATAAAAAGTTCTTGTTTTCAATTTACAACCACCAAATTTGGTATATTATCTCATGATACTCTGACTTAGACCGTAGACAGTTTTTGGATGGGATCGGAGCCTGAAGGGGTCATACAAATTTTTGTTATTTTAGTTAAAATTTCTACAGTTTTCATTTTAGGACCACCAAATTTGGTATACTATCTCATGGTACTCTGATTGAGACCGCACATGGTTTTGGGAAGGGGTTGGAGCCTGGGGTCAAAGGGCTGGGGGCTCAAAGGGCCCCCTTAGAGAATTTTCATAAAAAGTTCTTGTTTTCAATTTACAACCACCAAATTTGGTATGTTATCTCATGATACTCTGACTTAGACCGTAGACCGTTTTTGGATGGGATCGGAGCCTGAAGGGGTCATACAAATTTTTTGTTATTTTAGTTAAAATTTCTACAGTTTTCATTTTAGAACCACCAAATTTGGTATACTATCTCATGGTACTCTGATTTAGACCATACATGGTTTTGGGAAGGGGTTGGAGCCTGGGGGTCAAAGGGCTGGGGGCTCAAAGGGCCCCCATACAGAATTTTCATAAAAAGTTCTTGTTTTCAATTTACAACCACCAAATTTGGTATATTATCTCATGATACTCTGACTTAGACCGTAGACACTTTTTGGATGGGATCGGAGCCTGAAGGGGTCATACAAATTTTTTATTTTAGTTAAAATTTCTACAGTTTTCATTTTAGAACCACCAAATTTGGTATACTATCTCATGGTACTCTGATTTAGACCATACATGGTTTTGGGAAGGGGTTGGAGCCTGGGGCGCAAAGGGCTGGGGGCTCAAAGGGCCCCCATACAGAATTTTCATAAAAAGTTCTTGTTTTCAATTTACAACCACCAAATTTGGTATATTATCTCATGATACTCTGACTTAGACCGTAGACAGTTTTTGGATGGGATCGGAGCCTGAAGGGGTCATACAAATTTTTTGTTATTTTAGTTAAAATTTCTACAGTTTTCATTTTAGGACCACCAAATTTGGTATACTATCTCATGGTACTCTGATTTAGACCGTACATGGTTTTGGGAAGGGGTTGGAGCCTGGGGCTCAAAGGGCTGGGGGCTCAAAGGGCCCCCATACAGAAGTTTTATAAAAAGTTCTTGTTTTCAATTTACAACCACCAAATTTGGTATATTATCTCATGATACTCTGACTTAGACCGTAGACAGTTTTTGGATGGGATCGGAGCCTGAAGGGGTCATACAAATTTTTTGTTATTTTAGTTAAAATTTCTACAGTTTTCATTTTAGAAATACCAAATTTGGTATACTATCTCATGGTACTCTGATTTAGACCGTACATGGTTTTGGGATGGGGTTGGAGCCTGGGGTCAAAGGGCTGGGGGCTCAAAGGGCCCCCTTACAGAATTTTCATAAAAAGTTCTTGTTTTCAATTTACAACCACCAAATTTGGTATATTATCTCATGATACTCTGACTTAGACCGTAGACAGTTTTTGGATGGGATCGGAGCCTGAAGGGGTCATACAAATTTTTTGTTATTTTAGTTAAAATTTCTACAGTTTTCATTTTAGGACCACCAAATTTGGTATACTATCTCATGGTACTCTGATTGAGACCGCACATGGTTTTGGGAAGGGGTTGGAGCCTGGGGTCAAAGGGCTGGGGGCTCAAAGGGCCCCCTTAGAGAATTTTCATAAAAAGTTCTTGTTTTCAATTTACAACCACCAAATTTGGTATATTATCTCATGATACTCTGACTTAGACGGTAGACACTTTTTGGATGGGATCGGAGCCTGAAGGGGTCATACAAATTTTATTTTAGTTAAAATTTCTACAGTTTTCATTTTAGAACCACCAAATTTGGTATACTATCTCATGGTACTCTGATTTAGACCATACATGGTTTTGGGAAGGGGTTGGAGCCTGGGGCGCAAAGGGCTGGGGGCTCAAAGGGCCCCCATACAGAATTTTCATAAAAAGTTCTTGTTTTCAATTTACAACCACCAAATTTGGTATATTATCTCATGATACTCTGACTTAGACTGTAGACAGTTTTTGGATGGGATTGGAGCCTGAAGGGGTCATACAAATTTTGTTATTTTAGTTAAAATTTCTACAGTTTTCATTTTAGGACCACCAAATTTGGTATACTATCTCATGGTACTCTGATTTAGACCGTACATGGTTTTGGGAAGGGGTTGGAGCCTGGGGCTCAAAGGGCTGGGGGCTCAAAGGGCCCCATACAGAATTTTTATAAAAAGTTCTTGTTTTCAATTTACAACCACCAAATTTGGTATATTATCTCATGATACTCTGACTTAGACCGTAGACAGTTTTTGGATGGGATCGGAGCCTGAAGGGGTCATACAAATTTTTTGTTATTTTAGTTAAAATTTCTACAGTTTTCATTTTAGAACCACCAAATTTGGTATACTATCTCATGGTACTCTGATTTAGACCGTACATGGTTTTGGGAAGGGGTTGGAGCCTGGGGCTCAAAGGGCTGGGGGCTCAAAGGGCCCCCATACAGAATTTTCATAAAAAGTTCTTGTTTTCAATTTACAACCACCAAATTTGGTATATTATCTCATGATACTTTGACTTAGACCGTAGACAGTTTTTGGATGGGATCGGAGCCTGAAGGGGTCATACAAATTTTTTGTTATTTTAGTTAAAATTTCTACAGTTTTGATTTTAGGACCACCAAATTTGGTATACTATCTCATGGTACTCTGATTTAGACCGTACATGGTTTTGGGAAGGGGTTGGAGCCTGGGGCTCAAAGGGCTGGGGGCTCAAGGGCCCCCATACAGAATTTTTATAAAAAGTTCTTGTTTTCAATTTACAACCACCAAATTTGGTATATTATCTCATGATACTCTGACTTAGACCGTAGACACTTTTTGGATGGGATCGGAGCCTGAAGGGGTCATACAAATTTTTTATTTTAGTTAAAATTTCTACAGTTTTCATTTTAGAACCACCAAATTTGGTATACTATCTCATGGAACTCTGATTTAGACCGTACATGGTTTTGGGAAGGGGTTGGAGCCTGGGGGTCAAAGGGCTGGGGGCTCAAAGGGCCCCCATACAGAATTTTCATAAAAAGTTCTTGTTTTCAATTTACAACCACCAAATTTGGTATATTATCTCATGATACTCTGACTTAGACCGTAGACAGTTTTTGGATGGGATCGGAGCCTGAAGAGGTCATACAAATTTTTTATTTTAGTTAAAATTTCTACAGTTTTCATTTTAGGACCACCAAATTTGGTATACTATCTCATGGTACTCTGATTTAGACCGTACATGGTTTTGGGAAGGGGTTGGAGCCTGGGGCTCAAAGGGCTGGGGGCTCAAAGCGCGCCCCCATACAGAATTTTCATAAAAAGTTCTCGTTTTCAATTTACAACCACCAAATTTGGTATATTATCTCATGATACTCTGACTTAGACCGTAGACAGTTTTTGGATGGGATCGGAGCCTGAAGGGGTCACACCAATGTTTTGTTATTTTAGTTAAAATTTCTACAGTTTTCATTTTAGAACCACCAAATTTGGTATACTATCTCATGGTACTCTGATTTAGACCGTACATGGTTTTGGGAAGGGGTTGGAGCCTGGGTGTCAAAGGGCTGGGGGCTCAAAGGGCCCCCATACAGAATTTTCATAAAAAGTTCTTGTTTTCAATTTACAACCACTAAATTTGGTATATTATCTCATGATACTTTGACTTAGACCGTAGACAGTTTTTGGATGGGATCGGAGCCTGAAGGGGTCATACAAATTTTTTGTTATTTTAGTTAAAATTTCTACAGTTTTCATTTTAGGACCACCAAATTTGGTATACTATCTCATGGTACTCTGATTTAGACCGTACATGGTTTTGGGAAGGGGTTGGAGCCTGGGGCTCAAAGGGCTGGGGGCTCAAAGGGCCCCCATACAGAATTTTTATAAAAAGTTCTTGTTTTCAATTTACAACCACCAAATTTGGTATATTATCTCATGATACTCTGACTTAGACGGTAGACACTTTTTGGATGGGATCGGAGCCTGAAGGGGTCATACAAATTTTTATTTTAGTTAAAATTTCTACAGTTTTCATTTTAGAACCACCAAATTTGGTATACTATCTCATGGAACTCTGATTTAGACCGTACATGGTTTTGGGAAGGGGTTGGAGCCTGGGGGTCAAAGGGCTGGGGGCTCAAAGGGCCCCCATACAGAATTTTCATAAAAAGTTCTTGTTTTCAATTTACAACCACCAAATTTGGTATATTATCTCATGATACTCTGACTTAGACCGTAGACAGTTTTTGGATGGGATCGGAGCCTGAAGGGGTCATACAAATTTTTTATTTTAGTTAAAATTTCTACAGTTTTCATTTTAGAACCACCAAATTTGGTATACTATCTCATGGTACTCTGATTTAGACCGTACATGGTTTTGGGAAGGGGTTGGAGCCTGGGGCTCAAAGGGCTGGGGGCTCAAAGGGCCCCCATACAGAATTTTCATAAAAAGTTCTTGTTTTCAATTTACAACCACCAAATTTGGTATATTATCTCATGATACTCTGACTTAGACCGTAGACAGTGTTTGGATGGGATCGGAGCCTGAAGGGGTCATACCAATGTTTTGTTATTTTAGTTAAAATTTCTACAGTTTTCATTTTAGGACCACCAAATTTGGTATACTATCGCATGGTACTCTGATTTGGACCGTACATGGTTTTGGGAAGGGGTTGGAGCCTGGGGCTCAAAGGGCTGGGGGCTCAAAGGGCCCCCATACAGAATTTTCATAAAAAGTTCTTGTTTTCAATTTACAACCACCAAATTTGGTATATTATCTCATGATACTCTGACTTAGACCGTAGACAGTGTTTGGATGGGATCGGAGCCTGAAGGGGTCATACAAATTTTTTGTTATTTTAGTTAAAATTTATACAGTTTTCATTTAAGGACCACCAAATTTGGTATACTATCTCATGGTACTCTGATTGAGACCGTACATGGTTTTGGGAAGGGGTTGGAGCCTGGGGTCAAAGGGCTGGGGGCTCAAAGGGCCCCCTTACAGAATTTTCATAAAAAGTTCTTGTTTTCAATTTACAACCACCAAATTTGGTATGTTATCTCATGATACTCTGACTTAGACCGTAGACAGTTTTTGGATGGGATCGGAGCCTGAAGGGGTCATACAAATTTTTTGTTATTTTAGTTAAAATTTCAACAGTTTTCATTTTAGAACCACCAAATTTGGTATACTATCTCATGGTACTCTGATTTAGACCATACATGGTTTTGGGAAGGGGTTGGAGCCTGGGGCGCAAAGGGCTGGGGGCTCAAAGGGGCCCCCATACAGAATTTTCATAAAAAGTTCTTGTTTTCAATTTACAACCACCAAATTTGGTATATTATCTCATGATACTTTGACTTAGACCGTAGACAGTTTTTGGATGGGATCGGAGCCTGAAGGGGTCATACAAATTTTTTGTTATTTTAGTTAAAATTTCTACAGTTTTCATTTTAGGACCACCAAATTTGGTATACTATCTCATGGTACTCTGATTTAGACCGTACATGGTTTTGGGAAGGGGTTGGAGCTTGGGGCTCAAAGGGCTGGGGGCTCAAAGGGCCCCCATACAGAATTTTTATAAAAAGTTCTTGTTTTCAATTTACAACCACCAAATTTGGTATATTATCTCATGATACTCTGACTTAGACCGTAGACAGTTTTTGGATGGGATCGGAGCCTGAAGGGGTCATACAAATTTTTTATTTTAGTTAAAATTTCTACAGTTTTCATTTTAGAACCACCAAATTTGGTATACTATCTCATGGTACTCTGATTTAGACCGTACATGGTTTTGGGAAGGGGTTGGAGCCTGGGGCTCAAAGGGCTGGGGGCTCAAAGGGCCCCCATACAGAATTTTCATAAAAAGTTCTTGTTTTCAATTTACAACCACCAAATTTGGTATATTATCTCATGATACTCTGACTTAGACCGTAGACAGTGTTTGGATGGGATCGGAGCCTGAAGGGGTCATACAAATTTTTTGTTATTTTAGTTAAAATTTCTACAGTTTTCATTTTAGGACCACCAAATTTGGTATACTATCTCATGGTACTCTGATTGAGACCGTACATGGTTTTGGGAAGGGGTTGGAGCCTGGGGTCAAAGGGCTGGGGGCTCAAAGGGCCCCCTTACAGAATTTTCATAAAAAGTTCTTGTTTTCAATTTACAACCACCAAATTTGGTATATTATCTCATGATACTCTGACTTAGACCGTAGACAGTTTTTGGATGGGATCGGAGCCTGAAGGGGTCATACAAATTTTTTGTTATTTTAGTTAAAATTTCTACAGTTTTCATTTTAGGACCACCAAATTTGGTATACTATCTCATGGTACTCTGATTGAGACCGTACATGGTTTTGGGAAGGGGTTGGAGCCTGGGGTCAAAGGGCTGGGGGCTCAAAGGGGCCCCCTTACAGAATTTTCATAAAAAGTTCTTGTTTTCAATTTACAACCACCAAATTTGGTATATTATCTCATGATACTCTGACTTAGACCGTAGACAGTTTTTGGATGGGATCGGAGCCTGAAGGGGTCATACCAATGTTTTGTTAGTTTAGTTAAAATTTCTACAGTTTTCATTTTAGGACCACCAAATTTGGTATACTATCGCATGGTACTCTGATTTAGACCGTACATGGTTTTGGGAAGGGGTTGGAGCCTGGGGGTTAAAGGCCTTCCCCATACAAAATTTTTGCTAAAAGTTCTACAGTTTTCAATTTACAATCAACAAATTTGCTATATTATTTCATGATACTCTGACTTAGATCATAGACAGTTTTTGAAAGGGGTTGGAGCAAGGGGCCCCCATACAAAATGTTCATTATTTTAGTTAAAATTTCTAGTTTTCAATTTAGAACCACCAAATTTGGTATACTATGTCATGGTACTCTGATTTAGACCGTACATGGTTTTGGGAAGGGGTTGGAGCCCGGGGATCAAAGGGCTGGGGGCTCAAAGGGCCCCCTTACAGAATTTTCATAAAAAGTTCTTGTTTTCAATTTACAACCACCAAATTTGGTATATTATCTCATGATACTCTGACTTAGACCGTAGACAGTTTTTGGATGGGATCGGAGCCTGAAGGGGTCATACAATTTTTTTGTTATTTTAGTTAAAATTTCTACAGTTTTCATTTTAGAACCACCAAATTTGGTATACCATCTCATGGTACTCTGAGTTAGACCGTAGATGGTTTTGGGAAGGGGTCGGAGCCTGGGGGTTAAAGCCCCCCTACAAAATTTTTGCTAAAAGTTCTACAGTTTTCAATTTACAACCAACAAATCTGGTATATTATTTCATGATACTCTGACTTAGATCATAGACAGTTTTTGAAAGGGGTTGGAGCAAAGGGCCCCCATACAAAATTTTCGTTATTTTAGTTAAAATTTCTAGTTTACAATTTAGAACCACCAAATTTGGCATACTATCTCATGGTACTCTGACTTAGACCACAGGTAATTTTGGGAAGGGGTCGTCAGAGCCTGGGGGTCAAAGGGCCCCCGTACAAAAATTTCCTAAAAAGTTCTAGTTTTCAATTCACAACCACCAAATTTGGTATATTATGTCATGATACTCTGACTTAGATCGCAGAAGAGTTTTGGAAGGGATCGGAGCCCAAAGGGGGTCAGAGGGAGAGGGGGCATATAAAATGTTCGTTATTTGATTAATAGTTAAAATTTCTACAGTTGTCAATTTAGAATCATCAAATTTGGTATACTATCTCATGGTACTCTGGCTTTAGACCATTTTGGGAAGGGGTCGGAGCCCGGGGGTCAAAGGGCCCCCATGCAAAATTTTTGTCAAAAGTTCTAGTTTTCAATTTATAACCACCAAATTTGGTATATTATTTCATGATACTCTGACTTACAGTTTTTGGAAGAGGTCAAAGTGGGGGTTAAGGTGGACCCCATACAAAACGTTTGTTATTTTAGTTTCCAATTTAGAACCACTAAATTTGGTATACTATCTCATGGTACTCTGACTTACACCGTAGACGGTTTTGGGAAGGGGTCAAAGAGCCACCACACAAAATTTTCATAAAAAGTTCTACAATTTTCAATTTACAACCACCAAATTTGGTATATTATGTCATGATACACTGACTTAGATCGCAGAAGGGTTTTGGAAGGGATCGGAGCCTGAACTGGTAAAGGGGGCCCCCATACAAAATGTTCATTATTTTAGTTAAAATTTCTAGTTTTCAATTTAGAACCACCAAATTTGGTATACTATCTCATGGTACTCTGACTTAGACCGTACATGGTTTTGGGAAGGGGTTGGAGCCCGGGGCTCAAAGGGCTGGGGGCTCAAAGGGCCCCCATACAGAATTTTTATAAAAAGTACTTGTTTTCAATTTACAACCACCAAATTTGGTATATTATCTCATGATACTCTGACTTAGACCGTAGACAGTTTTTGGAAGGGATCAGAGCCTGAAGGGGTCATACAAATTTTTTGTTATTTTAGTTAAAATTTCTACAGTTTTCATTTTAGAACCACCAAATTTGGTATACCATCTCATGTACTCTGAGTTAGACCGTAGATGGTTTTGGGAAGGGGTCGGAGCCTGGGGGTTAAAGCCCCCTACAAAATTTTTGCTAAAAGTTCTACAGTTTTCAATTTACAACCAACAAATTTGGTATATTATTTCATGATACTCTGACTTAGATCATAGACAGTTTTTGAAAGGGGTTGGAGCAAGGGGCCCCCATACAAAATGTTCATTATTTTAGTTAAAATTTCTAGTTTTCAATTTAGAACCACCAAATTTGGTATACTATCTCATGGTACTCTGACTTAGACCATAGATGGTTTGGGGAAGGTGTTGGAGCCAGTTGGTCAAAGGGCTGGGGGATTAACGGGCCCCTTACAAAATTTTTGTGAAAAATTCTACAGTTTTCAATTTACAGCCACCAAATTTGGCACATTATCTCATGATAATCTGACTTAGACCGTAGTTTTGGGAAGGGGTCGGAACTGTGGGTCAAGGCGCCCCCCCATACAAAAAAATAATGTTCTACAGTTTTGAATTTAGAACCACCAAATTTCGTATATAAAAAAAAAGTTTACAGGTTTCAATTTAGAACCACCAAATTTGGTATTTACTGGAAAATTACAGGAATAATTTTTTCATTCATAAAATTTCACCTGCTGAACTTGGTGATTCCACGAATATTTACCCGGGAAATACCAGGTACCCCTGCTAGTTTGCTATATATGCCACCCTGTCTTGTGCTGTAGTTGCCAATTTTTTTTATAGTTTAAAAAATTTAGAGAATGTTGCCGAGATGCTTTTCCGATTCCTCATAAAGAAATTTGGCTGTACTACTGAATCAGAATGCTTTCAAGTAGTTCCCAACTTCCTATGTATCCTTTCACTTTGTTTACATACAATCTGATCGCACCCAATGTGAAAGAAAGTAGTTCACAATTATACATTTTTTCATTTTTACTATTTTCATCAAAATTTATCTTATTGTAATGGAAAATAACTATAGACATTTATTTTATTATGGAAGATAATAATAAATTTATTTTCATATGACAGATTTATGCATCATAATTCTGATAAAGTAAATGCAACATCCTTTTCATGAAATTAATGTGTCTAACAATAATTTTTTTCCGCTTGGTAGAACAAAGCACTTCAGTGAACTGTTCAAATGGATCTAACTTTTGATTTTTACAAAATCATCAAACAAATATTTGCCAATAGTTCTGATTTGTAAGTATGGCTTCTGAGATTTTACTTGAGAGTTCTCCAATTCGATTTGATTACAAGCTCTACTGTCAGGATATCTATAACATTTTTGTGTGATTGACCGTAAAATGAGTGAAACCATGTTCTGACAAATGTTTATATCCTTTCCATTTATCTTATAGGCATCGGCCATAGCTACCTGAACTTCCAAAACAAAAGTTGGAAATAGCTTCGCTTAAGAAATACACTGGCTCCAGATTTAAAAACCCCATAGTACTGTTATTCGATATACACTGCCGGAAAGTGAAAAAAGAACACCAAGAAGGAATTGCCGAACGATCATGAAATTTACATATGTTAATGGGGTCAAGTTTACGTAGGTGTGATGTTAATTTCGGGACCAACCGATGAGCATTTACGCCACAGCACGGCATAATATGCAAATTATTGTCGGTGGTATTTAAGGAGTACGGCGAAGTGAATGTAATCAGTCGTTGGCGTACGGACACGCGCGAAGACCCCGAAGAAGCTGCAATGCCTGGACATGGAAGACGTGTACAATTTCAGCAGTTATTGGACTTTGAGCGAGGTCGTCTAGTTGGACTCCGCAAGGCTGGGTGGTCGTATCGTCGTATTGCGGAGCGAATTGGTCGGGAAGTATCGGTGGTGGTACGATGGTGGCGTAGATGGTCCGAGGAACATTCCCACACGAGAAGACGTGGAACCGGGAGTCACAGACGGACTGATGAGCGGACCGATCGACGCATAAGAAGAGCGGCGTTGTCAAGCAGAACATCCACTGCGACGCAAATCCGAGCTGCCGTTGCACCGGAGGTGACTGTGCGAACAATCCGCAACCGTCTACTGGATGCAGGACTACGTGCACGTGTGCCTCCGACTCCAGCCTACCGTCAGGAATGGCTGCAGTGGTGTTGCCAACATCTGCACTGGAGAACGCAATGGCGATCTGTCGTGTTCAGCGATGAAAGCAGATTCTGCTTGGGAGCCTCCGATGGCCGTATGCGTGTTCGTAGACGCGAAGGGGAGGGTCTCCACTTTTCTTGCATCCGTCAGCAACACACAGGGCCTACACCTGGTCTCCTGGTGTAGGGAGCAATCAACTATCACTCCCGTACACCACTAGTGTTTGTACCGGGTACGTTAAACAACACCTCCTACATCAACAACATCATTCAGCCCGTTGTTGTGCCATTTGTAAGGTCGGTCCATCGTGGTGTTTTCCAGCAAGGTAACGCACGCCCACACACGGCACGTGTAACGCAACATGCACTTCAGGGTGTGAGACAACTTCCATGGCCACCGGATTTGTCCCCCATTGAGCACGTGTGGGATTTTATGGGACGACTTATCCGATCTCCACGGCCATCCCCGATTGAGGCGTCCAGGTTGAGGATGCTTGGAACTCAATACCCCAAACTTACATCCAACATCTGTACGACAGACTCCATGCCAGAATTGCACAGTGTGACACAGTTCATGGCGGTTCAACCTCGTACTAACCATGTTACATGGAAATGTTATTTTTCAGTTTACCAGCAAATACAGCTGTATTTTGCCATAATGTTTTGATCACGTTATCCTCTGTATTCCGTTATTATGCTGTATAAATTTCGTTGGTATCAGACGTCTCCTTCTTGGTGTTCTTTTTTCACTTTCCAGCCACGACCATCCCCGATTGAGGCGTCCAGGTTGAGGATGCTTGGAACTCAATACCCCAAACTTACATCCAACATCTGTACGACATACTCCATGCCAGAATTGCAGTGTGATGCATTTCATGTTGGTTCAACCTCGTACTAACCATGTTACATGGAAATGTTATTTTTCAGTTTACCAGCAAATACAGCTGTATTTTGCCATAATGTTTTGATCATGTTATCCTCTGTATTCCATTATTATGCTGTATAAATTTTGTTGATATCAGACGTCTCTTTTTTGACTTTCCGCCAGTGTATTTCCTTCATAAAATGTATTTACAAATAAAAATAGTCATTAAGGCATCTATTACAATGAAATTCTAAAACTGTGTAAAATTTATTGTGAATTACTTTCTTTTACGTTGTGTGTAAACAAAGCGGAACGGTACATAGGAACTACTTGAAAGTGTTCAGACTCAATAGAACAGCCAGCCCACAGTTCAACTTTTTGTTCTCCACCAAGTACCTTTTATTTTAACCTGTCTTGGCAACTTGTACATATCATATTACACCAACAAATCTGCATTTTCATACTATGCTATAAGCACTTTCACAGTTTGGTTTACTCTTGGGTTATAATGGAACTAAAAATGTGCACAATTGAAAATTTTAAATTTGAATAATAAATCTCATATTTTCACACTTTTCCTATGCCCTCAAAGAAAGATCTCATACTTTCATACAATGCTATAAGCACTGGCTTATGACCATTTGAGGGTCCAGATTCGAATCCTGGGGAAGCATGGATCTTGTGTTTGTCTTATAGCACTGGTTCTCTCCCTTCCCTTGAACCAGTGGCCCTAAATTAGGAACAAGTGACTGTTCATAGCCTATTGAATTGCTCATGGGGATCTTTAAACCTTCAATCTATAAAATTTAAAAAAAGCTGCGTCGAATATGACTTGTTAGTAAATACTCATTTTTGTATAATATTCTATCTTTATCATGGTATGTTACATTAATGCCTACCACACCACTTAATATGTTTAATAAGTTAAGGAAAACAGTTTTTTAGGGGGGGGGGGGGTTAAAAGTATCACCCAGCTAAAACTTCTTGCCACCTGGCTATAAAAAAATCTAGGGTGAACACTATAATACTGGAACTAAAATCTATATAACTGAAAGTTTTAATATTGCAAATCTCTTAGTCAAGCATATAATACAATTTTTAAACAAAACCTGTCTGCTCACAACTTTATAAATAACTCACATAATACTTCCAACATTCATTCACAGGGCCTTCTTGAGTGAAACATGAAGGTAAGTAGTGTTAAGAACTATGTGAAAATTCAACCGATATTTTAATTACTCATTATGACTAATAATGCTTTCATTTACAACCAGACATCATAAAATTGAAAAAAACTAGCTTAAATAGTTTACTATTATGTCATAAAGATATATATATATATTTTTTGATTGGAGGTTTAACGACCACCGTGAGCAACTCAACGGGCTATAAGCAGTCGCCCATCCCTAATTTAGGGTCACTGGTTCCAGGGAAGGGAGAGAGACAGTGCCGTACGACAAACACAACATCCATTGATTGATTGGAGGTTTAAAAACCACCGTGAGCAACTCAATGGGCTATAAGCAGTCGCCCATCCCTAATTTAGGGTCACTGGTTCCAAGGAAGGGAGAGAGCCAGTGCCGTAAGACAAACACAACATCCATTCATTGATTGATTGGAGGTTTAATGACCACTGTGAGCAACTCAATGGGGTATAAGCAGTTGTCCGTCCCTAATTTAGGTTTTTTTTTTTTTTTTTTTGATTGGAGATTTAACGACCACCGTGAGCAACTCAATGGGCTATAAGCAGTCGCCCGTCTCTAATTTAGGGTTACTGGTTCCAGGGAAGGGAGAGAGCCAGTGCCGTAAGACAAACACAACATCCATTCATTGATTGATTGGAGGTTTAATGACCACTGTGAGCAACTCAATGGGGTATAAGCAGTTGTCCGTCCCTAATTTAGGTTTTTTTTTTTTTTTTTTTTTGATTGGAGGTTTAACGACTACCGTGAGCAACTCAATGGGCTATAAGCAGTCGCCCGTCCCTAATTTAGGGTCACTGGTTCCAAGGAAGGGAGAGAGCCAGTGCCATAAGACAAACACAACATCCATGCCTGACCGGGATTCGAACCCGGACCCCGTTCGGACGAATGATCAGAGGACATCGCTTAGACCACTGCACCACCGGGGCGGTCTAATTTAGGGTTACTGGTTCCAGGGAAGGGAGAGAGCCAGTGCCGTAAGACAAACACAACATCCATTCATTGATTGATTGGAGGTTTAATGACCACTGTGAGCAACTCAATGGGGTATAAGCAGTTGTCCGTCCCTAATTTAGGTTTTTTTTTTTTTTTTTTTTGATTGGAGGTTTAACGACTACCGTGAGCAACTCAATGGGCTATAAGCAGTCGCCCGTCCCTAATTTAGGGTCACTGGTTCCAAGGAAGGGAGAGAGCCAGTGCCATAAGACAAACACAACATCCATGCCTGACCGGGATTCGAACCCGGACCCCGTTCGGACGAATGATCAGAGGACATCGCTTAGACCACTGCACCACCGGGGCGGTCTAATTTAGGGTTACTGGTTCCAGGGAAGGGAGAGAGCCAGTGCCGTAAGACAAACACAACATCCATTCATTGATTGATTGGAGGTTTAATGACCACTGTGAGCAACTCAATGGGGTATAAGCAGTTGTCCGTCCCTAATTTAGGTTTTTTTTTTTTTTTTTTGATTGGAGGTTTAACGACCACCGTGAGCAACTCAATGGGCTATAAGCAGTCGCCCATCCCTAATTTAGGGTCACTGGTTCCAGGGAAGGGAGAGAGCCAGTGCCGTACGACAAACACAACATCCATTGATTGATTGGAGGTTTAAAAACCACCGTGAGCAACTCAATGGGCTATAAGCAGTCGCCCATCCCTAATTTAGGGTCACTGGTTCCAGGGAAGAGAGAGAGCCAATGCCGTAAGACAAACACAACATCCATTCATTGATTGATTGGAGGTTTAATGACCACTGTGAGCAACTCAATGGGCTATAAGCAGTCGCCCGTCCCTAATTTAGGGTTACTGGTTCCAGGGAAGGGAGAGAGCCAGTGCCGTAAGACAAACACAACATCCATTCATTGATTGATTGGAGGTTTAATGACCACTGTGAGCAACTCAATGGGGTATAAGCAGTTGTCCGTCCCTAATTTAGGTTTTTTTTTTTTTTTTGATTGGAGGTTTAACGACTACCGTGAGCAACTCAATGGGCTATAAGCAGTCGCCCGTCCCTAATTTAGGGTCACTGGTTCCAAGGAAGGGAGAGAGCCAGTGCCATAAGACAAACACAACATCCATGCCTGACCGGGATTCGAACCCGGACCCCGTTCGGACGAATGATCAGAGGACATCGCTTAGACCACTGCACCACCGGGGCGGTCTAATTTAGGGTTACTGGTTCCAGGGAAGGGAGAGAGCCAGTGCCGTAAGACAAACACAACATCCATTCATTGATTGATTGGAGGTTTAATGACCACTGTGAGCAACTCAATGGGGTATAAGCAGTTGTCCGTCCCTAATTTAGGTTTTTTTTTTTTTTTTTTTGATTGGAGGTTTAACGACCACCGTGAGCAACTCAATGGGCTATAAGCAGTCGCCCATCCCTAATTTAGGGTCACTGGTTCCAGGGAAGGGAGAGAGCCAGTGCCGTACGACAAACACAACATCCATTGATTGATTGGAGGTTTAAAAACCACCGTGAGCAACTCAATGGGCTATAAGCAGTCGCCCATCCCTAATTTAGGGTCACTGGTTCCAGGGAAGAGAGAGAGCCAATGCCGTAAGACAAACACAACATCCATTCATTGATTGATTGGAGGTTTAATGACCACTGTGAGCAACTCAATGGGGTATAAGCAGTTGTCCGTCCCGAACTTAGGGTTACTGGTTCCAGGGAAGGGAGAGAGCCAGTGCCGTAAGACAAACACAACATCCATTCACTGATTAATTTGAGGTTTAATGACCACTGTGAGCTACTCAATGGGCTATAAGAAGTCGCCCATCCCTAATTTAGGGTCACTGGTTCCAGGGAAAGAAGAGAGCCAGTGCTGCAAGACAAACACAACATCCATTCATTGATTGATTGGAGGTTTAACAACCACCGTAAGCAACTCAATGGGCTATAAGTAGTTGCCCGTCCCTAATTTAGGGTCACTGGTTCCAGGGAAGGGAAGGAGCCAGTGTCGTAAGACAAACACAACATCTATGCCTCACTGGGATTCCAACCTGGACCCCTTTCGGACGAATGATCAGAGGCCATCGCTTAGACCACTGCGCCACCGGGCGGCATAAAGATATATACACTTATAACAAAACCCCCTTCCCACTATGATCCCAATTGCTAAAAAATATACTAACCTAATTCTCTTCTATCTTGAAGAACTTTCCTTTATGTTTTTACAGACATTTCTAGCCTCTAGAATTTTGCAATTACATCTAAATTCTTCCAGTGTAAACAAATATTTACATAGTTTCTGCACAATGAGAACACACCTTGACAAAAATCTAGAGGTCAGAAACATCTGTGAAAACAAAAGAACTCAGAGTTAAGACATAAGGGAAAGTTCTTCAAGATAGAAGAGAATTTAAGTATATTAATCTGAGTAAAGCCTTGAGTGATTTAATTCCTTTTAAACATACAAACTATTTAAAAAAGTCACAAATATTTTAAAAAATGCAGAAAGACCTCTCTTTTTCTTTTGTTTAAAAATCTACTATATGCTGGACTTCAGATATTTTGCTTTTTTTTTAATGAAGGTTTAACGACCACCGTGAGCAACTCAATGGGCTATAAGCAGTTGCCCGTCCCTAATTTGGGGTCACTGGCTCCAGGGAAGGGAGAGAGTTAGTGCCGTAAGACAAACGCAACACCCATTCATTGATTGATTAATAATTGGTGGTTTAATGACCACCGTGAGCAACTCAATGGGCTATAAGCAGTCGCCCATCCTTAATTTCGGGTCACTGGTTCCATGGAAGGGAGAGAGACAGTGCCGTACGACAAACACAACATCCATTGATTGATTGGAGGTTTAACAACCACTGTGAGCAACTCAATGGGCTATAAGCAGTTGCCCATCCCTAATTTATAATGACCACTGTGTGCAAATCAATGAGGTATAAGCAGTTGTCCATCCCTAATTTAGGGTTACTGGTTCCAGGGAAGGAAGAGAGCCAGTGCTGTAAGACAAACACAACATCCATTCACTGATTAATTAAAGGTTTAATGACCACCGTGAGCAACTCAATGGGCTATAAGCAGTCGCCCATCCCTAATTTAGGGTCACTGGTTCCATGGAAGGGAGAGAGCCACTGCTGTAAGACAAACAAAACATACACGCCTCAATGGCATTCGAAACCGAACCTTTTTCGGACGAATGATCAGAGGCCATCGCTTAGACCACTGAGCCACAGGGGCGGCATATATTTTGCTTCACAAGTTATATTACTTTAAGAAGTAATTGGGATATGATTATACTTCTCAAGAGGTTTTGTGAATATTAGTGAACATTTCTCTCAGATTTGCATACTATGCTATTAGCACTTAAAACTGTTTTGTTTACTTTTTAATAATCATCTAAAATCTGCATAACTGACATTTTTTATTTTCATATATTCAGCATTTTTCATAGAATACACTTATTTTGAAGAAAAAAAAGGCTTGATTTTTTTAAAGTTATATTTTTACACATTTATATGAACATTTTTTTTTGTAGATGCCACTACACATAAAATTCCAGTGGAATGAAATTTTGACATATCACAGCTAATCAGCATGAAGTAGAGTTCCAAAAGTGGCCCATATTTCAGAGGTACAGGCTAGCAGCAAACACTATGTCCCGTTTAATGAGCCTTATTACTTCGGAGAATTTGTTTTCCACTTCGGTGCTTCCAATGGCTTTGGCAGCGCGCACCATCTGTTGCAGTAACTCCTCCAAGCGCCTGATGCTACGAATAATATTGCCTTCGAAGACATCAGTCATCTGGCAGATCAGCTGAAAGGGAATTCCTTTACTCCAGTTGTAGACAACGTGCATCAGTTGTGGCTTAAAGGAATCCACATAGTCATCGTCAAGACCCAGTTTTGATTCCTTGCTGATTTCTGCGATCTGCTTACCGATTTTCCGCATTTCTTGAAAGGGACCGGCAAGCTCCTTTGGTATCGGGTTGGCTTCGTTTGATTTTTCTTCAAACACAAAGCAGCTCAGCAATGCTGCGATTTGATGGACATCAAGTTTGTTGAACACGCCGTTAAAAAGCATCTCGGTCAATAAGAGTTCATCCGCACTACTTATTTCGCAGGCGACTCGCCCCTTAATCTCAATGATGTCCGAGGCAGAACAAAATTCCAGTCTCCTGAGAACCCTTTTACGATGTTTCAGCTCATCCATTTGTAGGATAGATTTAGTCTCTCTGAGGCGGTCTTTCACTAGCTTGATCTCATCCGCTATCTTCCGTTTCCTGCTATACAAGACGCATCTGGAATCTTTCTGGGGATTGTTATGCTGAGGATGGGCCTTCAGCCTGGTTCTAAGAGATCCTATCTTCTTGATTACATCATGCAAACTTTTGTCAGCTATCATCATGTGATCTATGGGGTCCAATAGAGGAACGCCACCAGGAAACCGAGTGCTAAGAGAGTCCAGAATCTTCAGCACAGACATTCTGTTATCCAGAGGGTGCAGGTCGTCGGGGCATTTCACACGCACCGAACTGAACTCGCGAATCAGATCGAGTTTGACTGGAACCACAAGCATTTCACCCGTCTCACCGTGCGGCGGGGGCTTCAAAGAAATCGTGGACTTGGTTTTTGCAGATTCCAGCGAGACATGCATCAAAACATCTACCACGTGCATGTTATTAACAGTACGATTATCCACAGAAGGTACGGATTTATGGTAATAGTTTATTACAACTCCCCATCCAAAATCATCACTGCCTTTCATTATCCTTATCATTCTTCCAGGTTGCAGAAATTTAATGCAGTGCTCTGGCTTTATTATGATAGCATGAGCCTCTTCTTCCAAAGCTTTGAGTTGATTGAGGATTGCACAGTATTCCTCAACATCACCTTCACTGGGAATTACAATTCCGTCAAAGTCCTTTGCGAGTTTTCCAAGCTTCTCGTGCAACGTGGGCAGCTCCGACTGCTTCTGGAACTGGAAAAACGACCTCTCCAGTATGTATTCCGGGTTGATTCCTTCGACACGGAGAAGATTCAAGATCATGTTATACGTCAGATGGAAAGCTGAGTTGATCGGATCTGGCTGACCTTTGACTATATCTTCTGCATCAGCCGGAGTTAACTTTTCGTCGACCACCAGTATGACAATGCCTCTGTCATCCAATCCTCTCCTGCCAGCTCTGCCACTCATCTGTATGTATTCACCAGAAGTCAGCAGCCTAAAGTTTTTACCGTCAAATTTCCTGGTGCTGGTGAACAGAACAGTCCGGGCAGGCATGTTCAAGCCCAGCGAAAAAGTCTCGGTTGCAAACAGGGCCTTTATCAGACCTTCAGAAAAGAGGATTTCTATTATTTCTTTCAAAAGAGGGAGAAGTCCACTATGGTGAATGCCAACTCCTCTTTCTAATATGGGCAAGAGGCTCAAAACTTGAGGCAATTTCTTGTCCTCGTCGCCCAGCACCGCTACGGCATTGCGGAAGACTTCTACGACTAACTTCTTTTCATTTTCGGAATTGAAGTCTGCGGAATTCAGCTGCATGGCATGCCTTTCACATTCCGTCCTGCTGAAGCAGAACACGATAATCGGACTAAACTTCTTATGCATTATGAGTTTAACAATTTTGGAGCAATCGTTAGCATCCTGGGGATTGTTTCTCTTTCTACCACCAGACGGCGCTGCAGGTTTCATCTGAAGTGTACTCATAGCACGATTAAAGTTCTCCTCAAGAAACTTCCCACGGTCGTTAACCACAAGATGCAGACCATCTCCTCCAGCAGGAAATATGTAATGCTGTAATGGAACAGGTCTCTGCTCACTGTACACAACATGGCAAGGCTGGTTATGGAGATAGCAGACCCATTCGGCAAATTGTCTGGCGTTGGGTATCGTTGCGGAAAGAAATACGTAATGAACAACGTCAGGCAACAGGATTATTGCTTCTTCCCATACAACTCCTCTGGCTTTATCTCTCATGTAATGGATTTCATCAAAAATCACCCACCCCACTTCCTTCATGACCTCCGACCCTCGATACAGCATGTTGCGCAATATCTCTGTGGTCATGATCAAACAGCCAGCTGAGGGGTTAATGGTTGTATCACCAGTCATAAGTCCAACATCCTTAAATTCATTGGCAAATTCCCTATACTTCTGGTTACTTAGGGCCTTTATTGGAGTTGTATAGATAACACGCTGACGTTCACGCAATGCAAGAGCAATGGCATACTCTGCCACCACTGTCTTACCTGACGAGGTGTGGGCAGCTACCAGAACAGACTGATTGTTGTCTACACATCTAATCCCTTCTTTCTGGAACGGATCCAAGAGAAATTTATATTCTTTTGCAGGGTGGCTTATACTGGGTCTCAAGCTCTTATATTCAACATCTGGGGGTACAGCTACCTCATGAAGACAAGTTTCTATGGAATCAATTGTATGAATTTGTATCCTTGACAAGGTTTCATCAGGATTTACATCATTCAAGACATCAGACAATTTGGCTTTTTTAACGATGTTATCTTCACCATCAAGCTGCCTTTTACGCTCAAGAAAGGACATGACGAACTGTTCTGACGGATTCCTATGTGTCTGGGAACTGCTAACTGCCTGTTTCACCATATTCTCCTCGTTAAGCTTTCCTCTGGATAATTCTGTCTTGTTAAAAACATTGAACAAATCGTCGATATCCATTTTATAACGAATAGTTTGAAACTGTTGAGCGGATAGGAATTTTTAAGAGTCTATGACAATGACACAACGCTTGACCATTAGAGCACACATACCTGCATTTCACTTTTGGGATAAAATGTTATTTAAAAAAGGAATCAAACACTTAAAAAAGATCAGATTTCTTTTCCCGCGCACACACCACTACAGCTTTCGAATATTTATCGAACAGAATGTTTAACAGATGACACTCCCCCTCAGAATTCCAAAACTTAACACATCATTAGCACCAACCACGAGCACTCCATAGTGTACGGTTATGGTTACAGCAACATTTAAAAACACCAAAAGTGAAACAGACGTAGCCGGCTGAAGCTAAATTCTCCAACGGCTTCTTTTTTATTTTTTTATTGAGGGTTTAACCATGGCTACCGAGATAGAAGGGAAATTTAGTCGACACATGAAAGTGTAATATAACTCTTAAATATAAAATTTCGTGTTGATAACTACAATAGTTTATCAGCTGCACAGAAAAATACTGTCGGAAGAGTAGAAAGGGGAACCCGATTTCTACCAAAATTTAATCAGGACATCTATTTCTATGATGTCCCCATATACTTTTTTTTTTTTTTTTTTTTTTGCAATTCATCAAAATCAATTTAAAGCAGTTTATCTAGAGATTTTTTTTTTTTTTTTTGATTGGAGATTTAACGTCCACCGTGAGCAACTCAATGGGCTATAAGCAGTCGCCCATCTCTAATATCACTGGTTTTAGGGAAGGGAGAGAGCCAGTGCCGTAAGACAAACACAACATCCATGCCTCACCGGGATTCGAACCCGGACCCCGTTCGGACGAATGATCAGAGGCCATAGCTTAGACCACTGCGCCATCGGGGCGGATATCTAGAGATTAATACGATGTTGACTTGCGATGTTATGGTACCGCGATGTTTTGACCTGCGATCTTATGGTGCCGCGATGTTTTGACCAGCGATGTTTTAGTACCGCGATGTTTTGACCTGTGATGTTATGACCAAAGAGGTTAGAATAATACTTCTGGAGATGCCCTGAGTGTACTAACCGTGAAACCACAAGGTGTGGGAATTTGACATTGTTTATATGATACCCATGTAGTTTCAGCTGAGTGTATTTTGGAATTTCCTGGTTTTTGGTTCCAGAAACCCCGTTAATATCAAACCGGAATGAATTATATTTCTTAGATGAGTGAAGTTTTCAATTTTAACGTTATGCTTTGTTTAGAATTCACACTAACGTTCGTGTATTTCAATTTAAAATAAAATTGGGAAGGAACCTCAAAATAGTAAAGAATTTTATAAATTCAACATTTTCTCACACATCGGCAGCAATTTACGATGCGAAATTTGAAACATTTGCGACGAAAGAAGGCGATTCGGCCAACACAAAATCCATTGCAATAGCATTGAAAACCATCAGCTTTCCCACACTTTGACGACCATCGCTCACTGTTATAGCCTTCATGCAAAGTGGTACTGCTCCGTTAACAAGGGCATCTCCAGATATCTTAGCCGCCCCGGTGGCGCAGTAGTCTAAGGCGTTGGCCTCTGATCATTCGTCCGTAAGGGGTCCGGGTTCGAATCCCGGTCAGGCATGGATGTTGTGTTTGTCTTACGGCACTGGCTCTCTCCCTTCAGTGGAACCAGCGACCCTAAATTAGGGACGGGCGACTGCTTATAGCCCATTGAGTTGCTCACGGTGGTCGTTAAACCTCCAATAATAAAAAAAAAATATCTTATTCTAACCTCCTTGGTTATGACAGCGATCATACACTAGTGTGCATAAATTAAGGACGAGAAGGAGAAATTAGCATAACAGCGGAACGAGCAGACAGTACGGACCGAAAGACCACTCAGTAGATAGACTAGGTTTCGGGACGGTACGGCATGCGCATATCTGCAGCATGACGTGGGGGGGGAGTGTGGGAAGGGTACAAAGCACACTGGCGGTGTACGCTCGGCAATTCGGTGAAAGCTATTGCACGGTGTGCATCGGTTTGAACGACGTCGAGTTGCTGCCACCGTGTGGTATGGCCAACAGGCAATCCGGTAGACGACATCTGAATGACTTTACTCGAGGTCACGTCATTGGGAAGTTGGAAGAAGGTCGAAGTGTGGCTGAGGAGTTCGGGATCGCTCACAGTATCGTTTCACGAGCTTGGAGAGCATTTCAAACGACAGGAACAGCTGTCCGAGAGTTTAGCAGTGGTCGTCCACGAGCAACCATTGCGGCGGACGACCGGTATATTGTCCTACAGGCGAGAAGAGACAGACGGCAGACAGCGGGAGAAATCGCAAGGCACGTGCAACAGACAACTGGATGTCCGTTATCGCGTTTTACCGTGGCCAGGAGGCTGCACAAAGGTGGTTAATTTGCACGATGACCAGTACGGTGTGTGCCATTAACGCCTGTTCGTCGGAGAGGGCGGTTTCTGTGGTGCCAGGAACACAAGAACTGGGCACATCAGCAATGGGGTCGAGCTCTCTTTAGGATGAGAGCCGATTTAGTCTGACGAGCGATTCTGGACGTATACACATCTGGAGAGAGCAGGGAACACGCAATCATACCCCCAACATCATCGAAAGGGACCGGTTTGGAGGTGGCGGAGTTCTTGTTTGGGACGGCATCATGCTTGGTAGCCGTACTGACCTCCACATCTTCCAAGGAGGTTCAGTCACTGGTGTCCGCTATTGTACCGAGGTTCTCCTGCCTCACGTGCGTCTGTTTAGAGGTGCTGTGGGTCCTGAGTCCCTCTTCATGGATGACAACGCTACACCTCATCGTACAGTGGCTGTCGCAGAGCTGTTGGAGAGTGAAGATATTCAACGCATGGATTGACCCGCAAGGGCCCCGGACCTTAATCCAATCGAACACGTGTGGGACCTTCTCGGGAGACGCTTGGCAGCACGTCACCAGCCGCCAGCAACGATTCCGCAGCTGCGATTGGTGCTACAAGAGGAATGGGCCGCGACGCCTCAACAACTCCTTGACAACCTCTTCCTCAGCATGGACAGACGTTGTAAATCCTGCTACGCAGTCAGGGGTGATCATATATCCTACTAAAGACTGGATTTTTCTTGGCAGCCGCCTGTCACATGGACGTTTCTGTCTGATGTCCAGTTGTGCTCGAAGCTACCTTTTCAGAAAAGTGCCTTTGTATCCTTTGGATTCCTTGTTTGGACGGTTTTGCTCACTTGTCCCATATTCTTACATCTTGGGGATCGTATGGTATGATTTGAGTCGATGTGGAGCCAGTAGCGCAGCCAGGATTTAGCTTTGGGGGGGGGGACCACAAACCGGCCCAATTGAATACTATATATATATATCATCATCATCATCATCATTGTCAACCATTATCAATCCACTGCTGGACGAAGGTCTCCCCAAGTTTCCTCCACAACGGTCTGTCTTGTGCCAGTCTCTTCCATGTCACTCCCGCATACTTTCGAATTTCATCCACCCATCTTCCATGTGGTTTTCTTTTGGGTCTTTTCCTGTATCTTGGAATCCAATCTAAAATTTCGGCTGTCCATCGATGGTCTGTTCTTCTGGCAGTATGTCCAGCCCATTGCCATTTCAGGGATTTAACTCTGATCATGATGTCCTCTACTCTTGTCATTTTTCGGATCCACGTGTTCCTCTTCTTATCTCTCCTGGTTACACCAAGCATGCACCTCTCCATGCTGCTTTGAGTTGTCTGCAAACTTTGTATGTCTCTTTTAGCTAAGGTCCACGTCTCTGCACCATACGTAAGCACTGGAAGGATGCATTGATCAAACACTTTTCTTTTAAGACATAATGGCATATTGCTCTTGAAAATTATGCTGTTTCTTCCAAAAGCTCTCCAGGCAAGTTTTGTACGCCGATTAATTTCTTCATCAATGTGACCCTCACTTGATATCTGCTGTCCAAGATAAACGTACGTGTCTGTTATCTCCAGCTTTTCTCCATCAATCGATAAATCTTCATTTCTTGTAAAAGCATTGTACATTACTTTTGTCTTCTGAAAGTTCATTTTTAATCCCACTTCTTTACTCTTGTCAGCAAGTTCCTGGATCATAATCTGTAGCTCTGATGGGGTAGTTGCAAAAATGACTATGTCATCAGCAAAACGAAGGTGGGTTAGATAATCTCCATTAATCTTTATCCCTTTATTTTCCCAGTTCAGTGATTGAAAGACATTTTCCAATGTGGCATTAAAGAGCTTCGGAGATATGGTGTCACCTTGTCTCACTCCTTTTATAATTTTTATGTGTGTTGTATTTTCAAATAGCCGAATCTTTGCACTTGCATTTTCATAGATGTTATTAATAATATTAATGTATGCATCTTCAATACCGCAGGATTTCAGAGCCATTGTAACTGCTGATGGTTTCACCGAATCAAAGGCTTTTTCATAATCGATAAAAGCCATGCACAATGGAAGTTCATATTCCCTCGCTCTTTCAATTAGTTCTCTCAGTACGTGGATATGATCTATTGTGCTGTAGCCACTCCTGAATCCAGCTTGTTCTCTCGGTTGAGCCATGTCCAGTGTCACCTTCGTGCGGTGTGAAAGAACTTTAGTGAAGATTTTATAAACCACTGATAGGAGGCTGATAGGTCTGTAGTTCCTGAGGTCCTCAATGTCACCTTTTTTATGTAGCAAGATCATTGTAGCGTTGTTCCAATCCTCAGGAATTTTCCCTTCATTAAGGCATCGAGTGAAAATTTGGGCGAGTACTGTTTCGATTTCTCCACTTGCTTCTTGTATGATGTCTACAGTAATTCCATCTTCTCCTGGAGCTTTTCCTCGCTTCATGTTCTTGATTGCATGCGCAACTTCTGCTGGAAGGACTGGAAGAACTCTGGTACTGGTACCTTTCATGATGTCTGGAGTACATGTATCATCCCTTTCATATAATTTGGAGTAGAAATCTTTCACTCTTGTCAAAATTTCGCCTCTATTTCTTGTTACAGAACCATCTTCTTTTCTCAGTGCCATAATCTGTTTTTTTTCCCTTACTGAGATGTCCCTTTGCTATCTTTAGGCTTTGGTTGTTTTCAATTGCTTTCCTTACTAGTTCACAGTTGAATTTCCTTACGTCTTCAGTGATACTTTTTCGTACTGTCTTGCATAGCTCTATATATTCCACTTTGGAAGTCACATCTTCTTTAGTTGTCCTCATCACTCTTCTTTTTTGCATCAACATTTTGGTTTTTCCTGATAATTTGTTCTCATGCAATTTGTTCTTAGACCCAGCTAATTTTGTTGCTGTTTCCATAAGAGCTTTGGTTATTTTTCTGTTAACTTCAGAAATATCCACTTCTTCCGATGTTAGGCCTTCTAAAGCAGAGAATCTGTTCTTCAGTTCCAATTTGAAGGTATTATGGTGTATTTTAAGGTTGGTTATGTCAATACATTTTGTTTGTCTTATGAGCTTGCTACGTTCGAGTTTAGTGTTGAGGTGCATCTTACATCTCACCAATCTATGGTCACTGCCTGTGTATATATATATAAATTGAATTCAATATATATATATATTTAACACAAACAACTATATGTCCCCACATACATACATATGGAATCATAGAGTTGAAAAATTATAACAAATAATCCATTTTATTTATAATTATTTCTTTGACCACCTAGAAAGGGATGAGCAGACAGTATGAATGCAATGTATAAATCTCATTACGAGTTTTGGATTAATTTCTAATAATTTTCATATTTCCATATATAAAGAAATTTAAGTTTACTTTCATGCGAAAATGAACTTTGTCAAATCCACGTTATTCCTTTCCTAGTAGTAGTGAGTTTTGTGACTTCAAATATAATGCTTCACCTATGTACAATTTAAATTTAATTCAGCTTTCTTTTTCCAGCAAGAAAGAATGTGTTGCCTCTTATTCACAAAAATAAAACCTTTATTCTTACCATTTTCAGAAAATAGTCACCTTGAATAAAAAAGTGCCTTTAATGACTTCGATCAATATTTTATCATTAGTTCTGTACAGTAATTATTCCGAAATATACTCAAATTATCATTAGAAACCTTAAAATCATGTACTAAAGTAAAATCGTCTGCAAAAGTGGAAGAGACATTTGCATTGACAATACAAAAAATTAAACAATATATATATATATATACAGTACATGTATATATCTATTACTAATTTAAATTATTTACAGTTTGAAATTTAGACGCCTAGGTTTCTTAGCCAAGTCATCTAGTACTTCCTCAAGAGAGACAGAAATATCCTTATGAATGTACAATAAAGCTAAACCATTCAATCTGGTTTCTCGTGTTGTACTGCGCAAATAATTTTTTAAGTACCTCTGAGTGGAGAAGGAACGTTCTGCAGAACCTGTTGTTACTGGCAACGTCGCCATTATTTGCAAAAGTTTTCGAATGGATGGATACATAAGTTCATCACATTCGGCTAATCCATCAAGGGCGTTCTTTGGCTTTTTTTCCATCCTGCCTATTTTTCTGTACCAGACTCTAAGTTCCCCGCATACTGCAGAAGGTGAAGCGTATGCAATGTCAGATGCGTACTGTTCGCATAGTGACTTTACAAATTCTTCATCTTTTGGAGAAGTTGTTTCCACTCCTTGTTGAGGCAAAAGCACTTAGAACGATCTCAAAGTATCCTTATGTGCAATAAATCTTTCCCTCATCTCATTTAAAAACGTATCAAGGAAAGGAATAAAGGTCGTTCTTCTGTAATAACTTTCAGGCGAATCGTGTTCAATATTGCTGCGGTGTGTTTGGCGATTTAATACTCGAGGAACTGTAACTGGTATGCCTACTCTATCACAGATTTTTTCAGTTTCTGAGTACAGAATGTTAAATTCCTCTTCAGCATGGTCTCTGATTTCTTGAATAATTTGAGCAGTATCTTCTGCATGTTCAACGGCAGTCATTGAGTCAATGTTTTCACTTTGAAGGTACTTAGAGATTGGTAAACTATAGGAAAACACTTTGGCTATTATTTGCAGAGCAATTACAAATTCACATTTTTGCAGGGCACTAAATAGTGCATGAGCACCGGATGCTGAGTCTCTGTCTTGCCATGTAGCAGAAATCTCTTGGAGGGCGAAAAGCAGTGGTTCATACAGTTCTGAAAATACAATCACAGCATCGTGTCTTTGGACCCATCTTGTAGGACACAGCTGTTTTAGCTTCGGAGCTTGAGAATCTGTATGCTTCTGCAGCTCCGACTGTCGTTTTGGTGTGTTAAAGAAATCATAAACTTTTCCAATTGTCCACATGCAGTTCCTAACAAAAGGTATAGCACATGAATCTGAAATTGCAAGATTCAGGGAGTGAGAACTGCAATGCACATAGATTGCACTCGGAATTGTGCTCTTTATGTGGGCTTGAACACCTTTCAGCTGGCCACTCATGGCAGAAGCTCCATCGTATCCTTGGTTACGAAGAAATTCTGTGGCAATTCCAACTGAGTTCAAGGTGTTCAAAATGACATCACTGATGCCTTTTCCAGTCATATCTGTGATGGGAAGAAACTGGATGAAATCCTCCCGTATTGCCACTTTTTCGGTGTCTACGTACCTGACACACACCGACAGTTGCTCTCGACCCGACACATCGGTCGTCTCATTTCCTAATACACTAAAATTTTAATTTAGCTTCATTAATCCTGTTTACAAGCCTTTTCAAAATAATCGAATTACATGAAGAGATGACATCATTTTGCATGCTCCAGCTAATGTAACTTGCATTTCGGCTGCAGCTTTGTAGGTGTTCCTTAAGAATTTCGTCGCCACACTCTACTCTCATTCTCAAAAGAGCTCTAAAATTTCCCTAATTTTTATCACTGCCTGTGTCATTTGATTCAACATCTAATTTCCCACTATCTCTGTGACCCCTGAGAGAAATGCCCTGTCTTCCACAAAACAATACGGTTTTTATTATGGGAGTAAGGAGCATGCGATTTTGGGTTACCTGATCATTTATACTCTTATCAATGTCGAGAATAATTGACTTTTTTTGCCAGTTTTTTCGGCTGCAGCTTTGTAGGTGTTCCTTAAGAATTTCGTCGCCACACTCTACTCTCAAAAGAGCTCTAAAATTTCCCTAATTTTTATCACTGCCTGTGTCATTTGATTCAACATCTAATTTCCCACTATCTCTGTGACCCCTGAGAGAAATGCCCTGTCTTCCACAAAACAATACGGTTTTTATTATGGGAGTAAGGAGCATGCGATTTTGGGTTACCTGATCATTTATACTCTTATCAATGTCGAGAATAATTGACTTTTTTTTGCCAGTTTTTTCGGCTGCAGCTTTGTAGGTGTTCCTTAAGAATTTCGTCGCCACACTCTACTCTCAAAAGAGCTCTAAAATTTCCCTAATTTTTATCACTGCCTGTGTCATTTGATTCAACATCTAATTTCCCACTATCTCTGTGACCCCTGAGAGAAATGCCCTGTCTTCCACAAAACAATACGGTTTTTATTATGGGAGTAAGGAGCATGCGATTTTTGGTTACCTGATCATTTATACTCTTATCAATGTCGAGAATAATTGACTTTTTTTTTGCCAGTTTTTTCGGCTGCAGCTTTGTAGGTGTTCCTTAAGAATTTCGCCGCCACACTCTACTCTCATTCTCAAAAGAGCTCTAAAATTTCCCTAATTTTTATCACTGCCTGTGTCATTTGATTCAACATCTAATTTCCCACTATCTCTGTGACCCCTAGAGAAATGCCCTGTCTTCCACAAAACAATACAGTTTTTATTATGGGAGTAAGGAGCATGCGATTTTTGGTTACCTGATCATTTATACTCTTATCAATGTCGAGAATAATTGACTTTTTTTGCCAGTTTTTTCGGCTGCAGCTTTGTAGGTGTTCCTTAAGAATTTCGCCGCCACACTCTACTCTCATTCTCAAAAGAGCTCTAAAATTTCCCTAATTTTTATCACTGCCTGTGTCATTCGATTCAACATCTAATTTCCTACTATCTCTGCGACCCCTAGAGAAATGCCCTGTCTTCCACAAAACAATACGGTTTTTATTATGGGAGTAAGGAGCATGCGATTTTTGGTTACCTGATCATTTATACTCTTATCAATGTCGAGAATAATTGACTTTTTTTTGCCAGTTTTTTCGGCTGCAGCTTTGTAGGCGTTCCTTAAGAATTTCGTCGCCACACTCTACTCTCATTCTCAAAAGAGCTCTAAAATTTCCCTAATTTTTATCACTGCCTGTGTCATTTGATTCAACATCTAATTTCCCACTATCTCTGTGACCCCTGAGAGAAATGCCCTGTCTTCCACAAAACAATACGGTTTTTATTATGGGAGTAAGGAGCATGCGATTTTTGGTTGCCTGATCATTTATACTCTTATCAATGTCGAGAATAATTGACTATTTTTTTGCCAGTTTTTTCGGCTGCAGCTTTGTAGGCGTTCCTTAAGAATTTCGTCGCCACACTCTACTCTCATTCTCAAAAGAGCTCTAAAATTTCCCTAATTTTTACCACTGCCTGTGTCATTTGATTCAACATCTAATTTCCCACTATCTCTGTGACCCCTAGAGAAATGCCCTGTCTTCCACAAAACAATACGGTTTTTATTATGGGAGTAAGGAGCATGCGATTTTGGGTTACCTGATCATTTATACTCTTTTCAATGTCGAGAATAATTGACTTTTTTTTGCCAGTTTTTTCGGCTGCAGCTTTGTAGGTGTTCCTTAAGAATTTCGTCGCCACACTCTACTCTCAAAAGAGCTCTAAAATTTCCCTAATTTTTATCACTGCCTGTGTCATTTGATTCAACATCTAATTTCCCACTATCTCTGTGACCCCTGAGAGAAATGCCCTGTCTTCCACAAAACAATACGGTTTTTATTATGGGAGTAAGGAGCATGCGATTTTTGGTTGCCTGATCATTTATACTCTTATCAATGTCGAGAATAATTGACTTTTTTTTGCCAGTTTTTTCGGCTGCAGCTTTGTAGGCATTCCTTAAGAATTTCGTCGCCACACTCTACTCTCATTCTCAAAAGAGCTCTAAAATTTCCCTAATTTTTATCACTGCCTGTGTCATTTGATTCAACATCTAATTTCCCACTATCTCTGTGACCCCTGAGAGAAATGCCCTGTCTTCCACAAAACAATACGGTTTTTATTATGGGAGTAAGGAGCATGCGATTTTTGGTTGCCTGATCATTTATACTCTTATCAATGTCGAGAATAATTGACTTTTTTTTGCCAGTTTTTTCGGCTGCAGCTTTGTAGGCGTTCCTTAAGAATTTCGTCGCCACACTCTACTCTCATTCTCAAAAGAGCTCTAAAATTTCCTTAATTTTTACCACTGCCTGTGTCATTTGATTCAACATCTAATTTCCCACTATCTCTGTGACCCCTAGAGAAATGCCCTGTCTTCCACAAAACAATACGGTTTTTATTATGGGAGTAAGGAGCATGCGATTTTTGGTTACCTGATCATTTATACTCTTTTCAATGTCGAGAATAATTGACTTTTTTTTGCCAGTTTTTTCGGCTGCAGCTTTGTAGGTGTTCCTTAAGAATTTCGTCACCACACTCTACTCTCAAAAGAGCTCTAAAATTTCCTAATTTTTATCACTGCCTGTGTCATTTGATTCAACATCTAATTTCCCACTATCTCTGTGACCCCTGAGAGAAATGCCCTGTCTTCCACAAAACAATACGGTTTTTATTATGGGAGTAAGGAGCATGCGATTTTGGGTTACCTGATCATTTATACTCTTATCAATGTCGAGAATAATTGACTTTTTTTTGCCAGTTTTTTCGGCTGCAGCTTTGTAGGCGTTCCTTAAGAATTTCGTCGCCACACTCTACTCTCATTCTCAAAAGAGCTCTAAAATTTCCCTAATTTTTACCACTGCCTGTGTCATTTGATTCAACATCTAATTTCCCACTATCTCTGTGACCCCTAGAGAAATGCCCTGTCTTCCACAAAACAATACGGTTTTTATTATGGGAGTAAGGAGCATGCGATTTTTGGTTACCTGATCATTTATACTCTTATCAATGTCGAGAATAATTGACTTTTTTTTGCCAGTTTTTTCGGCTGCAGCTTTGTAGGTGTTCCTTAAGAATTTCGTCGCCACACTCTACTCTCAAAAGAGCTCTAAAATTTCCCTAATTTTTATCACTGCCTGTGTCATTTGATTCAACATCTAATTTCCCACTATCTCTGTGACCCCTGAGAGAAATGCCCTGTCTTCCACAAAACAATACGGTTTTTATTATGGGAGTAAGGAGCATGCGATTTTTGGTTACCTGATCATTTATACTCTTATCAATGTCGAGAATAATTGACTTTTTTTTTGCCAGTTTTTTCGGCTGCAGCTTTGTAGGCGTTCCTTAAGAATTTCGTCGCCACACTCTACTCTCATTCTCAAAAGAGCTCTAAAATTTCCCTAATTTTTACCACTGCCTGTGTCATTTGATTCAACATCTAATTTCCCACTATCTCTGTGACCCCTAGAGAAATGCCCTGTCTTCCACAAAACAATACGGTTTTTATTATGGGAGTAAGGAGCATGCGATTTTTGGTTACCTGATCATTTATACTCTTATCAATGTCGAGAATAATTGACTTTTTTTTGCCAGTTTTTTCGGCTGCAGCTTTGTAGGTGTTCCTTAAGAATTTCGTCGCCACACTCTACTCTCAAAAGAGCTCTAAAATTTCCCTAATTTTTATCACTGCCTGTGTCATTTGATTCAACATCTAATTTCCCACTATCTCTGTGACCCCTGAGAGAAATGCCCTGTCTTCCACAAAACAATACGGTTTTTATTATGGGAGTAAGGAGCATGCGATTTTTGGTTACCTGATCATTTATACTCTTATCAATGTCGAGAATAATTGACTTTTTTTTGCCAGTTTGAACAGCAAGGAAATTTTCAGCTTGTAGTTTGCTATCACCATGGTACATTGTCAGTTGATGCTTTTCAAAGTCCTCTAGAGCATGCCTCCCATTATCATACTTTTCTCTCACAAGTCTTCCAACAGGGAGCCCATGTTTACCAGCTCCACACGGAAGGAATAGTGCGCAATATTTGCCGAAAGCACCGATCAGATTTTTAGAATATAAAAGCCACTCGTACTTCTTCAACCAGCTGTGTTGGAGTTTTAGCTTCCTCTTACCAAACTGCGAGGGTTTGAAACGAAATGAATCTTCCGGTTGCCATGCCTCTTGAAGGAGTTCTAATTTTTTCTGAGGTGATACTTATGAACAGAAAAAAAAAGTATAGCTATCGATATAATATTTTGGAAAATCTCATGTCGAGAATATAGTTACAGTTTTAATGGAATAACTTTGAAATTAATGATATTCCTGAAATACATAAGCACCTTTCAGTACCCTACGGTAGTGGTACTACGTTACAGATTAAGTTCATGGGTTGGGCTATCAGTGCTCTGAAATGCGCGAAGCCCAAGCCTGGATATAATTCCGTTATCTTCCGAAATTGGAAGTGGAGACACCACAAAGCCACCTAGCGTAAAAAAGAATGAGGTAACAAGATTGGATCAGTTGGGATCAAGGAGGGTGCCTCCGCGCTGAGTTATCAACAGGGACCCTTTATAAACTTTCTGCCAGACGATCTTTCGGGAGCTTTCTCAAAGTTCGTAAAATAACGGAGAAAGCAGAAAATTTGAATGAAAATAAAGCGAAACTGACGATCGCCACTCGCCACGTGACGACTTGAAAAAACAAAGTGGCCACCAAGAAAAGTCGCCTTTGTCGCTAGTCTGGAAACCCCCGTCTAAGACATCTAAATCTTAGGCGTGGACGACGATCAAAAATTAGAGATCGAAGTCCACACGGACAAATAATTTTTTACATCACAAACGTTTTTACTTTTCTTAAGAACTTATTTGAATTTTTGGATACACTCGTTTTCGCAAAAGCGTCCCCTAACGTTAATCTGTCGGGAAAACGGGGGGAAAGCTGTCCAGCGGCGTAGGAATTCATTATTTTTTTTGGGGTAGGGAGACTCAAAAATGGAACTCCAGCCAAACTACCCAGACAAGCCGTGTTCGAAGTGGGCCTGCATGGCATACCGGTAGTTAACAAAAATGGAAGTTAGCATACCGGCAGTAAAAAAAAAAAAAAAATTACCATCCCGTTATATAATAAATTATAAACCCGTCACAAACTACGTAAAGAAATTAGAATGAAAGCACAAATTTTAACGCAAAAATCGGCAAATGACATTTTTAATGGATAAAATTGATAAATGATTAGCAGCTGAGACTGAAAGGGACCACAAACGCTTCAATGAAGGGTTTTTTAAATTATTACATTATTTTTTTTAATATTATACACATTAATTCTTTAATACAAAAAAAAAATTTATGTGGAATGGTATGTATTTCTCTCGAAACCTCCTATTTATACTATGTGGATCTATGGTCTACACCATACCGGCAGTAGCTCTGTGTCACTTCGACCATAGCAGACTCGTCTGTCTGATAGATGCAAGCGATTTATATATTATAATATTATTGTTTAAATTATTACACTGCTGGCCACCCAAAATGCAACACCAAGAAGGACGCATCCGATTGGCCTGAAATTCGCAGCATGCGTCGCCCACGAGAGGACATGCAAGCGATTAGCGTTGCAGGGAATATGCAAATCATGTGCGCCCGGCACGCCACCGAGAAGCACTATAAGAAGGGTGCACAGAAGGCGGGGTGTAAGTAGTGGAAGTGTGTTGTGCTGCCGGACCTGTGCGTGGGAAGCTTCCTGATGCCTCGTCGCAGAATACGGCAGTCATTCCAGCACATTTCGGAGTTCGACAGAGGACTAATAGTGGCTTATCGCGACAGCGGTTTATCGTACCGAGACATCGGAGCCCGTGTGGGACGACATCCAGCCACAGTGAGGCGAGTATGGATTCGGTGGGTGCAGGAGGGAGGGACTGACCGACGTGAGCGATTGCCGCATTCGCGGCACACCACCGAACGAGAGGACTGGCATGTTGTGCGGCTGGCATCGACGGCTCGCACCACCACATCACGAATGTTAGCGCAGGAATTAGGGTGTGTTGCGCAACAACCTGTGCCAGCACGTACCGTTCGACGTCGTCTGTAGGAGCGGGGACTTGTCGCACGGCGCCCATTGCTCCGATTACCATTGACGTTACACCACCGGCGAGTGCGGCGGCAGTGGGCCGTTAAACGCCGCACCTGGACTATGGAATAGCATGACTTTGTCTTCTCCGACGAATTCCACTTTTGTCTACAACACCACGATGGTCGGATTCGCGGCGAGAGACTATATGACGCCTGCATTATGCATCGCCATACCGGTCCGTCGCCTGGCGTTATGGTTTGGGGCGCAATTGGATATGACACCCGCACTCCTCTGGTACGCATCGCCGGTACGCTCAACAGCCACTGCTACATCTCCGACGTTTTGGAGCCTGTAGTCCTCCCTGCCAGCGGTCACGTTTCAACAGGACAATGCGCGCCCGCACGTGGCACGCATCGTGCAACATTTCTTCACGGCCCACCAGGTGGCACTGCTGCCTTGGCCTGCCTGTTCTCCCGATATGTCGCCCATCGAACACGTCTGGTCGCTGATCGACAACCGAATGGCCCGGCAAGCACCACCCGCGGCTACGCCTGATGAACTGTGGCAGCGTGTGGAAGCAGCCTGGATCGACATACCCCAAGCCCACATCCAAAGCCTTTTTCGTTCGATGCCGCGCGGCGTGTAGCGGCCGTTATTGCCAGCCATGGGGGCCACACGAACTATTGATGTCTGCGTGTTCCGCAAGTCGCACGGGCCTGTAAGCTCAATCGTTTCATCTCTGCATCTGTTGTTATGTGTCCAGTGAGTCTGGCTTTGCTATCTCGTGTCCTTCTTGGTGTTGCATTTTGGGTGGCCAGCAGTGTATATTCTAAGAAATATAATAATTTAGACAATATTAGGATTTTTGGAAAAAATGATATTAAGATTAAGGATTTTAGGACTTCGGGATTTTAGAAAAAAATATAAGCATAATATTTTCTCTCCTTTTAGATGACACCGTTGAACTCACATAAACCAGTCGCACTGAAAAATTTCGCATCGTGCGGGTATGGGAGGATTCCGCACCTTTTTAAAAAAAATATGTTTAATCCCACAGGACAATTCTACACCTTCTAGCTGCGGTTACGTGCTTTTTGCGGATGTGCCAGTTGCTGACAAACCGAAATTGAATAGGTTGGAAGGGTTTGTTGTGCCAGATGCGGACAATTCACACTGGCATTTTAAAAATTGCAGGAGAATAATTCGTTATGTCATTTTATTATTAAAAGTTTCAAATTATGTTACAAAATTCAAAAAAGTTACAAAACAAATTATGTTACAAAACTCTAAAAACGTTTTAAAAATTTAGTCACAATTTGATACATAACTTAAGGCTTTTAAAGCACTTTTTAAAATGTTTTCTTATATCAAATGCTGAAATAAAATTTCAATTCTTTCATCATTTTTTACATACATTTTCTTCCGTTTTGTTGCCGTGTAACGTACCAGGAGATGTGACGTACCTGCCAGCAGGACGCACACGACATAAAGGCAGATAGTAATCAGAACAAATGTCCGCGTAGCTCAATTGGTAGAGCAACTTATTCCGGAATGAGGGGACCCGGGTTCGAATCCAGGCGCGGATAGAAATGACGGAGAAATTTACTTCGTTATAATGGCGCCCGAACTATCCGGATGACCCGACCGTTCAAAATCTCGCATTGGTGTGATGTTATTTCCACACCGCGAGATAGGAAAAATAAGAGAATCCCTTCTCCAGCACTTCGAAAAAAAAAAAAAAATAATAAGGGGGAGATGATGTAACGTACCAGGAGATGTGACGTACCTGCCAGAAGGACGCACACGACATAAAGGCAGATAGGAATCAGAATAAAAAAAAACGTCAGCGTAGCTTAATTGGTAGAGCAACTTATTCCGGAATGAGGGGACCCGGGTTCGAATCCTGGCGTGGACAAAAATGACGGAGAAATTTACTTCGTTATAATGGCGCCCGAACTATCCGGATGACCCGACCGTTCAAAATCTCGCATTGGTGTGATGTTATTTCCACACCGCGAGATAGGAAAAATAAGAGAATCCTTTCTCCAGCACTTCGGAAAAAAAAAAAAAAAAAAATAATAATAATAAGGGGGAGATGATGTGACGTACCTGCCAGAAGGACGCACACGACATAAAGGCAGATAGGAATCAGAATAAAAAAAAACGTCAGCGTAGCTTAATTGGTAGAGCAACTTATTCCGGAATGAGTGGACCCGGGTTCGAACCCCGGCGCGGATAAAAATGACGGAGAAATTCACTTCGTTATAGCCGGTTCTCCTAATTCTTTCATTTTCGAAACATTCCGTTAGGAATTGCTCTGTCCGCATCTGGCACGTCCGCAAAAGGCAACGACACCCTAGCTGCAGAACAATTTCACACGACAGCCCGTCTGCCTTAATTGGAGAAGGGGGATAAAAACATCGGGAGGTTGCCGGAAAACCGCCACACAGGAAAATTATCACACGTCTTTCAGGAACTTGGAAAACTGACACACATTGGAAAACTGCAGCACAGGAAAATTGCCACACTGTAAAACTGCCACATGCTTTTAATTAAAGGGCCTGGCATAAATTGCTGTTCCTCCGAGGAGCGTTTTGAATGTGTGGCAGTTTTCCAAGTTTCAGAATTATGTGTGGCAGTTTTCCAAGTTTCAGAGTTATGTGTGGCAGTTTTCCAAGTTTCAGAATTATGTGTGGCAGTTTTCCAAGTTTCAGAGTTATGTGTGGCAGTTTTCCAAGTTTCAGAATTAGGTGTGGCAGTTTTCCAAGTTTCAGAATTATGTGTGGCAGTTTTCCAAGTTTCAGAGTTATGTGTGGCAGTTTTCCAAGTTTCAGAATTATGTGTGGCAGTTTTCCAAGTTTCAGAATTATGTGTGGCAGTTTTCCAAGTTTCAGAATTATGTGTGGCAGTTTTCCAAGTTTCAGAGTTATGTGTGGCAGTTTTCCAAGTTTCAGAATTATGTGTGGCAGTTTTCCAAGTTTCAGAGTTATGTGTGGCAGTTTTCCAAATTTCAGAATTATGTGTGGCAGTTTTCCAAGTTTCAGAATTATGTGTGGCAGTTTTCCAAGTTTCAGAGTTATGTGTGGCAGTTTTCCAAGTTTCAGAATTATGTGTGGCAGTTTTCCAAGTTTCAGAGTTATGTGTGGCAGTTTTCCAAGTTTCAGAATTATGTGTGGCAGTTTTCCAAGTTTCAGAGTTATGTGTGGCAGTTTTCCAAGGTACCTAACGACGGGAAGGAGCTCTTTTGTTTGTCTGAATTTTCAAGCCCGTTTATACGAATTTAGGGCAACTGGCCACAGCCGCCCCGGTGGCGCAGTGGTCTAAGGCGTTGGCCTCTGATCATTCGTCCGTAAGGGGTCCGGGTTCGAATCCCGGTGAGGCATGGATGTTGTGTTTGTCTTACGGCACTGGCTCTCTCCCTTCCCTGGAACCAGTGACCCTAAATTAGGGACGGGCGACTGCTTATAGCCCATTGAGTTGCTCACGGTGGTCGTTAAACCTCCAATCAAAAAAAAAAAAAAAAAAAAAAAAAAACTGGCCACAAATTCAAGGGGAGTGGGGTATAAAGATTGCCGTTTCTTGGCGTATATTGAGAACTGAATTCGGGACTCTAAACAAATGTCGAGAAAATTTTATATGTAAGCCAAGCGACAACTGTACTTTAATTTGACGAAATAAATTGGTTAGTAGATTTCTTAAAACTACAGTGTTCCACAAAACAACGGAATTACAGTATGACTCATGCTGTGTTCAGAAAAGAACGATAAGGTGGGGTTTTTTAATAACGCTGCATTTCTAGTTAGGCACTAAATATTTACATAACATGTCAAGTTTGTAATATTTTTATTTTACTTAATTAATTCATTAGCCCTACACCTTGGCCTTTTTAACCGCTTTTAATCCGCCGACTTCATATTCATAACTCTTATGTATATGAAATCAAGTTAATAACATTTGGCTTTTACGTAGGCACTAAATATTAATTAATAGGCCCTAGGGATAGGCTCTTTTAACAGTTTTTAACACTACCGATGTCATATTCACAACATTTACACATCATGTCAAGTTAATAATATCTAAATATTAATTCACAGGCCCTACCCCTTTTAAAGAGTTTTTATTCTTTTTTTTTCTCTTTGATTGGGAGTTTAACGACCACCGTGAGCAACTTGATGGTCTTTAAGCAGTCACTCTTCCCTAATTTAGGGCAACTGCTTCCAGGGAAGGGAGAGAGCCAGCTCTGCAAGACAAGCACAACACCCATGCCTCACCGGGATTGGAACCCAGACCTATCTGGGACGAATGGTCAGAACCCATTGCTTAGACCACTGCGCCACCGGGGCGGCAAACGGTTTTTATTTTATCAATGTCATATTCACAACTTTTACACATCAAGTCAACTTAATAAGATTGCGCTTTTACTTAGGCACGACATATTAATTCACAGGCCTTAGGCCCATTTACCAGTTTTTATTCTGACTTCCATATTCATAACCTTTACATATCAGTACAAGTTATGTTGCACTTATTAAAATTTTCTGAAAAGGCCTAGGCAAAAGGCCTACGAATTAATATTTAGTGCCTAGGTAAAATCGCAATGCTATTAACTTGACTTGATATGCAAACATTATGAATATAACATAGGTAGAAAAAAAGCTGTTAAAAACCTAGGCCTAGTGCCTATGAATCAATATTTAGTGCCAAAGTAAAAGCGCAATGCTATTAACTTGAGTTGACATGAAAAACTTTATGAATAGGAAGTCGACGGATTAAAAACTGTTGGCCTAGGGCCTATGAATTAATATTTACTGCCTAGGTAAAAGAGGAATACTATTATTTGGCGTGTAAACGTTGTGAATATGACATTGGTAGAGTAAAAACTATTAAAAATGCCTAGGTCTAGGGCCTATGTATTCATATTTATTGCCAAAGGTAAAGCAACTTAACTTGGTATGTAGACGTTATGAATATGAAGTCGCCGGATTAAAAATTGTCGGCCTAGACCTAGGGCCTATGAATCAATATTTAGTGCCAAGGTAAAAGCGCAATGCTATTAACTTGAGTTGACATGAAAAACTTTATGAATAGGAAGTCGACGGATTAAAAACTGTTGGCCTAGGGCCTATGAATTAATATTTACTGCCTAGGTAAAAGAGGAATGCTATTATTTGGCGCGTAAACGTTGTGAATATGACATTGGTAGAGTAAAAACTATTAAAAATGCCTAGGTCTAGGGCCTATGTATTCATATTTATTGCCAAAGGTAAAACAACTTAACTTGGTATGTAGACGTTATGAATATGAAGTCGCCGGATTAAAAATTGTCGGCCTAGACCTAGGGCCTATGAATCAATATTTAGTGCCAAGGTAAAAGCGCAATGCTATTAACTTGAGTTGACATGAAAAACTTTATGAATAGGAAGTCGACGGATTAAAAACTGTTGGCCTAGGGCCTATGAATTAATATTTAGTGCCTAGGTAAAAGAGCAATGCTATTATTTGGCGCGTAAACGTTGTGAATATGACATTGGTAGAGTAAAAACTATTAAAAATGCCTAGGTCTAGGGCCTATGTATTCATATTTATTGCCAAAGGTAAAACAACTTAACTTGGTATGTAGACGTTATGAATATGAAGTCGCCGGATTAAAAATTGTCGGCCTAGACCTAGGGCCTATGAATCAATATTTAGTGCCAAAGTAAAAGCGCAATGCTATTAACTTGAGTTGACATGAAAAACTTTATGAATAGGAAGTCGACGGATTAAAAACTGTTGGCCTAGGGCCTATGAATTAATATTTACTGCCTAGGTAAAAGAGGAATACTATTATTTGGCGTGTAAACGTTGTGAATATGACATTGGTAGAGTAAAAACTATTAAAAATGCCTAGGTCTAGGGCCTATGTATTCATATTTATTGCCAAAGGTAAAGCAACTTAACTTGGTATGTAGACGTTATGAATATGAAGTCGCCGGATTAAAAATTGTCGGCCTAGACCTAGGGCCTATGAATCAATATTTAGTGCCAAAGTAAAAGTGCAATGCTATTAACTTGAGTTGACATGAAAACTTTATGAATAGGAAGTCGACGGATTAAAAACTGTTGGCCTAGGGCCTATGAATTAATATTTAGTGCCTAGGTAAAAGAGCAATGCTATTATTTGGCGTGTAAACGTTGTGAATATGACATTGGTAGAGTAAAAACTATTAAAAATGCCTAGGTCTAGGGCCTATGTATTCATATTTATTGCCAAAGGTAAAGCAACTTAACTTGGTATGTAGACGTTATGAATATGAAGTCGCCGGATTAAAAATTGTCGGCCTAGACCTAGGGCCTATGAATCAATATTTAGTGCCAAAGTAAAAGCGCAATGCTATTAACTTGAGTTGACATGAAAAACTTTATGAATAGGAAGTCGACGGATTAAAAACTGTTGGCCTAGGGCCTATGAATTAATATTTAGTGCCTAGGTAAAAGAGGAAAGCTGTTATTTGGCGTGTAAACGTTGTGAATATGACATTGGTAGAGTAAAAACTATTAAAAATGCCTAGGTCTAGGGCCCATGTATTCATATTTATTGCCAAAGGTAAAGCAACTTAACTTGGTATGTAGATGTTATGAATATGAAGTCGCCGGATTAAAAATTGTCGGCCTAGACCTAGGGCCTATGAATCAATATTTAGTGCCAAGGTAAAAGCGCAATGCTATTAACTTGAGTTGACATGAAAAACTTTATGAATAGGAAGTCGACGGATTAAAAACTGTTGGCCTAGGGCCTATGAATTAATATTTAGTGCCTAGGTAAAAGAGCAATGCTATTATTTGGCGCGTAAACGTTGTGAATATGACATTGGTAGAGTAAAAACTATAAAAAATGCCTAGGTCTAGGGCCTATGTATTCATATTTATTGCCAAAGGTAAAGCAACTTAACTTGGTATGTAGACGTTATGAATATGAAGTCGCCGGATTAAAAATTGTCGGCCTAGACCTAGGGCCTATGAATCAATATTTAGTGCCAAAGTAAAAGCGCAATGCTATTAACTTGAGTTGACATGAAAAACTTTATGAATAGGAAGTCGACGGATTAAAAACTGTTGGCCTAGGGCCTATGAATTAATATTTACTGCCTAGGTAAAAGAGGAATACTATTATTTGGCGTGTAAACGTTGTGAATATGACATTGGTAGAGTAAAAACTATTAAAAATGCCTAGGTCTAGGGCCTATGTATTCATATTTATTGCCAAAGGTAAAGCAACTTAACTTGGTATGTAGACGTTATGAATATGAAGTCGCCGGATTAAAAATTGTCGGCCTAGACCTAGGGCCTATGAATCAATATTTAGTGCCAAAGTAAAAGTGCAATGCTATTAACTTGAGTTGACATGAAAACTTTATGAATAGGAAGTCGACGGATTAAAAACTGTTGGCCTAGGGCCTATGAATTAATATTTAGTGCCTAGGTAAAAGAGCAATGCTATTATTTGGCGTGTAAACGTTGTGAATATGACATTGGTAGAGTAAAAACTATTAAAAATGCCTAGGTCTAGGGCCTATGTATTCATATTTATTGCCAAAGGTAAAGCAACTTAACTTGGTATGTAGACGTTATGAATATGAAGTCGCCGGATTAAAAATTGTCGGCCTAGACCTAGGGCCTATGAATCAATATTTAGTGCCAAAGTAAAAGCGCAATGCTATTAACTTGAGTTGACATGAAAAACTTTATGAATAGGAAGTCGACGGATTAAAAACTGTTGGCCTAGGGCCTATGAATTAATATTTAGTGCCTAGGTAAAAGAGGAAAGCTGTTATTTGGCGTGTAAACGTTGTGAATATGACATTGGTAGAGTAAAAACTATTAAAAATGCCTAGGTCTAGGGCCCATGTATTCATATTTATTGCCAAAGGTAAAGCAACTTAACTTGGTATGTAGATGTTATGAATATGAAGTCGCCGGATTAAAAATTGTCGGCCTAGACCTAGGGCCTATGAATCAATATTTAGTGCCAAGGTAAAAGCGCAATGCTATTAACTTGAGTTGACATGAAAAACTTTATGAATAGGAAGTCGACGGATTAAAAACTGTTGGCCTAGGGCCTATGAATTAATATTTAGTGCCTAGGTAAAAGAGCAATGCTATTATTTGGCGCGTAAACGTTGTGAATATGACATTGGTAGAGTAAAAACTATAAAAAATGCCTAGGTCTAGGGCCTATGTATTCATATTTATTGCCAAAGGTAAAGCAACTTAACTTGGTATGTAGACGTTATGAATATGAAGTCGCCGGATTAAACATTGTCGGCCTAGACCTAGGGCCTATGAATCAATATTTAGTGCCAAAGTAAAAGCGCAATGCTATTAACTTGAGTTGACATGAAAAACTTTATGAATAGGAAGTCGACGGATTAAAAACTGTTGGCCTAGGGCCTATGAATTAATATTTACTGCCTAGGTAAAAGAGGAATACTATTATTTGGCGTGTAAACGTTGTGAATATGACATTGGTAGAGTAAAAACTATTAAAAATGCCTAGGTCTAGGGCCTATGTATTCATATTTATTGCCAAAGGTAAAGCAACTTAACTTGGTATGTAGACGTTATGAATATGAAGTCGCCGGATTAAAAATTGTCGGCCTAGACCTAGGGCCTATGAATCAATATTTAGTGCCAAAGTAAAAGCGCAATGCTATTAACTTGAGTTGACATGAAAAACTTTATGAATAGGAAGTCGACGGATTAAAAACTGTTGGCCTAGGGCCTATGAATTAATATTTAGTGCCTAGGTAAAAGAGGAAAGCTGTTATTTGGCGTGTAAACGTTGTGAATATGACATTGGTAGAGTAAAAACTATTAAAAATGCCTAGGTCTAGGGCCCATGTATTCATATTTATTGCCAAAGGTAAAGCAACTTAACTTGGTATGTAGATGTTATGAATATGAAGTCGCCGGATTAAAAATTGTCGGCCTAGACCTAGGGCCTATGAATCAATATTTAGTGCCAAGGTAAAAGCGCAATGCTATTAACTTGAGTTGACATGAAAAACTTTATGAATAGGAAGTCGACGGATTAAAAACTGTTGGCCTAGGGCCTATGAATTAATATTTAGTGCCTAGGTAAAAGAGCAATGCTATTATTTGGCGCGTAAACGTTGTGAATATGACATTGGTAGAGTAAAAACTATAAAAAATGCCTAGGTCTAGGGCCTATGTATTCATATTTATTGCCAAAGGTAAAGCAACTTAACTTGGTATGTAGACGTTATGAATATGAAGTCGCCGGATTAAACATTGTCGGCCTAGACCTAGGGCCTATGAATCAATATTTAGTGCCAAAGTAAAAGCGCAATGCTATTAACTTGAGTTGACATGAAAAACTTTATGAATAGGAAGTCGACGGATTAAAAACTGTTGGCCTAGGGCCTATGAATTAATATTTACTGCCTAGGTAAAAGAGGAATACTATTATTTGGCGTGTAAACGTTGTGAATATGACATTGGTAGAGTAAAAACTATTAAAAATGCCTAGGTCTAGGGCCTATGTATTCATATTTATTGCCAAAGGTAAAGCAACTTAACTTGGTATGTAGACGTTATGAATATGAAGTCGCCGGATTAAAAATTGTCGGCCTAGACCTAGGGCCTATGAATCAATATTTAGTGCCAAAGTAAAAGTGCAATGCTATTAACTTGAGTTGACATGAAAACTTTATGAATAGGAAGTCGACGGATTAAAAACTGTTGGCCTAGGGCCTATGAATTAATATTTAGTGCCTAGGTAAAAGAGCAATGCTATTATTTGGCGTGTAAACGTTGTGAATATGACATTGGTAGAGTAAAAACTATTAAAAATGCCTAGGTCTAGGGCCTATGTATTCATATTTATTGCCAAAGGTAAAGCAACTTAACTTGGTATGTAGACGTTATGAATATGAAGTCGCCGGATTAAAAATTGTCGGCCTAGACCTAGGGCCTATGAATCAATATTTAGTGCCAAAGTAAAAGCGCAATGCTATTAACTTGAGTTGACATGAAAAACTTTATGAATAGGAAGTCGACGGATTAAAAACTGTTGGCCTAGGGCCTATGAATTAATATTTAGTGCCTAGGTAAAAGAGGAAAGCTGTTATTTGGCGTGTAAACGTTGTGAATATGACATTGGTAGAGTAAAAACTATTAAAAATGCCTAGGTCTAGGGCCTATGTATTCATATTTATTGCCAAAGGTAAAGCAACTTAACTTGGTATGTAGATGTTATGAATATGAAGTCGCCGGATTAAAAATTGTCGGCCTAGACCTAGGGCCTATGAATCAATATTTAGTGCCAAGGTAAAAGCGCAATGCTATTAACTTGAGTTGACATGAAAAACTTTATGAATAGGAAGTCGACGGATTAAAAACTGTTGGCCTAGGGCCTATGAATTAATATTTAGTGCCTAGGTAAAAGAGCAATGCTATTATTTGGCGCGTAAACGTTGTGAATATGACATTGGTAGAGTAAAAACTATTAAAAATGCCTAGGTCTAGGGCCTATGTATTCATATTTATTGCCAAAGGTAAAGCAACTTAACTTGGTATGTAGACGTTATGAATATGAAGTCGCCGGATTAAACATTGTCGGCCTAGACCTAGGGCCTATGAATCAATATTTAGTGCCAAAGTAAAAGCGCAATGCTATTAACTTGAGTTGACATGAAAAACTTTATGAATAGGAAGTCGACGGATTAAAAACTGTTGGCCTAGGGCCTATGAATTAATATTTACTGCCTAGGTAAAAGAGGAATACTATTATTTGGCGTGTAAACGTTGTGAATATGACATTGGTAGAGTAAAAACTATTAAAAATGCCTAGGTCTAGGGCCTATGTATTCATATTTATTGCCAAAGGTAAAGCAACTTAACTTGGTATGTATACGTTATGAATATGAAGTCGCCGGATTAAAAATTGTCGGCCTAGACCTAGGGCCTATGAATCAATATTTAGTGCCAAAGTAAAAGCGCAATGCTATTAACTTGAGTTGACATGAAAAACTTTATGAATAGGAAGTCGACGGATTAAAAACTGTTGGCCTAGGGCCTATGAATTAATATTTACTGCCTAGGTAAAAGAGGAATACTATTATTTGGCGTGTAAACGTTGTGAATATGACATTGGTAGAGTAAAAACTATTAAAAATGCCTAGGTCTAGGGCCTATGTATTCATATTTATTGCCAAAAGGTAAAGCAACTTAACTTGGTATGTAGACGTTATGAATATGAAGTCGCCGGATTAAAAATTGTCGGCCTAGACCTAGGGCCTATGAATCAATATTTAGTGCCAAAGTAAAAGTGCAATGCTATTAACTTGAGTTGACATGAAAACTTTATGAATAGGAAGTCGACGGATTAAAAACTGTTGGCCAAGGGCCAATGAATTAATATTTAGTGCCTAGGTAAAAGAAGAATGCTATTATTTGGCGCGTAAACGTTGTGAATATGACATTGGTAGAGTAAAAACTATTAAAAATGCCTAGGTCTAGGGCCTATGTATTCATATTTATTGCCAAAGATAAAGCAACTTAACTTGGTATGTAGACGTTATGAATATGAAGTCGCCGGATTAAAAATTGTCGGCCTAGACCTAGGGCCTATGAATCAATATTTAGTGCCAAAGTAAAAGCGCAATGCTATTAACTTGAGTTGACATGAAAAACTTTATGAATAGGAAGTCGACGGATTAAAAACTGTTGGCCTAGGGCCTATGAATTAATATTTACTGCCTAGGTAAAAGAGGAATACTATTATTTGGCGTGTAAACGTTGTGAATATGACATTGGTAGAGTAAAAACTATTAAAAATGCCTAGGTCTAGGGCCTATGTATTCATATTTCTTGCCAAAGGTAAAGCAACTTAACTTGGTATGTAGATGTTATGAATATGAAGTCGCCGGATTAAAAATTGTCGGCCTAGACCTAGGGCCTATGAATCAATATTTAGTGCCAAAGTAAAAGCGCAATGCTATTAACTTGAGTTGACATGAAAACTTTATGAATAGGAAGTCGACGGATTAAAAACTGTTGGCCTAGGGCCTATGAATTAATATTTAGTGCCTAGGTAAAAGAGCAATGCTATTATTTGGCGTGTAAACGTTGTGAATATGACATTGGTAGAGTAAAAACTATTAAAAATGCCTAGGTCTAGGGCCTATGTATTCATATTTATTGCCAAAGGTAAAGCAACTTAACTTGGTATGTAGACGTTATGAATATGAAGTCGCCGGATTAAAAATTGTCGGCCTAGACCTAGGGCCTATGAATCAATATTTAGTGCCAAAGTAAAAGCGCAATGCTATTAACTTGAGTTGACATGAAAAACTTTATGAATAGGAAGTCGACGGATTAAAAACTGTTGGCCTAGGGCCTATGAATTAATATTTACTGCCTAGGTAAAAGAGGAATACTATTATTTGGCGTGTAAACGTTGTGAATATGACATTGGTAGAGTAAAAACTATTAAAAATGCCTAGGTCTAGGGCCTATGTATTCATATTTATTGCCAAAGGTAAAGCAACTTAACTTGGTATGTAGACGTTATGAATATGAAGTCGCCGGATTAAAAATTGTCGGCCTAGACCTAGGGCCTATGAATCAATATTTAGTGCCAAAGTAAAAGCGCAATGCTATTAACTTGAGTTGACATGAAAAACTTTATGAATAGGAAGTCGACGGATTAAAAACTGTTGGCCTAGGGCCTATGAATTAATATTTAGTGCCTAGGTAAAAGAGCAATGCTATTATTTGGCGTGTAAACGTTGTGAATATGACATTGGTAGAGTAAAAACTATTAAAAATGCCTAGGTCTAGGGCCTATGTATTCATATTTATTGCCAAAGGTAAAGCAACTTAACTTGGTATGTAGACGTTATGAATATGAAGTCGCCGGATTAAAAATTGTCGGCCTAGACCTAGGGCCTATGAATCAATATTTAGTGCCAAAGTAAAAGCGCAATGCTATTAACTTGAGTTGACATGAAAAACTTTATGAATAGGAAGTCGACGGATTAAAAACTGTTGGCCTAGGGCCTATGAATTAATATTTAGTGCCTAGGTAAAAGAGCAATGCTATTATTTGGCGTGTAAACGTTGTGAATATGACATTGGTAGAGTAAAAACTATTAAAAATGCCTAGGTCTAGGGCCTATGTATTCATATTTATTGCCAAAGGTAAAGCAACTTAACTTGGTATGTAGACGTTATGAATATGAAGTCGCCGGATTAAAAATTGTCGGCCTAGACCTAGGGCCTATGAATCAATATTTAGTGCCAAAGTAAAAGCGCAATGCTATTAACTTGAGTTGACATGAAAAACTTTATGAATAGGAAGTCGACGGATTAAAAACTGTTGGCCTAGGGCCTATGAATTAATATTTAGTGCCTAGGTAAAAGAGGAATACTATTATTTGGCGTGTAAACGTTGTGAATATGACATTGGTAGAGTAAAAACTATTAAAAATGCCTAGGTCTAGGGCCTATGTATTCATATTTATTGCCAAAGGTAAAGCAACTTAACTTGGTATGTAGACGTTATGAATATGAAGTCGCCGGATTAAAAATTGTCGGCCTAGACCTAGGGCCTATGAATCAATATTTAGTGCCAAAGTAAAAGCGCAATGCTATTAACTTGAGTTGACATGAAAAACTTTATGAATAGGAAGTCGACGGATTAAAAACTGTTGGCCGAGGGCCTATGAATTAATATTTAGTGCCTAGGTAAAAGAGGAATGCTATTATTTGGCGTGTAAACGTCGTGAATATGACATTGGTAGAGTAAAAACTATTAAAAATGCCTAGGTCTAGGGCCTATGTATTCATATTTATTGCCAAAGGTAAAGCAACTTAACTTGGTATGTAGACGTTATGAATATGAAGTCGCCGGATTAAAAATTGTCGGCCTAGACCTAGGGCCTATGAATCAATATTTAGTGCCAAAGTAAAAGTGCAATGCTATTAACTTGAGTTGACATGAAAAACTTTATGAATAGGAAGTCGACGGATTAAAAACTGTTGGCCTATAGGGCCTATGAATTAATATTTACTGCCTAGGTAAAAGAGGAATACTATTATTTGGCGTGTAAACGCTGTGAATATGACATTGGTAGAGTAAAAACTATTAAAAATGCCTAGGTCTAGGGCCTATGTATTCATATTTATTGCCAAAGGTAAAGCAACTTAACTTGGTATGTAGACGTTATGAATATGAAGTCGCCGGATTAAAAATTGTCGGCCTAGACCTAGGGCCTATGAATTAATATTTAGTGCCTAAATAAAAGCGCAATGCTATTAACTTGATTTGATACGTAAACATTATGAATATGAAGTCGGCGGATTAAAAGCTGTTAAAAAGGCCAAGGTGTAGGGCCTTGGCCTTATTAAGTAAAAGAAAAGCATTTCAAACTTGACATGTTATGCAAATATTTAGTGCCTAAGTAAAAGTGCTGCGTTATTAACCCCCCCCCTTATCGTCCTTTTCTGAACACATCATGAGTCACGCTGTAATTCCGTTGTTTTGTTGAACAGTGTAGTTTTAAGAAATGTACTATGTCACGGCAATTTATTTCTTCAAATTCAAGTACAGGTTCTCACTTGACTTACGTAAAACGTTTTCTCGAAATTTGGGTGGAGTTCCCAATTCAGTTCTCAATATAGGCCAAGAAATGGCAATCTTTATACACCTCCCCCCCCCCCCCTTGAATTTGTGGCTAGTTGCCCTAAACTCGTATGAACCGGATTGAAAATTCAGTTCAGACAAACAAAACAGCTCTTTACCGTTGTTAGGCACCTTGGAAAACTGCCACGCATAATTCGGAAACTTGGAAAACTTGCACACTGGAAAACTGCCACACATAATTCGGAAACTTGGAAAACTGCCACACATGATTCGGAAACTTGGAAAACTGCCACGCATAATTCGGAAACTTGGAAAACTTGCACACTGGAAAACTGCCACACATAATTCGGAAACTTGGAAAACTGCCACACATGATTCGGAAACTTGGAAAACTGCCACGCATAATTCGGAAACTTGGAAAACTTGCACACTGGAAAACTGCCACACATAATTCGGAAACTTGGAAAACTGCCACACATGATTCGGAAACTTGGAAAACTGCCACGCATAATTCGGAAACTTGGAAAACTTGCACACTGGAAAACTGCCACACATAATTCGGAAACTTGGAAAACTGCCACACATGATTCGGAAACTTGGAAAACTGCCACGCATAATTCGGAAACTTGGAAAACTTGCACACTGGAAAACTGCCACACATAATTCGGAAACTTGGAAAACTGCCACACATGATTCGGAAACTTGGAAAACTGCCACGCATAATTCGGAAACTTGGAAAACTTGCACACTGGAAAACTGCCACACATAATTCGGAAACTTGGAAAACTGCCACACATGATTCGGAAACTTGGAAAACTGCCACGCATAATTCGGAAACTTGGAAAACTTGCACACTGGAAAACTGCCACACATAATTCGGAAACTTGGAAAACTGCCACACATGATTCGGAAACTTGGAAAACTGCCACGCATAATTCGGAAACTTGGAAAACTTGCACACTGGAAAACTGCCACACATAATTCGGAAACTTGGAAAACTGCCACATATAATTCGGAAACTTGGAAAACTGCCACGCATAATTCGGAAACTTGGAAAACTTGCACACTGGAAAACTGCCACACATAATTCGGAAACTTGGAAAACTGCCACACATGATTCGGAAACTTGGAAAACTGCCACGCATAATTCGGAAACTTGGAAAACTTGCACACTGGAAAACTGCCACACATAATTCGGAAACTTGGAAAACTGCCACACATGATTCGGAAACTTGGAAAACTGCCACGCATAATTCGGAAACTTGGAAAACTTGCACACTGGAAAACTGCCACACATAATTCGGAAACTTGGAAAACTGCCACACATGATTCGGAAACTTGGAAAACTGCCACGCATAATTCGGAAACTTGGAAAACTTGCACACTGGAAAACTGCCACACATAATTCGGAAACTTGGAAAACTGCCACACATGATTCGGAAACTTGGAAAACTGCCACGCATAATTCGGAAACTTGGAAAACTTGCACACTGGAAAACTGCCACACATAATTCGGAAACTTGGAAAACTGCCACACATGATTCGGAAACTTGGAAAACTGCCACGCATAATTCGGAAACTTGGAAAACTTGCACACTGGAAAACTGCCACACATAATTCGGAAACTTGGAAAACTGCCACACATGATTCGGAAACTTGGAAAACTGCCACGCATAATTCGGAAACTTGGAAAACTTGCACACTGGAAAACTGCCACACATAATTCGGAAACTTGGAAAACTGCCACACATGATTCGGAAACTTGGAAAACTGCCACGCATAATTCGGAAACTTGGAAAACTTGCACACTGGAAAACTGCCACACATAATTCGGAAACTTGGAAAACTGCCACACATGATTCGGAAACTTGGAAAACTGCCACGCATAATTCGGAAACTTGGAAAACTTGCACACTGGAAAACTGCCACACATAATTCGGAAACTTGGAAAACTGCCACACATGATTCGGAAACTTGGAAAACTGCCACGCATAATTCGGAAACTTGGAAAACTTGCACACTGGAAAACTGCCACACATAATTCGGAAACTTGGAAAACTGCCACACATGATTCGGAAACTTGGAAAACTGCCACATATAATTCGGAAACTTGGAAAACTGCCACGCATAATTCGGAAACTTGGAAAACTTGCACACTGGAAAACTGCCACACATAATTCGGAAACTTGGAAAACTGCCACACATAATTCGGAAACTTGGAAAACTGCCACACATGATTCGGAAACTTGGAAAACTGCCACGCATAATTCGGAAACTTGGAAAACTTGCACACTGGAAAACTGCCACACATAATTCGGAAACTTGGAAAACTGCCACGCATAATTCGGAAACTTGGAAAACTTGCACACTGGAAAACTGCCACACATAATTCGGAAACTTGGAAAACTGCCACACATGATTCGGAAACTTGGAAAACTGCCACGCATAATTCGGAAACTTGGAAAACTTGCACACTGGAAAACTGCCACACATAATTCGGAAACTTGGAAAACTGCCACACATGATTCGGAAACTTGGAAAACTGCCACGCATAATTCGGAAACTTGGAAAACTTGCACACTGGAAAACTGCCACACATAATTCGGAAACTTGGAAAACTGCCACATATAATTCGGAAACTTGGAAAACTGCCACGCATAATTCGGAAACTTGGAAAACTTGCACACTGGAAAACTGCCACACATAATTCGGAAACTTGGAAAACTGCCACACATGATTCGGAAACTTGGAAAACTGCCACGCATAATTCGGAAACTTGGAAAACTTGCACACTGGAAAACTGCCACACATAATTCGGAAACTTGGAAAACTGCCACACATGATTCGGAAACTTGGAAAACTGCCACGCATAATTCGGAAACTTGGAAAACTTGCACACTGGAAAACTGCCACACATAATTCGGAAACTTGGAAAACTGCCACACATGATTCGGAAACTTGGAAAACTGCCACGCATAATTCGGAAACTTGGAAAACTTGCACACTGGAAAACTGCCACACATAATTCGGAAACTTGGAAAACTGCCACATAATTCGGAAACTTGGAAAACTGCCACGCATAATTCGGAAACTTGGAAAACTTGCACACTGGAAAACTGCCACACATAATTCGGAAACTTGGAAAACTGCCACATATAATTCGGAAACTTGGAAAACTGCCACGCATAATTCGGAAACTTGGAAAACTTGCACACTGGAAAACTGCCACACATAATTCGGAAACTTGGAAAACTGCCACATATAATTCGGAAACTTGGAAAACTGCCACGCATAATTCGGAAACTTGGAAAACTTGCACACTGGAAAACTGCCACACATAATTCGGAAACTTGGAAAACTGCCACATATAATTCGGAAACTTGGAAAACTGCCACGCATAATTCGGAAACTTGGAAAACTTGCACACTGGAAAACTGCCACACATAATTCGGAAACTTGGAAAACTGCCACATATAATTCGGAAACTTGGAAAACTGCCACGCATAATTCGGAAACTTGGAAAACTTGCACACTGGAAAACTGCCACACATAATTCGGAAACTTGGAAAACTGCCACACATGATTCGGAAACTTGGAAAACTGCCACGCATAATTCGGAAACTTGGAAAACTTGCACACTGGAAAACTGCCACACATAATTCGGAAACTTGGAAAACTGCCACACATGATTCGGAAACTTGGAAAACTGCCACGCATAATTCGGAAACTTGGAAAACTTGCACACTGGAAAACTGCCACACATAATTCGGAAACTTGGAAAACTGCCACATATAATTCGGAAACTTGGAAAACTGCCACGCATAATTCGGAAACTTGGAAAACTTGCACACTGGAAAACTGCCACACATAATTCGGAAACTTGGAAAACTGCCACATATAATTCGGAAACTTGGAAAACTGCCACGCATAATTCGGAAACTTGGAAAACTTGCACACTGGAAAACTGCCACACATAATTCGGAAACTTGGAAAACTGCCACACATGATTCGGAAACTTGGAAAACTGCCACGCATAATTCGGAAACTTGGAAAACTTGCACACTGGAAAACTGCCACACATAATTCGGAAACTTGGAAAACTGCCACACATGATTCGGAAACTTGGAAAACTGCCACGCATAATTCGGAAACTTGGAAAACTTGCACACTGGAAAACTGCCACACATAATTCGGAAACTTGGAAAACTGCCACGCATAATTCGGAAACTTGGAAAACTTGCACACTGGAAAACTGCCACACATAATTCGGAAACTTGGAAAACTGCCACACATAATTCGGAAACTTGGAAAACTGCCACATATAATTCGGAAACTTGGAAAACTGCCACGCATAATTCGGAAACTTGGAAAACTTGCACACTGGAAAACTGCCACACATAATTCGGAAACTTGGAAAACTGCCACATATAATTCGGAAACTTGGAAAACTGCCACGCATAATTCGGAAACTTGGAAAACTTGCACACTGGAAAACTGCCACACATAATTCGGAAACTTGGAAAACTGCCACATATAATTCGGAAACTTGGAAAACTGCCACGCATAATTCGGAAACTTGGAAAACTTGCACACTGGAAAACTGCCACACATAATTCGGAAACTTGGAAAACTGCCACACATGATTCGGAAACTTGGAAAACTGCCACGCATAATTCGGAAACTTGGAAAACTTGCACACTGGAAAACTGCCACACATAATTCGGAAACTTGGAAAACTGCCACACATGAGTTCGGAAACTTGGAAAACTGCCACGCATAATTCGGAAACTTGGAAAACTTGCACACTGGAAAACTGCCACACATAATTCGGAAACTTGGAAAACTGCCACGCATAATTCGGAAACTTGGAAAACTTGCACACTGGAAAACTGCCACACATAATTCGGAAACTTGGAAAACTGCCACGCATAATTCGGAAACTTGGAAAACTTGCACACTGGAAAACTGCCACACATAATTCGGAAACTTGGAAAACTGCCACATATAATTCGGAAACTTGGAAAACTGCCACGCATAATTCGGAAACTTGGAAAACTTGCACACTGGAAAACTGCCACACATAATTCGGAAACTTGGAAAACTGCCACATATAATTCGGAAACTTGGAAAACTGCCACGCATAATTCGGAAACTTGGAAAACTTGCACACTGGAAAACTGCCACACATAATTCGGAAACTTGGAAAACTGCCACATATAATTCGGAAACTTGGAAAACTGCCACGCATAATTCGGAAACTTGGAAAACTTGCACACTGGAAAACTGCCACACATAATTCGGAAACTTGGAAAACTGCCACACATGATTCGGAAACTTGGAAAACTGCCACGCATAATTCGGAAACTTGGAAAACTTGCACACTGGAAAACTGCCACACATAATTCGGAAACTTGGAAAACTGCCACACATGATTCGGAAACTTGGAAAACTGCCACGCATAATTCGGAAACTTGGAAAACTTGCACACTGGAAAACTGCCACACATAATTCGGAAACTTGGAAAACTGCCACATATAATTCGGAAACTTGGAAAACTGCCACGCATAATTCGGAAACTTGGAAAACTTGCACACTGGAAAACTGCCACACATAATTCGGAAACTTGGAAAACTGCCACACATGATTCGGAAACTTGGAAAACTGCCACGCATAATTCGGAAACTTGGAAAACTTGCACACTGGAAAACTGCCACACATAATTCGGAAACTTGGAAAACTGCCACACATGATTCGGAAACTTGGAAAACTGCCACGCATAATTCGGAAACTTGGAAAACTTGCACACTGGAAAACTGCCACACATAATTCGGAAACTTGGAAAACTGCCACATATAATTCGGAAACTTGGAAAACTGCCACGCATAATTCGGAAACTTGGAAAACTTGCACACTGGAAAACTGCCACACATAATTCGGAAACTTGGAAAACTGCCACATATAATTCGGAAACTTGGAAAACTGCCACACATTCAAAGTATTCCTCGGAAGAACAGCCATTTGTGCCCGGCCCCTTAATGAAAAGCATGTGGCAGTTTTCTTGTGTGGCAATTTTCCTGTGTGGCAGTTTTCCAAGTTGCTGAAAGATGTGTGGCAATTTTCCTGTGTGGCGGCTTACAGTGAACCAAAACGGGATTATAATAAGTTCCGTTTTTGGAGCTCGCTCCCCCCTCGGAGGGGTTACGTGGGCGAAGCGTACGTGTGCAAAGCGTACCGTGGGCGAAGCGTACAGCATGTTTGGAAGGTAGGGAGTTGAGGAAGAAATTTTGAGGATTCTTTCGTAACTCATACAAGTTGGTTTTATGGCCACAGTTTACAGTTCGCATTTATAGCTATAAAAAAAATTTTACCAGAAGGAATCTATGAAAGTAAAAAAAAAAATCATTTGAGCTGTTTAATTTTATTTTATTACTTTTTTTTTTTTATTTGAAATTCATTTGTAACGCATACGAAAATACAGAAAAATTAAGTGAAATACAATTGGAGCCGTCATTCAATTTACAAAGTACATAATAACAAAATTGTACATGTTTGTTTTGAAAATGTGATTTTCAATTGTATTTTACTGCAAACTTTCCCCCACAGTTTTTCCCCAGTCTTGTGACTGGGCAATGCCTTATTTAGCATTGGTTCACCACTAAATTAATCTATCTTTGTTGCATAGCTTAAAGCTGTTAAGCATTTTCGCAGGTTTTGTGTTTTTTCAAACTCCGTTATAATATTATTTATTCTTTCGTCTAATTTTATGTAAACTTTTCTCCTTTTTCCAACAGTTTCTCCTAATTCTTTAGACTTTAGCAAAAACGAGACATATTCGGATTCCTCTTTCAGGGTCTTAATTAAAAAATGAACATTTGGTTGCTTTTTGCCAATAATTCTATGTAATTTCGAATTCCAACCTTCTACTGCATTATTTGTCCTATGGCGCTGACCATGAACATTCCAGATCTCGACAGGAATAATAGAATTATCCATCCATTGTTCAACGAAATAATCAAGAAATGTGGATAACTTACCGTTTTTTGGAGTATCTTCTATTATGATAAGCCATGCATCTTCTACATTTGAAAGTGGTGTGTAGGCTAATGCCGAACACATTTTGCATATCTTCCTTATCTCTTCATTTGATTGTATGAAAGAATGCCCACGGAAAAAACGCCCACGGAAAAATCGCCCACGGAAAAAACGCCCACGGAAATAACGCCCACGGAAAAAACGCCCACTTTTCGAAAGTAGGAAAAAACGCCCACGGAAAAATCGCCCACAGACAAAATGCTCACGGGAAAAATATGTGATCGACTGATAAGTTTATATGTCTGTTATAAACGGTGACAGGACAACTGGTCACAGACTGCTGGCCAAAAAATCGTTAGGGGTCATATAAAAATTGCGGTTTCTTCGCCACCTCACCTACATAACGCGAATATGGGAATGACGGAATGAAAACTTTTAGAAGGGCCTAAACGTTAGTACTAACATTATTTTCTGCCTAAGTAATACCGCAATATTAATAATTTGATGTGTAAAATATTTTCTGCAAACCTTACAAATATGAGAGGAAAGTTCGGATTGCACTGATTGACTGTAGAGGTTGTATGGTCTTGGCCTGAAAGCCGTGGTAGTCTTATGCAACATTTATTTAAAAACACACTAATGATTCACCGTTGTCTTCAAGCCAACTGCTATACGATATTTTTCTAGAAACTACAAATAAAAAATTCTCTGCGAGTATGTGCAAACCCAGGGAATTTGTCTGGGGAGGGGGTGCTTAAAATCTAAAATATGAAATATAAAGAATTTCTGGTAAGATCGGGAGATTTCCAGCGTTTACAAGCTACAACACGTCGAATTATCTGAGGGTATCAGCTGCCTCAGGAAACTAGTCGGGGGGGGTAATACCAAAATCGTGAATATCAAGAATATCTCTTCCGATCTGGAGATCTTCAGCATTTAGAAACTGCAACTCGACAAATTTTCTTAGCGCATGTCACTCTCTGGAAACCTGTCGGCGAAGAGAGGGGGGTAATACCAAAAGTGTAAGATATGAACAATTTCTCATCCGATCGGGAGATTCTCGGCAATTAGCAGCTACAACTCGACACATTATCTGAAGACATGTGAATGATGAAAATCTCCGGGTCCGAAGAGAAATTCTTCATATTCTACACTTTTGGTATTACCCCCCCCCCCCCCCGACAGGTTTGCTCAGTAGGTTCATGCCCGGAGATAATATCTCCAGTTGTAGTTTGTAAATGCTGAAAATCGCCCGATCGGACAAGAAATTCTATATAATTCACAATTATCATATAACCCCCACCCCCACCCCCAGGTTTGCTGAGTAGGCACGTACCCTCAAATAATCTGTCCAACTGTAGCTTGTAAATGCTGAAAATCTCCCGATGGGACGATACATTTTTCAAATCAAGTTTTGATATATCCCCCCCCCGACAGGTTTCCTGAGTCAGCACATGCGCTCAGATAATTTGCAGACTTGTAGTTTGAAAACCCTTAAATCTTTTGCTCAGATGTAGATCATAAACATTTCTTATAAAGAATTACATTAATTATCGCAATTAAGAAAAGACGAAATTACGGAAACTATATATGACTCTGATTACCAACTTCTGGGGATTGTGGGCACGAAGCGGTCAAAAACGTTATTTTTATACGGCCCCTTAAAATTTTTGTGGCCAGTTCTCCTACACCCGTCATGTAGAAATTAACTGTTTTAGTTGTCCTTTGGAAAACTCCCAGGAAGCTATGAGTGCGTATTTTTTTCTTTACACTGGGAAGAAAAGAAGTATGCCTGTAACTTGAGATTATACTACTCACGGGGAAGACACACCCCGACCGGTGGCCAACCGATAAATTTAAATGAAATATATCGCTTGTTATTTGAGGTGCGGTCTCTAGCAAACGTTCAAGCTGCAGCTGCAAAGTACCACTTTGACGAAAGACAGATGTCCCTCCCCCCTTCCGCTCGCCGTACTCAACAGACAACAGTGGAAAGAAAGCACATTACACAAAGTTATATCAGTACACTGCGGCTTTTACGAAAATCGCTTTTACAACTAAATGCATTAAACTTTAAAAGTATTTATAAATAAAATAATCTGACTTTTAATGATTTCTTTTTTAATTGATATAGTTAAATAATAAACATGCATAGTTTTATAAAAATTAAGACCTTACTTTAAAAAATAAGAATAGTCACAAATTTATTATAGTACAGCCGAACTGGAATTTTTTAAGAAAGTAGCTACTCTACAGTAGGAAGTTGAAAGTTAACAATCTTATTTGGTTCTTCACTAGGCCACCCGCGGCCCTTAAGTCATAAGTCCTAGGCCTTGACCTATTTAACAGTTTTTATTCTAACGATGTTATATTCATAACGTTTACGTAACACATCAAATTATTAATATTGCGGTATTACTCAGGCGGGATGTAAGGTCAGGTGATGCGTAACATCACAGCCTCTCCTTGACAAATGTCAACCCCGCCTTCTCGTGGTGCATCCTGTTCCCACTAAAGGGGCTCTGACGACCGCCAATAGCGGTATAACTATACCATCGGGATCAGAGGAAATGCTATCCCACACTCACCAACCCGCTTGGCCAGCGTGGTGAGTTATGGCCAAACATCTCCAAAATGATTCCACAACTTAAATCTTGGCCCTCAGTCTCCGGCAGCTGGAATGTACCTGGCCAAGGCAGCGGCCAGTGCGACATGAAGGCAGAGGGTGCTAAGAATCCCCGGAGGACCGGACTAGGCTGCCATTTGATGCTGACCTTGGCTACCTACAACGGACGCTCCCTATCTTCTGATTCAAGGCTTCTTGAATTGGAAGAGGAACTACAAAGGATCAAGTGGGACATCGTCGGGCTGAGTGAGGTAAGGAGAAAAGGAGAAGATCTCATTGAACTGAAAAGTGGACATCTCTTCTATTATCGTGGGACAGATACTGGCAGAACTAGTGGTGTTGGATTTATAATAAACAAGAAACTGAAGGATAAAGTGGTAGAAGTTGAAAGTTCCTCTGACAGAGCTGCACGACTCGTTATCCAACTATCGAGAAGATACCAGGCTCAGATTATTCAAACTTATGCACCCACCACAAGTCATCCTGAAGAAGAAATTGAAGAATTTTATGAGGAAATTTGTCATCTAAATAATAAAGGTAAGCAGCACTTGAAAATAATTATGGGAGATTTCAATGCAAAAATAGGGCAACGGCAACAGAATGAAACTTCAGTAGGTAAATTCGGTCACGGCAACAGAAACCAGCGTGGAAATACTCTCGTTGAGTTTGCAGAGGCAGAAGGATTTTTCATCTTGAACTCCTTTTTCAAGAAAAAGCCACACAGGAAATGGACATGGAGACATCCAATTGGGACGACAAGTGAAATTGATTTTATTATGTGTAACAAAAAATTCGTCATCGGAGACTGCAGTGTGCTGAACAAGTTCAACACAGGTAGTGACCATAGATTGGTGAGATGTAAGATGCACCTCAACACTAAACTGGAACGTGGCAAGCTCATAAGACAAACAAAATGTATTGACATAACCAACCTTAAAAAACACCATAATACTTTCAAGTTGGAACTGAAGAACAGATTCTCTGCTTTAGAAGGCCTAACATCGGAAGAAGTGGATATTTCGGAAGTTAACAGAAAAGTAACCAAAGCTCTAATGGAAACAGCAACAAAATTAGCTGGGTCTAAGAACAAGTTGCATGTGAACAAATTATCAGGAAAAACCAAAATGTTGATGCAAAAAAGAAGAGAGATGAGGACAACTAAAGAAGATGTGACTTCCAAAGTGGAATATATAGAGCTATGCAAGACAACACGAAAAAGTATCACTGAAGACGCAAGGAAATTCAACTGTGAGCTAGTGAGGAAAGCAATTGAAAACAACCAAAGCCTTAAGATAGCAAAGGGACATCTCAGTAAGGGAAGAAAACAGATTATGGCTCTGAGAAAAGAAGATGGTTCTATAACAAGAAATAGAGGCGAAATTTTGACAAGAGTGAAAGATTTCTACTCCAAATTATATGAAAGGGATGATACATGTACTCCAGACATCATGAAAGGTACCAGAGTTCTTCCAGTCCTCCCAGCAGAAGTTGCTCATGCAATCAAGAACATGAAGCGGGGGAAAGCTCCAGGAGAAGATGGAATTACTATACACATCATATAAGAAGCAAGTGGAGAAATTGAAACAGTACTCGCCCAAATTTTCACTCGATGCCTTAATGAAGGGAAGATTCCTGAGGATTGGAACAACGCTACAATGATCCTGCTACATAAAAAAGGTGACATTGAGGATCTCAGGAACTACAGACCTATCAGCCTCCTATCGGTGGTTTATAAAATCTTCACTAAAGTTCTTTCACACCGCTTGAAGGTAACACTGGACATGGCTCAACCGAGAGAACAAGTTGGATTCAGGAGTGGCTACAGCACAATAGATCATATCCACGTACTGAGAGAACTAATTGAAAGAGCGAGGGAATATGAACTTCCATTGTGCATGGCTTTTATCGATTATGAAAAAGCCTTTGATTCGGTGAAACCATCAGCAGTTACAATGGCTCTGAAATCCTGCGGTATTGAAGATGCATACATTAATATTATTAATAACATCTATGAAAATGCAAGTGCAAAGATTCGGCTGTTTGAAAATACAACACACATAAAAATTGGAAAGGGAGTGAGACAAGGTGACACCATATCTCCGAAGCTCTTTAATGCCACATTGGAAAATGTCTTTCAATCACTGAACTGGGAAAACAAAGGGATAAAGATTAATGGAGATTATCTAACCCACCTTCGTTTTGCTGATGACGTAGTCATTTTTGCAACTACCCCATCAGAGCTGCAGAGTATGATCCAGGAACTTGCTGACAAGAGTAAAGAAGTGGGATTAAAAATGAACTTTCAGAAGACAAAAGTGATGTTCAATGCTTTTACAAGAAATGAAGATTTATCGATTGATGGAGAAAAACTGGAGATAACAGATACATATGTTTATCTTGGACAGCAGATATCAAGTGAGGGTCACATTGATGAAGAAATTAATCGGCGTACAAAACTTGCCTGGAGAGCTTTTGGAAGAAACAGCATAATTTTCAAGAGCAATATGCCATTATGTCTTAAAAGAAAAGTGTTTGATCAATGCATCCTTCCAGTGCTTACGTATGGTGCAGAGACGTGGACCTTAACTAAAAGAGACATACAAAGGCTGCAGACAACTCAAAGAAGCATGGAGAGGTGCATGCTTGGTATAACCAGGAGAGATAAGAAGAGGAACTCGTGGATCCGAAAAATGACGAGAGTGGAAGACATCATGATCAGAGTTAAATCCCTGAAATGGCAATGGGCTGGACATACTGCCAGAAGGACAGACCATAGATGGACAGCCGAAATTTTAGATTGGATTCCAAGGGACAGGAAAAGACCCAGAAAAAGACCACATGGGAGATGGGTGGATGAAATTCGTAAATATGCGGGAGTGACATGGAGGAGACTGGCACAAGACAGACCGTTGTGGAGGAAACTTGGGGAGACCTTCGTCCAGCAGTGGATTGATAATGGTTGACAATGATGATGATGATGATTACTCAGGCACAAAATAATATTAGGACTAACGTTTAGGCCCTTCTAAAAGTTTTCGTTCCGTCATTCCCATATTCGTAAAATTTACATAACAAGTATACAAGTATTGTCAATAATCAAACAAAAGTCATCGCTCTTTTTTTTTTTTTTTAATTGGAGGTTTAACGACCACCGTGAGCAACTCAATGGGCTATAAGCAGTCGCCCGTCCCTAATTTAGTGTCACTGGTTCCAGGGAAGGGAGAGAGCCAGTGCCGTAAGACAAACACAACATCCATGCCTGACCGGGATTCGAACCCGGACCCCTTACGGACGAATGATCAGAGGCCAACGCCTTAGACCACTGCGCCACCGGGGCGGCAAGTCATCGCTCTTTCCACGTTTATAAGTGAGTCACTGAAAAATTCTCAGTGGCCGCCTCCAGGAATCGAACTCAGGGTCTTCCAGTTACGCGCCGGATATGCTTCCACGGCACCACAGCTATTCCTATTCCACGTCAAATGTCTGTATTAATTGTCAATAATATTGCGCTTCTACTTATGCACCATACATTCAATCCATACATTAATTAATAGGCCGTAGGCCTAAGCCAATTCAACACTTTTTTCTTCGCCTGTGAATTAATTAAGTGCCGCCCCGGTGGCGCTGGCCTCTGATCATTCGTCCGTAAGGGTCAGCGTTCGAATCCCGGTGAGGCATGGATGTTGTGTTTGTCTTACGGCACTGGCTCTCTCCCTTCCCTGGAACCAGTGACCCTAAATTAGGGACGGGCGACTGCTTATAGCCCATTGAGTTGCTCACGGTGGTCGTTAAACCTCCAATCAAAAAAAAAAAAAAAAAAAAGAATTAATTAAGTAAAAGAAAAATATTGCAAACTTGACATGTTATGTAAATATTTAGTACCTACGTAAAAGTGCAGCGTTATTAAAAAATCCCACCCCTTAGGGTCCTTTTCCGAACATACATGAATTATGCTGTAATTCTCGCTTGGCTTACATAGAACGTTTTCTCGAAATTTGTTTGGAGTTCCTAATTCAATTCTCAATGTAGGCCAAAAATCGATAATACTTACCCCCCCCGCACACACACCCTTGAACTTTTGTGGCCAATTCTCCTACACCCATTTTCGTTATGTAGGTGAGGTGGCCAAGAAACCACAATTTTTATATGACCCCTAACGATTTTTTGGCCAGCAGTCTGTGACCAGTTGTCCTGTCACCGTTTATAACAGACATATAAACTTATCAGTCGATCACATATTTTTCCCGTGAGCATTTTGTCTGTGGGCGATTTTTCCGTGGGCGTTTTTTCCTACTTTCGAGAAGTGGGCGTTTTTTCCGTGGGCGATTTTTCCGTGGGCGTTTTTTCCGTGGGCATTCTTTCCTCATACCCTTCATTTGATTTATATTCCGTCACGAGTCCTACTTCCTGGATTTTTCGCCACAAGCATTGATTGTAGTGAAAATTACAACCAGATATTGTTGTTTGAGAGAAGATCATTTTTATTGCTGAAATTGCTGCTACTTCAAAATCTACTTTTATAACTTTTATTGTCCATTCTGGGCACCAACTTTTTAATTCGCTAAACAAAGCATAATATGTTTCTTCTCGTTTATCGGGTAATAATGCAAATATCACAGGATAAACATTTGTTTCAAGTGCCGTGCTTCCACAATCAACATGCACAGTATGTAACGTACCAGGAGATGTGACGTACCTGCCAGAAGGACGCACACGACGTAAAAGCAGATAGGAATCAGAATAATCGTCTGCGTAGCTCAGTTGGTAGAGCGACTTGTTCCGGAATAAGCGGCCTCGGGTTCGAATCCCGGCGTAGACGAAAAATGGCGGAGAAATTTACTTCGTTATAAGTATACAATTGTGTGAACTGTTTCGGGCAACTCTTGAATGTTCCATCAAAAAAAAAGGTGTCTCCACTTGTCAAAAGATGTTTAACGTTTTCACCTGCGAACACGAGAATTCTTTTCCCATAATTATTTGTAAAATCCAATCGAAGAAAACTTTCGTCGTTCGATAGGTGAAGAACATTTTCAGGAAATACAATATCATTACTTTCTGTAGGGTTTTGAGTACTTCTTAATACTTTTCTTCTTTCTGCACACAGTGAAGTTTTGGCATTTCCATATATTGGTACTTCAGTTACTAGGTCATATCCTCTTGAATAAATATTTGTCATTTCTTCTTGAAAAATCCTATGCACTGCTACTGAAACTTCGTCTCTAACTCTTTTTCTACAGATATCCATTGTCTTTTTTACCTCTATTTCTGCAATATTTGGCACACAAGAATGATCCGTTCGACTTATTATTTCATATTTAAAATTCGTTTTAATACTTCCCCTGCATCTGTTCTTTTTCTCTTTTGTACATAGCCAACTGATACATTCTTTCCTTTTTCTATGCAATCGGTGTTGGTAGCCATCTGCTATCAAACAAGGTTTTCCATTTCTAGTTGATAACAATTCACCAGATTCCATGACAATATAATATGTTCTTCTGAAGGAAATAATTACAAACACTTCAAATCTCAGCGCGCAAATGAACGCACACTGAAACGGACCCGGCTAATGACAACCCCAATTGTACGTGTTTGTTACACGTGTTCACCAGCCCTGGAGGCGGCCCGGCCCGCACGTGCAAGGGGGATGGCAACCAGGAGGATAACCCAACCGACGAAGAAGTGTACGCTTCGCCCACGATTTTGGGTTGTACGCTTCGCCCACGTACGCTACACCCACTCCACCCTCGGAGGCATGGCTCTGCCCTCGGAGGCATGGCTCTGCCCTCGGAGGTAGGGGGAGCAAGCTCGAAATACGGAAGATTCAGCCTTCATTGAAGACCTGCTACACGGCACAAACAAACAAACACACACACACACACACACAATACGCATACCGGAATTGCGGATAACTTATAAATCTGCCAGTTCTAAGTCTGGAAAAAGTGGAAAGGAAATTGTTCCCCCCAAAAATCTAAATTTCAGGATTTTTTTTTCCTTTACAGACGTTGCTCCTCTCTTTCGGGTGACACAGATAATGGTTTCCTTTACACCTACCCTGCATTTCCCATGGGAGGGGGCGCATTCCTACGCCCCTGAAGCAGTCCCTCTTCCAGGAGATAGGTGGTGCAGTGTCATCATCATCATCATCATTGTCAACCATTATCAATCCACTGCTGGACGAAGGTCTCCCCAAGTTTCCTCCACAACGGTCTGTCTTGTGCCAGTCTCCTCCATGTCACCCCTGCATACTTTCGAATTTCATCCACCCATCTCCCACGTGGTCTTCTTCTGGGTCTTTTCCTGTCCCTTGGAATCCAATCTAAAATTTCGGCTGTCCATCGATGATCTGTCCTTCTGGCAGGATTTCCAGCCCATTGCCATTTCAGGGATTTAACTCTGATCATGATATCTTGTCATTTTTCGGATCCACGAGTTCCTCTTCTTACCTCTCATGGTTACACCAAGCATTCACCTCTCCATGCTGCTTTGAGTTGTCTGCAGCCTTTGTATGTCTCTTTTAGTTAAGGTCCACGTCTCTGCACCATACGTAAGCACTGGAAGGATGCATTGATCAAACACTTTTCTTTTAAGACATAATGGCATATTGCTCTTGAAAATTATGCTGTTTCTTCCAAAAGCTCTCCAGGCAAGTTTTGTACGCCGATTAATTTCTTCACCAATGTGACCCTCACTTGATATCTGCTGTCCAAGATAAGCGTGCGTGTCTGTTATCTCCAGCTTTTCTCCATCAATCGATAAATCCTCATTTCTTGTAAAAGCATTGAACATCACTTTTGTCTTCTGAAAGTTCATTTTTAATCCCACTTCTTTACTCTTGTCAGCAAGTTCCTGGATCATACTCTGCAGCTCTGATGGGGTAGTTGCAAAAATGACTACGTCATCAGCAAAACGAAGGTGGGTTAGATAATCTCCATTAATCTTTATCCCCTTGTTTTCCCAGCTCAGCGACTGAAAAACACCCTCCCTCCAATGTAGCATTAAAGAGCTTCGGAGATATGGTGTCACCTTGTCTCATTCCCTTTCCAATTTTTATGTGTGTTGTATTTTCAAACAGCCGAATCTTTGTATCAGTCATTAAATTTAATAAGGATCAGAGTAGCGACTTCTATTAACAAATGCTCTGTAAATGTTCCTGCAAATACGTTTGCTGTAACTTAAGAATTTCACATTGTGCAATAAAATATAATTGATCTGGGATTTCGAAATTCTACTGAACACTAAGATGAAATAAATATATTATTATTCTTTATTATAGATGAAATATACTCGTATTATTACATTTTACCTATACTAAAACTCAGTATAGGTAAAATATATTATTATTCTTAATATGTTATTATAGGCTATTGTCTTTAGTGTGTATGAGCTTATATATACGTATGTGTGCGTGTGTGGTTTAACAACGAGCGATTTTTCCATTTAAAAAATATGCAAATCCTATTTTTATACTCTCTTGTAATTTTTTGGTTCGCCCCATGGTTTTCACGAAAAGTCGGCACCTATGCACGTGACAGTGATATAATGCGTATACAGTGGGCAGAGGCCAATAGCGCCTAAACAAGTTGGTCATTTGACCATTCACTGGCCAGTGGCCACTTGGCAAAATCACCAGTTTTTAGTTTTGATGTAAAATTCATCTAGCTACAATTGAAATGACTTACACATTTTTAGAATGTCTATTTTAGAATGTACTCTGGCGTTTTTCGTAGTCTATTTTATTTTAATTTAATAAGTAACTGATGTCAAATTTCGTTTCTTTTATAATTTTATATATAATATATATATATAAAAAGCCTTTGATTCGGTGAAACCATCAGCAGTTGCAATGGCTCTGAAATCCTGCGGTATTGAAGATGCATACATTAATATTATTAATAACATCTATGAAAATGCAAGTGCAAAGATTCGGCTGTTTGAAAATACAACACACATAAAAATTGGAAAGGGAGTGAGACAAGGTGACACCATATCTCCGAAGCTCTTTAATGCTACATTGGAGGGTGTTTTTCAGTCACTGAGCTGGGAAAACAAGGGGATAAAGATTAATGGAGATTATCTAACCCACCTTCGTTTTGCTGATGAGGTAGTCATTTTTGCAACTACCCCATCAGAGCTGCAGAGTATGATCCAGGAACTTGCTGACAAGAGTAAAGAAGTGGGATTAAAAATGAACTTTCAGAAGACAAAAGTGATGTTCAAAGCTTTTACAAGAAATGAAGATTTATCGATTGATGGAGAAAAGCTGGAGATAAGAGACACGTACGTTTATCTTGGACAGCAGATATCAAGTGAGGGTCACATTGGTGAAGAAATTAATCGGCGTACAAAACTTGCCTGGAGAGCTTTTGGAAGAAACAGCATAATTTTCAAAAGCAATATGCCATTATGTCTTAAAAGAAAAGTGTTTGATCAATGCATCCTTCCAGTGCTTACGTATGGTGCAAAGACGTGGACCTTAACTAAAAGAGATATACAAAGGCTGCAGACAACTCTAAACCATATACATTGATGAAGAAATAAATCGGCGTACAAAACTTGCCTGGAGAGCTTTTGGAAGAAACAGCATAATTTTCAAGAGCAATATGCCATTATGTCTTAAAAGAAAAGTGTTTGATCAATGCATCCTTCCAGTGCTTACGTATGGTGCAGAGACGTGGACCTTAACTAAAAGAGATATACAAAGGCTGCAGACAACTCTAAACCATATACATTGATGAAGAAATTAATCGGCGTACAAAACTTCCCTGGAGAGCTTTTGGAAGAAACAGCATAATTTTCAAGAGCAATATGCCATTATGTCTTAAAAGAAAAGTGTTTGATCAATGCATCCTTCCAGTGCTTACGTATGGTGCAGAGACGTGGACCTTAACTAAAAGAGATATACAAAGGCTGCAGACAACTCTAAACCATATACATTGATGAAGAAATTAATCGGCGTACAAAACTTCCCTGGAGAGCTTTTGGAAGAAACAGCATAATTTTCAAGAGCAATATGCCATTATGTCTTAAAAGAAAAGTGTTTGATCAATGCATCCTTCCAGTGCTTACGTATGGTGCAGAGACGTAGACCTTAACTAAAAGAGATATACAAAGGCTGCAGACAACTCTAAACCATATACATTGATGAAGAAATTAATCGGCGTACAAAACTTGCCTGGAGAGCTTTTGGAAGAAACAGCATAATTTTCAAGAGCAATATGCCATTATGTCTTAAAAGAAAAGTGTTTGATCAATGCATCCTTCCAGTGCTTACGTATGGTGCAGAGACGTGGACCTTAACTAAAAGAGAATATACAAAGGCTGCAGACAACTCTAAACCATATACATTGATGAAGAAATTAATCGGCGTACAAAACTTCCCTGGAGAGCTTTTGGAAGAAACAGCATAATTTTCAAGAGCAATATGCCATTATGTCTTAAAAGAAAAGTGTTTGATCAATGCATCCTTCCAGTGCTTACGTATGGTGCAGAGACGTAGACCTTAACTAAAAGAGATATACAAAGGCTGCAGACAACTCTAAACCATATACATTGATGAAGAAATTAATCGGCGTACAAAACTTGCCTGGAGAGCTTTTGGAAGAAACAGCATAATTTTCAAGAGCAATATGCCATTATGTCTTAAAAGAAAAGTGTTTGATCAATGCATCCTTCCAGTGCTTACGTATGGTGCAGAGACGTGGACCTTAACTAAAAGAGACATACAAAGGCTGCAGACAACTCAAAGCAGCATGGAGAGGTGCATGCTTGGTGTAACCAGGAGAGATAAGAAGAGGAAGTCGTGGATCAGAAAAATGACAAGACATCATGATCAGAGTTAAATCCCTGAAATGGCAATGGGCTGGACATACTGCCAGAAGAACAGACCATCGATGGACAGCCGAAATTTTAGATTGGATTCCAAGGGACAGGAAAAGACCCAGAAGAAGACCACATGGGAGATGGGTGGATGAAATTCGAAAGTATGCGGGAGTGACATGGAGGAGACTGGCACAAGACAGACCGTTGTGGAGGAAACTTGGGGAGAACTTCGTCCAGCAGTGGATTGATAATGGTTGACAATGATGATGATGATGATATATATATACAATTTTATGCAATAATATATATCATAATTATTGCATAAATATAGTTTATCACACTGTGGTTCAAAAGCTAGAGTTTAAAGTTACAGTGTACATACACCTCACGTGTGAATCGTCCATTATTTTGTCACGTAAAATTTATCTTCTCACATTGCATATGGAGTCTCTCCCCTCCCTCCATAGACGTCCGTCGAAAAGAATTACCGAGACAGAAACAGGGCTCAACGTGATTGTATTAACTAACAATGAATTTTCTATGAAAAAAAGAGATTCAGTAAAATAATTTTTTTCATGACACGTAAGTCGTTTAGCCAAGGGGAGTGCTGAAATATTATTTAAAAATCACACACACGGCACACGCACATATACATATACCCGATTTCCCACAGCAAAGGATTTTTCTGGTACCTAACGCCTATTCGGTTTAAAAAAACAAACATTTAAGGATAAAGATAAATTTATTATCGAGCAATAATAAGTATTTTTCTCTTACAATTGTCGATGCCAAACATCTTAAACGCTTTGCCGTTCAGTTCTTTTTATTTCATTTATTATTATATGATGTAATAATAAATGAAATTTACATTTTTCTATAATATATTTACCGGAATTTTCCTAAATTTCGTTAATTTTACACTTTAAGACTACATGTACATGACCTTCCTAACAGGATCATGCATTTTACGATGTAAATAAAAATTTTCAGAATTAACTTACCTTTAATTCTCCAAAATTTTGATTTTATTCATGAAACATTATTTAAAATGTATATATACTCCGTACTTGTATATGAGTTTCACAGCGTGACAAAGACATTTCAGAAAGAATACCAAAAAAGTATTTTGTTTAAAAAAAAGATGAAGTGATAAAGGTAAAATTATTATTGAACATGAACAGTAGGAAGGCGCTTTCTCCTTCAAAAACTTAAGCCGTACGACGCAGGTTTTATCTTAAAGAAGGCGAACCGACATCTTTAAGATAAAACCCCCGTCATACGGTTAAATTTCGCCATTTTTTTTTTTTTTTTATTTAAGGAAGGTTTGGTGAATTCTCTTAATCGTTCTCATTTAGACACATATATACTCTCATGTGATCCCCTTCTTTGATGTGATGACACAAGTTTGCCAGTTGCTTTGCCTTTTTTATAAACAAATCAGTTTAGCAAGTTCAGATCAGATCAGATCGGATGTAGGTAAAAATACCCCCGGGAAAATACCCCTCAAAACTGAAAAGCGGAAAAAATGCCCCCGGAAAAAATACCCCCAGAACGAACGGTTCACTGTAAAATAGCCACACTGCCACACTGACGTGTGGCAGTGTTCCGGTGTGGCAATTTACCGGCAACCCTGCCACACATCTTTCAGCAACTTGGCCACAAAAGTTCAAAGGGGGGGGGGGGGTTATAAAGATTGCAGTTTCTGGGCCTATATTGAGAACTAAATTGGGAACTCCAAACGAATTTCGCGAAAATGTTCCATGTAAGCCAAGCGAGAATTGTACTTTAATTTGAAGAAATAAATTGCCGTGGATACGAGGCACACTTGGTTGTGGTTGGGGGCGGGGGGGGGGCTCTACCCTGAACTTCCGTAATATTATATTCTGGGCCGCTGGTGTCTGTCAGTGTAACCAGGAAGTTCCCCTTGAAGTGTCCGCGAAGCCCATGATCTTGGGGGGGGTCCCCCAGCGTTAAAATGGATGTAGAGCTGTAAACATTAGTCATCATCATCATCATTGTCAACCATTATCAATCCACTGCTGGACGAAGGTCTCCCCAAGTTTCCTCCACAACGGTCTGTCTTGTGCCAGTCTCCTCCATGTCACTCCCGCATATTTACGAATTTCATCCACCCATCTCCCGTGTGGTCTTTTTCTGGGTCTTTTCCTGTCCCTTGGAATCCAATCTAAAATTTCGGCTGTCCATCGATGTTCTGTCCTTCTGGCAGTATGTCCAGCCCATTGCCATTTCAGGGATTTAACTCTGATCATGATGTCTTCCACTCTCGTCATTTTTCGGATCCACGAGTTCCTCTTCTTATCTCTCCTGGTTACACCAAGCATGCACCTCTCCATGTTGCTTTGAGTTGTCTGCAGCCTTTGTATGTCTCTTTTAGTTAAGGTCCACGTCTCTGCACCATACGTAAGCACTGGAAGGATGCATTGATCAAACACTTTTCTTTTAAGACATAATGGCATATTGCTCTTGAAAATTATGCTGTTTCTTCCAAAAGCTCTCCAGGCAAGTTTTGTACGCCGATTAATTTCTTCATCAATGTGACCCTCACTTGATATCTGCTGTCCAAGATAAACGTACGTGTCTGTTATCTCCAGCTTTTCTCCATCAATCGATAAATCTTCATTTCTTGTAAAAGCATTGAACATCACTTTTGTCTTCTGAAAGTTCATTTTTAATCCCACTTCTTTACTCTTGTCAGCAAGTTCCTGGATCATACTCTGCAGCTCTGATGGGGTAGTTGCAAAAATGACTACGTCATCAGCAAAACGAAGGTGGGTTAGATAATCTCCATTAATCTTTATCCCCTTGTTTTCCCAGCTCAGCGACTGAAAAACACCCTCCAATGTGGCATTAAAGAGCTTCGGAGATATGGTGTCACCTTGTCTCACTCCCTTTCCAATTTTTATGTGTGTTGTATTTTCAAACAGCCGAATCTTTGCACTTGCATTTTCATAGATGTTATTAATAATATTAATGTATGCATCTTCAATACCGCAGGTTTTCAGAGCCATTGTAACTGCTGATGGTTTCACCGAATCAAAGGCTTTTTCATAATCGATAAAAGCCATGCACAATGGAAGTTCATATTCCCTCGCTCTTTCAATTAGTTCTCTCAGCACATGGATATGATCTATTGTGCTGCAGCCACTCCTGAATCCAGCTTGTTCTCTCGGTTGAGCCATGTCCAGTGTTACCTTCAAGCGGTGTGAAAGAACTTTAGTGAAGATTTTATAAACCACTGATAGGAGGCTGATAGGTCTGTAGTTTCCGAGATCTTCTATGTCACCTTTCTTATGTAGCAGGATCATTGTAGCGGTGTTCCAATCCTCAGGAATCTTTCCTTCATTAAGGCATCGAGTGAAAATTTGGGCGAGTACTGTTTCGATTTCTCCACTTGCTTCTTGTATGATGTCTACAGTAATTCCATCTTCTCCTGGAGCTTTTCCCCGCTTCATGTTCTTGATTGCATGTGCAACTTCTGCTGGAAGGACTGGAGGAACTCTGGCACTGGTATCTTTCATGATGTCTGGAGTGCATGTATCATCCCTTTCATATAATTTGGAGTAGAAATCTTTCACTCTTGTCAAAATTTCGCCTCTATTTCTTATTACAGAACCATCTTCTTTTCTCAGTGCCATAATCTGTTTTCTTCCCTTACTGAGATGTCCCTTTGCTATCTTTAGGCTTTGGTTGTTTTCAATTGCTTTCCTCACTAGTTCACAGTTGAATTTTCTTACGTCTTCAGTGATACTTTTTCTTACTGTCTTGCATAGCTCGTACCATGCTTTATATAATGATTCTGTACACGACCACGAATTTTCAGGAGGATGGGGCAACCCCCCCCCGTTTCTAAGAGCTATTCAGGGGTAACATCGATGATACACTGACCGACTCTAGAGGTCCAGAATATAAAACTACGGAAGTTGGGGGTAGATCCCTCCAAACCAAGCACCTCGTATCCCTTTCACAGGTTTCACCAGATTTCCGGGGGAGGGGGGAGGGCATACATAGCTTACCATTAAACACAACATGAAGCATAGAAATTGCGAGCAAATCCCTTACCTTGAACACTTGTCTGCGCTCTTAGAAACTTGCACCCCACCCTCCTGAAAATTCGTGGTCGTGTACAGAATCATTATGTAAAGCATGGTTCTAATGTTTACAGCTCTACGTCCATTTTAACAATTTGGGGACCCCCATCCCCAAAGCTCACGGACCTCGCGGACGCTTCAAGGGGAACAGCCTGGATACACTAACAGACTCCAGCGGCTCAGAATTTAATATTACGGAAGCTGGGGGTTGAGCTCCCCCCCCAACCAAAAGTATCTCGGATCGTCGGCAACTTATTTCTTCAAATTAAAGTACAATTCTCGCTTGGCTTACATGGAACGTTTTCTTGAAATTTGTTTGGAGTTCCCAATTCAGTTCTCAATATAGGCCCAGAAACGGCAATCTTTATAGCCCCCCCCTCCTTGAACTTTTGTGGCCAAGTTGCTGAAAGATGTGTGGCAGGGTTGCCGGTAAATTGCCACTCCGGAACATTGCCACACATCAGTGTTCCTGTGTGGCAGTTTACAGTGAACCGTTTGTTCTGGGGGTATTTCTTCCGGGGGTAATTTTTCCGGGGGCATTTTTTCCGCTTTTCAGTTTTCAGGGATATTTTCTCCGGTTGTATTTTTACCGTTTACCAATCAGGATATATGTAGAGGATTTTAGAAAGAGAGTGTCTGACCCCAGGTCTTAAACAACCCTGAGAAATAGGAAGCTAGGAGATTTGGGCTAGAGTGCCCGATAGGAAAGTGACACGGAAGCGAAGTAGGAAGGGGAGGTAGACGCCGTTATTTATTAAAGGGGGTGGGGGGGGGCAGTACTCGGGGTCCGACGGCTTAACGTGCCCATCCGACGCACGGCGGATATTTAGTGGATCGAGTGTTCGTACCTGCTGGGATCGAACCTGAGGTCCTTTCCGCGGCAGTCACGAACGTTGTCCACTAGGCCACCCGCGGCCTCAATTTATCAAGTTCTCCTCACATTCGTTGTTATATATCCCCCCCTCCCCAATTACTCGGACCTTGGAGCAGTCGATAGTGCAATTCTTAGATAAGTTATTAAATTGCCTTCTCTTTGCCCTAATGTTATAAAATACATAAACTGAATGTGAACATTCATACGTCAAGGCTTAAGGTGAATATACAATACGTAATAAGTTCAAAAAGCATATGAAAAAGTGTGTAACCTACTTGTTTCTTGATGTACAATCCAATATCACTGGGATGCACAGGATAAGATACGGAAGAATCTGTTTCGCTCCTTGCGTTGTTAGTAGGCTCATCATTATCAGTAGGTATTCTATAACAAAGTAAAATTCTCCTTCATTTCTGTCCACGCCAGGATTCGAACCCGAGTCCGCTTATTCCGGAACAAGTCGCTCTACTAACTGAGCTACGCAGACGTTTATTCTGATTCCTAACTGCCTTTATGTCGTATGCGTCCTGCTGGCAGGTACGTCACATCTCTCCCCCCCGAAAGAGGGCCGGGGGCATGACCCACGGGTCAGCCGTTACCACGAATCGTTGCAGGCAGCCATCCACTGTAGAACGTGCACTTGAGAACTCCCAGTCAATCTGGTGTGTGGAATGCAACGTCACACACATTTATTTTTCGAAGCGCTGGAGAAGGGATTCTCTGATTTTTCCTATCTCGCGGTCTGGAAAGAACATCACACCAATGCGAGATTTTGAACGGTCGGGTCATCCGGATAGTTCGGGCACCATTATAACGAAGTAAATTTCTCCGTCATTTCTGTCCACACCAGGATTCGAACCCGAGTCCGCTTATTCCGGAACAAGTCACTCTACCAATTGAGCTACGCGGAAGTTTTATTCTGATTCCTATCTGCCTTTATGTCGTGTGCGTCCTTCTGGCAGGTACGTCACATCATCTCCCCTTATTATCATTTTTTTTTTATTCGAAGTGTTGAAGAAGGGATTCTCTTATTTTTCCTATCTCGCGGTCTGGAAAGAACATCACACCAATGCGAGATTTTGAACGGTCGGGTCATCCGGATAGTTCGGGCGCCATTATAACGAAGTAAATTTCTCCGTCATTTCTGTCCACGCCAGGATCCGAACCCGAGTCCGCTTATTCCGAAACAAGTCGCTCTACCAACTGAGCTACGCAGACGTTTATTCTGATTCCTATCTGCCTTTATGTCGTGTGCGTCCTGCTGGCAGGTACGTCACATCTCCTGGTACGTTACATCATCTCCCCTTATTATTATTTTTTTTTTATTCGAAGTGTTGAAGAAGGAATTCTCTGATTTTTCCTGTCTCGCGGTGTGGAAAGAACATCACACCATTGCGAGATTTTGAACGGTCGGGTCATCCGGATAGTTCGGGCGCCATTATAACGAAGTAAATTTCTCCGTCATTTCTGTCCACGCCAGGATCCGAACCCGAGTCCGCTTATTCCGGAACAAGTCACTCTACCAATTGAGCTACGCGGAAGTTTTATTCTGATTCCTATCTGCCTTTATGTCGTGTGCGTCCTTCTGGCAGGTACGTCACATCATCTCCCCTTATTATCATTTTTTTTTATTCGAAGTGTTGAAGAAGGGATTCTCTTATTTTTCCTATCTCGCGGTCTGGAAAGAACATCACACCAATGCGAGATTTTGAACGGTCGGGTCATCCGGATAGTTCGGGCGCCATTATAACGAAGTAAATTTCTCCGTCATTTCTGTCCACGCCAGGATCCGAACCCGAGTCCGCTTATTCCGAAACAAGTCGCTCTACCAACTGAGCTACGCAGACGTTTATTCTGATTCCTATCTGCCTTTATGTCGTGTGCGTCCTGCTGGCAGGTACGTCACATCTCCTGGTACGTTACATCATCTCCCCTTATTATTATTATTTTTTTTATTCGAAGTGTTGAAGAAGGGATTCTCTTATTTTTCCTATCTCGCGGTCTGGAAAGAACATCACACCAATGCGAGATTTTGAACGGTCGGGTCATCCGGATAGTTCGGGCGCCATTATAACGAAGTAAATTTCTCCGTCATTTCTGTCCACGCCAGGATTCGAACCCGAGTCCGCTTATTCCGGAACAAGTCGCTCTACCAACTGAGCTACGCAGACGTTTATTCTGATTCCTATCTGCCTTTATGTCGTGTGCGTCCTGCTGGCAGGTACGTCACATCTCCTGGTACGTTACATCATCTCCCCTTATTATTATTTTTTTTTATTCGAAGTGTTGAAGAAGGAATTCTCTGATTTTTCCTGTCTCGCGGTGTGGAAAGAACATCACACCATTGCGAGATTTTGAACGGTCGGGTCATCCGGATAGTTCGGGCGCCATTATAACGAAGTAAATTTCTCCGTCATTTCTGTCCACGCCAGGATTCGAACCCGAGTCCGCTTATTCCGGAACAAGTCACTCTACCAACTGAGCTACGCAGACGTTTATTCTGATTCCTATCTGCCTTTATGTCGTGTGCGTCCTTCTGGCAGGTACGTCACATCATCTCCCCTTATTATTATTTTTTTTTATTCGAAGTGTTGAAGAAGGGATTCTCTTATTTTTCCTATCTCGCGGTCTGGAAAGAACATCACACCAATGCGAGATTTTGAACGGTCGGGTCATCCGGATAGTTCGGGCGCCATTATAACGAAGTAAATTTCTCCGTCATTTCTGTCCACGCCAGGATTCGAACCCGAGTCCGCTTATTCCGGAACAAGTCACTCTACCAATTGAGCTACGCGGAAGTTTTATTCTGATTCCTATCTGCCTTTATGTCGTGTGCGTCCTGCTGGCAGGTACGTCACAATTCTACATTGTTCTACTTCTCTCTCATCCTGTCTATTCTCACTCCTGTTGGTATCATCAATTTTTTGCCTTTTTAAAAAATGACACTACTTTTTCCTGAATGAAGTTCCTTTTCATTTTGTGACTTTTATCACAGTAGCAATTTTGCGTCGAGCCACCCTGAGAAAGTGAAACTACGCTTCTTCCTACAGTAATGGCAAACTGACAATGTCTCAATTTTCTGGGAACAGAACAAGTTTTGAAAGGACTCCTCGACCGCTCCCGGTTCTCCCCAGAACCAGACGATGGAGGGACAGTTGTTTTATTCAGCTATAAACAAACGGTGACACTCAACCTCGGTTAAGTATGTGGACATTTGACCTTGGAATCAAGAAGTCAGGCAGTGCTGCCCCTCCTACGAGTTGTATAATGCAGAGTATGGGTGGTGATCAGCTCGTCCTGTGCGGGGCTAATAAAAAGGGAGCAGTAATCGTCCCCTCTTCTCTGTGTGAGTATGTGTGTGTGTGAGAGAGAGAGAGAGAGAGAGAGAGAGACATTGGCAAGAGCTGCCAGTCAGTGTCCTTCGGTGACCCACAGAAGCCAGAAAGAACAAAAAACCAAATAAGAAAAATTCGTTCTGGATTCAGTACTCAATACTGAAAATGAATACACTAATGTACACTTTTCCCCCTTCTTATTTTATTAAAAATATCACACCAGAAGTTGCTCTTTAAAGCTGGAAAAAAAAAAAAAAAAAAAAAAAAAGACCTATGGGTCTCTGGGAGGGGACCGGTCCCCGTGGCTGCGTCAATGTGTGGAGCACTTCTGCACGACATTACATTCGAAAAACCGTCTCGTCCTTAATTTTTGCACGCCAGCGTATGTCGTGCGATCTTAACATCGCACGACATCGTAGAACCTTTTCCAGTTTACGCATCTTACAGGTCTTTGGGTAAGTGGTCATAATTCAGTGATCACTCTGTGGTTACCGGAAAAAAAAAAAATCCAAGGAAAAAAGATCCACGGAAAAAAAAGCCAGGAAAAAAAAATCCAACGGAAAAATGATCCAGGAAAAAAAAATCCAAAGGAAAGAAAAGCCAAGGAAAAAAGTCCATGGAAATAAAATCCAACGGCTTCTGTCATGTATTTTAACCAGTAAGAAACTTAGGGGGTCATATAAAAATTTACATTAAAAAAAAAGTTCTCACTTCTCAAAGATTACAAGGACACCATAATTTGTTTCCATGGACGTTCGAGCAATGGGGGGGGGGGGGGTATAAAATTGCAGTTTTGTATCTTGTGTCCACTTCCATGTTGGTTGACCTTGTAAGAAATGTGATATGAGGAAAGAATGCCCACGGAAAAAACGCCCACGGAAAAATCGCCCACGGAAAAAACGCCCACGGAAAAAACGCCCACTTCTCGAAAGTAGGAAAAAACGCCCACGGAAAAATCGCCCACAGACAAAATGCTCACGGGAAAAATATGTGATCGACTGATAAGTTTATATGTCTGTTATAAACGGTGACAGGACAACTGGTCACAGACTGCTGGCCAAAAAATCGTTAGGGGTCATATAAAAATTGCGGTTTCTTGGCCACCTCACCTACATAACGAAAATGGGTGTAGGAGAATTGGCCACAAAAGTTCAAGGGTGTGTGTGCGGGGGGGGGGGGAAGTATTATCGATTTTTGGCCTACATTGAGAATTGAATTAGGAACTCCAAACAAATTTCGAGAAAACGTTCTATGTAAGCCAAGCGAGAATTACAGCATAATTCATGTATGTTCGGAAAAGGACCCTAAGGGGTGGGAATTTTTAATAACGCTGCACTTTTACGTAGGTACTAAATATTTACATAACATGTCAAGTTTGCAATATTTTTCTTTTACTTAATTAATTCTTTTTTTTTTTTTTTTTTTTTTGATTGGAGGTTTAACGACCACCGTGAGCAACTCAATGGGCTATAAGCAGTCGCCCGTCCCTAATTTAGGGTCACTGGTTCCAGGGAAGGGAGAGAGCCAGTGCCGTAAGACAAACACAACATCCATGCCTCACCGGGACTCGAACCCTGACCCTTACGGACGAATGATCAGAGGCCAGCGCCACCGGGGCGGCACTTAATTAATTCACAGGCGAAGAAAAAAGTGTTGAATTGGCTTAGGCCTACGGCCTATTAATTAATGTATGGATTGAATGTATGGTGCATAAGTAGAAGCGCAATATTATTGACATTTGACGTGGAATAGGAATAGCTGTGGTGCCGTGGAAGCATATCCGGCGCGTAACTGGAAGACCCTGAGCTCGATTCCTGGAGGCGGCCACTGAGAATTTTTCAGTGACTCACTTATAAACGTGGAAAGAGCGATGACTTGCCGCCCCGGTGGCGCAGTGGTCTAAGGCGTTGGCCTCTGATCATTCGTCCGTAAGGGGTCCGGGTTCGAATCCCGGTCAGGCATGGATGTTGTGTTTGTCTTACGGCACTGGCTCTTTCCCTTCCCTGGAACCAGTGACACTAAATTAGGGACGGGCGACAGCTTATAGCCCATTGAGTTGCTCACGGTGGTCGTTAAACCTCCAATCAAAAAAAAAAAAAAAGAGCGATGACTTTTGTTTGATTATTGACAATACTTGTATACTTGTTATGTAAATTTTACGAATATGGGAATGACGGAACGAAAACTTTTAGAAGGGCCTAAACGTTAGTCCTAATATTATTTTGTGCCTGAGTAATACCGCAATATTAATAATTTGATGTGTTACGTAAACGTTATGAATATAACATCGTTAGAATAAAAACTGTTAAATAGGCCAAGGCCTAGGACTTATGACTTAAGGGCCGCGGGTGGCCTAGTGAAGAACCAAATAAGATTGTTAACTTTCAACTTCCTACTGTAGAGTAGCTACTTTCTTAAAAAATTCCAGTTCGGCTGTACTATAATAAATTTGTGACTATTCTTATTTTTTAAAGTAAGGTCTTAATTTTTATAAAACTATGCATGTTTATTATTTAACTATATCAATTAAAAAAGAAATCATTAAAAGTCAGATTATTTTATTTATAAATACTTTTAAAGTTTAATGCATTTAATTGTAAAAGCGATTTTCGTAAAAGCCGCAGTGTACTGATATAACTTTGTGTAATGTGCTTTCTTTCCACTGTTGTCTGTTGAGTACGGCGAGCGGAAGGGGGGGGGGTACATCTGTCTTTCGTCAAAGTGGTACTTTGCAGCTGCAGCTTGAACGTTTGCTAGCGACCGCACCTCAAATAACAAGCGATATATTTCATTTAAATTTATCGGTTGGCCACCGGTCGGGGTGTGTCTTCCCCGTGAGTAGTATAATCTCAAGTTACAGGCATACTTCTTTTCTTCCCAGTGTAAAGAAAAAAATACGCACTCATAGCTTCCTGGGAGTTTTCCAAAGGACAACTAAAACAGTTAATTTCTACATGACGGGTGTAGGAGAACTGGCCTCAAAAATTTTAAGGGGCCGTATAAAAATAACGTTTTTGACCGCTTCGTGCCCACAATCCCCAGAGGTTGGTAATCAGAGTCATATATAGTTTCCGTAATTTCGTCTTTTCTTAATTGCGATAATTAATGTAATTCTTTATAAGAAATGTTTATGATCTACATCTGAGCAAAAGATTTAAGGGTTTTCAAACTACAAGTCTGCAAATTATCTTCTGAGCGCATGTGCTGACTCAGGAAACCTGTCGGGGGGGGGGGGGGGGTAATATCAAAACTGTAAGATTTGAAAAATGTATCGTCCCATCGGGAGATTTTCAGCATTTACAAGCTACAGCTGGACAGATTATTTGAGGGCACGTGCCTACTCAGCAAACCTGGGGGGTGGGGTGGGGTGGGGTGGTTATATGATAATTGTGAATTATATAGAATTTCTTGTCCGACCCGGAGATTTTCATCATTCACATGCCTTCAGATAATGTGTCGAGTTGTAGCTGCTAATTGCCGAGAATCTCTCGATCGGACGAGAAATTGTTCATATTTTACACTTTTGGTATTACCCCCCCCCCCCTCTTCGCCGACAGGTTTCCAGAGAGTGACATGCGCTAAGAAAATTTGTCGAGTTGCAGTTTCTAAATGCTGAAGATCTCCAGATCGGAAGAGAAATCTTGATATTTTACGATTTTGGTATTACCTCCCCCCCCCCCACCCCGACTAGCTTCCTGAGGCAGCAGATACCCTCAGATAATTCGACGTGTTGTAGCTTGTAAACGCTGGAAATCTCCCGATCGGACCAGAAATGCTTTATATTTCATATTTTAGATTTTAAGCACCCCCCTCCCCAGACAAATTCCCTGGGTTTGCACATACTCGCAGACAATTTTTTTATTTGTAGTTTCTAGAAAAATATTGTACAGCAGTTGGCTTGAAGACAACGGTGAATCATTAGTACGTTTTTAAATAACTGTTGCATAAGACTACCACGGCTTTCAGGCCAACACCATACAACCTCTACAGTCCATCAGTGCAATCCGAACTTTCCTCTCGTATTTGTAAGGTTTGCAGAAAATATTTTACACATCAAATTATTAATATTGCGGTATTACTCAGGCAGAAAATAATATTAGTACTAACGTTCAGGCCCTTCTAAAAGTTTTCATTCCGTCATTCCCATATTCGCGTTATGTAGGTGAGGTGGCCTAGAAACCGCAATTTTTATATGACCCCTAACGGTTTTTTGGCCAGCAGTCTGTGACTAGTTGTCCGAACACCGTTTATAACAGACATAAAAACTTATCAGTCAAACACATATTTTTCCCGTGAGCATTTTGTCTGTGGGCGATTTTTCCGTGGGCGTTTTTTCTTACTTTTTGAAAAGTGGGCGTTTTTTCCGTGGGCGTTTTTTCCGTGGGCGATTTTTCCGTGGGCGTTTTTTCCGTGGGCATTCTTTCATGCAATCAAAACTGCCGCCCCGGTGGCGCAGTGGTCTAAGCGATGGCCTTCTGATCATTCGTCCGAAAGGGGTCCGGGTTCGAATCCCGGTGAGGCATGGATGTTGTGTTTGTCTAACGGCACTGGCTCTCTCCCTTCCCTGGAACCAGTGACCCTAAATTAGGGACGGGCGACTGCTTATAGCCCATTGAGTTGCTCACGGTGGTCGTTAAACCTCCAATCAAAAAAAAAAAAAAAAAAATGGTAAAACTTCTGTACATACTTTCTTCGCAATTAATTTATTCCCAAAGACGAAAATTTGTACATCGATAAAACCAACTCTAAGTTATAGCATGAGATGCCTAATTCTTCCTAAAAGCATAACTTTAATTATATTAAAAATCAATCATTTTTCTTTCAGTAATGTTCAGACTTGTTAATAGATGGCGCGACCTGTACATTGATGACCTCAGTAGACAAACAAATGCTGGATTGCTTAATTATGATTATGTTTCAGCAAGCATTAAGTATCCCATGCTATAACTTAAATTTTGTTTTATCGATGTGCAAATTTTCATCCTTGGGAATACACTAATTGCGAAGAAAATATGTACGGGAGTTTTACCATTGGAAACATAAGGCAGAGATTTTAGGTGGGAGATGCTGAGGCACGTGACGTGCTGCCAAGCGTCTCCCGAGAAGGTCCCACCCGTGTTCGATTGGATTTAGGTACAGGGACATTGCGGGTCAATCCATGAGTCGAATATCTTCACTCTCCAACAGCTCTGCGACAGCCACTGTACGATGAGGTGTACCGTTGTCTTCCATGAAGAGGAACTCAGGACCCACAGCACCTCTAAACAGACGCACGTGAGGCAGGAGAACCTCGGTACAATAGCGGACACCAGTGACTGAACCTCCTTGGAAGATGTGGAGGTCAGTACGGCTACCAAGCATGATACCGCCCCAAACGAGAACTACGCCACCTCCAAACCGGTCCCTTTCGATGATGTTGGAGGTGTGATTGCGTGTTCCCTGCTCTCTCCAGATGTGTATACGTCCAGAATCGCTCGTCAGACTAAATCGGCTCTCATCCGTAAAGAGAAAGCGACCCCATTGCTGATGTGTCCAGTTCTAGTGTTCCTGGCACCATGGAAACCGCCGTCTCCGATGAGCAGGCGTTAATGGCACACACCGTACTGGTCGTCGTGCAAATAGACCACCTTTGTGCAGCCTCCTGGCCACGGTAAAACGCGATAACGGACGTCCAGTTGTCTGTTGCACGTGCCTTGCGATTTCTCCCGCTGTCTGCCGTCTGTCTCTTCTCGCCTGTAGGACAATATACCGGTCGTCCGCCGCCGTGGTTGCTCGTGGACGACCACTGCTAAACTCTCGGACAGCTGTTCCTGTCGTTTGAAATGCTCTCCAAGCTCGTGAAACGATGCTGTGAACGATCCCGAACTCCTCGGCCACACTACTCACACTTCGACCTTCTTCCAACTTCCCAATGACGCGACCTCGGGTAAAGTCATCCAGATGTCGTCTACTGGATTGCCTGTTGGCCATATCACACGGTGGCAGCAACTCGACGTCGTTCAAACCGATGTACACCGTGCAATAGCTTTTACCGAATTTCTGAGCGTACACAGCCTGTGTGATTTATACCCTTTCGACACTTCCCCCCACCCTCCTACGTCATGCTGCATATATGCGCATGCCCTACCGTACCGGCAGGGCCGGATGGAGCTCTTGCGGGGCCCTGGGCGAAATTTCATTATGGGGCCCAGAGCAAAATTTCATTGTGGGCACTAAAAAATAAATTTCATATTTTAATAAAGTCGTTTCTGAAAATTATCGTTCGTGAGGAAGACACACGAACACCACCGTAAAGACAAAGCGATTATCTCAAAGAAGTATTTGCTTTAAGCTGAAGAAAAACACCATAATACGGACTGAAAGCTTAGAGAGAGAGACAGAGAGAGAGAGAGAGAGAGAGAGAAAAGAGAGAGAGAGAGAGAAAGAGAGAGAGGAGGGAAGAGAGAGAAAGAGAGGAAAAGAGATAGGGAATGATATAAAGAAAGAGAGAGAGAGAGAGAGAGAGAAATGAGAGGGAGAGAGAGAGGAGAGAAAGAGATAGAGACAGAGAGAAAATGAGAGAGAGAGAGAGGAAGAGAGAGAGAGAGAAAGAGAGAAAATGAGAGGAGAGGAAGAGAGATAGAGAAAGAGAGAAAATGAGAGGAGAGGAAGAGAGATAGAGAAAGAGAGAAAATGAGAGGAGAGAGAGAGAGAGAGAGAGAGAGAGAGAGAGAGAGAGAGAGAGAGAGAGAGAGTAAAAAGTGTTAAAATCTACGATTTTGTTTCCCGGGAGAAGAGGTTTAGGTTGCATTGTGACTCTTATAACAGCTTATTCACAAAATGATAAAAAAGACACCTGCTTAGCGAATATTTTCTCATTGCGAATATTTTTGTATAGGAAATATAACAAGGATCCCTCTAAAATAAATTGGTAAAAAACAGTTTTTTCCCCTGATACATGTTTAGTGAATGATTTTTAATGCCCAGTGGAGTAACTGACAAATTAGGGACATTCTAAACTTTTATACGCGTTCATATATTAAAGTAGCTTTTTTTTTTTTTCTTTTTTCAATTTCTTGTAATGTTGGAAAAGTGGCCTCCATATGTAGTCCGAAAGTAACTTGGATATTGTTCTTTTTATTTCCTTAAATTTAAGTATCAGGTTTTCACAGAAATTGTTGGATATATAAAAGTAGAGGACCACAAAATGATGAAATTTAATTTGCTATTTCGTGAATGCGGAAAAGATTAAGGTGGTTACAAAAATCATTTCGAATCTGCAAATCTCAGTGTCCGTACGACAACAGGGGGGGGGGGGGATAATGTATTCAAAAATGAAAAAATGGGGAGATTGGAAACAAACAAAACACTTCAAAAATATATTATTAAGGGCCTTCTTGCGCCCCAAAAGTTACAAAAAAAAATGTAGTTAAATTTCTTTTACCGAAAATTATTTTGTTTTCTAAACTGCTGGGCCCCCTAAAGGCGCGGGGCCTAGGGCGACCGCCTCGGTTGCTCCTAAGGTCTAGCCGGCACTGCGTACCGGACCCTAGTCTATCTCCTGAGTGGTCTTTCGGTCCGTTCTGCCTGCTCGTTCCGCTGTTATGCTAATTTATCCTCTTCGTCCTTAATTTTCTCACACCAGTGTACAAGGCAAAGATTTTAGGTGGATCCACCAATAGATGGAGTAAGAGCTAGCCATTCCCCTCGTGTAATCAAAGTGAAGTCACCGAAACGTCACGATCATGACGTCACAGTCAATCACAGCCTCTGCCGCCATGTTGGTGAGACGTTTGAGCATTAAATTCGTCTGCTCAAAGTGCTTCAAGTTTGTGACGTCATCCTTACTCCATTTATTCTAACCTCCTTTTTTTTTATTTTTTTATTGGAGGTTTAACGACCACCACGAGCAACTCAATGGGCTATAAGCAGTCGCCCGTCCCTAATTTAGGGTCACTGGTTCCAGGGAAGGAGAGAACCAGTGCCGTAAGACAAACACAACATCCATTCCTCACCGGGATTCGAACCCGGACCCCTTTCGGACGAATGATCAGAGGCCATCGCTTAGACCACTGCGCCACCGGGGCGGCCATATTATAACTTGTAATACTTAATATTTTCTAAAACATAACCATTATTATAATAAAAATCAACAATTTTTTTTTTTTTTTTTGATTTTTTTTTGATTGGAGGTTTAACGACCACCGTGAGCAACTCAATTGGCTATAAGCAGTCGCCCGTCAATAATTTAGGGTCACTGGTTCCAGGGAAGGGAGAGAGCCAGTGCCGTAAGACAAACACAACATCCATGCCTGACCGGGATTCGAACCCGGACCCCTTACGGACGAATGATCAGAGGCCAGCGCCTTAGACCACTGCGCCACCGGGGCGGCAATAACTTTTCCTTTGGTAGTGCTGAGACCAGAAAAAAAATGGCGCGACCTGTACATTGATGACGTCAGTAGACAAACAAATGTTGGATTTTTTTTTATTTTCTTTGATTGGAGGTTTAACGACCACCACGAGCAACTCAATGGGCTATAAGCCGTCGCCCGTCCCTAATTTAGGGTCACTGGTTCCAGGGAAGGGAGAGAACCAGTGCCGAAAGACAAACACAACATCCATTTCTCACCGGGATTCGAACCCGGACCAATTTTGGACGAATGATCAGAGGCCATCGCTTAGACCACTGCGCCACCGGGGCGGCCTAACCTCCTCGGGATCCACCTTAAATGACTAAATACCAATAGTCGCAATTGTCTAACCGTGACTGTAGCTAATAAGAAATGGGAATAAGTCATCATAATGAGAACATTGCAAATGATAATCTGGCAACTTACATTTAAGGCAGTTGTTTATCTTTGATAACATAAACCATCAGGTTACTAGTTGCTAAGATACTGAAATTTTTAATTTTACGATATAGAATATGTCATCTACTAGATCTATCGCTACTGAAAGCAGAAATAGAATCCTGCGGATTACTTCTCTTACCAGAACTAGCTTGGGAGCGGTCGGAAGAGACTTGACCCGATTGGGATTTAGCCGAACATCGAGTCTCCGCAGCGCTGGAATTTATGCTACGAGTAATATCAGCAAAATAGACGAGAACACGGGCTATGATCCTGGGCCGCCTGTTGTTGAAGGAAGCTTGAATCTTATTAAGAAAATGTAAGTAGTTATAGTCACGCTAGACATTTATACTGCTGTGTATGAGCGGAATATAAGAACTTCAACGCCACGGAAATGATTTCGTACATTATTCTCCATGGCTGAACTTCCGAATCAGAACGCCTTCAAGTAGTACTCGATTTCGGTGTATGGTTTCACTTTGCTTACGTAGAACCTGATCACACCCGACTTGAAAGAAAGTAGTTCACACTATGATACGAAATTTTATTACTATTTTCGTCAAAATAAATCTTATCGTAATGAAAATAATCACAGGCATTTATTTTATTATAGGAAATAATAATCCATTTATTTCATATCACAGATTTACGTATAATTTCATACAGAATCCTAATGCAAAACAGCCGCCCCGGTGGCGCAGTGGTCTAAGGCGCTGGGCTCTGATCATTCGTCCGTAAGGGGTCCGGGTTCGAATCCCGGTCTGGCATGGATGTTGTGTTTGTCTTATGGTACTGGCTCTCTCCCTTCCCTGGAACCAGTGACCCTAAATTAGGGACGGGCGACTGCTTATAGCCCATTGAGTTGCTCACGGTGGTCGTTAAACCTCAAAAAAAAAAAAAGTTCCGTATAGCACTCCCGGTGGCGCAGTGGTCTAAGCGATGGCCTCTGATCATTCGTCCGAAAGGGGTCCGGGTTCGAATCCCGGTGAGGCATGGATGTTGTGTTTGTCTTACGGCACTGGCGCTCTCCCTTCCCTGGAACCAGTGACCCTAAATTAGGGACGGGCGACTGCTTATAGCCCATTGAGTTGCTCACGGTGGTCGTTAAACCTCAAAAAAAAAAAAAAAAAAGTTCCGTATAGCACTCCCGGTGGCGCAGTGGTCTAAGCGATGGCCTCTGATCATTCGTCCGAAAGGGGTCCGGGTTCGAATCCCGGTGAGGCATGGATGTTGTGTTTGTCTTACGGCCCTGACTCTCTCCCTTCCCTGGAACCAGTGACCCTAAATTACGGACGGGCGACTGCTTATAGCCCATTGAGTTGCTCACGGTGGTCGTTAAACCTCAAAAAAAAAAAAAAGTTCCGTATAGCACTCCGGGTGGCGCAGTGGTCTAAGCGATGGCCTGTGATCATTCGTCCGAAAGGGGTCCGGGTTCGAATCCCGGTGAGGCATGGATGTTGTGTTTGTCTTACGGCACTGGCTCTCTCCCTTCCATGGAGCCAGTGACCCTAAATTAGGGACGGGCGACTGCTTATAGCCCATTGAGTTGCTCACGGTGGTCGTTAAACCTCCAACAAAAAAAAAATAAAAATAAAAAAAATAATGCAAAACACTTTTCATGTGCACGAAATTAATGCGCCTAACAGTAATTTTTTCCACTAGATAGAACGAAACTGAAATAGCTTCGCCTAAAAAAGACGCTAGCTCAGAATAAAAAACAAAACAAAAATAAACGCCCTATTATTTACTTCGTAAAATGTATTTGCAAATAAAACTGGTTATTGGGCCGTCTACTAAACCGAAATAAAAAAAAACCGCGTAAAAATGATCGTGAGCTACTTTCTTTCACGTTGGGTGTGATCAGGTTCTACACTGCTGGCCACCCAAAATGCAATACAAAGAAGGACAGGAGATAGCAAAGCCAGATTTACTGGACACATAACAACCGATACAAAGATGAAACGATTGAGATTACAGGCCCGTGCGATTTGCGGAACACGCAGACATCAATAGTTCGTGTGGCCCCCATGGCTGGCAATAACGGCCGCGGCATCGAACGAAAGAGGCTTTCGATGTGGGCTTGGGGTATGTCGGTCCAGGCTGCTTCCACACGTTGCCACAGTTCATCACGGGTGGTGCTTACCGGGGCACTCGGTAGCCGAGCAGCGACCAGATGTGTTCGATGGGCGACATATCGGGAGAACAGGCGGGCCACGGCAGCAGTGACACCTAGTGGGCGTGAAGAATTGTTGCACGATGCGTGCCCGCATTGTCCTGTTGAAACGTGGCCGCTGGCAGGTCCTGCCGGTAAGGGAGGACTACAGGCTCCAAAACGTCGGAGAGGTAGCGGTGGCTGTTGAGTGTACCGGCGATGCGTACCAGAGGGGTGCGGTTGTCATATCCAATTGCGCCCCAAACCATAACGCCTAGGCGACGGACCGGCATGGCGATGCATAATGCAGGCGTCATACAGTCTCTCGCCGCGGTGCCGCCACACGCGCATTCGACCATCGTGGTGTTGCAGGCAGAAGCGGGATTCGTCGGAGAAGACAATGTAGTCCAGGTGCGGCGTTCAACGGCACACTGCCGGCGCACTTGCCGGTGGTGTAACGTCAATGGTAATCGGAGCCGTGCGACAAGTCCCCGCTCCTGCAGACGACGTCGAACGGTACGTGCTGACATAGGTTGTTGCGCAACACACCCTAATGCCTGCGCTAACGTTCGTGATGTGGCGGTGCGAGCCGTCAATGCCCGCCGCACAACATGCCGGTCTACAACGAAGTGAATTTCTCCGTCATTTTTATCCGCGCCGGGGTTCGAACCCGGGTCCACTCATTCCGGAATAAGTTGCTCTACCAATTGAGCTACGCGGACATTTTATTCTGATTCCTATCTGCCTTTATGTCGTGTGCGTCCTTCTGGCAGGTACGTCACATCTCCTGGTACGTTACAGGTCCTGTCGACCGGTGGTGCGCCGCGGCTCCGGCAATCGCTCACGTCGGTCCGTCTGTCCCTCCTGCACCCACCGAATCCATACTCGCCTCACTGTGGCTGGATGTCGTCCCGCACGGGCGCCGATGTCTCGGTACAATTAACCGCTGTCGCGATAAGCCACTATTCGTCCTCTGTCGAACTCCGAAACGTGTCAACATCTAAAGACAAAAGATTGGCGGATTTCCGATTGTAAGCTCTTCAAGTAGTTCCGTATATCACTCCGGGTGGAGCAGTGGTCTAAGCGATGGCCTCTGATCATTCGTCCGAAAGGGGTCCGGGTTCGAATCCCGGTGAGGCATGGATGTTGTGTTTGTCTTACGGCACTGGCTCTCTCCCTTCCCTGGGGCCAGTGACCCTAAATTAGGGACGGGCGACTGCTTACAGTCCATTGAGTTGTTCACGGTGGTCGTTAAACCTCCAATCAAAAAAAAAAAAAAAAAAAAAAAAAGCGATGGCTTCTGATCATTCGTCCGAAAGGGGTCCGAGTTCGAAACCCGGTGAGGCATGGATGTTGTGTTTGTCTTACGGCACTGGCTCTCTCCCTTCCCTGGAACCAGTGACCCTAAATTAGGGACGGGCGACTGCTTATAGTCCATTGAGTTGCTCACGGTGGTCGTTAAACCTCCAATCAAAAAAAAAAAAAAAAAAGCGATGGCTTCTGATCATTCGTCCGAAAGGGGTCCGAGTTCGAATCCCGGTGAGGTATGGATGTTGTGTTTGTCTTACGGCACTGGCTCTCTCCCTTCCCTGGAACCAGTGACCCTAAATTAGGGACGGGCGACTGCTTATAGTCCATTGAGTTGCTCACGGTGGTCGTTAAAATTCCAATAATAATAAAAAAAAAAAACACTCCGGGACTCCTCCTCTATGTGGACGGGCCTGGCAACCGAATTGAGAACTTGCTTGTGACGTCACGCTAAGCGACGCGCATGTCCACTGGTAGCTGAAGATATCAATGTGAAAATATTCATCATTTGTTTGCAAATTATTTAAATTCCTTTTGACTGATGATTGTGAGCAGTTAGTCACTCCATGTACAAAATGTAAAATTTTTGTTTAAAAAGTTAATGGCAGAGAAGGTTGATGTGTTTAATGTGGTAAACGGAAAAAGTACCAAGTGTGTAATCAAACAAATTTGAACAAAGCCTAAAGTGCGCTCTTGGGTTTTTAGATATATTTTTTAATAACTATAAGTTGAAAAATGACTGCTTAAATAACAGGTCAGGGAATACAAAATATTCTATGTTTATAGTAGCTACTTAATGATTCAGGTCTTCCTGTGTGCTTCACTAACAATGGAGATATCTCCAAATTTCGACAAAGACATTTGATAATTAGCTACCCTAAACCCCATACAAGTAAATACACTATCTACCAACAAGTAATTGTACACCCCTGCAATGGACGATATCTGCGGTCCTGATACACGTTACGGCCGCCGCCGTTAAATATCGTGTGGGAAGCAACAACGCAACCAGTCGCATGCAAGATGCCACGCAGTTCGGAGCTCTCTGATTTCGAGAAAGGTGTAATCGTCGGGTATCACAGAAATGGCCGATGACATATCCAGCGAGTTGAAGTACCCAAAATCGACAGTGGCCAACGTGATTGGCAAGTGGAACATGAGAGGTGACTGTCGGAATGTGCCCCGACCCGGCAGACCCACAAAACTGGGAGTTAGAGACCGACCGGTGCTGGCCAGAGAAATTCGGAAGAACCGCACCAAATCGATGGGCCACATCCGCGAGGAGTTTCAACAGGCATCCGGGAGTGTTCTTTCGATGAATACCATCCGTAAGGAAGCCCATCTGCTCGGTTATCATGGACCCACAAGCCTTTGATCACCAAGTCCAATAGCGCTGCTCGGCTAACGTGGTGCAAAGAACGTCGATAGTGGACCGTTGAACAGTGGAAACAGGTTCTCTGGAGCGACGAATCAAGGTTCACCCTCTACCGTTCGGATGGCAGGGTCTGGGTTTGGCGTCTGCCTGGAGAACGCCTCCTGCCGGAATGTATTGTGCCAACTGTGAAGTTCGGCGGCGGTGGAATTATGCTATGGGGGTGTTTCTCCTGGTATGGCACGGGACCCTTGGTCGCAATTCCTGGTAGACTCAACGCCGAGACCTACTGCACCATTTTGGATGACCATGCGCTTCCTACGTTGTGGCAGTTTTACGGGGTGGACCCATGTTACTTTTAGGATGTCTATGCCACCTGTCATGTTGCGAGGTCCACCATGGCTTGGTATGGTGACAATGGGGTTAATCGAATGGACTGGCCAGCGCAGAGCCCGGACCTTAACCCTATCGAGCACCTCTGAGATGAGTTGGAGCGTGGACTTAAGGGGTGCCCCACCGTCTGAAATCGGTGAAAGAACTGACCTGTGTTCTGCAAGCCGAGTGGAAGAAAATACCGCTAGCCGTCGTACAACGCCTGGTTGAGAGTATGTCCCGGAGGGTCGTAGCTGTAATCACCGCTCGTGGAGGCTCCAATAACTATTCAAGGTAAATAAACTTCGTTTTCCTTTGCTATCACAGGTGTCCAATTACTTGTTGGTAGATAGTGTAGTTTAAACACGTGACATACGCGCTGCAGCACATGCATTTATGCAAATATTGCAAAACTTTCGACTCACACTCTGTATACGTGTATCATTCTCAAGCCGCCCCAGTGTCGCAGTGGTCTAAGCGATGTCTTCTTTTCATTCGTTCGAGATGTGTCCGGGATCTAATACCGGCGAGGCAGGGATGTTTTGTTTGTCTTATACCACTGGCTCTCTCCCTTTCCTGGAACCAGTGACCCTAAATTAGGGACGGACGACTGCTTATAGCCCACTGAGTTGCTCAAGGTGGGGATTAAACGTCCAATAAAAAAATTCTTCTCAATGAGCCATAAGCAGCTGCCTGTCCCTAATTTAGGGCAAATGGTTCCAGGGAAGGGCGAGAGCCAGTGCAGTAAGACAAACACAACGTCCATGCCTCACCGGGATTCGAACCCAGACCCATCTCGGACGAATGGTCAGAATCCGGAGCTTAGACCTTTGCGCCACCGGAGCGTCGAGAAGACTACAATTTCAGGTATTGCTCACATTCCGTTCCTAATATTTTACTTGTGTTTCATCGAAAAATATGTATAGCATTCGTTTTTAAACAAATCCTCCTCTCTTTCATATTTCATTGTGGAACAACACTGCTGGCCACCCAAAATGCAACACCAAGAAGGAAGCATCCGATTGGCCTGAAATTCGCAGCATGCGTCGCCCGCGACAGGACATGCAAACGATTAGCATTGCAGGACATATGCAAATCATGTGTGACCGGCACGCCACCGAGAAGCACTATAAGAAGGGTGCACAGAAGGCGGGGTGTAAGTAGCGGAAGTGTGTTGTGCTGCCGGACCTGTGCGTGGGAAGCTTCCTGATGACTCGTCGCAGAATACGGCAGTCATTCCAGCACGTTTCGGAGTTCGACAGAGGACGAATAGTGGCTTATCGCGACAGCGGTTTATCGTACCGAGACATCGGCGCCCGTGTGCGACAACATCCAGCCACAGTGAGGCGAGTATGAATTCGGTGGGTGCAGGAGGGACGGACGGACCGACGTGAGCAATTGCCGCAGCCACGGCACACCACCAAACGAGAGGACCGGCATGTTGTGCGGCGGGCGTTGACGGCTCGCACCGCCACATCACGAACGTTAACGCAGGAATTAGGGTGTGTTGCGCATCAACCTGTGTCAGCACGTACTGTTCAGCGGCGTCTGCAGGAGCGGGGACTTGTCGCACGGTGCCCATTGCTCCGATTACCATCGACGTTACACTATCGGCGAGTGCGGCGGCCGTCGGCCGTTGAACGCTGCACCTGGACTACGGAATGGCACGACATTATTTTCTCCGACGAATCCCGCTTCTGCCTGCAACACCACGATGGTCGGATCCGCGTGTGGCGGCACCGCGGCGAGAGACTGTATGACGCCTGCATTATGCATCACCATACCGGTCCACCGCCTGGCGTTTTGGTTTGGGGCGCAATTGAATATGACACCCACACCCCTGTTGTACGCATCGCCGGTACACTCAACAGCCACCGCATCATCTCCGACGTTTTGGAGCCTGTAGTCCTCCCTTACCTGCAGGAGCTGAGAGCGGCCACGTTTCAACAGGACAATGCGCGCCCGCGCGTGGCACGCATCGTGCAACAATTCTTTACGGCCCACCAGGTGTCACTGCTGCCGTGGCCAGCCTATTCTCCCGATATGTCGCCCATCGAACACGTCTGGTCGCTGATCGGCAACCGAGTGCCCCGGTAAGCACCACCCGTGATGAACTGTGGCAACGTGTGGAAGCAGCCTGGACCGACATACCCCAAGCCCACATCCAAATCCTCTTTTGTTCGATGCAGCAGCGTGCAGCGACCGTTATTGTCAGCCATGGGGGCCACACGAACTATTGATGTCTGCGTGTTCCTCAAGTCGCACGGGCCTGTAAGCTCAATCATTTCATCTTTGTATCTGTTGTTGTGTGTCCAGTAAATCTGGCCTTGCTATCTCGTGTCCTTCTTGGTGTTGCATTTTGGGTGGCCAGCAGTGTGTACACACACACACACACACACACACACACACACACACACACACACAATTCCCCGTTAGCAGATTTTTTAGAACAATTACCTGTCGGCCTGGTTTAGGTTGGAAGACAGAGACTCTATTGTACTGCATAACATGCTATGTCTCAGTGTTTTAAAATTACTCGTCAGTAACAATTACATCGTTTCTTCCTCTGGCATAGTATTGGTTACAAAGAAGTAATGTGCTGTAGAGTTCTCCAGTCCAGACATATATTAGCAGTAGGATTTTCGGACGGCATAGTACAGGTAAGAAGTCACTTTCTTTGTTTTCTAAATATTAGGGGTATGCAAAAGTTTCCGCCGTCTTCGCTAGCAAGCGTTGTAGGGTCTAACCGACCGGCGACCTGTTCTGTCAATTCGTACATGACGCCAAGCATGCCGGTCGATAAAATTCACTCTCGGAACTGTTTGTTACTTATTGTCTAATTCATGGAAAGATGCGAGCGAAGCATACGATTCAAGATGTCAGGCGTGCGGCGAATCGGTTATGGGTGAGAGGACGTGTCGAGAATGATTTGCCAGGTTTAAGAAAGCTGATCTAATCTTGGGAGGCAAGCCACGTGCTGGTAGACCGCAGGAACTCGCAGACGAGGAGCTGGAATCTCTGTTGCAAAGAGGATGCCACACAATCGACCACAGAACTGGCGAAACGTTTGAAAGTGGCTCAGTCGACAGTGGTATCGTGTCTGGGAAAGATCCAGAAGATTGGTAAGTAGGCTCTGCGTACTTTAACGGAGCGTAATATTGGTCAACGATTGGGCATCTGCATGTCGTTGATGAAGAGGTTTCAAGGGAAGAATTTCTTGCGGAAGGTTGTCACCGGGGATGAAAAATGGGTCTACTGCGTCAATCCCATACGAAAACGATCCTGGATCGACTCAGGCCAGCCATTAACATCCACTGCAGAACAGGATATCCACGGGGAAAAGGTGCTCTTGTGTGCGTGGTGGGATTTGCATGGAGTGCTGTTCTTCGAACTGTTGAAACCGGACGAAACAATCACTGCGCAACGATAGAGCGATCATTTGATAAAACTGAGCCCCTCAATCGGGTCTGGTACGATTCGTCCAACGACGATTGGTCCAATGCCGATTGTACCAATGCCGATTCGACCAAAGGGACGATTCGTCCAATGGACAATTGGTCCAAAGGCACAATTCGTTCAATGGTACGATTGGTCCAATGCCGATTCGTCCAATGGTACGATTGGTCCAATGCCGGTTCGTCCAATGGACAATTGGTCCAAAGGCACAATTCGTTCAATGGTACGATTGGTCCAATGCCGATTCGTCCAATGGTACGATTGGTCCAATGCCGGTTCGTCCAATGGACAATTGGTCCAAAGGTACGATTCGTTCAATGGTACGATTGGTCCAATGCCGATTCGCCCAATGCTACGATTGGTCCAATGCCGATTCGTCCAATGGTACGATTGGTCCAATGCCGGTTCGTCCAATGGACAATTGGTCCAAAGGTACGATTCGTTCAATGGTACGATTGGTCCAATGCCGATTCGTCCAATGGTACGATTGGTCCAATGCCGATTCGTCCAATGGTACGATTGGTCCAATGCCGGTTCGTCCAATGGACAATTGGTCCAAAGGCACAATTCGTTCAATGGTACGATTGGTCCAATGCCGATTCGTCCAATGGTACGATTGGTCCAATGCCGGTTCGTCCAATGGACAATTGGTCCAAAGGTACGATTCGTTCAATGGTACGATTGGTCCAATGCCGATTCGCCCAATGCTACGATTGGTCCAATGCCGATTCGTCCAATGGTACGATTGGTCCAATGCCGGTTCGTCCAATGGACAATTGGTCCAAAGGTACGATTCGTTCAATGGTACGATTGGTCCAATGCCGATTCGTCCAATGGTACGATTGGTCCAATGCCGATTCGTCCAATGGTACGATTGGTCCAATGCCGGTTCGTCCAATGGACAATTGGTCCAAAGGTACGATTCGTTCAATGGTACGATTGGTCCAATGCCGATTCGCCCAATGGTACGATTGGTCCAATGCCGGTTCGTCCAATGGTACGATTGGTCCAAAGGTACGATTGGTCCAATGCCGATTCGTCCAATGGTACGATTGGTCCAATGCCGATTCGTTCAATGGTACGATTGGTCCAATGCCGATTCACGCAATGGTACGATTGGTCCAATGCCGAATCGCGCAATGGGACGATTGGTCCAATGCCGATTCGTCCAATGGTACGATTGGTCCAATGCCGATTCGCGCAATGGGACGATTGGCCCAATGCCGATTCGTCCAATGGTACGATTGGTCCAATGCCGATTCGTTCAATGGTACGATTGGTCCAATGCCGATTCGTCCAATGGTACGATTGGTCCAATGCCGATTCGTCCAATGGGACAATTGGTCCAATTCCGACCTATCTGTCCGAAGTGCTACTCGTGCTATAAAAGTCTCATCTGTTGTGATTCAATCTCCGATGTTACACGAAAGAACCGGTAGTCCAAAGAATGTAAAATAATGCTACATTTCATGCGTAATATTGTGGTTACAGATTTCTTTCTTTTTTTTTTTTTTTTTTTTTTTTGGAATCGCGTTTTCTTGTTATACTGTCCTTGCTGCCGCATGAAGTTACTGATGTAAGAGTCGTTCTATGAACTTCAATGTTTCTCTTTTGCATGAAATAATATAAAATACTAGTGTTCCGTTTCTGTTTGTAGAATGGAGTGGGGTTTTCCGCCAACTGCCCAATGGAAACAACTGGTCGGGGTTTGGACAGAGGCCTTTTCAACAGTTTTTATTCCAGCGATGTCATATTCATAAGTTTACATAGCAAATCAAGTTAATAATATTGCGCTTTTACTTAAACACGAAATATTCATTCATAGGCCATAGGCCTAGGCCTTTTCAACAGTTTATATTCTACCGATGTCATATTCATAACATTTACATATCAAATCAAGTTAATAATATTGCGCTTTTACTTAAGCACGAAATATTAATTCATAGGCCATAGGCCTAGGCCTTTTCAACAGTTTTTATTCCAGCGATGTCACATTCATAACGTTTACATATTAAATCAAGTTAATAATATAGCGCTTTTACTTAAACACGAAATATTAATTCATAGGTCTGAGGCCTAGGTACCTTGCAAAGACCTCAGAAATGATATGATGAATGCCTTTTATAAAGTTTTATAAAATGTTTACAAATACCAAATATCTAGGTTGTAACTTAAAATCTTCTAAAAAAGCCCGCGACCTAGGTGCCTGGTAGATAGCTGAGAAATGATTCGTTGAGTGCCTTCTATAAGGTTTTATAAAATGTTTAAAAATACCAAATACCTAGGTTGTGACTTAAAATCTTTTAAAAAGGCCCGCGGCCTAGGTGCCTTGTAAAGACCTGAGAAATGATACGATGAGTGCCTTTTATTAGGTTTTATGAAAGGTTTACAAATACCAAATATCTTGGTTGTAACTCAAAATCTTCTAAAAAGGCCCGCGGCCTAGGTGCCTTGTAAAGACCTGAGAAATGATACGATGAGTGCCTTTTATTAGGTTTTATGAAAGGTTTACAAATACCAAATATCTTGGTTGTAACTCAAAATCTTCTAAAAAGGCCCGGGGCCTAGGTGCCTTGTAAAGACCTGAGAAATGATACGATGAGTGCCTTTTATAAGGTTTTATAAAAGGTTTACAAATACCAAATATCTAGATTGTATCTCAAAATCTTCTAAGAAGGCCCGCGGCCTAGGTGCTTTGCAAACAGCTGAGAAATGCTCCTTTGAGTGCCTTTTACAAGGTTTATGTAAAATGTTTACAATTACCAAATATACGGAAATCATCTTTCTAAAGGATATAAAGAGGAGAATAATTTAAATTATTATTCCTTTCTGGAAAATAAAAAAGTTTACCGTTGGTAAGATGATACCATTGGACGAATCGTCCCTTTGAACGAATCGGCATTGGACCAATCGTACCATTGGACGAATCGGACATTAGACCAATCGGCATTGGACCAATCGTCCCTTTGAACGAATCGGCATTGGACCAATCGTACCATTGGACGAATCGGACATTGGACCAATCGGCATTGGACCAATCGTCCCTTTGGACGAATCGGCATTGGACCAATCGTCGTTGGACCAATCGGCATTGGACGAATCGGCATTGGACCAATCGTCGTTGGACGAATCGTACCATTGGACGAATCGGCATTGGACCAATCGTCGTTGGACCAATCGGCATTGGACGAATCGGCATTGGACCAATCGTCGTTGGACGAATCGCACCAGTGGACGAATTGGCATTGGACCAATCGTCGTTGGACGAATCGCACCATTGGACGAATCGGCATTGGACAAATCACACATTGGACCAATCGGCATTGGACCAATCGTCCCTTTGGACGAATATGCATTGGACCAATCGTCCCTTTGGACGAATCGGCATTGGACCAATCGTCCCTTTGGACGAATCGGCATTGGACCAATCGTACCATTGAACGAATCGGCATTGGACCAATCGTACCATTGCGCGAATCGGCATTGGACCAATCGTCCCATTGCGCGATTCGGCATTGGACCAATCGTACCATTGCGTGAATCGGCATTGGACCAATCGTACCATTGAACGAATCGGCATTGGACCAATCGTACCTTTGGACCAATCGTCCATTGGACGAACCGGCATTGGACCAATCGTACCATTGGGCGAATCGGCATTGGACCAATCGTACCATTGAACGAATCGTACCTTTGGACCAATTGTCCATTGGACGAACCGGCATTGGACCAATCGTACCATTGGACGAATCGGCATTGGACCAATCGTACCATTGGACGAATCGGCATTGGACCAATCGTACCATTGAACGAATCGTACCTTTGGACCAATTGTCCATTGGACGAACCGGCATTGGACCAATCGTACCATTGGACGAATCGGCATTGGACCAATCGTACCATTGGGCGAATCGGCATTGGACCAATCGTACCATTGAACGAATCGTACCTTTGGACCAATTGTCCATTGGACGAACCGGCATTGGACCAATCGTACCATTGGACGAATCGGCATTGGACCAATCGTCGTTGGACGAATCGCACCATTGGACGAGTCGGCATTGGACAAATCACACATTGGACCAATCGGCATTGGACCAATCGTCCCTTTGGACAAATCGGCATTGGACCAATCGTCGTTGGACGAATCGGCATTGGACCAATCGTACCATTGGACGAATCAGACATTGGACCAATCGTCCCTTTGGACGAATCGGCATTGGACCAATCGTCCCTTTGGACGAATCGGCATTGGACCAATCGTCCCTTTGGACGAATCGGCATTGGACCAATCGTCGTTGGACGAATGGTCCGGGACCGCCTCAATCGAGCAAAACCGCCCATGGATAGGTAAAGAACACCGCCCATTACACGATAATGCCAGACCACATATCTATGCCAACACGAAATCAACCCTTGAGCAGTTACACTGGGAGGTTTTACCGCCTGACTTACTCCCCGGACATAGCACCCTCAGACTTTCATCTGTTTCGCTCTAAGCAACATTCCCTAGTCCAACAGCGGTTCGCTACAGTTCCAGAGTTGTAAAATTTCGTCAGTGCGTTCTTCAGCTCAAAACCTGAGTCCTTCAGTCACAGGGGCGTTCATTTGTTGCCTGAAAAATGGCAAAAGGTCATTGATGCCAACGGCCAATATTTCGCTGAATAAATGTGCACTGGTTTCCTTATTGTTCCTGCCTCTTTCCCCCTTAAAACGGCGAAAACTTTTGCATAACCCTAATAGCAAATAATTAAATTTTAAATTAATGTATTGTTTATTAATATATTGCTTTATGTATATAGTGTTTAAAATTTTCAGTTCAACGTTGCATCACACAATCGTGCAGTATCCGACAGTTACACCATAAAATTGTGCAATTTTTATCACTTGAACTATGAAGCAGTAACCAAGATCATTTCACTTTTACTATTTTTTCTTACGCATAAAGGGATGTTATGTTGTGCTACGTTTCAAAATCAATTTATTTCATCAAACTACAGAAGGTGGGTCCAAAGTTTTGCAATATTAGGATCACTTTATGTCTTCATACGTATCTTTCAGACGAAAGCTGACTAGCATTCAAAGTATACACTGAAGAACAATTGAATTAGAGATACCTGTCTAGTAACGTGTAGCACCACCTTTCGCCCTGATGACGGCGGCGATTCGTCTCGGCATGGACTCGACAAGACACCGGAAGCGTTGGGAAGCCATACGGATCCACGACCCCTGAACAAGCTCCCACAACTCACGAAGATTTGATGTACACTGAAGAACAATTGAATTAGAGATACCTGTCTAGTAACGTGTAGCACCACCTTTCGCCCTGATGACGGCGGCGATTCGTCTCGGCATGGACTCGACAAGACACCGGAAGCGTTGGGAAGCCATACGGATCCACGACCCCTGAACAAGCTCACACAACTCACGAAGATTTGATGTACACTGAAGAACAATTGAATTAGAGATACCTGTCTAGTAACGTGTAGCACCACCTTTCGCCCTGATGACGGCGGCGATTCGTCTCGGCATGGACTCGACAAGACACCGGAAGCGTTGGGAAGCCATACGGATCCACGACCCCTGAACAAGCTCACACAACTCACGAAGATTTGATGTACACTGAAGAACAATTGAATTAGAGATACCTGTCTAGTAACGTGTAGCACCACCTTTCGCCCTGATGACGGCGGCGATTCGTCTCGGCATGGACTCGACAAGACACCGGAAGCGTTGGGAAGCCATACGGATCCACAACCCCTGAACAAGCTCCCACAGTTCACGAAGATTTGATGTACACTGAAGAACAATTGAATTAGAGATACCTGTCTAGTAACGTGTAGCACCACCTTTCGCCCTGATGACGGCGGCGATTCGTCTCGGCATGGACTCGACAAGACACCGGAAGCGTTGGGAAGCCATACGGATCCACAACCCCTGAACAAGCTCCCACAGTTCACGAAGATTTCATGGAGGGGGTCATCTCTCTCGATGGCATCCCAGATGTGCTCGGTCAGGTGACCTAGCTGGCCAAGGAAGAGAGGTCACGTCGGTGGAGTGTTCATCCAACCATTCGGGAGCTGCATTGTCTTGTTGCAGGATGAGGTCCCCAGTGGGATGTTGAAGACGCACAAACGGGAGCAAATGGTCGTCCAGGATATCCCGGTAACGTTGACCTGTGAGGGACGATGTCACACGTACCAGGGGTCCCATTTCAGTCCACGTAAACACTCCCCAGACTAGAATGCCACCCCCACCAGCTTGAAGAGTACCCTGCTGGCAAGAAGGATCCATCGCTTCATGTGGTTTGCGCCGTACTCGTATCCTGCCATCCGCATGTACCAACGTGAATCTCGACTCATCAGTCCAGGCAACATTTTTCCACACATCTAGGGTCGATTGGCGATGTTCCCGCGCCCATGCTAATGATGTGCGGTCAGCAGCGGTACCCTCGTGGGACGATGGCTTCTGTACCCCATAGCGAGGATATGGTTCTGGATGGTGTGGCTGCTTACACGTTTTTGTGCACCAGCGTCAAATTGCAGAGTGATTTCTTGCACTGTGGCCCGTCTATCCGCTGTTACAATGCGAGCTAGCCGGCGATGACCCCGCTCATCCACACGCTGTTGTCGACGGCAGTTGGCCCTTGCAGGGATGGTTTTACCGGATTCGATGTACTCACGGTGCACCCGTGACACAGTGGCTCGTGAAAATCCCACGACTTCCGAGATGGAGTGACCCATTCGTCGGTCCCCGACATTTTGCCCACGATCAAATGCGCTTAGATCCTTCGTCATACCCATACGGCGTCCGACTCTTACTGATTCCCGTCGCATCACTCCTTATATTTTCGGATCACTGCATACGTCATGTCGTTTCCGTTTACAAGGCCGCCCACAGCGCCACATTTGCATAACGCCAGCTGTTTCTAATTCAATTGCTCTTCAGTGTAGGCCATGGTGTTGTACTGTCTTTAGCTAACTATCTGCCAGTTCTTCGAATCCGCGGCCGTGCCAGTTCTTGTCCTACGAGGTAAAGAACTCCTTTACCGCAGCTGCCACCTCGTCCTGGTTGTAGAAGTGCCGCCCGTGAAGGAAGTGGGCCATGGACCGGAAGAAGTAATAATCCGATGGGGCAAGATCTGGACTATATGCTGGGTGTGGAATCAATTCGATGCCATCAAGTTTTGGGAGTTTTGCACGGGTCGTTCGCGTGGTATGAGGCCGAGCTTTGTCCTGCTGTAGGAGAGCGCGCTTTGTGTTCACCAATGATGAGTACTTCTCCTCCAAAACGGCATACATCCACTTCAGCTGTTCAGAGTAGAGGTTGGCGCTGATGGTCCGACCGTCTGGAAGAAATTCGTAATGGATTATCCCCTCGAAATTCCACCAGACGCAGGGCATCACCTTTTTCTCGAAGCGACCACGTTTGGAAACAGGTTCAGGAAGCTGGCCCGGGATCAACCACTGAAAGTATATGTTAGGATTACAGAGACAGACCCACTTTTCATCGCGCGTAACAATTCTCTCGATGAAACGTACATCGCGCGGGGTTTCTAGGAGTTTCGTGCACACTTCCGCTCGGCGGTTTGCTTGAGATGGTGTGAGGGACAATGCTTCAGCTCCTGTAGACCTTGCAGAGGTCCTGAAGGTGACGAACCACGGTGTTCCGTGACATGCCCAGCTCGCCTGATAATCCCCGAGTGCTGGTTGCGGGATTTGCTTCTACGGCCACCGAATCCACGGTTCGCGGCCTACCTGACCTTCGCTGATCGTTGAGGTTTGAGCGACATTTCTTGGACCATCTGGTTGTGGTGCTGTGGTCTACAGAACCTTCCCCTTTCTCATTACAAACGTTTCGTGTTGTTTGAGCAGCGCTATGGATGAGTACAAACTTGTAAAGCAAAAGTTCCTTAATTAGCCGGTTGTGGGTATTAATTTTTTAGGCGTCCCAACCACAGACAGAACGATGACATGCAATGCTGTTGACAGCAACGACTACCATTTTATATCCCTTTCGACTGACTGCAGTGCGGGACTTGAAATAGTTTATACACGCGACATACGCGCTGCAGCACATGCGTTTATGCAAATATTGCAAAACTTTCGACTCACCCTCTGTAAGAGAGGGTGAGTCAAAAGTTTTGCAATTCTGTATATACACTATCTACCAACAAGTAATTGGACACCCACGCAATCGACGATATCTGCGGTCCTGATACACGTCACGGCCGCCGCCGTTAAATATCGTGTGGGAAACAACAACGCAACCAGTCGCATGCAAGATGCCACGCAGTTCGGAGCTCTCTGATTTCGAGAAAGGTGTAATCGTCGGGTATCACAGAAATGGCCGATGACATATCCAGCGAGTTGAAGTACCCAAAATCGACAGTGGCCTACGTGATTGGCAAGTGGAAGATGAGAGGTGACTGTCGGAATGTGCCCCGACCTGGCAGACCTACAAAACTGGGAGTTAGAGACCGACGGGTGCTGGCCAGAGAAATTCGGAAGAACCGCACCAAATCGATGGGCCACATCCGCGAGGAGTTTCAACAGGCATCCGGGAGTGTTCTTTCGATGAATACCATCCGTAAGGAAGCCCATCTGCTCGGTTATCATGGACCCACAAGCCTTTGATCACCAAGTCCAATAGCGCTGCTCGGCTAACGTGGTGCAAAGAACGTCGACAGTGGACCTTTGAACAGTGGAAACAGGTTCTCTGGAGCGACGAATCAAGGTTCACCCTCTACCGTTCGGATGGCAGGGTCTGGGTTTGGCGTCTGCCTGGAGAACGCCTCATGCCGGAATGTATTGTGCCAACTGTGAAGTTCGGCGGCGGTGGAATTACGCTATGGAGGTGTTTCTCCTGATATGGCACGGGATCCTTGGTCGCAATTCCTGGTAGACTCAACGCCGAGACCTACTGCACCATTTTGGATGACCATGCGCTTCCTACGTTGTGGCAGTTTTACGGGGTGGACCCATGTTACTTTCAGGATGACAATGCCACCTGTCATGTTGCGAGGTCCACCATGGCTTGGTATGGTGACAATGGGGTTAATCGAATGGACTGGGCCCGGACCTTAACCCTATCGAGCACCTCTGGGACGAGTTGGAGCGTCGACTTAAGGGTCCGAAATCGGTGAAGGAACTGACCTGTCTTCTCCAAGCCGAGTGGAAGAAAATACCGCTAGTCGTCGTACAACGCCTGGTTGAGAGTATGCGCAGCTGTAATCGCCGCTCGTGGAGGCTCCACCAACTATTGAAGGTGAATAAACTTCGTTTTCCTTTGCTATCACAGGTGTCCAATTACTTGTTGGTAGAAAGTGTATATCTGTTACAAGCCCTATACCGTAGCACTTTTAAATTGTCCCTACTCAAACGGTTTCACCCTGAAATTATGATTTCAGTGTAGAGGTCTGAGCGGCCGTTATTTGGCGAGACTGCCCCGACCTAAGCCTGTGTTGCAGATCTTAGTTATGCCCGGCCCAGCCCGTGTTGTCCCACTTGGGAATAATTTGTTTTTTACGCTTTCCAACCGTAGGTTGAAAAAGCGCATACTCTCCAGCGTTGTCCGTCTGCCTGCACGATACCTCGAGAAAAAGCGGTTCGATTTCGATGAAATTTTAGTATGTGGTAAGGGACAAATTGAGGACAAACCCTATTGAAAATGGACGAAATGGAGTCAAAGGTCAGGACATAGGAGCAGGATCCATTCCATAGCCCTTATGTGTCATAACTTGAGTAAAAATGCTTCTATTGCGACAAAACTTTAGTATGTTGTTCCGGAGGTATACTGAACCAGTTCTGTTCAATATAATCGAAATGGGGTCAAAAGTCAGGGCACGGGATTGGGATATATTCCACAGCCATTATCCTCATAACTTGACTAAAAATGCTTCTATTGCGACAAAACTTTAGTATGTTGTTCTGGAAGTACACTGAACGAATCAATATTCAGGGTACGGAGAAGGGTTTATGTGCGCGCGATTTCCAGTATGTTGGAAAACTTATCATAGTCAAGGCATTGTATGATTTTACTAACTTGTTCTATTGTATTTTATTAATTTATGAAAATTAACAAATGAAATATTATTGAAAATATTTAGTTGAGTGTAAGCCTAAAGATATTAACTAAACTTTAGCATATAATTTATGACTATTAAGCTAGCGGTGTTAAGATAGAATAATAATAACAACCTTTCGCACAATAAAATGTTTATTATATACGTCGATTATACACTATCTACCAACAAGTAATTGTACACCTTTGATAGGAAAGGAAAACGAAGTTTATTCACCTTCAATAGTTGGTGGAGCCTCCACGAGCGGCGATTACAGCTGCGCATACTCTCAACCAGGCGTTGTACGACGGCTAGCGGTATTTTCTTCCACTCGGCTTGGAGAAGACAGGTCAGTTCCTTCACCGATTTCGGACGGTGGGGGCACCCCTTAAGTCGACGCTCCAACTCGTTCCAGAGATGCTCGATAGGGTTAAGGTCCGGGCCCAGTCCATTCGATTAACCCCATTGTCACCATACCAAGCCATGGTGGAACTCGCAACATGACAGGTGGCATTGTCATCCTAAAAGTAACATGGGTCCACCCCGTAAAACTGCCATAACGTAGGAAGCGCATGGTCATCCAAAATGGTGCAGTAGGTCTCGGCGTTGAGTCTACCAGGAATTGCGACCAAGGGTCCCGTTCCATACCAGGAGAAACACCCCCATAGCATAATTCCACCGCCGCCGAACTTCACAGTTGGCACAATACATTCCGGCAGGAGGCGTTCTCCAGGCAGACGCCAAACCCAGACCCTGCCATCCGAACGGTAGAGGGTGAACCTTGATTCGTCGCTCCAGAGAACCTGTTTCCACTGTTCAACGGCCCACTGTCGGCGTTCTTTACCCCACGTTAGCCGAGCAGCGCTATTGGACTTGGTGATCAAAGGCTTGTGGGTCCATGATAACCGAGCAGATGGGCTTCCTTAAGGATGGTATTCATCGAAAGAACACTCCCGGATGCCCGTTGAAACTCCTCGCGGATGTGGCCCATCGATTTGGTGCGGTTCTTCCGAATTTCTCTGGCCAGCACCCGTCGGTCTCTAACTCCCAGTTTTGTGGGTCTGCCGGGTCGGGGCACATTCCGACAGTCACCTCTCATCTTCCACTTGCCAATCACGTAGGCCACTGTCGATTTTGGGTTCTTCAACTCGCTGGATATGTCATCGGCCATTTCTGTGATACCCGACGATTACACCTTTCTCGAAATCAGAGAGCTCTGAACTGCGTGGCATCTTGCATGCGACTGGTTGCGTTGTTGTTCCCCACACGATATTTAACGGCGGCGGCCGTCACGTGCATCAGGACCGCAGGTATCGTCGATTGCAGGGGTGTCCAATTACTTGTTGGTAGATAGTGTAGTTTCGCCGAGCGTTTGGCTCGGCTTCCTGATGACGAATGAGGAAGATTGGAACTGAGGAAGCCGAGCCAAACGCTCTGCGAAACTATAGTCGACGTGTAATAAACATTTTTTTTGTGCGAAACGTTGCTATTATTATTCTAAACTTTAACAGTCAATGCCCCACACTCCCCCACTACAGACATCTCCCGTTCCCCGCTACACACACACACACACACACACACACACACACACACACTCGCTCGGTGTCGAATCTTTTTGTTGTCTACAAGCCCCAATGTTGTTTTACCATCTGAATACCTACAGATGGAAAAAAACACTGCGAGTGCCTCTCCTTGCTTTTGTGATTACGCCCTGGGCTACGTCATGGAAGTAAGTAAAGCCATAAAACAATTAAACAGACCAGAAAATCGGGGAACACAACTTTTTTCTTTCTTTACCATTGCGATAGAAAGAATTGGTCGACTTGGCCCGGCCCGTTGCGTTGTTATCTAAACTAAAAAAAAAAAAAAAAAAAAAAAACCGATCCGGCCCAGAATCGGGCTTGGTGGGCCAGTCCGGCCCGTGTATACCTTTATTTCAGTGTACTTGTTAATGTAAAACAATGTTCTTACCTTCAATGTGATTTTACTCACCTTTTTTACGCTTTTGAACCGTACGTTGAAGAAGCGTGTATATGCTCCAGCTTTGTCCGCCTATTCGCTCGATAACTCTCGTAAAAATGGTTCGATTTCGATGAAATTTTAGTATGTGGTAGGGTATGACCTGGGGACGATCCCTATTGAAAATGGACGAAATGGGATAAAAGGTCACGACATAGGAGCGGGATGCATTCCATTGCCTCATGCGTCACAACGTGCGTAAAATTGCTTTGATTTCGATGAAATTTAATTATGTGGTATTGGACCAACTGGGGACGAACCCTGTTGAAAATGGACGAAATGGGGTCAAAGGTCACGACATAGGAGCGGGATGCATTCCATTGCCCTCATGCGTCATAACGTGCGTAAAATTGTTTTGATTTCGATGAAATTTAAGTATGTGGTATTGGACTAACTGGGGACGAACCTTGTTGAAAATGGACGAAATGGGGTCAAAGGTCACGACATAGGAGCGGGATGCATTCCATTGCCCTTATGCGTCAAAACGTGCGTAAAAAAATTTTGATTTCAATGAAATTTTAGTATGTCTTAGGCGACCTTCTGGGAACGAACCCTGTTGGAAATGGGTGAAGTGGGGTCAAAGGTCAGGACATAGGATCGGGATGCATTCCATTGCCCTTATGCGTCATAACGTGCGTAAAAATGTTTCGATTTCGATGAAATTTTAACATGTGGTAGGGAACCACTGGAGACTAACCCTATTGAAAATGGAACAAATGGGGTCAAAGGTGACGACATAGGAGCGGGATTCATTCCATTGCCCTTATGCGTCATAACGTGCGTAAATATAGTTTGATTTCAATGAACTTTTAGTATGTCTTAGGCGACCTTCTGGGGACGAACCCTGTTGGAAATGGGTGAAGTGGGGTTAAAGGTCAGGACATAGGATCGGGATCCATTCCATCGCCCTTATGCGTTATAACTTACGTAAAAATGCTTCGATTGAGACAAAACTTTATCATGTTGTTCCGGAAGTATACTTTACCGGTTCTGTTGAATATCATCGAAATGGGGTCAAAGGTTAGGACACAGGAGCGAGATTTATTCTACAGCCATTATTCTCATAACTTGGGTAATAATTGGAGTAATGATTTCAGGTATGTTGGAAAGCGTATCATAATCAATGCATTACATGATTTTACTAACTTGTTGTTTTTAATTTTTCTTTTTAGTGTTATGATTCCAGGAAAGGACTACCTGTTCAGGCCTTTTCTTACAGCACTGATCAAGAGGAAATAATGCCTGTGAATTGCATTTCCTTTATCAAGGACGATTTACTGCTATCTTCTTGTAAGTACACTTAATTTAATAACCTACAGGTCCGATCAAATAGTTCGGAGACTAGGCCGATATACAACAAAGTACTTACGTTATCATGAAAGGAATACGGGATTACGCCATACAATACAAATTTTGAAGATGACAATCCGATTTTTGGCGTAAATGTGACAAGGATGGTAAGTCAGATAATATCCGAAAACTTGAAAATTTTAATCATCCTGGAGCGGGACTCGAACCCGCGTCTCCCAGAAAACGCCCGGGTATGCTAACCACTACACCACCCAGAATGACCAAGTTTCAAGTTTCCGATCAATTTGAATTTAACCATCACAGGATTCGCTAGTCGAAGCAACCGGCATTCATGTTTAGCGAATCTGGAGGTGCCGCCCCAGTGGCGCAGTGGTCTAAGCGATGGCCTCTGATCATTCGTCCGTAAGGGGCCCGGGTTCGAATCCCCGTGAGGCATGGATGTTGTGTTTGTCTTACGGCACTGGCTCTCTCCCTTCCCTGGAACCAGTGACCCTAAATTAGGGACGGGCGACTGCTTATAGCCCATTGAGTTACTCACGGTGGTCGTTAAACCTCCAACCAAAAAAAAAAAAAAAAAAAAAGAATCTGGAGGTTAAGAATCTTATCCCGTGTTTGCCCGGAGAAGTAGATAAATCATGAAAGAAATACGGGATTACGCCATATAATACAAATTTCGAAGATGACAATCCGATTTTTGGCGTAAATGTGACAAGGATGGTAAGTCAGATAATATCCGAAAACTTGAACATTTTCATCGTCCTGGAGCGGGTCTCGAACTCGCGTCTCCCAGAAAACGCCCGGGTATGCTAACCACTACACCACCCAGAACGACCAAGTTTCAAGTTTCCGATCAATTTGAATATAACCATCACAGGATTCGCTAGTCGAAGCAACCGGCATTCATGTTTAGCGAATCTGGAGGTTAAGAATCTTATCCCGTGTTTGCCCGGAGAAGCAGATAAATCATGAAAGAAATACGGGATTACGCCATATAATACAAATTTTGAAGATGACAATCCGATATTTGGCGTAAATGTGACAAGGATGGTAAGTCACATAATATCCGAAAACTTGAAAATTTTCATCGTCCTGGAGCGGGTCTCGAACTCGCGTCTCCCAGAAAAACGCCCGGGTATGCTAACCACTACACCACCCAGAACGACCAAGTTTCAAGTTTCCGATCAATTTGAATATAACCATCACAGGATTCGCTAGTCGAAGCAACCGGCATTCATGTTTAGCGAATCTGGAGGTTAAGAATCTTATCCCGTGTTTGCCCGGAGAAGCAGATAAATCATGAAAGAAATACGGGATTACGCCATATAATACAAATTTTGAAGATGACAATCCGATATTTGGCGTAAATGTGACAAGGATGGTAAGTCAGATAATATCCGAAAACTTGAAAATTTTCATCGTCCTGGAGCGGGTCTCGAACTCGCGTCTCCCAGAAAACGCCCGGGTATGCTAACCACTACACCACCCAGAACGACCAAGTTTCCGATCAATTTGAATATAACCGTCACAGGATTCGCTAGTCGAAGCAACCGGCATTCATGTTTAGCGAATCTGGAGGTTAAGAATCTTATCCCGTGTTTGCCCGGAGAAGCAGATAAATCATGAAAGAAATTTTCAAGTTTTCAGATATTATCTGACTTACCATCCTTGTCACATTTACGCCAAAAATCGGATTGTCATCTTCAAAATTTGTATTATATGGCGTAATCCCGTATTTCTTTCATGATTTATCTGCTTCTCCGGGCAAACACGGGATAAGATTCTTAACCTCCAGATTCGCTAAACATGAATGCCGGTTGCTTCGACTAGCGAATCCTGTGATGGTTATATTCAAATTGATCGGAAACTTGAAACTTGGTCGTTCTGGGTGGTGTAGTGGTTAGTTCGCTATATATGAATGCCGGTTGCTTCGACTAGCGAATCCTCTGATGGTTATATTGAAATGAATCGGACATTTGAAACTTGGTGGTTCTGGGTGGTGTAGTGGTTTGCGTACCTGGGCTCTATGTTGGAGACGCGGATTCGAATCCCTCTCCAGGACGTTGAAATTTTCAAGTTTTCGGATTTTATCTGACTTACCATTCTTGTTATATTTACACCGAAGAACGGATTGTCATCTTCAAAATTTGTAAAGCTTAACTGATTTACGTATCTTCCCTTTATGTTTAATCCTTTTTGATCCGAGTTTAAAAATGTCTTCTAATACAGAGGATGACGAAGTAAATTTCTCCATCGTCTTTGTCCACGCCAGGCATCGAACACGTGTTCCCTTTCAACTGAGCTACGCGGACATACGCTCTCGCTGCTATTTGCCAGTATCTCATGTTCGTCCTGTGGTGCTGGCATGCCACAAGAGGTAAATAATTTTGGAGATAGTGGATCTTCTTGTCTAACTCCTCTCTATATTTTGAAAACCGAGCCTAGGTTCTCCAACTTCGTTGTGTTCTATTTTCAGCTAATTAAATTTAATACTCTGTATTTATTGTTATTCTGATACAGAATCGGGAACTATGTTTCGACAAAGGGAAACAGATGAGTTCCAAATGTAAAAGTATGTTTTATGAACAATAAAAAAAGTATAGTAATTGCTGTACTAATTTGACAACTAAAACTCTCTTTCCACTGCGCCACAAAGTGGTACAGACGTACAGATCATCATCATCATTGCCAACCATTATCAATCCACTGCTGGATGAAGATCTCTCCAAGTTTCTTCCACAACGGTTTGTCTTGTGCCAGTCTCCTCCTTGTTACTCCCTCATACTTTCGAATTTCATGCACCCATTTCCAATGTGGTCTTCTTCTGGGTCTTTTCCTGTCCCTTGGAATCCAAAATCCAATCTAAAATTTCGGCTGTCCATCGATGGTCTGTCCTTCTGGCAGTATGTCCAGCCCATTGCCATTTCACGGATTTAACTCTGATCATGATGTCTTGTCATTTTTCTGATTCACGAGTTCCTCTTCTTATATCTCCTGGTTACACCAAGCATGCACCTCTCCATGCTGCTTTGAGTTGTCTGCAGCCTTTGTATGTCTCTTTTAGTTAAGGTCCACGTCTCTGCACCATACGTAAGCACTGGAAGGATGCATTGATCAAACACTTTTCTTTTAAGACATAATGGCATATTGCTCTTGAAAACTATGCTGTTTCTTCCAAAAGCTCTCCAGGCAAGTTTTGTACGCCGATTAATTTCTTCATCAATGTGACCCTCACTTGATATCTGCTGTCCAAGATAAACGTACGTGTCTGTTATCTCCAGCTTTTCTCCATCAATCGATAAATCTTCATTTCTTGTAAAAGCATTGAACATCACTTTTGTCTTCTGAAAGTTCACTTTTAATCCCACTTCTTTACTCTTGTCAGCAAGTTCCTGGATCATACTCTGCAGCTCTGATGGGGTAGTTGCAAAAATGACTACGTCATCAGCAAAACGTAGGTGGGTTAGATAATCTCCATTAATCTTTATCCCCTTGTTTTCCCAGCTCAGTGACTGAAAAACACCCTCCAATGTGGCATTAAAGAGCTTCGGAGATATGGTGTCACCTTGTCTCACTCCCTTTCCAATTTTTACGTGTGTTGTATTTTCAAACAGCCTAATCTTTGCACTTGCATTTTCATAGATGTTATTAATAATATTAATGTATGCATCATCGATACCGCAGGATTTCAGAGCCATTTAACTGCTGATGGTTTCACCGAATCAAAGGCTTTTTCATAATCGATAAAAGCCATGCACAATGGAAGTTCATATTCCCTCGCTCTTTCAATTAGTTCTCTCAGTACGTGGATATGATCTATTGTGCTGTAGCCACTCCTGAATCCAGCTTGTTCTCTCGGTTGAGCCATGTCCAGTGTCACCTTCAAGCGGTGTGAAAGAACTTTAGTGAAGATTTTATAAACCACTGATAGGAGGCTGATAGGTCTGTTGTTCTGGGATACTCAATGTCACCTTTTATACGTAGCAGGATCATTGTTGCATTGATAAGGGAAATTACATCGTCTGTGTGATTTATTTTGTTTCTTTCACAATAGAGGGCAGCACAGGCGTCTTCTCATCCAATGGTGCAAAACATCAGCTATATGTGGAGACCTGTCTAGAAAAGGGAGTGGAGACGAGAACGGCTGTTATGATTAAACTAAATATTTCGAGTAATCTGTTTATACACTGTATTTATATAATTTTTCAATTAAAGAATTATTTTTACATCATGTACAGAAGATGTTCATACATTTTTAAAACAATTTTCCCGTAATATATTTAATGTTCAAAACAAAAGTATTTCTATCTTAAATTTTCTATCTGACAGTCCTTTCTCTCGAAGTGGCGTAGCTAGAAATTCCTTAAGGGCTGGAGTGTTGGGATAATCCATCGATTTTGTTCATCTGTGAAAGCCTAACGGAAAAGAATATCCCAAGCTTGGAAATAAGCCGGAAATCTTCAAAAGAAAACAAATGGAAAAAAATTACTGATTCAAAAACTTTTTAAATATGTATGTACACTAGATTGACAAAAGTCACCGGACACCAAGAAGAGAAACACAACATAGCATTTGTTGACATACATTAGTACGGTGTCTGTCCACCTTTGGCCTTAATGCAGGCACTGACCCTTCGAGACAGGCTTTCGACAAGGTTTTTGGAACACAGCGAGAGGTATGTATTTCCATTCAGTACATAATGCTGCTGCTAACTGTTGCGTAGTAGTAGGCCTTGGTTCCAAACTTCTTATGCGGCGCTCTAATTCATCCCATAGGTCCTCTATGGGATTAAGATCAGAGCTCTGTGCTGGCCATCAGGTTACACATGATACGGAATTATTGTCAAACCACACCGTAACAGTCTTTGCTTTATGGCTCGGTGCGTTGGTACCAACAAGGCTCGGTTCCGTAGTATTGCCACAGAGTTGGTAGGGTATAATTGCCCAGAATACTGAGGTAGACGTGCTGGTTAACATGTTTGTCAATGATTACTAATGGGCCGGGACCATACCCCGAAAAACACCTCCCACACGAGTACACTGCCAGCTCCAAACTTGACCGTAGGGACTGTACGTTGTGGTAAATGGCGTTCCCCGGCTGCCGCCATACCCACACACGGCCATCAGACTGATGGATCGTGTATCTGGATTCACCAGTCCATAGGACCCGTTTCCATTGATCTACGGTCCACGATAAATGTTCTTTACACCATGCTAAACGACGAGTAGCATTCCGAGTGGAGATGAAAGGCTTATGAGCAGCCACACGATCACGGTAACCCATGGAATGAAGTTCTCTGTGAATGGTACGTGTACATACCGAGGTTCCAGCATTTTTACTCACTTGTACACTGAGGTCTTGTGCAGTACTCCATCGATTAGCTGTAACGACTCTCCTGAGGCTTCGACGTCCTCTATCACTAATTTTCTTTGGTCTGCCGGTACGTTTTGCTGCTTCATTTGTCTTCCACTTATTCAGTACATCCAAAACAGTTGACTTGGGTATGTTTAAACGCCTCTCGGTTTCTCTTATGGACAACCCACTAATATAACACCCAACAATATTTCCTTTCTCAAAGTCAGTTCTCTCCCGCCGCGACAAAGAAGCGGTAAAGAAGCTCACTTATACCATTTTCAAATTTAGTCTCGTGCAGTATTCCTTTGATTAGCTGTAACGACTCTCCTGAGGCTTCGACGTCCTCTATCACTGATTTTCCTTGGTCTGCCGGTACGTTTTGCTGCTTCATTTGTCTTCCACTTATTCAGTACATCCAAAACAGTTGACTTGGGTATGTTTAAACGCCTCTCGGTTTCTCTTATGGACAACCCACTAATATAACACCCAACAATCTTTCCTTTCTGAAAGTCAGTTCTCTCCCGCCGCGACAAAGAAGCGGTAAAGAAGCTCACTTATACCATTTTCAAATTTAGTCGTGCAGTATTCCTTTGATTAGCTGTAACGACTCTCCTGAGGCTTCGACGTCCTCTATCACTGATTTTCTTTGGTCTGCCGGTACGTTTTGCTTCTTCCTGTGTCTTCCACGTATTCGGTACATCCAAAACAGTTGACTTAGGTATGTTCAAACGCCTCTCGGTTTCTCTTATGGACAACCCAATAATATAAGAGCCAACAATCTGTCCTTTCTCAAAGTCAGTTCTCTCCCGCCGCGACAAAGAAGCGGTAAAGAAGCTCACTTATACCATTTTCAAATTTAGTCTCGTGCAGTATTCCTTTGATTTGCTGTAACGACTCTCCTGAGGCTTCGACGTCCTCTATCACTGATTTTCTTTGGTCTACCGGTACGTTTTGCTTCTTCCTGTGTCTTCCACTTATTCAGTACATCCAAAACAGTTGACTTGGGTATGTTCAAACGCCTCTCGGTTTCTCTTATGGACAACCCACTAATATAAGAGCCAGCAATCTGTCCTTTCTCAAAGTCAGTTCTCTCCCGCCGCGACAAAGAAGCGGCAAAGAAGCTCACTTATACCATTTTCAAATTTTGTCTCGTACAGTATTCCTTAGATTAGTTGTAACGACTCTCCTGAGGCTTCGACGACCTCTATCACTGATTTTCTTTGGTCTGCCAGTACGTTTTGCTGCTTCATTTGTCTTAAACTTATTCAGTACATCCAAAACAGTTGACTTGGGTATGTTTAAACGCCTCTCGGTTTCTCTTATGGACAACCCACTAATATAACACCCAACAATCTTTCCTTTCTCAAAGTCAGTTCTCTCCCGCCGCGACAAAGAAGCGGTAAAGAAGCTCACTTATACCATTTTCAAATTTAGTCTCGTGCAGTATTCCTTTGATTAGCTGTAACGACTCTCCTGAGGCTTCGACGTCCTCTATCACTGATTTTCTTTGGTCTACAGGTACGTTTTGCTTCTTCCTGTGTCTTCCACTTATTCAGTACATCCAAAACAGTTGACTTGGGTATGTTCAAACGCCTCTCGGTTTCTCTTATGGACAACCCACTAATATAAGAGCCAGCAATCTGTCCTTTCTCAAAGTCAGTTCTCTCCCGCCGCGACAAAGAAGCGGTAAAGAAGCTCACTTATACCATTTTCAAATTTTGTCTCGTGCAGTATTCCTTTAATTAGCTGTAACGACTCTCCTGAGGCTTCGACGTCCTCTATCACTGATTTTCTTTGGTCTACCGGTACGTTTTGCTTCTTCCTGTGTCTTCCACTTATTCAGTACATCCAAAACAGTTGACTTGGGTATGTTCAAACGCCTCTCGGTTTCTCTTATGGACAACCCACTAATATAAGAGCCAACAATCTGTCCTTTCTCAAAGTCAGTTCTCTCCCGCCGCGACAAAGAAGCGGCAAAGAAGCTCACTTATACCATTTTCAAATTTTGTCTCGTGCAGTATTCCTTAGATTAGTTGTAACGACTCTCCTGAGGCTTCGACGACCTCTATCACTGATTTTCTTTGGTCTGCGGGTACGTTTTGCTGCTTCATTTGTCTTAAACTTATTCAGTACATCCAAAACAGTTGACTTGGGTATGTTCAAACGCCTCTCGGTTTCTCTTATGGACAACCCACTAATATAAGAGCCAACAATCTGTCCTTTCTCAAAGTCAGTTCTCTCCCGCCGCGACAAAGAAGCGGCAAAGAAGCTCACTTATACCATTTTCAAATTTTGTCTCGTGCAGTATTCCTTAGATTAGTTGTAACGACTCTCCTGAGGCTTCGACGACCTCTATCACTGATTTTCTTTGGTCTGCCGGTACGTTTTGCTGCTTCATTTGTCTTAAACTTATTCAGTACATCCAAAACAGTTGACTTGGGTATGTTCAAACGCCTCTCGGTTTCTCTTATGGACAACCCACTAATATAAGAGCCAACAATCTGTCCTTTCTCAAAGTCAGTTCTCTCCCGCCGCGACAAAGAAGCGGCAAAGAAGCTCACTTATACCATTTTCAAATTTAGTCTTGTGCGGTATTCCTTTGATTAGCTGTAACGACTCTCCTGAGGCTTCGACGACCTCTATCACTGATTTTCTTTGGTCTGCCGGTACGTTTTGCTGCTTCATTTGTCTTCCACTTATTCAGTACATCCAAAACAGTTGACTTGGGTATGTTTAAACGCGTCTCGGTTTCTCTTATGGACAACCCACTAATATAACACCCAACAATCTTTCCTTTCTCAAAGTCAGTTCTCTCCCGCAGCGACAAAGAAGCGGCAAAGAAGCTCACTTATACCATTTTCAAATTTTGTCTCGTGCAGTATTCCTTTGATTAATTGTAACGACTCTCCTGAGGCTTCGACGACCTCTATCACTGATTTTCTTTGGTCTGCCGGTTCGTTTTGCTGCTTCGTGTGTCTTCAACTTATTCAGTACATACAAAACAGTTGACTTGGGTATGTTTAAACGCCTCTCGGTTTCTCTTATGGACAACCCACTAATATACCACCCAAGAATCTTTCCTTTCTCAAAGTCAGTTCTCTCCCGCCGCGAGAAAGAAGCGGTAAAGAAGCTCACTTATAAAATTTTCAAATTTAGTCTCGTGCAGTATTCCTTTGATTAGCTGTAACGACTCTCCTGAGGCTTCGACGTCCTCTATCACTGATTTTCTTTGGTCTGCCGGTACGTTTTGCTTCTTCCTGTGTCTTCCACTTGTTCAGTACATCCAAAACAGTTGACTTGGGTATGTTTAAACGCCTCTCGGTTTCTCTTATGGACAACCCACTAATATAACACCCAACAATCTTTCCTTTCTCAAAGTCAGTTCTCTCCCGCAGCGACAAAGAAGCGGTAAAGAAGCTCACTTATACCATTTTCAAATTTAGTCTCGTGCAGTATTCCTTTGATTAATTGTAACGACTCTCCTGAGGCTTCGACGTCCTCTATCACTGATTTTCTTTGGTCTGCCGGTACGTTTTGCTGCTTCCTGTGTCTTCCACTTATTCAGTACATCCAAACAGTTGACTTGGGTATGTTTAAACGCCTCTCGGTTTCTCTTATGGGCAACCCACTAATATAACACCACACCCAAGAATCTTTCCTTTCTCAAGGTCAGTTCTCTCCCGCCGCGACAAAGAAGCGGTAAAGAAGCTCACTTATGCCATTTTCAAATTTAGTCTCGTGCAGTATTCCTTTGATTAGCTGTAACGACTCTCCTGAGGCTTCGACGTCCTCTATCACTGATTTTCCTTGGTCTGCCGGTACGTTTTGCTGCTTCGTGTGTCTTCAACTTATTCAGTACATACAAAACAGTTGACTTGGGTATGTTTAAACGCCTCTCGGTTTCTCTTATGGACAACCCACTAATATACCACCCAAGAATCTTTCCTTTCTCAAGGTCAGTTCTCTCCCGCCGCGACAAAGAAGCGGTAAAGAAGCTCACTTATGCCATTTTCAAATTTAGTCTCGTGCAGTATTCCTTTGATTAGCTGTAACGACTCTCCTGAGGCTTCGACGTCCTCTATCACTGATTTTCCTTGGTCTGCCGGTACGTTTTGCTGCTTCGTGTGTCTTCAACTTATTCAGTACATACAAAACAGTTGACTTGGGTATGTTTAAACGCCTCTCGGTTTCTCTTATGGACAACCCACTAATATAACACCCAACAATCTTTCCTTTCTCAAAGTCAGTTCTCTCCCGCCGCGACAAAGAAGCGGCTAAGAAGCTCACTTATACCATTTTCAAATTTTGTCTCGTGCAGTATTCCTTAGATTAGTTGTAACGACTCTCCTGAGGCTTCGACGACCTCTATCACTGATTTTCCTTGGTCTGCCGGTACGTTTTGCTGCTTCATTTGTCTTCCACTTATTCAGTACATCCAAAACAGTTGACTTGGGTATGTTTAAACGGCTCTCGGTTTCTCTTATGGACAACCCACTAATATAACACCCAACAATCTTTCCTTTCTCAAAGTCAGTTCTCTCCCGCCGCGACAAAGAAGCGGTAAAGAAGCTCACTTATGCCATTTTCAAATTTAGTCTCGTGCAGTATTCCTTTGATTAGCTGTAACGACTCTCCTGAGGCTTCGACGTCCTCTATCACTGATTTTCCTTGGTCTGCCGGTACGTTTTGCTGCTTCGTGTGTCTTCAACTTATTCAGTACATACAAAACAGTTGACTTGGGTATGTTTAAACGCCTCTCGGTTTCTCTTATGGACAACCCACTAATATACCACCCAAGAATCTTTCCTTTCTCAAGGTCAGTTCTCTCCCGCCGCGACAAAGAAGCGGTAAAGAAGCTCACTTATGCCATTTTCAAATTTAGTCTCGTGCAGTATTCCTTTGATTAGCTGTAACGACTCTCCTGAGGCTTCGACGTCCTCTATCACTGATTTTCCTTGGTCTGCCGGTACGTTTTGCTGCTTCGTGTGTCTTCAACTTATTCAGTACATACAAAACAGTTGACTTGGGTATGTTTAAACGCCTCTCGGTTTCTCTTATGGACAACCCACTAATATAACACCCAACAATCTTTCCTTTCTCAAAGTCAGTTCTCTCCCGCCGCGACAAAGAAGCGGTAAAGAAGCTCACTTATACCATTTTCAAATTTAGTCTCGTGCAGTATTCCTTTGATTAGCTGTAACGACTCTCCTGAGGCTTCGACGTCCTCTATCACTGATTTTCCTTGGTCTGCCGGTACGTTTTGCTGCTTCATTTGTCTTCCACTTATTCAGTACATCCAAAACAGTTGACTTGGGTATGTTTAAACGCCTCTCGGTTTCTCTTATGGACAACCCACTAATATAACACCCAACAATCTTTCCTTTCTGAAAGTCAGTTCTCTCCCGCCGCGACAAAGAAGCGGTAAAGAAGCTCACTTATACCATTTTCAAATTTAGTCTCGTGCAGTATTCCTTTGATTAGCTGTAACGACTCTCCTGAGGCTTCGACGTCCTCTATCACTGATTTTCTTTGGTCTGCCGGTACGTTTTGCTTCTTCCTGTGTCTTCCACGTATTCGGTACATCCAAAACAGTTGACTTAGGTATGTTCAAACGCCTCTCGGTTTCTCTTATGGACAACCCAATAATATAAGAGCCAACAATCTGTCCTTTCTCAAAGTCAGTTCTCTCCCGCCGCGACAAAGAAGCGGTAAAGAAGCTCACTTATACCATTTTCAAATTTAGTCTCGTGCAGTATTCCTTTGATTAGCTGTAACGACTCTCCTGAGGCTTCGACGTCCTCTATCACTGATTTTCTTTGGTCTGCCGGTACGTTTTGCTTCTTCCTGTGTCTTCCACGTATTCGGTACATCCAAAACAGTGGACTTAGGTATGTTCAAACGCCTCTCGGTTTCTCTTATGGACAACCCAATAATATAAGAGCCAACAATCTGTCCTTTCTCAAAGTCAGTTCTCTCCCGCCGCGACAAAGAAGCGGTAAAGAAGCTCACTTATACCATTTTCAAATTTAGTCTCGTGCAGTATTCCTTTGATTAGCTGTAACGACTCTCCTGAGGCTTCGACGTCCTCTATCACTGATTTTCCTTGGTCTGCCGGTACGTTTTGCTGCTTCATTTGTCTTCCACTTATTCAGTACATCCAAAACAGTTGACTTGGGTATGTTTAAACGCCTCTCGGTTTCTCTTATGGACAACCCACTAATATAACACCCAACAATCTTTCCTTTCTGAAAGTCAGTTCTCTCCCGCCGCGACAAAGAAGCGGTAAAGAAGCTCACTTATACCATTTTCAAATTTAGTCTCGTGCAGTATTCCTTTGATTAGCTGTAACAACTCTCCTGAGGCTTCGACGTCCTCTATCACTGATTTTCTTTGGTCTGCCGGTACGTTTTGCTTCTTCCTGTGTCTTCCACGTATTCGGTACATCCAAAACAGTTGACTTAGGTATGTTCAAACGCCTCTCGGTTTCTCTTATGGACAACCCAATAATATAAGAGCCAACAATCTGTCCTTTCTCAAAGTCAGTTCTCTCCAGCCGCGACAAAGAAGCGGTAAAGAAGCTCACTTATACCATTTTCAAATTTAGTCTCGTGCAGTATTCCTTTGATTAGCTGTAACGACTCTCCTGAGGCTTCGACGTCCTCTATCACTGATTTTCTTTGGTCTACCGGTACGTTTTGCTTCTTCCTGTGTCTTCCACTTATTCAGTACATCCAAAACAGTTGACTTGGGTATGTTCAAACGCCTCTCGGTTTCTCTTATGGACAACCCACTAATATAAGAGCCAACAATCTGTCCTTTCTCAAAGTCAGTTCTCTCCCGCCGCGACAAAGAAGCGGCAAAGAAGCTCACTTATACCATTTTCAAATTTTGTCTCGTGCAGTATTCCTTAGATTAGTTGTAACGACTCTCCTGAGGCTTCGACGACCTCTATCACTGATTTTCTTTGGTCTGCCGGTACGTTTTGCTGCTTCATTTGTCTTAAACTTATTCAGTACATCCAAAACAGTTGACTTGGGTATGTTTAAACGCCTCTCGGTTTCTCTTATGGACAACCCACTAATATAACACCCAACAATCTTTCCTTTCTGAAAGTCAGTTCTCTCCCGCCGCGACAAAGAAGCGGTAAAGAAGCTCACTTATACCATTTTCAAATTTAGTCTCGTGCAGTATTCCTTTGATTAGCTGTAACAACTCTCCTGAGGCTTCGACGTCCTCTATCACTGATTTTCTTTGGTCTGCCGGTACGTTTTGCTTCTTCCTGTGTCTTCCACGTATTCGGTACATCCAAAACAGTTGACTTAGGTATGTTCAAACGCCTCTCGGTTTCTCTTATGGACAACCCAATAATATAAGAGCCAACAATCTGTCCTTTCTCAAAGTCAGTTCTCTCCAGCCGCGACAAAGAAGCGGTAAAGAAGCTCACTTATACCATTTTCAAATTTAGTCTCGTGCAGTATTCCTTTGATTAGCTGTAACGACTCTCCTGAGGCTTCGACGTCCTCTATCACTGATTTTCTTTGGTCTACCGGTACGTTTTGCTTCTTCCTGTGTCTTCCACTTATTCAGTACATCCAAAACAGTTGACTTGGGTATGTTCAAACGCCTCTCGGTTTCTCTTATGGACAACCCACTAATATAAGAGCCAACAATCTGTCCTTTCTCAAAGTCAGTTCTCTCCCGCCGCGACAAAGAAGCGGCAAAGAAGCTCACTTATACCATTTTCAAATTTTGTCTCGTGCAGTATTCCTTAGATTAGTTGTAACGACTCTCCTGAGGCTTCGACGACCTCTATCACTGATTTTCTTTGGTCTGCCGGTTCGTTTTGCTGCTTCGTGTGTCTTCAACTTATTCAGTACATCCAAAACAGTTGACTTGGGTATGTTTAAACGCCTCTCGGTTTCTCTTATGGACAACCCACTAATATAACACCCAACAATCTTTCCTTTCTCAAAGTCAGTTCTCTCCCGCAGCGACAAAGAAGCGGCAAAGAAGCTCACTTATACCATTTTCAAATTTAGTCTCGTGCAGTATTCCTTTGATTAGCTGTAACGACTCTCCTGAGGCTTCGACGTCCTCTATCACTGATTTTCTTTGGTCTGCCGGTACGTTTTGCTGCTTCATTTGCCTTCCACTTATTCAGTACATCCAAAACAGTTGACTTGGGTATGTTTAAACGCCTCTCGGTTTCTCTTATGGACAACCCACTAATATAACACCCAACAATCTTTCCTTTCTCAAAGACAGTTCTCTCCCGCAGCGACAAAGAAGCGGTAAAGAAGCTCACTTATACCATTTTCAAATTTAGTCTCGTGCAGTATTCCTTTGATTAATTGTAACGACTCTCCTGAGGCTTCGACGTCCTCTATCACTGATTTTCTTTGGTCTGCCGGTACGTTTTGCTGCTTCCTGTGTCTTCCACTTATTCAGTACATCCAAACAGTTGACTTGGGTATGTTTAAACGCCTCTCGGTTTCTCTTATGGGCAACCCACTAATATAACACCACACCCAAGAATCTTTCCTTTCTCAAGGTCAGTTCTCTCCCGCCGCGACAAAGAAGCGGTAAAGAAGCTCACTTATGCCATTTTCAAATTTAGTCTCGTGCAGTATTCCTTTGATTAGCTGTAACGACTCTCCTGAGGCTTCGACGTCCTCTATCACTGATTTTCCTTGGTCTGCCGGTACGTTTTGCTGCTTCGTGTGTCTTCAACTTATTCAGTACATACAAAACAGTTGACTTGGGTATGTTTAAACGCCTCTCGGTTTCTCTTATGGACAACCCACTAATATACCACCCAAGAATCTTTCCTTTCTCAAGGTCAGTTCTCTCCCGCCGCGACAAAGAAGCGGTAAAGAAGCTCACTTATGCCATTTTCAAATTTAGTCTCGTGCAGTATTCCTTTGATTAGCTGTAGCGACTCTCCTGAGGCTTCGACGTCCTCTATCACTGATTTTCCTTGGTCTGCCGGTACGTTTTGCTGCTTCGTGTGTCTTCAACTTATTCAGTACATACAAAACAGTTGACTTGGGTATGTTTAAACGCCTCTCGGTTTCTCTTATGGACAACCCACTAATATAACACCCAACAATCTTTCCTTTCTCAAAGTCAGTTCTCTCCCGCCGCGACAAAGAAGCGGCTAAGAAGCTCACTTATACCATTTTCAAATTTTGTCTCGTGCAGTATTCCTTAGATTACTTGTAACGACTCTCCTGAGGCTTCGACGACCTCTATCACTGATTTTCCTTGGTCTGCCGGTACGTTTTGCTGCTTCGTGTGTCTTCAACTTATTCAGTACATACAAAACAGTTGACTTGGGTATGTTTAAACGCCTCTCGGTTTCTCTTATGGACAACCCACTAATATACCACCCAAGAATCTTTCCTTTCTCAAGGTCAGTTCTCTCCCGCCGCGACAAAGAAGCGGTAAAGAAGCTCACTTATGCCATTTTCAAATTTAGTCTCGTGCAGTATTCCTTTGATTAGCTGTAACGACTCTCCTGAGGCTTCGACGTCCTCTATCACTGATTTTCCTTGGTCTGCCGGTACGTTTTGCTGCTTCGTGTGTCTTCAACTTATTCAGTACATACAAAACAGTTGACTTGGGTATGTTTAAACGCCTCTCGGTTTCTCTTATGGACAACCCACTAATATAACACCCAACAATCTTTCCTTTCTCAAAGTCAGTTCTCTCCCGCCGCGACAAAGAAGCGGCTAAGAAGCTCACTTATACCATTTTCAAATTTTGTCTCGTGCAGTATTCCTTAGATTAGTTGTAACGACTCTCCTGAGGCTTCGACGACCTCTATCACTGATTTTCCTTGGTCTGCCGGTACGTTTTGCTGCTTCATTTGTCTTTTACTTATTCAGTACATCCAAAACAGTTGACTTGGGTATGTTTAAACGCCTCTCGGTTTCTCTTATGGACAACCCACTAATATAACACCCAACAATCTTTCCTTTCTCAAAGTCAGTTCTCTCCCGCCGCGACAAAGAAGCGGTAAAGAAGCTCACTTATGCCATTTTCAAATTTAGTCTCGTGCAGTATTCCTTTGATTAGTTGTAACGACTCTCCTGAGGCTTCGACGTCCTCTATCACTGATTTTCTTTGGTCTGCCGGTACGTTTTGCTGCTTCATTTGTCTTCCACTTATTCAGTACATCCAAAACAGTTGACTTGGGTATGTTTAAACGCCTCTCGGTTTCTCTTATGGACAACCCACTAATATAACACCCAACAATCTTTCCTTTCTCAAAGTCAGTTCTCTCCCGCCGCGACAAAGAAGCGGTAAAGAAGCTCACTTATGCCATTTTCAAATTTAGTCTCGTGCAGTATTCCTTTGATTAGCTGTAACGACTCTCCTGAGGCTTCGACGACCTCTATCACTGATTTTCTTTGGTCTGCCGGTACGTTTTGCTGCTTCATGTGTCTTCCACTTATTCAGTACATCCAAACAGTTGACTTGGGTATGTTTAAACGCCTCTCGGTTTCTCTTATGGACAACCCACTAATATAACACCCAACAATCTTTCCTTTCTCAAAGTCAGTTCTCTCCCGCCACGACAAAGACGCGGTAAAGAAGCTCACTTATACCATTTTCAAATTTAGTCTCGTGCAGTATTCCTTTGATTAGCTGTAACGACTCTCCTGAGGCTTCGACGTCCTCTATCACTGATTTTCTTTGGTCTGCCGGTACGTTTTGCTACTTCCTGTGTGTTCCACTTATTCAGTACATCCAAACAGTTGACTTGGGTATGTTTAAACGCCTCTCGGTTTCTCTTATGGGCAACCCACTAATATAACACCCAAGAATCTTTCCTTTCTCAAGGTCAGTTCTCTCCCGCCGCGACAAAGAAGCGGTAAAGAAGCTCACTTATGCCATTTTCAAATTTAGTCTCGTGCAGTATTCCTTTGATTAGCTGTAACGACTCTCCTGAGGCTTCGACGTCCTCTATCACTGATTTTCTTTGGTCTGCCGGTACGTTTTGCTTCTTCCTGTGTCTTCCACTTATTCAGTACATCCAAACAGTTGACTTGGGTATGTTTAAACGCCTCTCGGTTTCTCTTATGGGCAACCCACTAATATAACACCCAAGAATCTTTCCTTTCTCAAGGTCAGTTCTCTCCCGCCGCGACAAAGAAGCGGTAAAGAAGCTCACTTATGCCATTTTCAAATTTAGTCTCGTGCAGTATTCCTTTGATTAGCTGTAACGACTCTCCTGAGGCTTCGACGTCCTCTATCACTGATTTTCCTTGGCCTGCCGGTACGTTTTGCTGCTTCGTGTGTCTTCAACTTATTCAGTACATACAAAACAGTTGACTTGGGTATGTTTAAACGCCTCTCGGTTTCTCTTATGGACAACCCACTAATATACCACCCAAGAATCTTTCCTTTCTCAAAGTCAGTTCTCTCCCGCCGCGAGAAAGAAGCGGTAAAGAAGCTCACTTATACCATTTTCAAATTTAGTCTCGTGCAGTATTCCTTTGATTAGCTGTAACGACTCTCCTGAGGCTTCGACGTCCTCTATCACTGATTTTCTTTGGTCTGCCGGTACGTTTTGCTGCTTCGTGTGTCTTCCACTTATTCAGTACATCCAAAACAGTTGACTTGGGTATGTTCAAACGCCTCTCGGTTTCTCTTATGGACAACCCACTAATATAACACCCAAGAATCTTTCCTTTCTCAAAGTCAGTTCTCTCCCGCCGCGACAAAGAAGCGGTAAAGAAGCTCACTTATACCATTTTCAAATTTAGTCTCGTGCAGTATTTTTTTGATTAGCTGTAACGACTCTTTTGAGGCTTCGACGTCCTCTATCACAGATTTTCTTTGGTCTGCCGGTACGTTTTGCTGCTTCATTTGTCTTCGACTTATTCAGTACATCCAAAACAGTTGACTTGGGTATGTTTAAACGCCTCTCGGTTTCTCTTATGGACAACCCACTAATATAACACCCAACAATCTTTCCTTTCTCAAAGTCAGTTCTCTCCCGCCGCGACAAAGAAGCGGTAAAGAAGCTCACTTATACCATTTTCAAATTTAGTCTCGTGCAGTATTCCTTTGATTAGCTGTAACGACTCTTTTGAGGCTTCGAAGTCCTCTATCACAGATTTTCTTTGGTCTGCCGGTACGTTTTGCTGCTTCATTTGTCTTCGACTTATTCAGTACATCCAAAACAGTTGACTTGGGTATGTTTAAACGCCTCTCGGTTTCTCTTATGGACAACCCACTAATATAACACCCAACAATCTTTCCTTTCTCAAAGTCAGTTCTCTCCCGCCGCGACAAAGAAGCGGTAAAGAAGCTCACTTATACCATTTTCAAATTTAGTCTCGTGCAGTATTCCTTTGATTAGCTGTAACGACTCTTTTGAGGCTTCGACGTCCTCTATCACTGATTTTCCTTGGTCTGCCGGTACGTTTTGCTGCTTCATTTGTCTGCCACTTATTCAGTACATCCAAAACAGTTGACTTGGGTATGTTTAAACGCCTCTCGGTTTCTCTTATGGACAACCCACTAATATAACACCCAACAATCTTTCCTTTCTCAAAGTCAGTTCTCTCCCGCCGCGACAAAGAAGCGGTAAAGAAGCTCACTTATACCATTTTCAAATTTAGTCTCGTGCAGTATTCCTTTGATTAGCTGTAACGACTCTCCTGAGGCTTCGACGTCCTCTATCACTGATTTTCTTTGGTCTGCCGGTACGTTTTGCTGCTTCATTTGTCTTCCACTTATTCAGTACATCCAAAACAGTTGACTTGGGTATGTTCAAACGCCTCTCGGTTTCTCTTATGGACAACCCACTAATATAACACCCAACAATCTTTCCTTTCTCAAAGTCAGTTCTCTCCCGCCGTGACAAAGAAGCGGTAAAGAAGCTCACTTATGCCATTTTCAAATTTAGTCTCGTGCAGTATTCCTTTGATTAGCTGTAACGACTCTCCTGAGGCTTCGACGTCCTCTATCACTGATTTTCTTTGGTCTGCCGGTACGTTTTGCTGCTTCATTTGTCTTCCACTTATTCAGTACATCCAAAACAGTTGACTTGGGTATGTTTGAACGCTTCTCGGTTTCTCTTATGGACAACCCACTAATATAACACCCAAGAATCTTTCCTTTCTCAAAGTCAGTTCTCTCCCGCCGTGACAAAGAAGCGGTAAAGAAGCTCACTTATACCATTTTCAAATTTAGTCTCGTGCAGTATTCCTTTGATTAGCTGTAACGACTCTCCTGAGGCTTCGACGTCCTCTATCACTGATTTTCTTTGGTCTGCCGGTACGTTTTGCTGCTTCATTTGTCTTCCACTTATTCAGTACATCCAAAACAGTTGACTTGGGTATGTTTAAACGCCTCTCGGTTTCTCTTATGGACAACCCACTAATATAACACCCAACAATCTTTCCTTTCTCAAAGTCAGTTCTCTCCTGCAGCGACAAAGAAGCGGCAAAGAAGCTCACTTATACCATTTTCAAATTTAGTCTCGTGCAGTATTCCTTTGATTAGCTGTAACGACTCTCCTGAGGCTTCGACGTCCTCTATCACTGATTTTCTTTGGTCTGCCGGTACGTTTTGCTGCTTCATTTGTCTTCCACTTATTCAGTACATCCAAAACAGTTGACTTGGGTATGTTTAAACGCCTCTCGGTTTCTCTTATGGACAACCCACTAATATAAGAGCCAACAATCTGTCCTTTCTCAAAGTCAGTTCTCTCCCGCCGCGACAAAGAAGCGGTAAAGAAGCTCACTTATACCATTTTCAAATTTAGTCTCGTGCAGTATTCCTTTGATTAGCTGTAACGACTCTCCTGAGGCTTCGACGTCCTCTATCACTGATTTTCTTTGGTCTACCGGTACGTTTTGCTTCTTCCTGTGTCTTCCACTTATTCAGTACATCCAAAACAGTTGACTTGGGTATGTTCAAACGCCTCTCGGTTTCTCTTATGGACAACCCACTAATATAAGAGCCAGCAATCTGTCCTTTCTCAAAGTCAGTTCTCTCCCGCCGCGACAAAGAAGCGGCAAAGAAGCTCACTTATACCATTTTCAAATTTTGTCTCGTACAGTATTCCTTAGATTAGTTGTAACGACTCTCCTGAGGCTTCGACGACCTCTATCACTGATTTTCTTTGGTCTGCCGGTACGTTTTGCTGCTTCATTTGTCTTAAACTTATTCAGTACATCCAAAACAGTTGACTTGGGTATGTTTAAACGCCTCTCGGTTTCTCTTATGGACAACCCACTAATATAACACCCAACAATCTTTCCTTTCTCAAAGTCAGTTCTCTCCCGCCGCGACAAAGAAGCGGTAAAGAAGCTCACTTATACGATTTTCAAATTTAGTCTCGTGCAGTATTCCTTTGATTAGCTGTAACGACTCTCCTGAGGCTTCGACGTCCTCTATCACTGATTTTCTTTGGTCTACAGGTACGTTTTGCTTCTTCCTGTGTCTTCCACGTATTCAGTACATCCAAAACAGTTGACTTGGGTATGTTCAAACGCCTCTCGGTTTCTCTTATGGACAACCCACTAATATAAGAGCCAGCAATCTGTCCTTTCTCAAAGTCAGTTCTCTCCCGCCGCGACAAAGAAGCGGTAAAGAAGCTCACTTATACCATTTTCAAATTTTGTCTCGTGCAGTATTCCTTTGATTAGCTGTAACGACTCTCCTGAGGCTTCGACGTCCTCTATCACTGATTTTCTTTGGTCTACCGGTACGTTTTGCTTCTTCCTGTGTCTTCCACTTATTCAGTACATCCAAAACAGTTGACTTGGGTATGTTCAAACGCCTCTCGGTTTCTCTTATGGACAACCCACTAATATAAGAGCCAACAATCTGTCCTTTCTCAAAGTCAGTTCTCTCCCGCCGCGACAAAGAAGCGGCAAAGAAGCTCACTTATACCATTTTCAAATTTTGTCTCGTGCAGTATTCCTTTGATTAATTGTAACGACTCTCCTGAGGCTTCGACGACCTCTATCACTGATTTTCCTTGGTCTGCCGGTACGTTTTGCTGCTTCGTGTGTCTTCAACTTATTCAGTACATACAAAACAGTTGACTTGGGTATGTTTAAACGCCTCTCGGTTTCTCTTATGGACAACCCACTAATATACCACCCAAGAATCTTTCCTTTCTCAAGGTCAGTTCTCTCCCGCCGCGACAAAGAAGCGGTAAAGAAGCTCACTTATGCCATTTTCAAATTTAGTCTCGTGCAGTATTCCTTTGATTAGCTGTAACGACTCTCCTGAGGCTTCGACGTCCTCTATCACTGATTTTCCTTGGTCTGCCGGTACGTTTTGCTGCTTCGTGTGTCTTCAACTTATTCAGTACATACAAAACAGTTGACTTGGGTATGTTTAAACGCCTCTCGGTTTCTCTTATGGACAACCCACTAATATAACACCCAACAATCTTTCCTTTCTCAAAGTCAGTTCTCTCCCGCCGCGACAAAGAAGCGGCTAAGAAGCTCACTTATACCATTTTCAAATTTTGTCTCGTGCAGTATTCCTTAGATTAGTTGTAACGACTCTCCTGAGGCTTCGACGACCTCTATCACTGATTTTCCTTGGTCTGCCGGTACGTTTTGCTGCTTCATTTGTCTTCCACTTATTCAGTACATCCAAAACAGTTGACTTGGGTATGTTTAAACGCCTCTCGGTTTCTCTTATGGACAACCCACTAATATAACACCCAACAATCTTTCCTTTCTCAAAGTCAGTTCTCTCCCGCCGCGACAAAGAAGCGGTAAAGAAGCTCACTTATGCCATTTTCAAATTTAGTCTCGTGCAGTATTCCTTTGATTAGTTGTAACGACTCTCCTGAGGCTTCGACGTCCTCTATCACTGATTTTCTTTGGTCTGCCGGTACGTTTTGCTGCTTCATTTGTCTTCCACTTATTCAGTACATCCAAAACAGTTGACTTGGGTATGTTTAAACGCCTCTCGGTTTCTCTTATGGACAACCCACTAATATAACACCCAACAATCTTTCCTTTCTCAAAGTCAGTTCTCTCCCGCCGCGACAAAGAAGCGGTAAAGAAGCTCCCTTATGCCATTTTCAAATTTAGTCTCGTGCAGTATTCCTTTGATTAGCTGTAACGACTCTCCTGAGGCTTCGACGACCTCTATCACTGATTTTCTTTGGTCTGCCGGTACGTTTTGCTGCTTCATGTGTCTTCCACTTATTCAGTACATCCAAACAGTTGATTTGGGTATGTTTAAACGCCTCTCGGTTTCTCTTATGGACAACCCACTAATATAACACCCAACAATCTTTCCTTTCTCAAAGTCAGTTCTCTCCCGCCGCGACAAAGAAGCGGCTAAGAAGCTCACTTATACCATTTTCAAATTTTGTCTCGTGCAGTATTCCTTAGATTAGTTGTAACGACTCTCCTGAGGCTTCGACGACCTCTATCACTGATTTTCCTTGGTCTGCCGGTACGTTTTGCTGCTTCATTTGTCTTTTACTTATTCAGTACATCCAAAACAGTTGACTTGGGTATGTTTAAACGCCTCTCGGTTTCTCTTATGGACAACCCACTAATATAACACCCAACAATCTTTCCTTTCTCAAAGTCAGTTCTCTCCCGCCGCGACAAAGAAGCGGTAAAGAAGCTCACTTATGCCATTTTCAAATTTAGTCTCGTGCAGTATTCCTTTGATTAGTTGTAACGACTCTCCTGAGGCTTCGACGTCCTCTATCACTGATTTTCTTTGGTCTGCCGGTACGTTTTGCTGCTTCATTTGTCTTCCACTTATTCAGTACATCCAAAACAGTTGACTTGGGTATGTTTAAACGCCTCTCGGTTTCTCTTATGGACAACCCACTAATATAACACCCAACAATCTTTCCTTTCTCAAAGTCAGTTCTCTCCCGCCGCGACAAAGAAGCGGTAAAGAAGCTCACTTATGCCATTTTCAAATTTAGTCTCGTGCAGTATTCCTTTGATTAGCTGTAACGACTCTCCTGAGGCTTCGACGACCTCTATCACTGATTTTCTTTGGTCTGCCGGTACGTTTTGCTGCTTCATGTGTCTTCCACTTATTCAGTACATCCAAACAGTTGACTTGGGTATGTTTAAACGCCTCTCGGTTTCTCTTATGGACAACCCACTAATATAACACCCAACAATCTTTCCTTTCTCAAAGTCAGTTCTCTCCCGCCACGAGAAAGAAGCGGTAAAGAAGCTCACTTATACCATTTTCAAATTTAGTCTTGTGCAGTATTCCTTTGATTAGCTGTAACGACTCTCCTGAGGCTTCGACGTCCTCTATCACTGATTTTCTTTGGTCTGCCGGTACGTTTTGCTACTTCCTGTGTGTTCCACTTATTCAGTACATCCAAACAGTTGACTTGGGTATGTTTAAACGCCTCTCGGTTTCTCTTATGGGCAACCCACTAATATAACACCCAAGAATCTTTCCTTTCTCAAGGTCAGTTCTCTCCCGCCGCGACAAAGAAGCGGTAAAGAAGCTCACTTATGCCATTTTCAAATTTAGTCTCTTGCAGTATTCCTTTGATTAGCTGTAACGACTCTCCTGAGGCTTCGACGTCCTCTATCACTGATTTTCTTTGGTCTGCCGGTACGTTTTGCTTCTTCCTGTGTCTTCCACTTATTCAGTACATCCAAACAGTTGACTTGGGTATGTTTAAACGCCTCTCGGTTTCTCTTATGGACAACCCACTAATATACCACCCAAGAATCTTTCCTTTCTCAAAGTCAGTTCTCTCCCGCCGCGACAAAGAAGCCGTAAAGAAGCTCACTTATACCATTTTCAAATTTAGTCTCGTGCAGTATTCCTTTGATTAGCTGTAACGACTCTCCTGAGGCTTCGACGTCCTCTATCACTGATTTTCTTTGGTCTGCCGGTACGTTTTGCTGCTTCGTGTGTCTTCCACTTATTCAGTACATCCAAAACAGTTGACTTGGGTATGTTCAAACGCCTCTCGGTTTCTCTTATGGACAACCCACTAATATAACACCCAAGAATCTTTCCTTTCTCAAAGTCAGTTCTCTCCCGCCGCGACAAAGAAGCGGTAAAGAAGCTCACTTATACCATTTTCAAATTTAGTCTCGTGCAGTATTTTTTTGATTAGCTGTAACGACTCTTTTGAGGCTTCGACGTCCTCTATCACAGATTTTCTTTGGTCTGCCGGTACGTTTTGCTGCTTCATTTGTCTTCGACTTATTCAGTACATCCAAAACAGTTGACTTGGGTATGTTTAAACGCCTCTCGGTTTCTCTTATGGACAACCCACTAATATAACACCCAACAATCTTTCCTTTCTCAAAGTCAGTTCTCTCCCGCCGCGACAAAGAAGCGGTAAAGAAGCTCACTTATACCATTTTCAAATTTAGTCTCGTGCAGTATTCCTTTGATTAGCTGTAACGACTCTTTTGAGGCTTCGAAGTCCTCTATCACAGATTTTCTTTGGTTCGCCGGTACGTTTTGCTGCTTCATTTGTCTTCCACTTATTCAGTACATCCAAAACAGTTGACTTGGGTATATTTAAACGCCTCTCGGTTTCTCTTATGGACAACCCACTAATATAACACCCAACAATCTTTCCTTTCTCAAAGTCAGTTCTCTCCCGCCGCGACAAAGAAGCGGTAAAGAAGCTCACTTATACCATTTTCAAATTTAGTCTCGTGCAGTATTCCTTTGATTAGCTGTAACGACTCTTTTGAGGCTTCGACGTCCTCCATCACTGATTTTCCTTGGTCTGCCGGTACGTTTTGCTGCTTCATTTGTCTGCCACTTATTCAGTACATCCAAAACAGTTGACTTGGGTATGTTTAAACGCCTCTCGGTTTCTCTTATGGACAACCCACTAATATAACACCCAACAATCTTTCCTTTCTCAAAGTCAGTTCTCTCCCGCCGTGACAAAGAAGCGGTAAAGAAGCTCACTTATACCATTTTCAAATTTAGTCTCGTGCAGTATTCCTTTGATTAGCTGTAACGACTCTCCTGAGGCTTCGACGTCCTCTATCACTGATTTTCTTTGGTCTGCCGGTACGTTTTGCTGCTTCATTTGTCTTCCACTTATTCAGTACATCCAAAACAGTTGACTTGGGTATGTTTGAACGCTTCTCGGTTTCTCTTATGGACAACCCACTAATATAACACCCAAGAATCTTTCCTTTCTCAAAGTCAGTTCTCTCCCGCCGTGACAAAGAAGCGGTAAAGAAGCTCACTTATACCATTTTCAAATTTAGTCTCGTGCAGTATTCCTTTGATTAGCTGTAACGACTCTCCTGAGGCTTCGACGTCCTCTATCACTGATTTTCTTTGGTCTGCCGGTACGTTTTGCTGCTTCATTTGTCTTCCACTTATTCAGTACATCCAAAACAGTTGACTTGGGTATGTTTAAACGCCTCTCGGTTTCTCTTATGGACAACCCACTAATATAACACCCAACAATCTTTCCTTTCTCAAAGTCAGTTCTCTCCCGCCGCGACAAAGAAGCGGCAAAGAAGCTCACTTATACCATTTTCAAATTTAGTCTCGTGCAGTATTCCTTTGATTAGCTGTAACGACTCTCCTGAGGCTTCGACGTCCTCTATCACTGATTTTCTTTGGTCTGCCGGTACGTTTTGCTGCTTCATTTGTCTTCCACTTATTCAGTACATCCAAAACAGTTGACTTGGGTATGTTTAAACGCCTCTCGGTTTCTCTTATGGACAACCCACTAATATAAGAGCCAACAATCTGTCCTTTCTCAAAGTCAGTTCTCTCCCGCCGCGACAAAGAAGCGGTAAAGAAGCTCACTTATACCATTTTCAAATTTAGTCTCGTGCAGTATTCCTTTGATTAGCTGTAACGACTCTCCTGAGGCTTCGACGTCCTCTATCACTGATTTTCTTTGGTCTACCGGTACGTTTTGCTTCTTCCTGTGTCTTCCACTTATTCAGTACATCCAAAACAGTTGACTTGGGTATGTTCAAACGCCTCTCGGTTTCTCTTATGGACAACCCACTAATATAAGAGCCAGCAATCTGTCCTTTCTCAAAGTCAGTTCTCTCCCGCCGCGACAAAGAAGCGGCAAAGAAGCTCACTTATACCATTTTCAAATTTTGTCTCGTACAGTATTCCTTAGATTAGTTGTAACGACTCTCCTGAGGCTTCGACGACCTCTATCACTGATTTTCTTTGGTCTGCCGGTACGTTTTGCTGCTTCATTTGTCTTAAACTTATTCAGTACATCCAAAACAGTTGACTTGGGTATGTTTAAACGCCTCTCGGTTTCTCTTATGGACAACCCACTAATATATCAACCAACAATCTTTCCTTTCTCAAAGTCAGTTCTCTCCCGCAGCGACAAAGAAGCGGCAAAGAAGCTCACTTATACCATTTTCAAATTTTGTCTCGTGCAGTATTCCTTTGATTAATTGTAACGACTCTCCTGAGGCTTCGACGACCTCTATCACTGATTTTCTTTGGTCTGCCGGTTCGTTTTGCTGCTTCGTGTGTCTTCAACTTATTCAGTACATACAAAACAGTTGACTTGGGTATGTTTAAACGCCTCTCGGTTTCTCTTATGGACAACCCACTAATATATCAACCAACAATCTTTCCTTTCTCAAAGTCAGTTCTCTCCCGCAGCGTCAAAGAAGCGGCAAAGAAGCTCACTTATACCATTTTCAAATTTTGTCTCATTCAGTATTCCTTTGATTAGCTGTAACGACTCTCCTGAGGCTTCGACGTCCTCTATCACTGATTTTCTTTGGTCTACAGGTACGTTTTGCTTCTTCCTGTGTCTTCCACTTATTCAGTACATCCAAAACAGTTGACTTGGGTATGTTCAAACGCCTCTCGGTTTCTCTTATGGACAACCCACTAATATAAGAGCCAGCAATCTGTCCTTTCTCAAAGTCAGTTCTCTCCCGCCGCGACAAAGAAGCGGTAAAGAAGCTCACTTATACCATTTTCAAATTTTGTCTCGTGCAGTATTCCTTTGATTAATTGTAACGACTCTCCTGAGGCTTCGACGACCTCTATCACTGATTTTCTTTGGTCTGCCGGTTCGTTTTGCTGCTTCGTGTGTCTTCAACTTATTCAGTACATACAAAACAGTTGACTTGGGTATGTTTAAACGCCTCTCGGTTTCTCTTATGGACAACCCACTAATATACCACCCAAGAATCTTTCCTTTCTCAAAGTCAGTTCTCTCCCGCCGCGAGAAAGAAGCGGTAAAGAAGCTCACTTATACCATTTTCAAATTTAGTCTCGTGCAGTATTCCTTTGATTAGCTGTAACGACTCTCCTGAGGCTTCGACGTCCTCTATCACTGATTTTCTTTGGTCTACAGGTACGTTTTGCTTCTTCCTGTGTCTTCCACTTATTCAGTACATCCAAAACAGTTGACTTGGGTATGTTCAAACGCCTCTCGGTTTCTCTTATGGACAACCCACTAATATAAGAGCCAGCAATCTGTCCTTTCTCAAAGTCAGTTCTCTCCCGCCGCGACAAAGAAGCGGTAAAGAAGCTCACTTATACCATTTTCAAATTTTGTCTCGTGCAGTATTCCTTTGATTAGCTGTAACGACTCTCCTGAGGCTTCGACGTCCTCTATCACTGATTTTCTTTGGTCTACCGGTACGTTTTGCTTCTTCCTGTGTCTTCCACTTATACAGTACATCCAAAACAGTTGACTTGGGTATGTTCAAACGCCTCTCGGTTTCTCTTATGGACAACCCACTAATATAAGAGCCAACAATCTGTCCTTTCTCAAAGTCAGTTCTCTCCCGCCGCGACAAAGAAGCGGCAAAGAAGCTCACTTATACCATTTTCAAATTTTGTCTCGTGCAGTATTCCTTAGATTAGTTGTAACGACTCTCCTGAGGCTTCGACGACCTCTATCACTGATTTTCTTTGGTCTGCCGGTACGTTTTGCTGCTTCATTTGTCTTAAACTTATTCAGTACATCCAAAACAGTTGACTTGGGTATGTTTAAACGCCTCTCGGTTTCTCTTATGGACAACCCACTAATATAACAACCAACAATCTTTCCTTTCTCAAAGTCAGTTCTCTCCCGCAGCGACAAAGAAGCGGTAAAGAAGCTCACTTATACCATTTTCAAATTTAGTCTCGTGCAGTATTCCTTTGATTAGCTGTAACGACTCTCCTGAGGCTTCGACGTCCTCTATCACTGATTTTCTTTGGTCTGCCGGTACGTTTTGCTTCTTCCTGTGTCTTCCACTTGTTCAGTACATCCAAAACAGTTGACTTGGGTATGTCTAAACGCCTCTCGGTTTCTCTTATGGACAACCCACTAATATAACACCCAACAATCTTTCCTTTCTCAAAGTCAGTTCTCTCCCGCAGCGACAAAGAAGCGGTAAAGAAGCTCACTTATACCATTTTCAAATTTAGTCTCGTGCAGTATTCCTTTGATTAATTGTAACGACTCTCCTGAGGCTTCGACGTCCTCTATCACTGATTTTCTTTGGTCTGCCGGTACGTTTTGCTGCTTCCTGTGTCTTCCACTTATTCAGTACATCCAAACAGTTGACTTGGGTATGTTTAAACGCCTCTCGGTTTCTCTTATGGGCAACCCACTAATATAACACCACACCCAAGAATCTTTCCTTTCTCAAGGTCAGTTCTCTCCCGCCGCGACAAAGAAGCGGTAAAGAAGCTCACTTATGCCATTTTCAAATTTAGTCTCGTGCAGTATTCCTTTGATTAGCTGTAACGACTCTCCTGAGGCTTCGACGTCCTCTATCACTGATTTTCCTTGGTCTGCCGGTACGTTTTGCTGCTTCGTGTGTCTTCAACTTATTCAGTACATACAAAACAGTTGACTTGGGTATGTTTAAACGCCTCTCGGTTTCTCTTATGGACAACCCACTAATATACCACCCAAGAATCTTTCCTTTCTCAAGGTCAGTTCTCTCCCGCCGCGACAAAGAAGCGGTAAAGAAGCTCACTTATGCCATTTTCAAATTTAGTCTCGTGCAGTATTCCTTTGATTAGCTGTAACGACTCTCCTGAGGCTTCGACGTCCTCTATCACTGATTTTCCTTGGTCTGCCGGTACGTTTTGCTGCTTCGTGTGTCTTCAACTTATTCAGTACATACAAAACAGTTGACTTGGGTATGTTTAAACGCCTCTCGGTTTCTCTTATGGACAACCCACTAATATAACACCCAACAATCTTTCCTTTCTCAAAGTCAGTTCTCTCCCGCCGCGACAAAGAAGCGGTAAAGAAGCTCACTTATACCATTTTCAAATTTAGTCTCGTGCAGTATTCCTTTGATTAGCTGTAACGACTCTCCTGAGGCTTCGACGTCCTCTATCACTGATTTTCCTTGGTCTGCCGGTACGTTTTGCTGCTTCATTTGTCTTCCACTTATTCAGTACATCCAAAACAGTTGACTTGGGTATGTTTAAACGCCTCTCGGTTTCTCTTATGGACAACCCACTAATATAACACCCAACAATCTTTCCTTTCTGAAAGTCAGTTCTCTCCCGCCGCGACAAAGAAGCGGTAAAGAAGCTCACTTATACCATTTTCAAATTTAGTCTCGTGCAGTATTCCTTTGATTAGCTGTAACGACTCTCCTGAGGCTTCGACGTCCTCTATCACTGATTTTCTTTGGTCTGCCGGTACGTTTTGCTTCTTCCTGTGTCTTCCACGTATTCGGTACATCCAAAACAGTTGACTTAGGTATGTTCAAACGCCTCTCGGTTTCTCTTATGGACAACCCAATAATATAAGAGCCAACAATCTGTCCTTTCTCAAAGTCAGTTCTCTCCCGCCGCGACAAAGAAGCGGTAAAGAAGCTCACTTATACCATTTTCAAATTTAGTCTCGTGCAGTATTCCTTTGATTAGCTGTAACGACTCTCCTGAGGCTTCGACGACCTCTATCACTGATTTTCTTTGGTCTGCCGGTACGTTTTGCTGCTTCATTTGTCTTAAACTTATTCAGTACATCCAAAACAGTTGACTTGGGTATGTTCAAACGCCTCTCGGTTTCTCTTATGGACAACCCACTAATATAACACCCAACAATCTTTCCTTTTTCAAGGTCAGTTCTCTCCCGCCGCGACAAAGAAGCGGTAAAGAAGCTCACTTATACCATTTTCAAATTTAGTCTCGTGCAGTATTCCTTTGATTAGCTGTAACGACTCTCCTGAGGCTTCGACGTCCTCTATCACTGATTTTCTTTGGTCTGCCGGTTCGTTTTGCTGCTTCGTGTGTCTTCAACTTATTCAGTACATACAAAACAGTTGACTTGGGTATGTTTAAACGCCTCTCGGTTTCTCTTATGGACAACCCACTAAAATAACACCCAACAATCTGTCCTTTCTCAAAGTCAGTTCTCTCCCGCCGCGAGAAAGAAGCGGTATAGAAACTCACTTATACCATTTTCAAATTTTGTCTCGTGCAGTATTCCTTTGATTAATTGTAACGACTCTCCTGAGGCTTCGACGACCTCTATCACTGATTTTCTTTGGTCTGCCGGTTCGTTTTGCTGCTTCGTGTGTCTTCAACTTATTCAGTACATACAAAACAGTTGACTTGGGTATGTTTAAACGCCTCTCGGTTTCTCTTATGGACAACCCACTAATATACCACCCAAGAATCTTTCCTTTCTCAAAGTCAGTTCTCTCCCGCCGTGACAAAGAAGCGGTAAAGAAGCTCACTTATACCATTTTCAAATTTAGTCTCGTGCAGTATTCCTTTGATTAGCTGTAACGACTCTCCTGAGGCTTCGACGTCCTCTATCACTGATTTTCTTTGGTCTGCCGGTACGTTTTGCTGCTTCATTTGTCTTCTACTTATTCAGTACATCCAAAACAGTTGACTTGGGTATGTTTAAACGCCTCTCGGTTTCTCTTATGGACAACCCACTAATATAACACCCAACAATCTTTCCTTTCTCAAAGTCAGTTCTCTCCCGCCGCGACAAAGAAGCGGTAAAGAAGCTCACTTATACCATTTTCAAATTTAGTCTGGTGCAGTATTCCTTTGATTAGCTGTAACGACTCTCCTGAGGCTTCGACGTCCTCCATCACTGATTTTCTTTGGTCTGCCGGTACGTTTTGCTGCTTCATTTGTCTTCCACTTATTCAGTACATCCAAAACAGTTGACTTGGGTATGTTTAAACGCCTCTCGGTTTCTCTTATGGACAACCCACTAATATAACACCCAAGAATCTTTCCTTTTCAAGGTCAGTTCTCTCCCGCCGCGACAAAGAAGCGGTAAAGAAGCTCACTTATACCATTTTCAAATTTTGTCTCGTGCAGTATTCCTTTGATTAATTGTAACGACTCTCCTGAGGCTTCGACGACCTCTATCACTGAATTTCTTTGGTCTGCCGGTACGTTTTGCTGCTTCATGTGTCTTCCACTTATTCAGTACATCCAAAACAGTTGACTTGGGTATGTTTAAACGCCTCTCGGTTACCTCTAATGGACAACCCACTAATATAACACCCAAGAATCTTTCCTTTTTCAAGGTCAGTTCTCTCCCGCCGCGACAAAGAAGCGGTAAAGAAGCTCACTTATACCATTTTCAAATTTTGTCTCGTGCAGTATTCCTTTGATTAGCTGTAACGACTCTCCTGAGGCTTCGACGTCCTCTATCACTGATTTTCCTTGGTCTGCCGGTACGTTTTGCTGCTTCGTGTGTCTTCAACTTATTCAGTACATACAAAACAGTTGACTTGGGTATGTTTAAACGCCTCTCGGTTTCTCTTATGGACAACCCACTAATATACCACCCAACAATCTTTCCTTTCTCAAAGTCAGTTCTCTCCCGCCGCGACAAAGAAGCGGTAAAGAAGCTCACTTATACCATTTTCAAATTTAGTCTCGTGCAGTATTCCTTTGATTAGCTGTAACGACTCTCCTGAGGCTTCGACGTCCTCTATCACTGACTTTCTTTGGTCTGCCGGTACGTTTTGCTGCTTCATTTGTCTTCCACTTATTCAGTACATCCAAAACAGTTGACTTGGGTATGTTTAAACGCCTCTCGGTTTCTCTTATGGACAACCCACTAATATAACACCCAACAATCTTTCCTTTCTCAAGGTCAGTTCTCTCCCGCCGCGACAAAGAAGCGGTAAAGAAGCTCACTTATACCATTTTCAAATTTATTCTCGTGCAGTATTCCTTTGATTAGCTGTAACGACTCTCCTGAGGCTTCGACGACCTCTATCACTGATTTTCTTTGGTCTGCCGGTACGTTTTGCTGCTTCATGTGTCTTCCACTTATTCAGTACATCCAAACAGTTGACTTGGGTATGTTTAAACGCCTCTCGGTTTCTCTTATGGACAACCCACTAATATAACACCCAACAATCTTTCCTTTCTCAAAGTCAGTTCTCTCCCGCCGCGACAAAGAAGCGGTAAAGAAGCTCACTTATACCATTTTCAAATTTAGTCTCGTGCAGTATTCCTTTGATTAGCTGTAACGACTCTCCTGAGGCTTCGACGTCCTCTATCACTGATTTTCTTTGGTCTGCCGGTACGTTTTGCTGCTTCATTTGTCTTCCACTTATTCAGTACATCCAAAACAGTTGACTTGGGTATGTTTAAACGCCTCTCGGTTTCTCTTATGGACAACCCACTAATATAACACCCAACAGTCTTTCCTTTCTCAAAGTCACTTCTCTCCTGCTGCGACGTTTTCACTAAACCTCACAGTGCGATGTGATTGCGTTTACTGCAGGGTTGTTTTTATATCGTTTGCAGCTGTACCGCGCATCTTAACAATGCAGCGGATCCGTTCATTTGCTTTTGAAGGGGTGCCCGGTGACTTTTGTCAATATAGTGTATATCGAAAGCTTCCAAAATATCAAGTTTCGGGGTTGAATCTGGCTTGTCACTTAGTTTTGCTTGTTGAAAGAGAAATTTATGGTCCTTTTCGAAATAGTTTTTAGTCATCGAGGACTTCTTTACGTCACAGTTCCGAATGTAGGTCTTGTGCTCTTTCAATCGGAAACGCAAAGCTCTACGGGTCTGTCCTATATACGAAGCGCCACATTCACACGGAATCTCATAAATTCCCCACAAGTTTTTTCTTCAACGTAGTCCTTCGATCCTAAAAAGTTCACGAAAAGTTGAAGAAAAGCAATTGCTGCACTACAGAGAATTCCAGGAATTGATTACCGAAGGAGAAAGTAAATATTTCCCCCTTCTCTCAGTGACAACGTAAACATGGAAAATGTCCGATAATTTTAAAGAATGCTGAAGAAATATTAAGCTTTTTAATTGACTTTTACTTTTTTTCTCTTTTTGTACGTTTTCCAACCGTAATTTGAAGAAGCACACGTGCTCCAGCTTTGTCCGTATGCCCGCACAATAACTCGCGTAAAAATGGTTCGATGTTGATGAAATTTTAACATGTGGTAGGGAACCACCTGGGGACGAACCCTATTCAAAATGGGACAAATGGGGTCAAAGGTGACGACATAGGAGCAGGATTCATTCCATTGCCCTTATGCGTCATAACTTGCGTAAATATGGTTCGATTTCAATGAAAGTTTAGTATGTCGTAGAGGACCACCTGGGGACGAACCCTATTGAAAATGGGTGAAGTGCGGTCAAAGGTCAGGACATAGGAGCGGGATGCATTCCATTGCCCTTATCATAACTTACGTAAAAATGGTTCGATTTCGATGAAATTTTAACATGTGGTAGGGAACCACCTGGGGACGAACCCTATTCAAAATGGGACAAATGGGGTCAAAGGTGACGACATAGGAGCAGGATTCATTCCATTGCCCTTATGCGTCATAACTTGCGTAAATATGGTTCGATTTCAATGAAAGTTTAGTATGTCGTAGAGGACCACCTGGGGACGAAATTTATTGAAAATGGGTAAAGTGCGGTCAAAGGTCAGGACATAGGAGCGGGATGCATTCCATTGCCCTTATCATAACTTACGTAAAAATGGTTCGATTTCGATGAAATTTTAACATGTGGTAGGGAACCACCTGGGGACGAACCCTATTCAAAATGGGACAAATGGGGTCAAAGGTGACGACATAGGAGCAGGATTCATTCCATTGCCCTTATGCGTCATAACTTGCGTAAATATGGTTCGATTTCAATGAAAGTTTAGTATGTCGTAGAGGACCACTTGGGGACGAATCCTGTTGATAATGGGTGAGTGGAGTTAAAGGTCAGGACATAGGAGCAGGATGTATTCCACTGTCCTTATGCGTCATAACTTGCGTAAAAATGGTTCGATTTTGATGAAATTTTAACATGTAGTAGGGAACCACCTGGGGACGAACCCTATTGAAAATGGGACAAATGGGGTCAAAGGTGACTACATAGGAGCAGGATTCATTCCATTGCTCTTATGCGTCATAACTTGCGTAAATATGGTTCGATTTCAATGAAATTTTAGTATGTCGTAGAGGACCACCTGGAGACGAACCTTATTGAAAATGGGTGAGTGGAGTTAAAGGTCAGGACATAGGAGCAGGATGTATTCCACTGTCCTTATGCGTCATAACTTGCGTAAAAATGGTTCGATTTTGATGAAATTTTAACATGTGGTAGGGAACCACCTGGGGACGAACCCTATTCAAAATGGGACAAATGGGGTCAAAGGTGACTACATAGGAGCAGGATTCATTCCATTGCTCTTATGCGTCATAACTTGCGTAAATATGGTTCGATTTCAATGAAATTTTAGTATGTCGTAGAGGACCACCTGGAGACGAACCTTATTGAAAATGGGTGAGTGGAGTTAAAGGTCAGGACATAGAAGCAGGATGTATTCCACTGTCCTTATGCGTCATAACTTGCGTAAAAATGGTTCGATTTCGATGAAATTTTAACATGTGGTAGGGAACCACCTGGGGACGAACCCTATTCAAAATGGGACAAATGGGGTCAAAGGTGACGACATAGGAGCAGGATTCATTCCATTGCTCTTATGCGTCATAACTCGCTTAAAAATGGTTCGATTTTGATGAAATTTGAACATGTGGTAGGGAACCACCTGGGGACGAACCCTATTCAAAATGGGACAAATGGGGTCAAAGGTGACGACATAGGAGCAGGATTCATTCCATTGCCCTTATGCGTCATAACTTGCGTAAATATGGTTCGATTTCAATGAAAGTTTAGTATGTCGTAGAGGACCACCTGGGGACGAACCTTATTGAAAATGGGTGAGTGGAGTTAAACGTCAGGACATAGGAGCAGGATGTATTCCACTGTCCTTATGCATCATAACTTGCGTAAAAATGGTTCGATTTCGATGAAATTTTAACATGTGGTAGAGAACCACCTGCGGACGAACCCTATTCAAAATGGGACAAATGGGGTCAAAGGTGACGACATAGGAGCGGGATTCATTCCATAGCCCTTATGCGTCATAACTTGCGTAAATATGGTTCGATTTCAATGAAATTTTAGTATGTCGTAGAGGACGACCTGGGGACGAACCCTGTTGAAATTGGGTGAGTGGAGTTAAAGGTCAGGACATAGGAGCAGGATGTATTCCACTGTCCTTATGCGTCATAACTTGCGTAAAAATGGTTCGATTTCGATGTAATTTTAACATGTGGTAGGGAACCACCTGGGGACGAACCCTATTCAAAATGGGACAAATGGGGTCAAAGGTGACGACATAGGAGCAGGATTCATTCCATTGCCCTTATGCGTCATAACTTGCGTAAATATGGTTCGATTTCAATGAAAGTTTAGTACGTCGTAGAGGACCACCTGGGGACGAACCTTATTGAAAATGGGTGAGTGGAGTTAAAGGTCAGGACATAGGAGCAGGATGTATTCCATTGTCCTTATGCGTCATAATTTGCGTAAAAATGGTTCGATTTCGATGAACTTTTAACATGTGGTAGGGAACCACCTGGGGACGAACTCTGTTGAAAATGGGACAAATGGGGTCAAAGGTGACGACATAAGAGCGGGATTCATTCCATTGCCCTTATGCGTCATAACTTGGGTAAAAATGGTTCGATTTCAATGAAAGTTTAGTATGTCGTAGAGGACCACCTGGGGACGAACCCTATTGAAAATGGGTGAAGTGCGGTCAAAGGTCATGACATAGGAGCGGGATGCATTCCATTGCCCTTATGCGTTATAACTTACGTAAAAATGGTTCGATTTCGATGAAATTTTAACATGTGGTAGGGAACCACCTGGGGACGAACCCTATTCAAAATGGGACAAATGGGGCCAAAGGTGACGACATAAGAGAAGGATTCATTCCATCGCCCTTATGCGTTATAACTTACATAAGAATGCTTCGATTCAGACAAAACTTTTCATGTTGTTCCGGAAGTATACTTTACCGGTTCTGTTGAATATCATCGAAATGGGGTCAAAGGTCGTGCCATAGGAGCGAGATTTATTCTACAGCCATTACCCTCATTACTTGAGTAATAACTTGAGTAATGATTTCTGGTATGTTAGAAAGCGTATCATAATCAATGCATCGCATGATTTTACCAACTTGTTTCTTTTTTTTAAGATGGTTCTGGTATTTCAAAGCTGTGGCAACGATCATCCTCGCATTGCCTGTGGACTATTGAAGAAAATCGTCAGCCAATCGTCAACGCAGTAAAGCCGGATAACCAAGCCATCGCAATAGGAGGCGAAGATGGAAAAATTAATATCTACGACGTCCAATCACAAAAGTTCATAAGAGCTCTGCAGCGCAGGTATTTGGAGCTTTTGAATGCAAAGCTGTTTCATGCAAATTTTTTTACGTGTCTCTGTTGCTCAAAATATAATGTGACGCAGCGGGGTCGGGCAGAGGGGGCAGGTGCCCCCTCACTCATTTGCCTGCAGGTGCGAAACATCTCATTTTCCCCCTCACTTTTGTTCCTTTTGACGTAAAAACCGTGATCAACAAATTTTTGGAAGGAAATTTGTTTACGATTGATTAAATACTTATAATTTCTAAATTATAACAAATAGCTAAAATCTAATAACTGACATAAAAAGAGTAATAACCAATGATTCTAAAAATATCAACTTCGAGGTCATGCGCATGCGCGAGGAGAAGGGAGGGCGTCCGCCATTTTGGGATCGAATACCCTGAGTCAAGCGCCTTGAAATCAGTATAACTCGAGATCGCGTAGATGTAGGATCGTGATATTGGTCTCAAACGATTCGTCTGGATGAGATCTATCTAAAAACATATAATAAAACATTTAATAAGCGCTTTATAAGTTATAAGTCATAAACGAAAACATTTTTGTGAGAAAATCAAAATGTCTAATTATTATTTGAAGCAAAAGTTCGTCTCAAAATACTACAAACGCATATCACAAGAAAACTCAAAAAGTAGAATAAGCCCAAAAAGATTAATGTACACAGTGCGTCAAAGAATTTTTGACACTGGGTCTGTAAAATGAAATAGAAACAAGAAATTATAATTTGTTTTGGTTTGTTATTCAAAATAAGTGCCTCCGACTTCAATACACTTGTTACAGCGATTTAATAATGATTCGAATGCCTGTTCCAGTTCACTTTGCGGAATTGCTTCCAAAGCACGCGTCGAAGCTGTTTGTATGGTCGAAATATCATCAAAATAGCACCCTTTTAACGTCATTTTAAGTTTTGGGAACAAAGAAAAGTCGCAGGGTGCTAAATCAGGCGAATACGGTGGATGATTCAACACACAGACGGTATTTTTTGCCAAAAATCTACGAACAAGAAGTGAGGTGTGACTGGGTGCATTATCGTGCAACAAACACTAACTGTTTTCATCCCGATATTCTGGACGAATGCAACAAATTCTGCCCATCAAACGCCTCAAAACATTTAAATAAAACTCACTAGTAATTGTTTGTCCGCTTGGAACAAATTATTTGTGGATAATACCCTTACTATCGAAGAATGTAATGAGCATTGTTTTGATTTTCGATGGAACTTTTCTTGTTTTTTCTGCTTGTGGCGAGTTTTTTGACTTACATTCCGCACTTTGTCGCTTTGTTTTAGGATCATATTGAAAACACCATGTTTCATCACCTGTAACTATCGATTTTAAGAAGTTTGGATCATTTTCAGCGGCTGAAATGATGTTTCTGCAATGTGCACTTCTCCTTGATTTTTGTTCATTCGTTAACGTGTGTGGAACAAATTTAGCGCAGACTTTTGTTTTGCCCAAATCTTCATGCAGGATGGTTCGAGTCGTTTCTTTGTTGATGTTTAAAGACGCTTCCATCATTCTTAGTGACGCACATCGATTGTTTGCCACGAAATCACGCACTTTTTCAATAATCTCAGGTGTCCTAGATGTACTTGGTCTTCCGGTATGCTTATCATCTTCTATCGTCTCTCTTCCGTCCAAAAAACGTTTGGGCCACAGGAAAACATTTGATCTACTTAAACAAAACTCACCGTAAACTTGCTTCATCATTCGGTACCTTTCCGAGGCACTTTTACCAAGTTTTGCGTTAATTTTTTTTTTTTTTTGATTGGAGGTTTAACGACCACCGTGAGCAACTCAATGGGCTATGAGCATTCGCCTGTCCCTAATTTAGGGTCACTGGTTCCAGGGAAGGGAGAGAGCCAGTGCCGTAAGACAAACACAACATCCATGCCTAACTAGGATTCGAACCCAGACCCTGTTCGGACGAATGATCAGAGGCCATCGCTTAGACCACTGCGCCACCGGGGCGGCTGCTTGGAGGTTTAACGACCACCGTGAGCAACTCAATAAGCATTCGCCCGTCCCTAATTTAGGGTCACTGGTTCCAGGGAAGGGAGAGAGCCAGTGCCGTAAGACAAACACAACATCCATGCCTAACCGGGATTCGAACCCAGACCCCGTTCGGACGAATGATCAGAGGCCACCGCTTAGACCACTGCGCCACCGGGGCGGCGCGTTAAATTTAATAACAGCCCTTTGTTCCATCTTAATAATTGAACATGAAAAAAAATTTGACTTCTCTAATGAACGGCCGTTTCGTTTGAGTTACTTTAACAACTGAGCAGTACTTTTGGCAGAAAGCAAGCAGATGGTCACGGTTTATAACGCATTCGCGATTACACTGGTGGCGCCACCGTAGGCTAAAATCTAGCGCCAGTCTACAGACAGGTTGGTTGCAGGCGCTCAACTGGCCTCCTCCTAACCAACACACGGCCATAACTGGCACCCAGGCAGAACCGGCTTTCATCAGAAAACACAACAGATCTCCACTCCGTCCTCCAATGAGCTCTAGCTTGACACCAGTGACGTCGCAAACGGCAGTGGTTTGGAGTAAGTGGAATGCACGCTACAGGGCGTCTGGTTCGGAGCTGTCCGTCAAGTAACCGATTTGTAACAGTTCGTTGTGTCACTGTGGTGGCAACTGCAGCTCCAATTGCTGCCGCAGACGCGGTACGATGCGCCACGGCCATACGCCGTACACGGCGGTCTTCCCTCTCAGTAGTGCCACGTAGCCTGCCGGAACCCAGTCTTCTTGAGGCAGTACCTTCCCTTGACCACCGCTGCCAACAATCATGCACAGTGTCTACATTCCTGCCAAGTCGTTCTGCAATATTGCGGAAAGAAAATCCACATGGCCGGCCGGAACCCGGTCTTTTTGAGGCAGTACCTTCCCTTGACCACCGCTGCCAACAATCATGCACAGTGGCTACATTCCTGCCAAGTCGTTCTGCGATATTGCGGAAAGAAAATCCACCTTCTCGTAGCCCTATTACACGACCTCGTTGAAACTCCGTGAGCTGTTGATAATGGCTTCTTCGTCTTCTTAAAGGCGTTCTTGACTAGCATCAACACACTACGTCGAATCTCAACGATAACTAACTCTCACGAACGTTACAGCGCGTATTTACAACAAACCTGCTTTGCATGTTCCGAGGGGCGCTACTAGCGCCACACGTATGCGCCGAGCGCGAAATTTGCATAGACGTCGTCTTACAGATGTACTCTCACCGCCTACCAACTGTCATTTTTCTAACACAACCCTTTCTTGGTGTTGGGATTTTTTTCCTGTCAGTGTATGTTGCGCTTCCGTGTTGGCACACAGAGGTCGAAGACCGTCCGGAAGTTCAAAGAACATCGTCCGTCCGATGCTGAAAGGTTGAATAAGCATCACTCTGCTAATCTCATCAACGCCCTAGTGCCCTCGCAGTCTATGTTAAGTAGTGGGCGTTGTCACGAGCGTCGAAAACAGCAGACAGTGCGATCGGCGTCAGTCTCCAGCAGACAGTGAACGAAATTTCTCTTGGCTAGTTAGTAGTTACATTTGTTTTCTTTCTGGTTCTGGTGAAAAGTCTCATTTTACATTCTTGAATTATTTTTTTGCACGTATTGTGCGTGATACATGAAAGTGGGGTACTTCTTCCCAAACCAAACTTTGAAATGACATGTCCGCAAAACGACCAATCCATGATGATTTTTTGGGATAAGTGTTAATCGGAAGAAGAAAAGTAATTTTTTTTTTTTTTTTTTTTGATTGGAGGTTTAACGACCACCGTGAGCAACTCAATGGGCTATAAGCAGTCGCCCGTCTCTAATTTAGGGTCACTGGTTCCAGGGAAGGGAGAGAGCCAGTGCCGTAAGACAAACACAACATCCATGCCTCACCGGGATTCGAACCCGGACCCCCTACGGACGAATGATCAGAGGCCAGCGCCTTAGACCACTGCGCCACCTGGGCGGCGAAAAGTAAATTAAGCGATAGTGTCTACAAAGCGGATAATGATTATCAGACGGCTACAACTTCATCAACAGCGTGTGGTGAATCATTAGGAATCAACGAGGATTCTTTAAGTGCTTGTAGTGATTCAATGGACATTTTTTATGAACGCAACGTTTGTGAAAATAAAACACTGGAAGGACCACATGGTCGCAAAACTAAAAAATGTTGAACTCGAAGAGCTTGATAAAGCAACTTCACCTTCGGATCAATCCAAACAGCGTATATTAAAACAGTTCCCACAAAAAATAATACGGTAAAAACCAAAGAAGCTCCCAGGCATATTACACTGCCGGACAATTGCTAAGGACGGATGACAATAGCAACCATAAAATGGAAGACAGGAAAATGTGGAAATTAGCATAAGTGCGGGATACAGTAAGACGTGTTGTTTTGGATTGCCGAACTTGTTCGTGACGTCATAGCGCTGATAAGAGATATAAAGGATTTGACGCGTATTGACCGTTGTTGTTCAAACGCAAAGTTGAAAGGGAAAGAATCAATTGACGAACTTGCAATTTTCAGTATGTCTTCCCGACATCACCTAGATGATTTTACGCGTGGCCGTATTATTGGCAAGATTGAAGAAGGGCGAAAAATAACAGATGTTGCCAGGGAGTTCGACGTCAGCCACAGTGTTGTTTCAAGGCTTTGGAAATCATTTCAAACAAATGGAGAGTGTAGCAAACGTCACGAGGGAGGTCGTGTTCGCAGTACGACACCTGCAGAAGATCGGTACATAGTGCTATCAACAAAAAGACACCGGCGCAGCACAGCTAGTGAGGTAGCAAATCAGTTTATGGCTGCTACTGGCAAGCGGATCTCTCGAAAAACTGTCGCCAGACGTTTGCATGAAGGAAGATTATAAGCCTGCCGTCCTGTTGTGTGCATCCCATTGTCCAGACGTCACCGTACCGCCCGTTTGCAATGGTGCCATCAACATCGCAATTGGACTGATAACGACTGGTCTGCTGTCCTCTTCTCAGAGGAGAGTAGATACAGTCTATCGTCTGATTGTCGACGACAACTGATCTGGCGGGATAGTGGTACTGCATATTGTCCAGCAAACATACAGGATATCCGACATGTAGTGTCATGGTATGGGCTGGCATCATGATCAATGGCCGTACGTCCCTCTATGTGCTTCCAACTGGGACTATGACTGGCCAACGATACATTAATGATGTTCTGCTACCTCATGTTCGCATGTTCCGTGGTGCTGTCGGTGATAGATTCATTTTCATGGATGACAACGCAACATGTCATCGAACAGTCGCTGTCCAGGAGTGTCTTGAGAGCCTCGTATGGCCAGTACGTCACCCAGATCTGAATCTCATTGAAAATGTGTGGGATGCTTTGAGGAGGAGTCCTGCTGGTCGCCAATGCCCTCCAATAAACAAGGACACCCTCATCCGTGCACTGACAGAGGAATGGGATAAATTACCCCAACAGCTGCTTGATAATGTTGTGCAAAGCATGACACGACGTGTGGAATCTTGCATCGCCCTCCATGGTGGCCATATCCCGTATTGACATCTTACGCCGGAACGCCTGCGGACGGTAATTACATTTTTTTCACGTTTACGTATTCTGCACAAAATGGCCTGTTTGTCCCTTGAACACGTTCCAAAGCCGTCTGGATTTCAGAGCACAATAAATTGTCTTTCTTGTAATGTCCTGGCATTCTGACATTATTTTATTTCACTTGGCATCCAACCACACTTACTGTTTCATGCGCTATATAGCCGTTTAGGATCCGTCTTAGCAATTCTCCAGCAGTGTAGTATAACACGTTTCCATGGCTTGCATGTACAGACTTACTTGGTGTCGTGAACCTCCTTATAAGAAAATGAAATCAAGAAGCGTAGAGTTATCAGTTGCCGCACTTCGAAGTGCTGCATGTTCTGTGGGGTCAAGAAAAGCTTTGTTTAGGGTAAGCGACGGCGGTTTTTGAAAATTCTTGACTTTAATTATATATCTATATATAAATCATAATTCGCCCCCCCCTCCCAGATATTAGAGCGCCCACCCTAGAGCACCCCCTCCCCGGTGAAAAAATTCTGGCGCCGTCCCTGCATGACAGTGTCCGTCCACATCGTACTTAATTGTTGCTTGCAAGGCACTAAAAGATTGGGATGCAAATTCCAACTGGAATGATGACTGGAAAGATGTCACCTGATCTGTCAAATCACGATTTCTACTCTATCACGCAGATGGAAGGGTTTCAACGCTTTCATGCAGACGGAAGTGTTTCTGCTCTATCACGCAGATGGAAGGGTTTCAACGCTTTCATGCAGACGGAAGTGTTTCTGCTCTATCACGCAGATGGAAGGGTTTCAACGCTTTCATGCAGACGGAAGTGTTTCTGCTCTATCACGCAGATGGAAGGGTTTCAACGCTTTCATGCAGACGGAAGTGTTTCTGCTCTATCACGCAGATGGAAGGGTTTCAACGCTTTCATGCAGACGGAAAGTGTTTCTGCTCTATCACGCAGATGGAAGGGTTTCAACGCTTTCATGCAGACGGAAGTGTTTCTGCTCTATCACGCAGATGGAAGGGTTTCAACGCTTTCATGCAGACGGAAGTGTTTCTGCTCTATCACGCAGATGGAAGGGTTTCAACGCTTTCATGCAGACGGAAGTGTTTCTGCTCTATCACGCAGATGGAAGGGTTTCAACGCTTTCATGCAGACGGAAGTGTTTCTGCTCTATCATGCAGACGGAAGTGTTTCTGCTCTATCACGCAGATGGAAGGGTTTCAACGCTTTCATGCAGACGGAAGTGTTTCTGCTCTATCACGCAGATGGAAGGGTTTCAACGCTTTCATGCAGACGGAAGTGTTTCTGCTCTATCACGCAGATGGAAGGGTTTCAACGCTTTCATGCAGACGGAAGTGTTTCTGCTCTATCACGCAGATGGAAGGGTTTCAACGCTTTCATGCAGACGGAAGTGTTTCTGCTCTATCACGCAGATGGAAGGGTTTCAACGCTTTCATGCAGACGGAAGTGTTTCTGCTCTATCATGCAGACGGAAGTGTTTCTGCTCTATCACGCAGATGGAAGGGTTTCAACGCTTTCATGCAGACGGAAGTGTTTCTGCTCTATCATGCAGACGGAAGTGTTTCTGCTCTATCACGCAGATGGAAGGGTTTCAACGCTTTCATGCAGACGGAAGTGTTTCTGCTCTATCACGCAGATGGAAGGGTTTCAACGCTTTCATGCAGACGGAAGTGTTTCTGCTCTATCACGCAGATGGAAGGTTTCAAATCTATTATTCAGATGGGAAGGTTTCAACTGTATATTGAAGATGGGAGGGTTTCAACTGTATATCGCAGATGGAAGGGTTTGAAATCTATCATGCAGATGTTTTGGGTTTCAAACCTATCACGCAGAAGGAATGGTTTCAACTCTATCACGTAAGATGGAAGGGTTTCACATCTATCACGTAAGATGGAAGGGTTTCAACTCTATCACGTAATTAGAAGGGTTTGTTTCTGTCACTCACATGGGAGGGTTTCAATTCTATCACGTAAATGGAAGGGTTTCTCTTTATCACTCAGATGGGAGAGTTTCAACTCTATCACGTAATTGGAAAGGTTTCTCTCTATCAATCAGATGGGAGGGTTTAAACTCTATCACGTAAATGGAAGAGTTTCAACTCTATTCGCTAAGATGGAAGGGTTTCAACTCTATTCGTAAGATGGAAGGGTTTCAAACCTATCACGCAGATGGAAGGGTTTCAAGTCTATCACTGAGATGGAAGGGTTTCAAATCTACTACTAAGATGGTAGGGTTTCAACTGTATAACGCAGATGGAAGGGTTTCAACTCTATCACGTAAATGGAAGGGTTTCGCTCTATCACTCAGATGGGAAGGTTTCAACTGTACGACCTATCACGCAGATGGAAGGGTTTCAAACCTATCACGCAGATGGAAGGGTTTCAACTCTATTACTCAGATGTGAGGGTTTCAACTGTACATCACAGATGGAAGGGTTTCAACTCTATGTTTCAAACCTGTGATGCAGATTTTTGGGTTTCAAACCTATCATGCAAATTTTTTGGGTTTCAAACCTATCACGCAGATGGAAGGGTTTCAACTCTATTACTCAGATGTGAGGGTTTCAACTGTACATCACAGATGGAAGGGTTTCAACTCTATCACGCAGATGGAAAAGTTTCAACTCTATGTTTCAAACCTGTGATGCAGATTTTTGGGTTTCAAACCTATCATGCAAATTTTTTGGGTTTCAAACCTATCACGCAGATGGAAGGGTTTCAACTCTATTCGTAAGATGGAAGGGTTTCAACTCTATTCGTAAGATGGGAGGGTTTCAACTGTATAATGCAGATGGGAGGGTTTCATTTGTATAACGCAGATGGAAGGGTTTCAACTGTATAATGCAGATGGGAGGGTTTCATTTGTATAACGCAGATGGAAGGGTTTCAACTGTATAACGCAGATGGAAGGGTTTCAACTCTATTCGTAAGATGGAAGGGTTTCAACTCTATTCGTAAGATGGGAGGGTTTCAACTGTATAATGCAGATGGGAGGGTTTCATTTGTATAACGCAGATGGAAGGGTTTCAGCTGTATAATGCAGATGGGAGGGTTTCATTTGTATAACGCAGATGGAAGGGTTTCAACTGTATAACGCAGATGGAAGGGTTTCAACTCTATTCGTAAGATGGAAGGGTTTCAACTCTATTCGTAAGATGGGAGGTTTTCAACTGTATAATGCAGATGGGAGGGTTTTCATTTGTATAACGCAGATGGAAGGGTTTCAACTGTATAATGCAGATGGGAGGGTTTCACTTGTATAACGCAGATGGAAGGGTTTCAACTGTATAACGCAGATGGAAGGGTTTCAACTCTATCACGCAAAGGGAAGGGTTTCTCTCTATCACTCAGATGGGAGGGTTTCAACTGTATCTCGCAGATCGAAGGGTGCGTGAATTTAATGTCATCTTTCTTGTTTTTAGGAATAAACGGGTCTTAAAAAAGAGAATGAGAAAGGGACAGGGAATAATTTTTACTGCGCTGCAAAACATTGTGAAACCTATATTTTGTATGATTCTCTCTTTTCCCGCCATGCGTATTTTATTCGTTTAAGAGAAAACTCTGAATTTTCAGTGAAGACGAAGATGTTATGGACGGACATACCATGAGAATATTTGCTGTGAAGTATCATCCTCATCATCCGAACGAGCTAATAAGTGGCGGCTGGGATAATAGTGTATTGGTAAGTCCCAAATTCATATATTTTGTTTGTTTTAAGAATTATATTGTGGGATATTAGACGAATCGTACCTGGCGCATCCCGTGCACGATGTATGGACGATGCAGCCTCTATACGCTGAATATTCTGCAGTGTTAATGATTCTATCGTAGGTACCAATTTGCAAACATCCTAACCACTGGAAGTATTCGCTCTTTTTTATGCTTTCCAACCGTAGGTTGAAGAAGCGTATATGCTACAGCTTTGTCCGTCCGTCTGTCCGTCCGTCCGTCCGTCCGCCTGTCGGCACGATAACTCACGTAAAAATGGTTCGATTTCGATGAAATTTTAGTATGTGGTAGGGGACCACCAGGGGACGAACCCTATTAAAAATGGGTGAAGTGGGGTCAAAGGTCACGCCATAAGAGCAGGGTCCATTCAATTGCCCTTATGCGTCATAACTTGCGTAAATATAGTTCGATTTCGATGAAATTTCAGTATGTGGTAGGGGACCACCAGGGGACGAAACCTATTGAAAATGGGTGAAGTGGGGTCAAAGGTCACGCCATAAGAGCGGGATCCATTCAATTACCCTTATGCGTCATAACTTGCGTAAATATAGTTCGATTTCGATGAAATTTCAGTATGTGGTAGGGGACCACCAGGGGACGAACCCTATTGAAAATGGGTGAAGTGGGGTCAAAGGTCACGCCATAAGAGCGGGATCCATTCAATTACCCTTATGCGTCATAACTCACGTAAAAATGGTTCGATTTCGATGAAATTTTAGTATGTGGTAGGGGACCACCAGGGGACGAACCCTATTGAAAATGGGTGAAGTGGGGTCAAAGGTCACGCCATAAGAGCGGGATCCATTCAATTACCCTTATGCGTCATAACTTGCGTAAATATAGTTCGATTTCGATGAAATTTCAGTATGTGGTAGGGGACCACCAGGGACGAACCCTATTGAAAATGGGTGAAGTGGGGTCAAAGGTCACGCCATAAGAGCGGGATCCATTCAATTACCCTTATGCGTCATAACTTGCGTAAATATGGTTCGATTTCGATGAAATTTTAGTATGTGGTAGGGAACCACCAGGGGACGAACCCTATTGAAAATGGGTGAAGTGAGGTCAAAGGTCACGCCATAAGAGCGGGATCCATTCAATTACCCTTATGCGTCATAACTTGCGTAAATATGGTTCGATTTCGATGAAATTTTAGTATGTGGTAGGGGACCACCAGGGGACGAACCCTATTGAAAATGGGTGAAGTGGGGTCAAAGGTCACGCCATGAGAGCGGGATCCATTCAATTACCCTTATGCGTCATAACTTGCGTAAATATGGTTCGATTTCGATGAAATTTCAGTATGTGGTAGGGGACCACCAGGGGACGCACCCTATTGAAAATGGGTGAAGTGGGGTCAAAGGTCACGCCATAAGAGCAGGATACATTGAATTGCCCTTATGCGTCATAACATGCGTAAATATGGTTCGATTTCGATTAAATTTCAGTATGTGGTAGGGGACCACCAGGGGACGAACCCTGTTGAAAATGGGTGAAGTGGGGTCAAAGGTCACGCCATAAGAGCAGGATCCATTCAATTGCCCTTATGTGTCATCACTTGCGTAAATATGGTTCGATTTCGATGAAATTTTAGTATGTGGTAGGGGACCACCAGGGGACGAACCCTATTGAAAATGGGTGAAGTGGGGTCAAAGGTCACGCCATAAGAGCGGGATCCATTCAATTACCCTTATGCGTCATAACTTGCGTAAATATGGTTCGATTTCGATGAAATTTCAGTATGTGGTAGGGGACCACCAGGGGACGAACCCTATTGAAAATGGGTGAAGTGAGGTCAAAGGTCACGCCATAAGAGCGGGATCCATTCAATTACCCTTATGCGTCATAACTTGCGTAAATATGGTTCGATTTCGATGAAATTTTAGTATGTGGTAGGGGACCACCAGGGGACGAACCCTATTGAAAATGGGTGAAGTGGGGTCAAAGGTCACGCCATGAGAGCGGGATCCATTCAATTGCCCTTATGCGTCATAACTTGCGTAAATATGGTTCGATTTCGATGAAATTTTAGTATGTGGTAGGGGACCACCAGGGGACGAACCCTATTGAAAATGGGTGAAGTGGGGTCAAAGGTCACGCCATAAGAGCGGGATCCATTCAATTACCCTTATGCGTCATAACTTGCGTAAATATGGTTCGATTTCGATGAAATTTTAGTATGTGGTAGGGGACCACCAGGGGACGAACCCTATTGAAAATGGGTGAAGTGGGGTCAAAGGTCACGCCATGAGAGCGGGATCCATTCAATTACCCTTATGCGTCATAACTTGCGTAAATATGGTTCGATTTCGATGAAATTTCAGTATGTGGTAGGGGACCACCAGGGGACGAACCCTATTGAAAATGGGTGAAGTGGGGTCAAAGGTCACGCCATAAGAGCAGGATACATTGAATTGCCCTTATGCGTCATAACATGCGTAAATATGGTTCGATTTCGATTAAATTTCAGTATGTGGTAGGGGACCACCAGGGGACGAACCCTATTGAAAATGGGTGAAGTGGGGTCAAAGGTCACGCCATGAGAGCGGGATCCATTCAATTACCCTTATGCGTCATAACTTGCGTAAATATGGTTCGATTTCGATGAAATTTCAGTATGTGGTAGGGGACCACCAGGGGACGAACCCTATTGAAAATGGGTGAAGTGGGGTCAAAGGTCACGCCATAAGAGCAGGGTCCATTCAATTGCCCTTATGCGTCATAATTTGCGTAAATATAGTTCGATTTCGATGAAATTTTAGTATGTGGTAGGGGACCACCAGGGGACGAACCCTGTTGAAAATGGGTGAAGTGGGGTCAAAGGTCACGCCATAAGAGCAGGATCCATTCAATTGCCCTTATGTGTCATAACTTGCGTAAATATGGTTCGACTTCGATGAAATTTTAGTATGTGGTAGGGGACCACCAGGGGACGAACCCTATTGAAAATGGGTGAAGTGGGGTCAAAGGTCACGCCATAAGAGCGGGATCCATTCAATTACCCTTATGCGTCATAACTTGCGTAAATATGGTTCGATTTCGATGAAATTTTAGTATGTGGTAGGGGACCACCAGGGGACGAACCCTATTGAAAATGGGTGAAGTGGGGTCAAAGGTCACGCCATGAGAGCGGGATCCATTCAATTACCCTTATGCGTCATAACTTGCGTAAATATGGTTCGATTTCGATGAAATTTCAGTATGTGGTAGGGGACCACCAGGGGACGAACCCTATTGAAAATGGGTGAAGTGGGGTCAAAGGTCACGCCATAAGAGCAGGATACATTGAATTGCCCTTATGCGTCATAACATGCGTAAATATGGTTCGATTTCGATTAAATTTCAGTATGTGGTAGGGGACCACCAGGGGACGAACCCTGTTGAAAATGGGTGAAGTGGGGTCAAAGGTCACGCCATAAGAGCAGGATCCATTCAATTGCCCTTATGTGTCATCACTTGCGTAAATATGGTTCGATTTCGATGAAATTTTAGTATGTGGTAGGGGACCACCAGGGGACGAACCCTATTGAAAATGGGTGAAGTGGGGTCAAAGGTCACGCCATAAGAGCGGGATCCATTCAATTACCCTTATGCGTCATAACTTGCGTAAATATGGTTCGATTTCGATGAAATTTTAGTATGTGGTAGGGGACCACCAGGGGACGAACCCTATTGAAAATGGGTGAAGTGAGGTCAAAGGTCACGCCATAAGAGCGGGATCCATTCAATTACCCTTATGCGTCATAACTTGCGTAAATATGGTTCGATTTCGATGAAATTTTAGTATGTGGTAGGGGACCACCAGGGGACGAACCCTATTGAAAATGGGTGAAGTGGGGTCAAAGGTCACGCCATAAGAGCAGGATCCATTCAATTGCCCTTATGCGTCATAACATGCGTAAATATGGTTCGATTTCGATGAAATTTCAGTATGTGGTAGGGGACCACCAGGGGACGAACCCTATTGAAAATGGGTGAAGTGGGGTCAAAGGTCACGCCATAAGAGCGGGATCCATTCAATTACCCTTACGCGTCATAACTTGCGTAAATATGGTTCGATTTCGATGAAATTTTAGTATGTGGTAGGGGACCACCCGGGGACGAACCCTATTGAAAATTGGCAAATTGGGTTCAAAGGTCAGGCAGGGCATAAGAGCGGGATATATTCCATTGCCCTTATACGTCATAACTTGCTTAAAAATGGTTCGATTTCGATAAAATTTTGGTATGTGGTAAGGAACCACCTGGGAACGAAACCTATTGAAAATGGGTGGAATGGGGTCAAATATCAGGGCATAAAAGCGGGATCCATTTCATTGCCTTTATGCGTCATAACATGGGTAAATATGGTTCGATTTCAAAGAAATTTTAGTATGTGGTAGGGAACCACCGGGCACGAACCCTATTGAAAATGGGCGAAAGGGGTCAAAGGTCAGGCAGGGCATAAAAGCGGTATTTGTTCTATTGCCCTTATGCGTCATAACTTGCGTAAAAATATTTCGATTTCGATGAAATGTTAGTATGTGGTAGGGAGCCACTGGGGACGAACCCTATTGAAAATGGGCGAAATGGGGTTAAAGGTCAGGACACTGGAGTGGTATCCATTCCATTGCCCTTGTGCATCATAACTTATCAAAAAATGTTTCGATTGCGACAAAACGTTATCATGTTGTTCCGGAGGTATATAGTGAACCGGTTCTGTTGAATATCAACGAAATGGGGTCAAAGGTCACTGCACAAAAGCAAGATTTATTCCACAGCCATTATTCTCATATCTTGCGTAAAACTGCTTCTATTGCGACAAAACTTTAGTATGTTATTCTTGGGGTGTACTGAACCGGTTCTGTTGAATATCATCAAAATGCGGTCAAAGGTCAGGGCGCAGTTGCGAGATTTATTCCACAGCCATTTCCCACATAACTTGAGTAATAATTTCTGGTATGTTGGAAAGCGTATCATAATCAATGCATTGCATGATTTTACTAACTTGTTTAAGTCTTTGTGGGAGAATTATGATATCAGAGCTTAGAGATAATATCTTTGAATTATATGAACACGGAAAGGATCTCAGAAGTTTCGCAATTTCTCTTCACGAACTACGTTCATTGTCTTTCCATCAAGAGGTAAAATGTTTATTTACCCAGAAATTTTGCCTCTGCTGTTTCCATAGCTCTGCAGCCATGTATTTCCTCTTCCAGAAGGAATGACAAGAAAATGAAAATGACAAATATACCTTGTAGAATGCAAATATACACTGAGTGGCCACTTTATAATGACCACCCCTTCAGTAATTCGTTGGGCCACCTTTTGCCTTTAATACTGCGTCGATTCTTCGTGACATGGACTCCACGAGATGTTAATAGGTGGTTTGTGGAATCTGAGACCATGCTTGATGAACATCACTTTCCAGGAGTGTGAGATTGCAGGGTTGTGGATCCAGCTGTCTGATGGCTCGTTCAACTTCATCCCACAAATTCTCAATCTTGAGATTGTGGGGGCCACCTAAGCAAAGTAAACTCACCGGCATGTTCCTGAAACCAATCCTGTACAATACGAGCACTATGGCAGGACGCATTATCTTGTTGAAAGTTGCCATTGGGATAAACCATCCACATGACAGGATGCACTTGGTCCGCAACGATGTTTAGACATGATGTGCCAGTCAGACACGAATTAAAGGGCACAAAGCATGCCAGGAAAACATTCCCCAAACCATAACACCAGCTTGAAGGGTTGTAGCAATGCATTTGGGGCTGTTTCCGCCAAATTCTCACTGGGCCATTGGCATGGTGCAACTGAAAACGTGATTCATCGGACCACATAATTTGTTTCCAATTTTCGACTGTCCAATCCTTGTGCTCCTGTGCGAACTGGAGACGTTTTCTCTTGTTAGCTGCAGACAGCAAAGGTGTTCGAACAGGCCTTCGGCTGCCATATCCCATCCGATGCAGTGTACGGCGAACAGTGCGTGCAGAGATCATTTGAGGGGATCCTTGATTAAGATGTTCTGTAATTTGCTGCACTGTTGCCCTTCTGTTGTCTGTTACCAGTCTGGACACTCTCCGTTCCGCCCGAGCAGTCACTAGTCGATGACGACCACACGTTGCACGTAGAGACCCAGTTTTTTGGCTGACAGTCCAGTCTTTAAAAACTTTAACAACAGCTGCTCTCGAACATTTCTCGAATACGGCGGTTTCGGTGATACTCGCTCCATGGCTACGAGCTCCGACAATCATCCCACGTCGAAAGTCCGTGAAATCGCATTTTTTACCCATCTCGTCACCCAGAAAGCACTTCTACTACTGTCGCAAGCACTAAGCTTTCCTTTTTTATACTAGCCTGGCCCTTTGGCGGCAACAGCGTGCAGCCATAGCTCATTTGCTTAAAACTGTGAGGTTGTCATAATAAAGTGGCCATTCAGTGTATAATACTTGTGTCGCAGCTCTGTCGGTAAGTATTTCGTTTCCTCTCAACATGGAAAAAGCAAAAAGATTTAGCAGATTTCGACAAAGGCCAGATCGTTGTAGCAAGGCCACTTGGTAAGAGCATCTTCGATACAGCGACGCTGGTAGGCTGTTCACGCTATGCAGTAGTTAGTACTTATCAAAGATGGTCCGAAACAGGTGACACTTCCAGCCATCGAAAAGACGCGGGCAGACCTCGCCTCATTGATACCACAGTTCAGCGCAGTGTACCCCGTCTTGTCCGCAGAAACAGGAGGGCTCTCGTGGCCGACATTACCCACAATTTCAATTGTGGTGAAGGGGTCAATTTGACCCAACACACAGTTCATTGTAAACTCTTCCTCACGTGTTTCTGCAGCCTCGGAAGCATCCTTGTGTCTAAGCTGGCAGCCTTTCACCATCTTCAAGGCGTAACCATCAAAATTGGACCATAGAGGCCTGGAAGAGGGCCTCATGGGAAGACGAACCCTTTTTCTGCCACAGCACGTCGACGCACAAGCTCGTGTGCGACCTTTATCGAAGGAAGCCTGACCTGGATGCACTGTGGAACGGATCCAGACATCTGGACAGAGTGTGATAGTCTGGGCAATATTTAGGTGGGGAACGTTTCGACCCATTATCCCTGTAGATTGAACTCTGACAGCTGTCACATGACTCAGCATCGTAGCCGACCAAGTACACTCCTTGATGGCGACTGTATTCCCTGGTGGAGATAGTGTCTTTCAACAAGACAATGCCCCATGCTACATAGCGAAGAAGATGGTTCCAAGAACATGAAGAGGAGTTCCCCCAAATTCGCCGGGCATGCATTCTATCGAGCATTTGTGGTTTGAGTTGGAGAAACGGGTACAAGCCGCATCGCCTCAGCCAGGTCATTTAAGGGAACTGCAGGATCTTTTGTTGCAGTCATGGTACCAGATATCAAGGGACACTTACCAACATCTCGTCGAATCTACGTACACTGAAGAGCAATTGAATTAGAGATACCTGTCTAGTAACGTGTAGCACCACCTTTCGCCCTGATGACGGCGGTGATTCGTCTCGGCATGGACTCGACAAGACACCGGAAGCGTTGGATCCACGACCCCTGAACAAGCTCCCACAGTTCACGAAGATTTCATGGAGGGGGGGGGGTCATCTCTCTCGATGGCATCCCAGATGTGCGCGGTCAGGAGACCTAGCTGGCCAAGGAAGCGAGTTCACGTCGGTGGAATGTTCATCCAACCATCCGGATACAATTCGGAAGCTGCATTGTCTTGTTGCAGGATGAGGTCCCCAAGTGGGATGTTGAAGACGCACAAACGGGAGCAAATGGTCGTCCAGGATATCCCGGTAACGTTGACCTGTGAGGGACGATGTCACACGTACCAGAAGTCCCATTTAAGTCCACGTAAACAGTTCCCAGACGAGAATTCCACCCCCACCAGCTTGAAGAGTACCCTGCTGGCAAGAAGGATCCATCGCTTCATGTGGTTTGCGTCGCACTCGTATCCTGCCATCCGCATGTACCAACGTGAATCTCGACTCATCAGTCCAGGCAACATTTTTACACATGTCTAGGGTCCAGTGGCGATGTTCACGCTCCCATGCTAATCTTTGCACCCTGTGATATGCGGTCAGCAGCGGTACCCTCGTGGGACGATGGCTTCTTTACCCCATAGCTAGGATATAGATGGTTCTGGATGGTGTGGCTGCTTACACATTTTTGTGCACCAGTGTTAAATTGCCGAGTGATTTCTTGCACTGTGGCCCGTCTATCCACTGTTACAATGCGAGCTAGCCGACGATGACCAAGCTCATCCACACGCTGTTGTCCACGGCAGTTGGCCCTTGCAGGGATGATTTTACCGGATTCGATGTACTCACGGTGCACCCGTGACACAGTGGCTCGTGAAAATCCCAGTGCCTGCACGACTGCCGAGATGGAGTGACCCATTCGTCGGGCACCGACAATTTGCCCAGGATCAAATGCGCTTAGATCCTTCGTCGTACCCATACTGCGTTCGACACTTACTGATTCCCGTCGCATCACTCCTTATATTGTCGGATCGCTGCATACGATACTGCCGTTTCCGTTGCCCACAGCGCCACATTTGCATAACGCCAGCTATCTCTAATTCAATTGCTCTTCAGTGTATATATATATACACTATATTGACAAAAGTCACCGAACAACCCTTCAAAAGCAAATTAACGAATCCTCTGCGTTGTTAAGATGCGCGGTACAGCTGCTAACGGTATAAAAACAAGCCTGCGCTGACTGCAATCATATCGCACTGTGAGGTTGAGTGAAAATCTCGTTGCAGGAGTGAACTGACTCTGAGAAAGGAAAGACTTTTGGGTGTTATATTAGTGGATTGGTCATAAGAGAAAACGACAGGCGTGAAAAGAACATTTATCGTGGACCATAGATCAATGGAAACGGGTCCTATGGACTGATGAATCCAGATACACGATCCATCAGTCTGATGGCCGTGTGCGGGTATGTCGGCAGCCGGGGGAATGCTATTTACCACAGTGTACTGTTCCTACGGTCAAGTTTGGAGCTGGCAGTGTACTCGTGTGGGGGTGTTTTTCGGGGTATGGTCCCGGCATATTGGTTATCGTGGACAAACCTATTAACCAGCACGTCTACCTCGATATTCTGGACAATTATACCCTACCAACTCTGTGGCAATACTTTGGAACCGAGCCTTGTTGGTACCAATGCACAAAGCCATAAAGCAAGGACTGTTACGGTGTGGTTTGACGATAATTCCGTATAGTGTGTGAACTGGCCAGCACAGATCCCTGATCTTAATCCTATAGAGCACCTATGGTATGAATTAGAGCGCCGTATAAGAAATTTGGAACCAAGGCCTACTACTAAGCAACAGTCAGCGGCAGTATTATGTACTGAATGGAAGCGCATACCTATTGCTGTGTTCCAAAACCTTGTCTCGAAGGGTCAGTGCCTGCATTAAGGCCAAAGGTGAACAGACACCGTACTAATGTACATATTGCGTCAAAGAATTTTTAAGACTGGGTCTGTAAAATGAAATAAAAACAAGAAATTACAATTTGTTTTGGTTTGTTATTCAAAATAAGTCCCTCCGGCTTCAATACACTTGATACAGCGATTTAATAATGATTCCAATGCCTTCACTTTGCGGAATTGCCTCCAAAGCACGCGTCGAAGCTGTTTGTATGGTCGAAATATCATCAAAATAACACCCTTTTAACGTCATTTTAAGTTTTGGGAACAAAGAAAAGTCGCAGGGTGCTAAATCTGGCGAATACGGTGGATGATTCAACACACAGGCGTTATTTTTTTGCCAAAAATCTACGAACAAGAAGTGAGGTGTGACTGGGTGCATTATCGTGCAACAAACACCAACTGTTTTCATCTGGATATTCTGGACGAATGCGACGAATTCTGCCCATCAAACGCCTCAAAACATTTAAATAAAACTCACCAGTAATTGTTTGTCCACTTGGAACAAATTCTTTGTGGATAAATACCTTTACTATCGAAGAATGTAATGAGCATTGTTTTGATTTCGATGGAACTTTTCTTGTTTTTTTGGCTTGTGGCGAGTTTTTTGACTTCCATTCCGCACTTTGTCGCCTTGTTTTAGGATCATATTGAAAACACCATGTTTCATCACCTGTAACTATCGATTTTAAGAAGTTTGGATCATTTTCAGCGGCTGAAATGATGTCTCTGCAATGTGCACTTCTCCTTGATTTTGGTTCATTGGTTAACGTGTGTGGAACAAATTTAGCACAGACTTTTGTTTTGCCCAAATCTTCATGCAGGATGGTTCGAATCGTTTCTTTGTTGATGTTTAAAGACTCTTCCATCATTCTTAGTGACGCACATCGATTGTTTGCCACGAAATCACGCACTTTTTTAATAATCTCGGGTGTCCTATAGATGAACTTGGTCTTCCGGTATGCTTATCATTTTCTAGTGTCCAAAAAACGTTTGTGCCACAGGAAAACATTTGATCTACTTAAACAAAACTCACCGTAAACTTGTTTCATCATTTGGTACGTTTCCGAGGCACTTTTACAAAGTTTTGCGTTAAATTTAATAACAGCCGTTCCATCTTAATAATTGAACATGAAAAAAATTTGACTTCTCTAATGAACGGCCGTTTCGTTTGAGTTACTTTAACAACTGCGCAGTACTTTTGGCAGAAAGCAAGCAGATGGTCACGGTTTATAACGCATTCGCGATTACACTGGTGGCGCCACCGTAGGCTGAAATCTAGCGCCAGTCTTAAAAATTCTTTGACGCACTGTGTATGTCAATAAATGCTATGTTGTGTTTCTCTTCTACGTGTCCGATGACTTTTGTCAATACAGTGTATATATACTGTATGTCTCATCGGGTGAGAGCTCTTTTGTCTGTGAGTGGAGGACCTGAATCATATTCGGTAGGTACTTTTAACGTTTGAGCTAATCGGCGGGCGCTTTGTGTCATGCATTTGTATGTAGAAAAACCTGTTTCTTCTCTCTTGCTTGAATGTGATGTTAATCTCCTTTCCCGTTTACTGCGCAAAAAATGAAAGTTCGTTTCTGTTTTTTTCGTTCGCAGTTCTGGGACGACAGACAGCCAAATTCTGCAAGGTAACCGTATTTTTATTATTCCTGTGATTGTATATTAAATTCTTTAACTGCAATATTTTGGAGCTGTGGATGGTTATTTAAATGAAGCTTTGTTTTCACATTTTACAACAGTATCTCAGTTTAAACCTCATAGATGGCGTTGCTCTTCTGCTTAACAATTGTATTGGGTTGTCGGTTGGTTGGTTGGTTGGTGTATTTTAATGGCGCAAGGGCCAGGTCTGGCCAAAGAGCGCCAAACACGAAGCAATTAAAGATAAAGAAACAAGTTAAAAGCTAGGAAGAGTAATAAGAAGCACGGCGGAGTAGGTCAACTGAAAAACAAGAACGATAAAAGCTTGGTAATTTAGATTAGTTTAAGAAAGTCAATTTGCCTGAAAATGAAAAAACTGTGAACGTATCACAACAGTCACCTAAGATTCTTTGAAGGGAAGCTGAATTGTCTTCCAATGAATAAGCTCGGAAATATTGAAAACGGTTATCACGAAAGCGGACACAAGTACACAAGACATGAAGGACACTGAGACGACTGTTACACGTCTCGCACATTGGGGCAGTGTCGCCACACAGCAAGAAGTGGTGGGTGAAATGACAATGCCCAATGCGCAGACGCGCAAGAACCACTTCCTCGCGACGATTTTTCCGCAATCCAGATTGCCATAGTCCGATCTGCGGTTTGATGGAAAGAAGTTTGTTGCTGCCCTGTTGAGTCCACAGGGACTGCCACTCCTCCATGATAAATTTGCGGATGCACGGGTGAAAATCTCGAAAAAATAGTGGCAGTCGGGTGATTGCCAAGGATGGAACAGATCTGGCTGCGGTGTCGACTAGCTCGTTACCCCGAATCCCAACATGGCCGGGGATCCAACAGAATCGGACCAGGTACCCAGAACCCGTCAAAGTTCCCAGGAGCCGACGAACATCTCTGGTGATTGGTGAGTCACTATTCTCCGGGGAGAATAAGGCTTTAATAACGGATTGAGAATCAATACAAATCATAGTGCGACGAAGTTGTTTGGAATGAATGTGGCGCAAAGCGAGGTGCACCGCATGCATCTCTGCTGTAAAGACTGTCGCAACCGGCGGAATCCTCTCAGCATAAGTCTCATCCGCACAAACAAAGGCGGAACCCAGAAAATCACCGGATTTCGAACCATCGGTGAAGACAGGCACGAAATCGGGATAGAGGAAAAGGTGTTCAGCAAAAAGTTTCTGGTACAAAAAGTCATGAAGTATTTTGGCACCCGATGGCGGTTGGGCGATTTTGGAAGTACTAGAGGCATGCGCAGCTCTGTTATCGCTATGGCATTCGACAGGTGCCAGTTCTAGCTGCAGTCTAAAAGGAATAGTGAGCGATTTGGTTGATTTGCGGAGATTTGACATCAAGTTGAAGATGGAAGGCCAAACTGTGCATTTTCGCCATATTTTACTGTTTCACTTCCGTAAAGGGAAGAACGCGCGTCAAGCTTGTGAAAAGTAGCGTAAAGTGTACGGTGATAATGCTCTACAAGAACGTCAGTGCCAGCGGTGGTTCGCAAAATTCCGTGCTGATGATTTTGACCTTAACGATGCTCCTCGGTCCGGGAGGCCCACCGAGGTTGATGACGACCAAATCAAGGCATTGATAGAGTCAAACCCACGTTACACGACACGAGAGATTGCAGACACATTGCACATCCATCATTCAAGCGTTCACGACCACCTGAAGAAGCTGGGATACGTAAGCAAGCTCGATGTGTGGGTTCCTCATGAACTCAAAGAAGCTCAATTGACGGCGCGTATAAACATCTGCGATATGCTCATTAAACGTGAGGAAAACGATCCTTTTTTGAAGTGACTGATAACTGGTGATGAAAAGTGGATTGTGTACAACAATGTGCTGCGCAAACGGTCTTGGTCCCGACGTGCTGCTTCGCCTCAAACGACATCCAAAGCACACATTCATCAGCGGAAGGTTCTGGTCTCAGTGTGGTGGAATTTTAAAGGTGTCGTGTTTTTCGAGCTCTTACCACGGAGCCAAACAATGAATTCGAATGTGTACCTTGGCAAGTGGACAGTTTGAACGAATCCATCATCCAGAAACGTCCAGAGCTCGGTAAAGGTGTTGTGTTCCATCACGACAACGCGAGACCACACACAAGTTTGATCACCCGCCAAAAACTATTGGAGCTTGGGTGGGATGTGTTGCCACACACCCAGCATACTCGCCTGACCTTGCGTCGTCAGACTTCCACTTGTTTTGCTCTCTTCAACAGTCCTTGCGTGGTATAACGTTCAATTCAGATGAGGCTGCACCTTGTACAGTTTTTCGCCACGAAAGACAGGTCCTTCTATGAACGAGGCATTCTGCAGCTCACTGAAAGATGGCAAAAGGTTATCGAACAAAACGGGCATTATATCATTGATTGATCTTTGCTCTTTCTATCAATAAATGACCTTTGCAAAACATGGCTAAAATACGTCATGACTTTTCCGACAACCCAATAATTCCCTCCTTTTTTTTTTTTTTTTATGATTGGAGGTTTAACGACCACCGTGAGCAACTCAATGGGCTATAAGCAGTCGCCCGTCCCTAATTTAGGGTCACTGGTTCCAGGGAAGGGAGAGAGCCAGTGCCGTAAGACAAACACAACATCCATGCCTGACCGGGATTCGAACCCGGACCCCTTACGGACGAATGATCAGAGGCCAGCGCCTTAGACCACTGCGCCACCGGGGCGGCAATTCCCTCCTTCGACCGAAGTCGGTATTCCAAAATTTGGAATCGGTGACTCTTCAATTGACCATGGAGAATTGAAGCATTTTCAATCCACTAAAAATATTCGAGAAACTTACAGAGCGTGTGTTGAAAGTTTTGCAATATTTGGATCACTTTATGTTCTGATACGTACCTTTACGACGAAAGCTGACTAGTATTCAAAGTATAGGCCCAGTGTATTGCACCGTCTTTAGCCGTCTGTCTGCCAGTTCTTCGATTCCGCTGCGGTAAAAGTTCTTGTCCTTCGAGGAGAAGAACTCCTTCACCCCAGCTGCCACCTCCTCGTGGTTGTCGAAGTGCCGCCCGTGAAGGAAGTGGGTCATGGACCGGAACAAGTAATCATCCGAAGGGACTATATGATGGCCGTGGCAACAAAACGGGCATTATATCATTGATTGATCTTTGTTCTTCCTATCAATAAATGGTATTTCTCCTCCAAAACGGCATACATCCGCTCCAGCTGTTCAATGTAGAGGTTGGCGTTGATGGTCCGACCGCCTGGAACAAATTCTTAATGGATTATCCCCTCGATTGTACCCGAAGCGCCCACGTTTGGCAACTGGTCCTGGAAGGTGACCAGAGCAAAAGTGATATAAAGTGGTACTCCTTGCTGTTGACAGTCGAAAGCCACTGCGTTGTGTGTTAGGATTTTTGTCAAGCACTGTAGTTTATAGAAATAGACCCACTTTTCATCGCACGTAACAATTCTCTTGATGAAACGTACATCGCGCGGGATTTCTAGGAGTTTCGTGTGCATTTCCACTCGGAGGATTGCGTCAGCTGGTGTCAGTTCGTGTAGGACAATGCGGTAACTCCTGTAGACCTTGCTGAGGTGCTGAAAGTGACGAACCACGGTGGTGTGTGAAGGTCGCCCGATAATCTCCGAGTGCTGGTTGTCGGATTTGCCTCTAAGGCCACCGAATCTACGGTTCGCTGCCTATCTGACCTTGGCTGCGAGGTTTGAGCGAAATTTCTTGAACCATCTGGTTGCGGTGCTGTGGTCCACGGAACTTTGGCAAATGTTTCGTGTTGCTTGAGTAGCGTTATGGCCGAGCTCAAACTCGTAAAGCAAAAGTTTCCTGATTAGCCGATTGTGGGTGTTCACCTTTTAGGCGTCCCAATCACAGACAGAAAGACGACATGCAATGCTGTTCACAGCAACGGCTTCCATTTGATATCCCTTTCAACTGACTGCAGTGCGCGACTTGAACTAGTTTAAACACGTGACATACCCGCCGCAGCACATGCGTTTATGCAAATATTGCAAAACTTTCGACTGTATCTAGGTAAATTGCTACTGTACGACTAACTGATTTCTTCTAAATGATAGTAGGCCATCCCTGTGACGCAGTGGTCTAAGCGATGGCCTCCGATCCTTCATCGGAAAGGGGTCCCGGCGAGGCATAGATGTTGTGGTTGTCTTGCGGCACTGGCTCTCCCCATTCCCTGGAACCAGTGACCCTAAATTAGGAACGGGTGACTGCTTATAGACCACTGAGTTGCTCACGGTGGTCGTTAAACTTCCAATCAATCAATGGATGTTGTGTTTGTCTTACGGCACTGGCTCTCTCCCTTCCATGGAACCAGTGACCCTAAATTAGGGACGGGCAACTGCTTATAGTTCATTGAGTTGCTCACGGTGGTCGTTAAACCTAAAATCAATGAATGAACGGATGTTGTGTTTGTCTTACGGCACTGGCTCTCCCCCTTCCCTGAAACCAGTGACTCTAAATTAGGAACAGGTGACTGCTTATAGCCCACTGAATTGCTCACAGTGGTCGTTAAACATCCAATCAATAGATGAATGGATGTTGTGTTTGTCCTACGGCACTGGCTCTCCTCCTTCCCTGGAACCAGTGACTCTAAATTAGGGACGGGCGACTGCTTATAGCCTATTGAGTTGCTCACGGTGGTCGTTAAACCTCCAATCAAAAAAGAAATGAGAGCAGAACTCACAGATAATATACACTGTGTGACAGAAGTGGTTGGGCACTAAATAGAAAAACCATATTGTATTTGCATCAGTAGCGGGTAGCTTCTTTAGTGGAGATTACAGTGGCTACCCGTTGAGATAAACTACCCGCAAGTCGATGGAATACGGAGATGGGATATTCCTCCATTCCGCCTTGAGTTTATCCACCAACTTTGTCAGTGAAGAAGGCCGTGTTGTCCTAGACCTCACACGTTGTTCAAGTTCATCCTCTAGGTGTTCAATGGGATTGAGGTCCGGGCTCTAAGCAGGCCAGTACATCCGCGAGAATTGATTTTTCCTCATGCAACTCCACTGTAGCTCTGGGAACATGACAAGCGGAATTGTCGTTCTGGTAGAAACAATCGTCGTGACAGTAGAACTTCCACAACGTTGGGAGATTTGAGTTATGCAGAATATCTCTGGACAACAATTCATGTTGCCATGAATAGCAATCAGTGGACGCACACCGTACCAGCTGAAAGAGTCAGAGTCCCATACCATGACTCCATTACCTGCGTGATTCACAGTGGGCACTGTGGTCTCCGGAAGTAGACGTTCTCTGGGTAACCGCCAAACCTAAACACGTCCATCCAATCGGAATAATTTGAAGCGGGATTCGTCGCCACATGACACCTGCTGTCATTGCTCTAATGTCCGAGCTTCTGCAATGTCTTCAATCCATGATCTTGTATTGTAAATTCTATTATAAGTTCGTATATGTTCAGTAGCTTGTGCAGTGTCTTCAAGCCATGATCTTTTATTTGAAATTCTATTATAAGTTCTGATCTGTTCAGTAGCTTTTGCAATGTCTTCAAGCCATGATCTTGCATTAGAAGTTACATTATAACGTCTTCTCTGCTCAGTAGCATCTGCAATGTCTTCAAGCCATGATCTTGCATTAGAAGTTCCATTACAAGTTCGTCTATGTTCAGTAGCTTCTGCAATGTCTTCAAGCCATGATCTTGCATTAGAAGTTCCATTACAAGTTCGTCTATGTTCAGTAGCTTCTGCAATGTCTTCAAGCCATGATCTTGCATTAGAAGTTCCATTACAAGTTCGTCTATGTTCAGTAGCTTCTGCAATGTCTTCAAGCCATGATCTTGCATTAGAAGTTACATTATAACGTCTTCTCTGCTCAGTAGCTTCTGCAATGTCTTCAAGATATGATCTTGCATTAGAAGTTCCATTACAAGTTCGTCTATGTTCAGTAGCTTCTGCAATGTCTTCAAGCCATGATCTTGCATTAGAAGTTCCATTACAAGTTCGTCTATGTTCAGTAGCTTCTGCAATGTCTTCAAGCCATGATCTTGCATTAGAAGTTCCATTACAAGTTCGTCTATGTTCAGTAGCTTCTGCAATGTCTTCAATCCATGATCTTGCATTAGAAGTTCCATTACAAGTTCGTCTATGTTCAGTAGCTTCTGCAATGTCTTCAAGCCATGATCTTGCATTAGAAGTTCCATTACAAGTTCGTCTATGTTCAGTAGCTTCTGCAATGTCTTCAAGCCATGATCTTGCATTAGAAGTTACATTATAACGTCTTCTCTGCTCAGTAGCTTCTGCAATGTCTTCAATCCATGATCTTGCATTAGAAGTTCCATTACAAGTTCGTCTATGTTCAGTAGCTTCTGCAATGTCTTCAAGCCATGATCTTGCATTAGAAGTTACATTATAACGTCTTCTCTGCTCAGTAGCTTCTGCAATGTCTTCAATCCATGATCTTGCATTAGAAGTTCCATTACCCGTTCGTCTATGTTCAGTAGCTTCTGCAATGTCTTCAAGCCATGATCTTGCATTAGAAGTTCCATTACAAGTTCGTCTATGTTCAGTAGCTTCTGCAATGTCTTCAATCCATGATCTTGCATTAGAAGTTCCATTACAAGTTCGTCTATGTTCAGTAGCTTCTGCAATGTCTTCAAGCCATGATCTTGCATTAGAAGTTACATTATAACGTCTTCTCTGCTCAGTAGCTTCTGCAATGTCTTCAATCCATGATCTTGCATTAGAAGTTCCATTACAAGTTCGTCTATGTTCAGTAGCTTCTGCAATGTCTTCAAGCCATGATCTTGCATTAGAAGTTACATTATAACGTCTTCTCTGCTCAGTAGCTTCTGCAATGTCTTCAATCCATGATCTTGCATTAGAAGTTCCATTACAAGTTCGTCTATGTTCAGTAGCTTCTGCAATGTCTTCAAGCCATGATCTTGCATTAGAAGTTACATTATAACGTCTTCTATGCTCAGTAGCTTCTGCAATGTCTTCAAGCCATGATCTTGCATTAGAAGTTCCATTACAAGTTCGTCTATGTTCAGTAGCTTCTGCAATGTCTTCAAGCCATGATCTTGCATTAGAAGTTCCATTACAAGTTCGTCTATGTTCAGTAGCTTCTGCAATGTCTTCAATCCATGATCTTGCATTAGAAGTTCCATTACAAGTTCGTCTATGTTCAGTAGCTTCTGCAATGTCTTCAAGCCATGATCTTGCATTAGAAGTTACATTATAACGTCTTCTCTGCTCAGTAGCTTCTGCAATGTCTTCAATCCATGATCTTGCATTAGAAGTTCCATTACAAGTTCGTCTATGTTCAGTAGCTTCTGCAATGTCTTCAAGCCATGATCTTGCATTAGAAGTTCCATTACAAGTTCGTCTATGTTCAGTAGCTTCTGCAATGTCTTCAATCCATGATCTTGCATTAGAAGTTCCATTACAAGTTCGTCTATGTTCAGTAGCTTCTGCAATGTCTTCAAGCCATGATCTTGCATTAGAAGTTCCATTACAAGTTCGTCTATGTTCAGTAGCTTCTGCAATGTCTTCAAGCCATGATCTTGCATTAGAAGTTCCATTACAAGTTCGTCTATGTTCAGTAGCTTCTGCAATGTCTTCAATCCATGATCTTGCATTAGAAGTTCCATTACAAGTTCGTCTATGTTCAGTAGCTTCTGCAATGTCTTCAATCCATGATCTTGCATTAGAAGTTCCATTACAAGTTCGTCTATGTTCAGTAGCTTCTGCAATGTCTTCAATCCATGATCTTGCATTAGAAGTTCCATTACAAGTTCGTCTATGTTCAGTAGCTTCTGCAATGTCTTCAAGCCATGATCTTGCATTAGAAGTTACATTATAAGTTCTTCTCTGCTCAGTAGCTTCTGCAATGTCTTCAATCCATGATCTTGCATTAGAAGTTCCATTACAAGTTCGTCTATGTTCAGTAGCTTCTGCAATGTCTTCAAGCCATGATCTTGCATTAGAAGTTACATTATAACGTCTTCTCTGCTCAGTAGCTTCTGCAATGTCTTCAAGCCATGATCTTGCATTAGAAGTTCCATTACAAGTTCGTCTATGTTCAGTAGCTTCTGCAATGTCTTCAAGCCATGATCTTGCATTAGAAGTTACATTATAACGTCTTCTCTGCTCAGTAGCTTCTGCAATGTCTTCAAGCCATGATCTTGCATTAGAAGTTCCATTACAAGTTCTTCTATGTTCAGTAGCTTCTGCAATGTCTTCAAGCCATGATCTTGCATTAGAAGTTACATTATAACGTCTTCTCTGCTCAGTAGCTTCTGCAATGTCTTCAAGCCATGATCTTGCATTAAAAGTTCCATTACAAGTTCGTCTATGTTCAGTAGCTTCTGCAATGTCTTCAAGCCATGATCTTGCATTAGAAGTTCCATTACAAGTTCGTCTATGTTCAGTAGCTTCTGCAATGTCTTCAAGCCATGATCTTGCATTAGAAGTTCCATTACAAGTTCGTCTATGTTCAGTAGCTTCTGCAATGTCTTCAAGCCATGATCTTGCATTAGAAGTTACATTATAACGTCTTCTCTGCTCAGTAGCTTCTGCAATGTCTTTAAGCCATGATCTTGCATTAAAAGTTCCATTACAAGTTCGTCTATGTTCAGTAGCTTCTGCAATGTCTTCAATCCATGATCTTGCATTAGAAGTTCCATTACAAGTTCGTCTATGTTCAGTATCTTCTGCAATGTCTTCAAGCCATGATCTTGCATTAGAAGTTCCATTACAAGTTCGTCTATGTTCAGTAGCTTCTGCAATGTCTTCAAGCCATGATCTTGCATTAGAAGTTACATTATAACGTCTTCTCTGCTCAGTAGCTTCTGCAATGTCTTCAAGCCATGATCTTGCATTAGAAGTTCCATTACAAGTTCGTCTATGTTCAGTAGCTTCTGCAATGTCTTCAAGCCATGATCTTGCATTAGAAGTTACATTATAACGTCTTCTCTGCTCAGTAGCTTCTGCAATGTCTTCAATCCATGATCTTGCATTAGAAGTTCCATTACAAGTTCGTCTATGTTCAGTAGCTTCTGCAATGTCTTCAAGCCATGATCTTGCATTAGAAGTTCCATTACAAGTTCGTCTATGTTCAGTAGCTTCTGCAATGTCTTCAAGCCATGATCTTGCATTAGAAGTTACATTATAACGTCTTCTCTGCTCAGTAGCTTCTGCAATGTCTTCAAGCCATGATCTTGCATTAGAAGTTCCATTACAAGTTCGTCTATGTTCAGTAGCTTCTGCAATGTCTTCAATCCATGATCTTGTATTGTAAATTCCATTATAAGTTCGTCTATGTTCAGTAGCTTGTGCAGTGTCTTCAAGCCATGATCTTTTATTTGAAATTCTATTATAAGTTCTGATCTGTTCAGTAGCTTCTGCAATGTCTTCAAGCCATGATCTTGCGATAGCAATTCTATCAGTTTCTTTCTTCTGGCTTTTCTCTTTTTCTCCCTGCTTCCACTTGAGTCATAAATTCCTTAAAGGCATCTAATTTAATCGTTTTTGACATATTGGAAAAGAATATGATAAAACTAAGTCTTTATCCTACATATTTCGTCAACACCAAACGTTGCGGCAACTGTTGGAATAACAACTCCTAAATAAGAATATCTATTTTTTCCACAACTGATTCACACGTGACAGGAGCTTTTTAAAATGGTGGAACGGATCATAACGCACGCAATCATATTTTCTCAACTTCCCAGTTCACAACTTTAAGGTTCCTGTAGAAATACCATTGTAAATATTTTGCTTGTTGCAAATCTCGCTTTTGGAATTTTGGTTGGAAACCGGCTTCCACAATTTGGATAACTACAGGAAACAATCTTTTAAATTTTATGGTGTCTACCGCGATTTTACGGCATCTTACGGCTGCTACATGCCCAGCATAAGGTGCGCATAGACATTATGATTTATTATTATAGAAGATGACAATATTGAAACTTACAGATTAATAATGGCGTGTTTCTGTGTCACATACTGATAGCTGTCTTCAACACCTTTACTTTTCCTTAGGAAAATCTACGGACCTCATTTATGTGGAGAAGGTATTACCTTTCTAGATGATGGTGATACGATCTTAACTGCTTCGTGGAGAAAGTACGATGCATTACAGGTAAAAAAATCATTACCTTTTAAATACGATGAAGTTCTTCTTTGGGGTAAATATCAATTTCTGTAAGAGTTTCGAACATTCACTTATGTCAAACTGCTTATTTGAAACTAAAACGCATACAGTATACTGAAGTGATTAATAAGTAGTAACTGTACACCAATTGCACTTAAAATACACTGGTGTGCAAATATTAAGGACGAAGAGGAGAAATTAGCATAACAGCGGAACGAGCAGGCAGAACGGACCGAAAGACCACTCAGGAGATAGACTAGGGTCCGGTACGGTAGGGCATGCGCATATATGCAGCATGACGTAGGGGGTGGGAGTGTCGGAAGGGTATAAAGCACACGGGCGGTGTACGCTCAGCAATGCGGCGAAAGCTATTGCACGGTGTACTTTGGTTTGAACAACGTCGAGTTGCTGCCACCGTGTGATATGGCCAACAGGCAATCCAGTAGACGACATCTGGATGACTTTACCCGAGGTCGCGTCATTGTTAAGTTGGAAGAAGGTCGAAGTGTGACTAGTGTGGCCGAGGAGTTCGGGATCGCTCACAGCATCGTTTCACGAGCTTAGAGAGCATTTCAAACGACAGGAACAGCTGTCCGAGAGTTCAGCAGTGATCGTCCACGAGCAACCACGGCGGCGGACGACCGGTATATTGTCCTACAGGAGAGAAGAGACAGCGGGAGAAATCGCAAGGCACATGCAACAGACAACTGGACGTTCGTTATCGCGTTTTACCGTGGCCAGGAGGCTGCACAAAGGTGGTCTATTTGCACGATGACCAGTACGGTGTGTGCCATTAACGCCTGCTCATCGGAGACGGCGGTTTCTGTGGTGCCAGGAACACAAGAACTGGACACATCAGCAATTTGGTCGAGTTCTCTTTACGGATGAGAGCCGATTTAGTCTGACGAGCGATTCTGGACGTATACACATATGGAGAGAGCAGGGAACACGCAATCACACCTCCAACACCATCGAAAGGGACCGGTTTGGAGGTGGCGGAGTTCTCGTTTGGGGTGGTATCACGCTTGGTAGCCGTACTGACCTCCACATCTTCCAAGGAGGTTCAGTCACTGATGTCCGCTATTGTACCGACGTTCTCCTGCCTCACGTGCGTCTGTTTAGAGGTGCTGTGAGTCCTGAGTTCCTCTTCATAGAAGACAACGCTACAACTCATCGTACAGTGGCTGTCGCAGAGCTGTTGGAGAGTGAATATATTGAACGCATGGATTGGCCCGCAAAATCCCCGGACCTAAATCCAATCGAACACGTGTGGGACTTTCTCGGGAGACGATTGGCAGCACGTCACCAGCCGCCAGCAACGATTCCGCAGCTGCGATTGACGCTACAAGAGGAATGGGCCGCGATGCCTCAACAGCTCCTTGACAACCTCGTCCTCAGCACGGACAGACGTTGTAAATCCTTCAACGCAGTCAGGGGTGATCATATCCCCTATTAAAGACTGGATTTTTCTTGGCAGCCGCCTGTCACATGGACGTTTCTGTCTTCTGTCCAGTTGTGCTCGAAGCTACCTTTTCAATAAAGTGCCTTTGTATCCTTTGGATTCCTTGTTTGGACGGTTTTGCTCACTTGTCTCATATTCTTACATCTTGGGGATCTTATGGTATGATTTAAGTCGATGTGGAGCACTTCTGCACGACGTTGCATTCGAAAAACCGTCTCGTCCTTAATTTTTGCACGCTAGTGTAGTATAACTATACTAATGATCCGAATTTCTTGGCGTAGAATGGATATAAAACTTTCCAAGCTTTCGCACATCAACCAGATGGCTTTCTCAAGGAAGGTAGACAGCTAACTGCAAACTATATAATAGAACGTTTCAACAATTTGAACGCGGTGACTTGATTAGGCAATAAATGAATAGGCGCGAATGGGATCATTTGAAGAAACTATACCATGGTTGAAACCGCACCATGATTTGAAGAATTGATTCCACACGTGGCAACTCCAGAGTATGAATTCTTTATTTCACTCCACATAGGAGCAACGGACTTGAACTTTACTTCTTTTAATACGACAATGGTTAGTTTTCCGTCTTTTGTATCTCTTTTATGTTCGCTGATTCTAATTACAAACTGACGTTTGGTCATTCCAATGTAGTATCGTCTAAAGCCGTCCGGATATTGAAGTGGGATGGCATGAACACCTGCTTCATTGAGAAGAAGGGGCTTGTCAATATTTCTCTTAAGCATCGTATATAAAGATGCCGGAAACCTTATGCCGACACCAAAGTTCTTCCTCCTGAGCGCGTTTTTGCGTTGATAAGAAACATTTGGTATGTAGGGAATAGAGCTCAGGTAGCGAAGTTGCAGCATAGAAAGATTGACAAGGCTGGTTCTGGCTTTTTCGCATTTGGTTCGAGGCATATCCAGCCTCAGTGGCCAATTCGACGATGTTCTTTAGTTCAAATTTTGTAAAACGAACATCGGATGAGACGGCAAAGGCCCTTCAAATTCGAGAAAGGAAGGAGGCCGTCTTGTAATCATCAGGGCAGAATGAACTGCGAAACATCAGGTTGAGAACGGAGGTGGGTTTATAATAGACTTCCTTATGAAGGCGGTTTTAATGCGATTTGCTCACTGAGACGTCGAGATGAGGTAATATACCATTGTGTTCAAGCTCCATGGTGAAATTGATCGTAGGGTGTATATAACTGGTTTTATCGAGGTAAAATGGGAGTCTCCTTTCCGTGTGACCATATGAAAAATACGTCGTCTGCATATCGTAGCCAGTTCGTAGGCCTTGGGGTGATGTTCATGAATATATGTTGCTCAATAGGGCGAAGTATTGCTTCCGAGAGGACGGCTGATAGCGAAGATCCCTTCGGAGCGCACACTTAATGATTGACTCACGTGACAGTTCCAGAAAACGCAGATGCCATTCATTCCATGTCGTGGATGATCGAAGAATACCCGCGGAAAAGATAGTAGAGACCCTGGCAATATCACAAGAACGAGTAGGCTATATTATTCAAGAGATTTTAAACACGAGAAAAACTCTCAGCCAAATGTTCCCAAATGTCACAATGCTGACCAGAAGCGTGATCGAGTGATTGCTTCACAAGCCATTTTGGACCGATTTCGGTGAGATCCTGTGGGATTTTTGAACTGTCTCGTAACTATACATGGAACGTGGATCCATATATACACAGTGCGTCAAAGAATTTTTAAGACTGGCGCTAGATTTCAGCCTACGGTGGCGCCACCAGTGTAATCGCGAATGCGTTATAAACCGTGACCATCTGCTTGCTTTCAGCCAAAAGTACTGCGCAGTTGTTAAAGTAACTCAAACGAAACGGCCGTTCATTAGAGAAGTCAAATTTTTTTCATGTTCAATTATTAAGATGGAACAAAGGGCTGTTATTAAATTTAACGCAAAACTTGATAAAAGTGCCTCGGAAACGTACCAAATGATGAAACAAGTTTACGGTGAGTTTTGTTTGAGTAGATCAAATGTTTTCCTGTGGCACAAACGTTTTTTGGACGCTAGAAGATGATAAGCATACCGGAAGACCAAGTTCATGTAGGACACCTGAGATTATTGAAAAAGTGCGTGATTTCGTGGCAAACAATCCATGTGCGTCACTAAGAATGATGGAAGAGTCTTTAAACGTCAACAAAGAAACGATTCGAACCATCCTGCATGAAGATTTGGGCAAAACAAAAGTCTGTGCTAAATTTGTTCCACACACGTTAACCAATGAACAAAAATCAAGGAGAAGTGCACATTGCAGAGACATCATTTCAGCCGCTGAAAATGATCCAAACTTCTTAAAATCGATTGTTACAGGTGATGAAACATGGTGTTTTCAATATGATCCTAAAACAAAGCGACAAAGTGCGGAATGGAAGTCAGAAAACTCGCCACAAGCCAAAAAAACAAGAAAAGTTCCATCGAAAATCAAAACAATGCTCATTACATTCTTCGATAGTAAGGGTATTATCCACAAAGAATTTGTTCCAAGTGGACAAACAATTACTGGTGAGTTTTATTTAAATGTTTTGAGGCGTTTGATGGGCAGAATTCTTCGCATTCGTCCAGAATATCGGGATGAAAACAGTTGGTGTTTGTTGCACGATAATGCACCCAGTCACACCTCACTTCTTGTTCGTAGATTTTTGGCGAAAAATACCGTCTGTGTGTTGAATCATCCACCGTATTCGCCTGATTTAGCACCCTGCGACTTTTCTTTATTCCCCAAACTTAAAATGACGTTAAAAGGGTGCTATTTTGATGATATTTCGACCATACAAACAGCTTCGACGCGTGCTTTGGAGGCAATTCCGCAAAGTGAACTGGAACAGGCATTCGAATCATTATTAAATCGCTGTAACAAGTGTATTGAAGCCGGAGGGACCTATTTTGAATAACAAACCAAAACAAATTGTAATTTCTTGTTTCTATTTCATTTTACGGACCCAGTCTTAAACATTCTTTGACGAACTGTGTACAACGCCAAAGGCGTTTCAGCACGCCCCTCGTAATTCCCTTTCTGCCTGATCCTGTGCAGCGCTTTCTTCGTCCACTATCAACATGCATGGCTGCTAAAATACAGGTTTGCAACTCAGAAACGCTGTTGAGCCAGTGGTTTTTTTTTTTTTCGAATTTCTTCTGAAAATCAGTAAAGGGATTATTAACAAAGGTATTTGTAGCCCGCCGTCCCATTCATTTACACTTTCCAACCGTATGTTGAAGAAGCTTTGTCCGTCTGACCTTCCGCACGATAACTATCGTAAAAATGGTTCGATTTCGATGAAATTTTAGTACAGGGTAGGGAACCACTTGGGGACGAACCTTATTGAAAATGGGAGAAGTGGGGTCAAAGGTCAGGACATAGGAGCGGGATCCATTCCATTATCCTTATGCGTCATAGCTTGCGTAAATATGGTTCGAATTCGATGAAATTTTAATATGGGGTGGGAGACCATCTGGGGACATACCCTATTGAAAATGGGCGAAGTGGGGTCAAAAGTCAGGACATAGAAGCGGGATCCATTCCATTATCCTTATGCGTCATAGCTTGCGTAAATATGGTTCGAATTCGATGAAATTTTAATATGTGGTGGGAGACCATCTGGGGACATACCCTATTGAAAATGGGCGAAGTGGGGTCAAAAGGTCAGGACATAGAAGCGGGATCCATTCCATTATCCTTATGCGTCATAGCTTGCGTAAATATGGTTCGAATTCGATGAAATTTTAATATGGGGTGGGAGACCATCTGGGGACATACCCTATTGAAAATGGGCTAAGTGGGGTCAAAGGTCAGGACATAGAAGCGGGATCCATTCCATTATCCTTATGCGTCATAGCTTGCGTAAATATGGTTCGAATTAGATGAAATTTTAATATGTGGTGGGAAGACCATCTGGGGACATACCCTATTGAAAATGGGCGAAGTGGGGTCAAAGGTCAGGACATAGAAGCGGGATCCATTCCATTATCCTTATGCGTCATAGCTTGCGTAAATATGGTTCGAATTCGATGAAATTTTAATATGGGGTGGGAGACCATCTGGGGACATACCCTATTGAAAATGGGCGAAGTGGGGTCAAAGGTCAGAACATAGAAGCGGGATCCATTCCATTATCCTTATGCGTCATAGCTTGCGTAAATATGGTTCGAATTCGATGAAATTTTAATATGTGGTGGGAGACCATCTGGGGACATACCCTATTGAAAATGGGCGAAGTGGGGTCAAAGGTCAGGACATAGAAGCGGGATCCATTCCATTATCCTTATGTGTCATAGCTTGCGTAAATGTGGTTCGAATTCGATGAAATTTTAATATGTGGTGGGAGACCACCTAGGGACGATTGGATAAAATGAGGTCAAAAGTCAGGACACAGGAGCGAGATTTATTCCACAGCCATTATCCTCATAACTTGAGTAATGATTTCTGGTATGTTGGAAAGCGTATCATAATCAATGCATTGCATGATTTTACTAACTTGTGTTACTTGGAATCTGCCTCATCAAAAACACATAATATTTGGTATGTGGCGTAGATTCCTCTGCAGTAGCAGTTTTAAGTGAGTTTATGAAGCACTGAAACACTCAGTGCGCTGTGTACGGAGTACAGCAAAATGTCTGCATTGTTTGAGCGTAGAGATTAAAATATTTTTGACTCTTCTACGTGATAGTTTGATTGATTTACATACAGGGGTTGGACAGAAAATGTGAACACCTGCGAAAAGAGGGTTTTACGTACCTAACAGGTCGTAGGACCACCTTGGACATTAAAATCCGCCTGAATCCTCCTTAGAATGGACGCATACAAATCATGGATGGTGGTTTGTGGGATGTTGCACCATCCTTCATGCAGAAACTTCTCTAGGTCCTTGAGAAATGCAGGAAGAGGATAACGGGATCTTACCCTGTTTTCCAACACAGATCACAGTGGCTCAATGGTGTATTTAAGTTTGGTGACTGGGGAGGCCAAGTAGGGTGTGAAAGTTCGTCCTGATGTTCCTCAAACCATGATTGGACATTCTGAGGTCTGTGAATCATCGGGGCGTTATCATCTTGATAGACGGCATCCCCTGCAGGAAACAATGCCTGAGCCATTGGATGGATTTGGTCGGCCAAAATGGTTTCATACACACTTCCAGTTATCCGTCCTATCAAGGAGATCAGACCTGCTGAAAACCACGACATGACCACCCAGATCATGACAAAACCACAGCCATGCTGCACTGTTGAGAGCAGAGAGTCTAGGTTGTATGCTTTTGACGGTGTTCTCCACACGAAAACTCGTCCTGCGGTGGGGAATAGTGGGAATGTGGATTCATCCGACCACATTACACGCTTCCATGCATCGGCAGTCCACGTTGTAATGCTCAGAGAACCACTGGCCGTCGCCATTTTGCATTCATCCGGGTCACCAGAGGTTTTGCAATAGCAGCTCTGCCATGAATATCTTGTTTATGCAGTTCTCTGAGCAGGTGTTTCGTTGATACTGGAGTCTGGAGATGCAGATTCAGCTCCACACTAATTCTCGGCGCTGCGGTCTTCTTGTTACGAGTAACGATGCTCTTTAATGCTCTCCTGTCTGTACCACTCAAGATTGTTTTGCGGCTGCTTTTGTATTTCGCAGACGAGGTTCTGCCACGAACACGGTATTGCTATCATGACCTTAGACACAGTAGCTCTCGATACCCCCCAGTACCCTGGCGACTGTTGTCACGGAGGTACCAAGTAGGCCACCAGCAACAATTGGCCCCCTTTCGAAGTCCGTTAGGTCGCTCATGTCGTCGTGACCGCGAGAGGAATTTTGCAACAAGACACTTTAAGTGCACTTGAACAGGACCTTGAGGTTCTAAATAAAGCTATTTCAACCAAAAAGTGGCGGATACCTTTGCGTACTGCGACGTACTCAGCTTTGCAACAAGACACTTTAAAAGCACTTAAACGGGACCTTGAGGTTCTAAACAAAGCTATTTCAACCAAAAAGTGGTGGATACCTTTGCGTATTGCAACAAGACACTTCAAATGCACTTAAACAGGACCTTGAGGTTTTAAACAAAGTTATTACAACCAAAAAGTGGTGGATACCTTTGCGTATTTCGACGCACGCAGCTTTGCGACAAGTCACTTTAAATACACTTAAACAGGACCTTGAAGTTCTAAACAAAGCTATTTCAACCAAAAAGTGGTGGATACCTTTGCGTATTGCAACAAGACACTTCAAATGCACTTAAACAGGACCTTGAGGTTCTAAATAAAGCTATTTCAACCAAAAAGTGGTGGATACCTTTGCGTATTGCGACGCTCGCAGCTTTGCCACAACACACTTTAAATGCACTTAAACAGGACCTTGAGGTTCTAAACAAAGCTATTTCAACCAAAAAGTGGTGGATACCTTTGCGTATTGCGACCTACGCAGCTTTGCAACAAGACACTTTAAATGCACTTAAACAGGACCTTGAGGTTCTAAACAAAGCTATTACAACCAAAAAGTGGCGGATACCTTTGCGTATTGCGACGTACGCAGCTTTGCAACAAGACACTTTAAATGCACTTAAACAGGACCGTGAGGTTTTAAACAAAGCTATTACAACCAAAAAGTGGAGGATACCTTTGCGTATTGCGAGGTACGAAGCTTTGCAACAAGACACTTTAAATCCAGTTAAACAGGACCTTGAGGTTTTAAACAAAGCTATTACAACCAAAAAGTGGTGGATACCTTTGCGTATTGCGACGCTCGCAGCTTTGCCACAACACACTTTAAATGCACTTAAACAGGACCTTGAGGTTCTAAATAAAGCTATTTCAACCAAAAAGTGGAGGATACCTTTGCGTATTGCGACGAACGCAGCTTTGCAACAAGACACTTTAAGTGCACTTAAACGGGACCTTGAGGTTCTAAACAAAGCTATTTCAACCAAAAAGTGGTGGATACCTTTGCGTATTGCGACCTACGCAGCTTTGCAACAAGACACTTTAAATGCACTTAAACAGGACCTTGAGGTTCTAAACAAAGCTATTTCAACCAAAAAGTGGTGGATACCTTTGCGTATTGCAACAAAACACTTCAAATGCACTTAAACAGGACCTTGAGGTTTTAAACAAAGCTATTACAACCAAAAAGTGGAGGATACCTTTGCGTATTGCGAGGTACGAAGCTTTGCAACAAGACACTTTAAATCCAGTTAAACAGGACCTTGAGGTTTTAAACAAAGCTATTACAACCAAAAAGTGGTGGATACCTTTGCGTATTGCGACCTACGCAGCTTTGCAACAAGACACTTTAAATGCACTTAAACAGGACCTTGAGGTTCTAAACAAAGCTATTACAACCAAAAAGTGGCGGATACCTTTGCGTATTGCGACGAACGCAGCTTTGCAACAAGACACTTTAAATGCACTTAAACAGGACCTTGAGGTTCTAAACAAAGCTATTACAACCAAAAAGTGGCGGATACCTTTGCGTATTGCGACGTACGCAGCTTTGCAACAAGACACTTTAAATGCACTTAAACAGGACCGTGAGGTTTTAAACAAAGCTATTACAACCAAAAAGTGGAGGATACCTTTGCGTATTGCGAGGTACGAAGCTTTGCAACAAGACACTTTAAATCCAGTTAAACAGGACCTTGAGGTTTTAAACAAAGCTATTACAACCAAAAAGTGGTGGATACCTTTGCGTATTGCAACAAAACACTTCAAATGCACTTAAACAGGACCTTGAGGTTTTAAACAAAGCTATTACAACCAAAAAGTGGTGGATACCTTTGCGTATTGCGACGCACGCAGCTTTGCAACAAGACACTTTAAATGCACTTAAACAGGACCTTGAGGTTCTAAACAAAGCTATTACAACCAAAAAGTGGCGGATACCTTTGCGTATTGCGACGAACGCAGCTTTGCAACAAGACACTTTAAATGCACTTAAACAGGACCTTGAGGTTCTAAACAAAGCTATTACAACCAAAAAGTGGCGGATACCTTTGCGTATTGCGACGTACGCAGCTTTGCAACAAGACACTTTAAATGCACTTAAACAGGACCGTGAGGTTTTAAACAAAGCTATTACAACCAAAAAGTGGAGGATACCTTTGCGTATTGCGAGGTACGAAGCTTTGCAACAAGACACTTTAAATCCAGTTAAACAGGACCTTGAGGTTTTAAACAAAGCTATTACAACCAAAAAGTGGTGGATACCTTTGCGTATTGCGACCTACGCAGCTTTGCAACAAGACACTTTAAATGCACTTAAACAGGACCTTGAGGTTCTAAACAAAGCTATTTTAACCAAAAAGTGGTGGATACCTTTGCGTATTGCGACCTACGCAGCTTTGCAACAAGACACTTTAAATGCACTTAAACAGGACCTTGAGGTTCTAAACAAAGCTATTTCAACCAAAAAGTGGTGGATACCTTTGCGTATTGCAACAAAACACTTCAAATGCACTTAAACAGGACCTTGAGGTTTTAAACAAAGCTATTACAACCAAAAAAGTGGAGGATACCTTTGCGTATTGCGAGGTACGAAGCTTTGCAACAAGACACTTTAAATGCACTTCAACAAGACCTTGAGGTTTTAAACAAAGCTATTACAACCAAAAAAGTGGAGGATACATTTGCGTATTGCGAGGTACGCAGCTTTGCAACAAGACACTTTAAATGCACTTAAACAGGACCGTGAGGTTTTAAACAAAGCTATTACAACCAAAAAGTGGAGGATACCTTTGCGTATTGCGAGGTACGAAGCTTTGCAACAAGACACTTTAAATCCAGTTAAACAGGACCTTGAGGTTTTAAACAAAGCTATTACAACCAAAAAGTGGTGGATACCTTTGCGTATTGCGACCTACGCAGCTTTGCAACAAGACACTTTAAATGCACTTAAACAGGACCTTGAGGTTCTAAACAAAGCTATTACAACCAAAAAAGTGGCGGATACCTTTGCGTATTGCGACGAACGCAGCTTTGCAACAAGACACTTTAAATGCACTTAAACAGGACCTTGAGGTTCTAAACAAAGCTATTACAACCAAAAAGTGGCGGATACCTTTGCGTATTGCGACCTACGCAGCTTTGCAACAAGACACTTTAAATGCACTTAAACAGGACCTTGAGGTTCTAAACAAAGCTATTACAACCAAAAAGTGGCGGATACCTTTGCGTATTGCGACGAACGCAGCTTTGCAACAAGACACTTTAAATGCACTTAAACAGGACCTTGAGGTTCTAAACAAAGCTATTACAACCAAAAAGTGGCGGATACCTTTGCGTATTGCGACGTACGCAGCTTTGCAACAAGACACTTTAAATGCACTTAAACAGGACCTTGAGGTTCTAAACAAAGCTATTACAACCAAAAAGTGGTGGATACCTTTGCGTATTGCGACGAACGCAGCTTTGCAACAAGACACTTTAAATGCACTTATACAGGACCTTGAGGTTCTAAACAAAGCTATTACAACCAAAAAGTGGAGGATACCTTTGCGTATTGCGAGGTACGAAGCTTTGCAACAAGACACTTTAAATGCACTTAAACAGGACCTTGAGGTTCTAAACAAAGCTATTACAACCAAAAAGTGGTGGATACCTTTGCGTATTGCGACGTACGCAGCTTTGCAACAAGACACTTTAAATGCACTTCAACAGGACCTTGAGGTTCTAAACAAAGCTATTACAACCAAAAAGTGGTGGATACCTTTGCGTATTGCGACGAACGCAGCTTTGCAACAAGACACTTTAAATGCACTTAAACAGGACCATGAGGTTTTAAACAAAGCTATTACAACCAAAAAGTGGCGGATACCTTTGCGTATTGCGACGTACGCAGCTGTGTTAAAAGTCACGTGTCTCAGCGTGGTGTTCACATTTTTCTCTCAAACCCATGTACCTCACATAATAAAGTTACTGAATTTATAAGTCTTTGTCTACTTCCGTTGTTTCCTTTACAGCTTTGGAGTTATGAAAGCGGAAGATTGATTAAAACTATTGTTCCTGACCATAACAAGTGCTTTGTAAGTAAGAGTTTCCTTAACACACGTCTTTTAGCTTAAAAACAAAATGAAATGCACTGTTGTTTCGAATTGAACTATCTTATACACTAAGTGTCCACTTTATTATGACCACCCCCTCAGTACTTCGTTGGGCCACCTTTTGCCTTTAATACTGCGTCGAATCTTCGTGGCATGGACTCCACGAGATGTTGATAGGTGGTTTGTGGAATCTGAGACCATGCTTGATGAATAACACTTTCCAGGAGTGTGAGATTGCAGGGTTGTGGATCCAGCTGTCTGATGGCTCGTTCAACTTCATCCCACAAATTCTCAATCTGGAGATTGTGGGGGCCACCTAAGCAAAGTAAACTCACCGGCATGTTCCTGAAACCAATCCTGTACAATACGAGCACTATGGCAGGACGCATTATCTTGTTGAAAGTAGCCATCGCCATTGGGATAAACCATCCACATGACAGGATGCACTTGGTCCGCAACGATGTTTAGATATGATGTGCCAGTAACACACGAATTAAAGGGCACAAAGCATGCCAGGAAAACATTCCCCAAACCATAACACCAGCTTGAAGGGTTGTAGCAATGCATTTAGGGTCCATGCTTTCGTGCTGTTTCCGCCAAATTCTCACTCGGCCATCGGCATGGTGCAACTGAAAACGTGATTCATCGGACCACATAATTTGTTTCCAATTATCGACTGTCCAATCCTTGTGCGAACTGGAGACGTTTTCTCTTGTTAGCTGCAGACAGCAAAGGTGTTCGAACAGGCCTTCGGCTGCCATATCCCATCCGATGCAGTGTACGGCGAACAGTGCGTGCAGAGATCATTTGAGGGGATCCTTGATTATGATGGTCTGTAATTTGCTGCACTGTTGTCCTTCTGTTGTCTGTTACCAGTCTGGACACTCTCTGTTCCGCCCGAGCAGTCACCATGTAACGTACCAGGAGATGTGACGTACCTGCCCGAAGGACGCACACGACATAAAGGCAGATAGGAATCAGAATAAAACGTCCGCGTAGCTCAATTGGTAGAGTGACTTATTCCGGAATGAGGGGATCCGGGTTCGAATCCTGGCACGGATAGAAATGACGAAGAAATTTACTTCGTTATAATGGTGCCCGAACTATCCGGGTGACCCCGACCGTTCAAAATCTCGTAATGGTGTGATGTTCTTTCCACACCGCGAGATAGGAAAAATAAGAGAATCCCTTCTCCAGCACTTCGAAAGAAAAAATAAAAATAAGGGGGAGATGATGTAACGTACCAGGAGATGTGACGTACTTGCCAGAAGGACGCACACGACATAAAGGCAGATAGGAATCAGAATAAAACGTCCGCGTAGCTCAATTGGTAGAGTGACTTATTCCGGAATGAGGGGATCCGGGTTCGAATCCTGGCACGGATAGAAATGACGGAGAAATTTACTTCGTTATACACTCTAATTAAACGTGACAGGGATCCCGTTGAAATCAAACACAGGTACGGCGTCAACTCCATCTCCCTTAGAGCTTTAAACCCTAATGAAATAGATCAAGTGTACATAGGCTCTAGCCTACGTAATTTAAAAACCCGCTTGCTTGAACACTCACGCGATGTCAGAGCAGGATCACATTCGACAGCCATTGCCCGATTGGTACCTAGCTGCACACACATAGACCATTATGGAATGAAGTTAAAATCCTCATTGCACGCAGCACCAAAAGCATGACCTTCTTTGCAGAAAGCTTGCATATCCACCATTATAGAGGTATTTGCTGTAATGACGACGTATCCTTTCTCCTTCCACGAACATGGACTGCTCTACTTGAACATTGCGGAAATAATAATTACAGCGGAATTATTAATACTTGTGCAACATAATTTTGACTCTCCTCGTTCGCAGTGCTGTTATTTGTACCTCTCTATGTCTCTCTCTCTCTCTCTCTGTGTTCACAACAACTTTCGTGCGCATGCGCTCTATCCATTTTTGGGTCATCAAAAAATCCTATATACACAGTGCGTCAAAGAATTTTTAAGACTGGCGCTAGATCTCAGCCTACGGTGGCGCCACCAGTGTAATCGCGAATGCGTTATAAACCGTGACCATCCGCTTGCTTTCTGCCAAAAGTACTGCGCAGTTGTTAAAGTAACTCAAACGAAACGGCCGTTCATTAGAGAAGTCAAATTCTTTTCATGTTCAATTATTAAGATGGAACAAAGGGCTGTTATTAAATTTTACGCAAAACTTGGTAAAAGTGCCTCGGAATCGTACCAAATGATGAAACAAGTTTACGGTGAGTTTTGTTTAAGTAGATCAAATGTTTTCCTGTGGCACAAACGTTTTTTAGACGCTAGAAGATGATAAGCATACCGGAAGACCAAGTTCATCTAGAACACCTGAGATTATTGGAAAAGTGCGTGATTTCGTGGCAAACAATCGATGTGCGTCACTAAGAATGATGGAAGAGTCTTTAAACATCAACAAAGAAACGATTCGAACTATCCTGCATGAAGATTTGGGCAAAACAAAATTTAAATTTTGTTAAATTTGTTCCACACACGTTAACCAATGAACAAAAATCAAGGAGAAGTGCACATTGCAGAGACATCATTTCAGCCGCTGAAAATGATCCAAAATTCTTAAAATCGATTGTTACAGGTGATGAAACATGGTGTTTTCAATATGGTCCTAAAACAAAGCGACAAAGTGCGGAATGGAAGTCAAAAAACTCAACACAAGCCAAAAGAACAAGAAAAGTTCCATCGAAAATCTAAACAATGCTCATTACATTCTTCCATAGTAAGGGTATTATCCACAAAGAATTTGTTCCAAGTGGACAAACAATTACTGGTGAGTTTTATTTAAATGTTTTGAGGCGTTTGATGGGCAGAATTCGTCGCATTCGTCCAGAATATCGGGATGAAAACAGTTAGTGTTTGTTGCACGATAATGCACCCAGTCACACCTCACTTCTTGTTCGTAGATATTTGGCGAAAAGTAACGTCTGTGTGTTGAATCATCCACCGTATTCGCCTGATTTAGCACCCTGCGACTTTTCTTTGTTCCCCAAACTTTAAATGACGTTGAAAGGGTGTTTATTTTGATGATATTTCGGCCATACAAACAGCTTCGACGCGTGCTTTGGAGGCAATTCCGCAAAATAAACTGGAACAGGCATTCGAATCATTATTAAATCGCTGTAACAAGTGTATTGAAGCCGGAGGGACTTGTTTTGAATAACAAACCAAAACAAATTATAATTTCTTGTTTCTATTTCATTTTACAGACCCAGTCCTAAAAATTCTTTGACGCACTGTGTATGCTGTTGGGTGTCGACGTACTCTGATGCCATTGGGTGGGTGACCTGATGAAGATCACTAGTGTGATCGAAAGATCTAGTGTTTTTATATATCGTACAAGGAGTGTTCAAATGAAAAGGTACGAAACGACACTGTGGGTATAAATGAAGACTTTATTCAAAGTATACACCATAGACCGTAGCACAACGATCCCATTGATTAACGAGCCGAAGGATTCCTTGTTCCCAGAATTCCTGTGGCCGTGACGAGACCCAGTCCTGCACAGCGTCCTTGAGTTCGTCGTCCGAGTGGAAGCGCTTCCCTTTCAGATGTTTTTTCAGGGGACCAAACACGTGGAAATCGCAGGGCGACATGTCCGTGCTGTAGGGCGGATGGTCAAGCTGCTCCCACTGGAACTTGGCCAGTTCCGCGTGTGTGACCCTGGAGACGTGTGGACGCGCGTTATCATGGAGCAGAACCACACCCTCCGTGAGCAGCCCCGGTCTTTTGTTCGTGATGGACCTGCGTAGGCTTCGGAGTGTCTCACAGTACACATCGGAGTTAATGGTTCGTCACTGCTGGAGGAATTCAACAAGTAGTCAATTGGACGGCGCTCTTTATAAGAGCCTCTGCTCTCTCCTGCGCATGCTCCGATCCACGCCGGCGACTCCAATCGCATCCCTAGATGTGTCGCTACGTTCTCCCATAGCGGCATAGGCAAATATGTTAACGGTTACGTTCTTACGACGTTTCGTACCTTTTCATTTGAACACCCCTAGTATGTTTTAACTTGTAAGTGTCGTTTTTAATTTGATTAAATGAGTAAGTGCTCTTCATCATTTCGTCAAAGGACGTACAAGTTACATATCGTGTTAAGTATGACAGATGTCTACTCCCATACGAATATCACTTGTAATACAAGTTTCATCTACAGTCTGTAGGATCAAACTGGTTACTGCTGATCGGTACAAGCAACAATTGCTGCGATTGAACCAGGAAACCTGTCGGAAACGTTCATTCACAGGCAAGGGATTGAGTCTCGTGAAATTACTGCATGAGAACGCTAGGCCGCATGTAGCGAAATCGGTCAGGGAAAAGTTACTGACCCTTGTCTGGGAAGTTTTGGAGCAGCCGACGTATAGTCCCTACCTAGCCTCTTCAAACTATCATTTGTTCCGATCGATGCAACATGGGTTTTCTTCTGTACGGTTCCGAATATGTGACGAAGTGCAAAAATGGGTTGACGACTTTATCGTGTCACACGACGAAGTACTCTTCATGGCTGGAATCCATCGCTCGACCGATGGCGGAAGGTAATAGATAATGCTGGCGCATATTTCAATTCGAAAAGGTATTGTTGTTTTGTTTCAAATGTGTCTCAAAACGCTTTAAAAATTATTTGTACACCTAATATACACTGAAGAGCAATTGAATTAGAGGCAGCTGGCGTTATGCAAATGTGGCGCTGTGGGCGCCCCTGTAAACGGAAACGACATGACGTATGCAGCGATCCGACAATAAAAGGAGTGATGCGACTGGAGTCAGTAAGAGTCGGACGTTGTATGGGTAAGACGAAGGATCTAAGCGCATTTGATCGTGGGCAAATTATCGGGGCCCGACGAATGGGTCACTCCATCTCGGAAGTCGTGGTATTTTCAAGAGCCACTGTGTCACGGGTGCACCGTGAGTACAGCGAATCCGATAAAGCCATCCCTGCAAGGGACAACTGCCGTGGACAACAGCGTGTGGATGAGAGGGGTCATCGTTGGCCAGCTCGCATTGTAACAGCGGATAGACTGGCCACAGTAAAAGAAATCACTCGGCAATTTAATGCTGGTGCACAAAAACGTGTAAGCAGCCACACCATCCAGAACCATCTCCTCGCTATGGGGTACAGAAGCCATCGTCCCGCGAGGGTACCGCTGCTGACCGCACATCACAGGGTGCAAAGATTAGCATGGGCGCGGGAACATCGCCACTGGACCCCAGACATGTGGAAAAATGTTGCCTGGACTGAAGAGTCAAGATTCACGTTGGTACATGCGGATGGCAGGATAAGAGTACGGCGCAAACCACATGGAGCGGTGGATCCTTCTTGCCAGCAGGGTACTCTTCTAGCTGGTGGGGGTGGCATTCTCGTCTGGGGACTGTTTACGTGGACTGAAATGGGACCCCTGGTACGTTTGACATCGTCCCTCACAGGTCAACGTTACCGGGATATCCTGGACGACCATTTGCTCCCGTTTGTGCGTCTGCAACATCCCACTGGGGACCTCATCCTGCAACAAGACAATGCAGCTCCCGAATTGTATCCGAATGGTTGGATGAACACTCCATGGACGTGATCTCGCTTCCTTGGCCAGCTAGGTCACCTGACCGAGCACATCTGGGATGCCATCGAGAGAGATGACCCCCTCCATGAAATCTTCGTGAACTGTGGGTGCTTGTTCAGGGGGTCGTGGATCCGTATGGCTTCCCAACGCTTCCGGTGTCTTGTCGAGTCCATGCCGAGACGAATGGCCGCCGTCATCAGGGCGAAAGGTGGTGCTACACGTTACTAGAAGGGTATCTCTAATTCAATTGCTTTTCAGTGTATGCGATTTCGGAGATTATTCTTTAATTTTGAGCGCCAGCCGATTTGCAAACAGTTGCCGTTATGATATATGCGTTAGCTTTCCATGTTTATTTCTTCCTGTCTTTATGAGCGCTATTAATACCTTCAAGTTGTATGCAGTACAGGAATAATTGTAGAGTATTTCTAAGAAAACGTATACACTGCTTGCTCTCATTATGTTTTTAATGTTGTTAATTTATTATACTTTCGACGAATTGATTTTTGCCAAAAAATTGTGAATCGTAAACTGTTCGTAAAGCAATGCATTTTTCATTTTAGCTTTATTCCTGTGAATCCATTCCGGAGAAGAACGTCATTCTTGTTGGTGGCGGCCCCAACAACATATTCCGTGTCATTGAATGTGGGTCCTGGATGGTAAGTTATTCAAATGAATTGATCCCATTTGCATAAAAGCATTTAGTGAATAATTAAAATTACGCTTAGAGATCACTTAAAAAGCTAGGACAAGCCGCCAACAGTAACTGATAACTCGGGAACAGTTGCCAAATAAATGAGCGAAAGTATTGCAAAATCTCAGCTCATTAAGGCGTCTATTATAACACATTCTAAACAAGTTTGTAAAATCATGCAATGCATTGATTATAATACGCTTTCCAACATACCAGAAATCATTACTCAAGTTATCACTCAAGTTATGAGAATAATGGCTGTGGAATAAATCTCGGTCCTGTGCCCTGATCCTTGATCCCATATCGATGATATTCAACAGAGCTGGTTCCGTATACCTCCGAAATAACAGGATAAAGTTTTGTCGCAATCGAAGCATTTTTACGTAAGTTATGATGCATAAGGGCTATGGAATAGATCCCGCTCCTGTGGCCTAACCTTTGACCCCATTTCGCCCATTTTCAAAAGAATTCGTCCTCAGGCAGGCTCCTACAACATACTAACTTTTTTTCCAAATCGAAGCATTTTTACGTAAGTTATGATGCATAAGGGCTATGGAATAGATCCCGCTCCTGTGTCCTAACCTTTGACCCCATTTCGCCCATTTTCAAAAGAATTCGTCCTCAGGCAGGCTCCTACAACATACTAACTTTTTATCCAAATCGAAGCATTTTTACGTAAGTTATGATGCATAAGGGCTATGGAATAGATCCCGCTCCTGTGTCCTAACCTTTGACCCCATTTCACCCATTTTCAAAAGAATTCGTCCTCAGGCAGGCTCCTACAACATACTAACTTTTTATCCAAATCGAAGCATTTTTACGTAAGTTATGATGCATAAAGGCTATGGAATAGATCCCGCTCCTGTGTCCTAACCTTTGACCCCATTTCACCCATTTTCAAAAGAATTCGTCCTCAGGCAGGCTCCTACAACATACTAACTTTTTATCCAAATCGAAGCATTTTTACGTAAGTTATGATGCATAAAGGCTATGGAATAGATCCCGCTCCTGTGTCCTAACCTTTGACCCCATTCCGCCCATTTTCAAAAGAATTCGTCCTCAGGCAGGCTCCTACAACATACTAACTTTTTATCCAAATCGAAGCATTTTTACGTAAGTTATGACGCATAAGGGCTATGGAATAGATCCCGCTCCTGTGTCCTAACCTTTGACCCCATTTCGCCCATTTTCAATAGAATTCGTCCCTAGGCAGGCCCCTACAACATACTAAAGCTGCCCCGGTGGCGCAGTGGTCTAAGGCGCTGGCCTCTGATCATTCGTCCGTAAGGGGTCCGGGTTCGAATCCCGGTCTGGCATGGATGTTGTGTTTGTCTTACGGCACTGGCTCTCTCCCTTCCCTGGAACCAGTGACCCTAAATTAGGGACGGGCGACTGCTTATAGCCCATTGAGTTGCTCACGGTGGTCGTTAAACCTCCAATCAAAAAAAAAAAGAAAATAAAAAAAAAAACGAACATACTAACATTTCATCTAAATCGAGGCATTTGTACGTAAGTTATGACGCATAAGAGCAGTGGAATGTATCCCGCTCCTATGTACTGACCTTTCACCCCATTTCGTTCACTTTAAATAAGGTTCCTCCCAGGTGATACCCTAGCAGAAACTAAAATTTCATCGAAATCGAACGATTGTTACGCGAGTTACCGTGCGGACGGACATACGCACACAACGCGTCACGTAATGCAGCAGATGGGAATCGCGACCATCTGCTCGCAACATTATGACGTCATAAAACTTTAATAGGATCCAAACACAACGCCTGACGTAATGAGACAAATGGCGTGACCGCGCGCCAACACTCTCAAAGGAGAGATTGTGACGTCATAAGATTTCTAAGCATTGGAAGCATTAATGAAACGACGCCATGACACCAAAGACGTGATAATTCGTGGTGTTTTTTTAACCCACTAAAGGAATTCTCCTAAAGTCGAGATCAAGCTAAATCGATTTCTAGTACCAGAAAACGGTAGGTTAACGACTTTCATCAAAATTCTTAGAGCCGTTTTCAAAATAAAATGTACGTACATGCATACAAGAATTGCTACTTTAAGGTGGACGTCAAGTAATTTTGCTTCCTATACTTCCAATGGAAAAACTTTTGTACACATTTTCTTCACAATTAATGCGTTCCCAAGCATGAAAATTTGAACATCGATTAAAATAGCTTCATTTCATAACTTGGAATACTTAATATTTCCTAAACCATAACCGTAATTATGCAATCCAACATTTATTTGTCCACTGACGTCATCAAAGTACAGGTCGCGCCATCTTTTTTTCTGGTTTCAACACCACCAAAGGAAACGTTATTGTTTTTTAATATAATTATGCTTATGTTTTAGAAAATGTTAAGTATTCCAAGTTACAGTATGAAGTTTTTTTAATCGATGTTCAAATTTCCATCCTTGGGAACACACTAATTGTGAAGGAAATATGTACAAAAGGTTTTCGATTGGAAGTATAGGAAGCAAAATTACTTGACATCCACCTTAATAGTGTGGGATAAGGGCGTTGGAATGGATCCCGATCCTATGTCCTGACCTTTGACTCCATTTGTCCCATTTTCAATAGAATTCCTCTCCAGGTGGTTCCCTACCACATACTAAAATTTCATCGAAATCGAACTGTTTTTACGCACCTTATGACGCATAAGGGCAACGGAATTCATCCCGCTCCCATGTCCTGACCTTTGACCCCATTTCTTCCATTTTCAATAGGGGTTGTCCAAAGGTGGTCCCCTACAACATACTAAAATTTCATTGAAATCGAACCGTATTTACGCAAGTTATGACGCATAAGGGCAATTGAATGGATGCCGCTCTTATGGCGTGACCTTTGACCCCAGTTCACCCATTTTCAATAGGGTTCGTCCCCTGGTGGTCTCCTACCACATACTAAAATTTCATCGAAATCGAACCATTTTACGTGAGTTATCGTGCCGACAGACGGACGGACGGACGGACGGAAAAAGCTGGAGCATGCACGCTTCTTCAATCTACGGTTGGAAAACGTAAAAAAGAAATGTCTAAATTTGTTCATGAACTACTTTCTTTCACGCTGGTTGTGATCAGGTCGCATGTAAACAAAGCGGAAAGACACACTCACATCGGGAACCACGTTTTTCGTTTTGTATCGCGAAAGAAAGACGCACACACACACATACACAAGCTTCCTTTTATTTACACTTTCCAACCGTAGGTTGAAGAAGCGTATATGCTCCAGCTTTGTCCGTCTGTCCGTCCGTCCATCCGTCCGTCAGCACGATAACTCACGTGAAAATGGTTCGATTGCAACGAAATTTTAGTATGTGGTAGGGGACCACCTGGGGAAGAACCCTATTGAAAATGGGCGAAACAGGGTCAAAGGTCAGTACATAGGAGCGGGAACCATTCCATTTCTCTTATGCGTCATAACTTGCGTAAAAATTGTTCGATTTCCATGAAATTTCAGTATGTGTTAGGGGACCACCTGGGGAAGAAACCTATTGAAAATGGGCGAAACAGGGTCAAAGGTCAGGACATAGGAGCGGGAACCATTCCATTTCTCTTATGCGTCATAACTTGCGTAAAAATTGTTCGATTTCCATGAAATTTCAGTATGTGTTAGGGGACCACCTGGGGAAGAAACCTATTAAAAATGGGCGAAACAGGGTCAAAGGTCAGGACATAGGAGCGGGAACCATTCCATTTCTCTTATGCGTCATAACTTGCGTAAAAATTGTTCGATTTCCATGAAATTTCAGTATGTGTTAGGGGACCACCTGGGGAAGAAACCTATTGAAAATGGGCGAAACAGGGTCAAAGGTCAGGACATAGGAGCGGGAACCATTCCATTTCTCTTATGCGTCATAACTTGCGTAAAAATTGTTCGATTTCCATGAAATTTCAGTATGTGTTAGGGGACCACCTGGGGAAGAAACCTATTGAAAATGGGCGAAACAGGGTCAAAGGTCAGGACATAGGAGCGGGAACCATTCCATTTCTCTTATGCGTCATAACTTGCGTAAAAACTGTTCGATTTCCATGAAATTTCAGTATGTGTTAGGGGACCACCTGGGGAAGAAACCTATTGAAAATGGGCGAAACAGGGTCAAAGGTCAGGACATAGGAGCGGGAACCATTCCATTTCTCTTATGCGTCATAACTTGCGTAAAAATTGTTCGATTTCCATGAAATTTCAGTATGTGTTAGGGGACCACCTGGGGAAGAAACCTATTGAAAATGGGCGAAACAGGGTCAAAGGTCAGGACATAGGAGCGGGAACCATTCCATTTCTCTTATGCGTCATAACTTGCGTAAAAATTGTTCGATTTCCATGAAATTTCAGTATGTGTTAGGGGACCACCTGGGGAAGAAACCTATTGAAAATGGGCGAAACAGGGTCAAAGGTCAGGACATAGGAGCGGGAACCATTCCATTTCTCTTATGCGTCATAACTTGCGTAAAAATTGTTCGATTTCCATGAAATTTCAGTATGTGTTAGGGGACCACCTGGGGAAGAAACCTATTGAAAATGGGCGAAACAGGGTCAAAGGTCAGGACATAGGAGCGGGAACCATTCCATTTCTCTTATGCGTCATAACTTGCGTAAAAACTGTTCGATTTCCATGAAATTTCAGTATGTGTTAGGGGACCACCTGGGGAAGAAACCTATTGAAAATGGGCGAAACAGGGTCAAAGGTCAGGACATAGGAGCGGGAACCATTCCATTTCTCTTATGCGTCATAACTTGCGTAAAAATTGTTCGATTTCCATGAAATTTCAGTATGTGTTAGGGGACCACCTGGGGAAGAAACCTATTGAAAATGGGCGAAACAGGGTCAAAGGTCAGGACATAGGAGCGGGTACCATTCCATTTCTCTTATGCGTCATAACTTGCGTAAAAATTGTTCGATTTCCATGAAATTTCAGTATGTGTTAGGGGACCACCTGGGGAAGAAACCTATTGAAAATGGGCGAAACAGGGTCAAAGGTCAGGACATAGGAGCGGGAACCATTCCATTTCTCTTATGCGTCATAACTTGCGTAAAAACTGTTCGATTTCCATGAAATTTCAGTATGTGTTAGGGGACCACCTGGGGAAGAAACCTATTGAAAATGGGCGAAACAGGGTCAAAGGTCAGGACATAGGAGCGGGAACCATTCCATTTCTCTTATGCGTCATAACTTGCGTAAAAATTGTTCGATTTCCATGAAATTTCAGTATGTGTTAGGGGACCACCTGGGGAAGAAACCTATTGAAAATGGGCGAAACAGGGTCAAAGGTCAGGACATAGGAGCGGGAACCATTCCATTTCTCTTATGCGTCATAACTTGCGTAAAAATTGTTCGATTTCCATGAAATTTCAGTATGTGTTAGGGGACCACCTGGGGAAGAAACCTATTGAAAATGGGCGAAACAGGGTCAAAGGTCAGGACATAGGAGCGGGAACCATTCCATTTCTCTTATGCGTCATAACTTGCGTAAAAATTGTTCGATTTCCATGAAATTTCAGTATGTGTTAGGGGACCACCTGGGGAAGAAACCTATTGAAAATGGGCGAAACAGGGTCAAAGGTCAGGACATAGGAGCGGGAACCATTCCATTTCTCTTATGCGTCATAACTTGCGTAAAAATTGTTCGATTTCCATGAAATTTCAGTATGTGTTAGGGGACCACCTGGGGAAGAAACCTATTGAAAATGGGCGAAACAGGGTCAAAGGTCAGGACATAGGAGCGGGAACCATTCCATTTCTCTTATGCGTCATAACTTGCGTAAAAATTGTTCGATTTCCATGAAATTTCAGTATGTGTTAGGGGACCACCTGGGGAAGAAACCTATTGAAAATGGGCGAAACAGGGTCAAAGGTCAGGACATAGGAGCGGGAACCATTCCATTTCTCTTATGCGTCATAACTTGCGTAAAAATTGTTCGATTTCCATGAAATTTCAGTATGTGTTAGGGGACCACCTGGGGAAGAAACCTATTGAAAATGGGCGAAACAGGGTCAAAGGTCAGGACATAGGAGCGGGAACCATTCCATTTCTCTTATGCGTCATAACTTGCGTAAAAATTGTTCGATTTCCATGAAATTTCAGTATGTGTTAGGGGACCACCTGGGGAAGAAACCTATTGAAAATGGGCGAAACAGGGTCAAAGGTCAGGACATAGGAGCGGGAACCATTCCATTTCTCTTATGCGTCATAACTTGCGTAAAAATTGTTCGATTTCCATGAAATTTCAGTATGTGTTAGGGGACCACCTGGGGAAGAAACCTATTGAAAATGGGCGAAACAGGGTCAAAGGTCAGGACATAGGAGCGGGAACCATTCCATTTCTCTTATGCGTCATAACTTGCGTAAAAACTGTTCGATTTCCATGAAATTTCAGTATGTGTTAGGGGACCACCTGGGGAAGAAACCTATTGAAAATGGGCGAAACAGGGTCAAAGGTCAGGACATAGGAGCGGGAACCATTCCATTTCTCTTATGCGTCATAACTTGCGTAAAAATTGTTCGATTTCCATGAAATTTCAGTATGTGTTAGGGGACCACCTGGGGAAGAAACCTATTGAAAATGGGCGAAATGGGGTCAAAGGTCAGGCAGGGCATAAGAGCGGGATTTATTCCATTCCCGTTATGCGTCATAACTTGCGTACAAATGGTTCGATTTCGATGAAATTTTAGTATGTGGTAGGTTTCCTACCACATACTAAAATTTCATTGAAATCTAATGAAAATGAACCCTAATGAAAATGGGCGAAATGGGGTTAAAGGTCACGATATATGAGCGGGATCAGTTCCATTGCCCGTATAGTTCATAACTTGCGTAAAAATAGGACGATTTCGATGAAATTTTAGTATGTGGTAAGGGACCACCTGGGATCAATTTTATTGAAAATGGACGAAATGGAGTCAAAGATCAGGACATAGGAGCGGGATCCATTCCATTGCAGTTATGCGTCATAACTTATATAAAAATGCTTCGATTACGACAAAACTTTATCATGTTGTTCCAGAGGTACACTGAACAGGTTCTGTTGAACATCGTCGAAATGGGGTCGAAGGTCAGGACACAGGACGAGATTTATTCCACAGCCATTATCCTCATAACTTGACTAAAAATGCTTCGATTGCGACAAAACTTTATCATGTTGTTCCGGTGGTATACTGAGTGGGTTCTGTATAATATCATCGAAATGGGTTCAAAGGTCAGGACACACGAGCGATATTTATTTCACAGCCATTATCCTCACAACTTGAGTAAAGATTTCTGGCATGTTGGAAAGCGTATCATAATCAATGCATTGAATGATTTCACTAACTTTTTATTATAGGTTAAACAAGTGTTGAGCTAACAGACGGAGTCTTTCCATTTCTTCGTTTTTCAATTCAAACGGTTTTTTTAAGTTAATGTTAGTGAGCCGACTTTCGTGAAACTGTTCCAGTAAAAGGCCATCTAGGTTTAATTGGAATTCCTCAATGTCACGGAATTTCGGGATTCGGAAGGCGTCAAAACCTGACCATGGACGATGTCCAATCGCATGTCAAAAATCACGGTGTTCGGATGTGTCAGGTCGTAGCTATTCCCGAACAACTAATTTTCCCGAGTCTCGCATAGAGAGCGGATTTTTTCAATCATTATTAAAATTGGTCAGTTTTTTAATGGTCATTATTTTTATACAACACGACCAATCAGCATGATACCAAACCCATGTCACTCAGCATGTCCTACCCTTTCTCTGTGGCAAGTATCACCGCGATCGACTGAAGATCTTTGGAGGAGATAGGTAACAAACGACCCCTTCTCAAACCCCTGAAAACCCCCTAAAAATGCAAGTTTTTGGAATATTATCCCTCAATGACACGAAATTTTGGAAATCGGAAGGCGTCAAAAACTGACCATGGACGATGTATAATCGCAAGCAAGAAATCACGGTGATCGGATGTGTCATCTCGTACCTGTGCCCGAACAATTAATTGTCTCCAATCTCGCAATTAGAGCTCCGCTCCGCCTCCGGCTTCGCTTTGCTCAATGAATCTCCTTAGTAAAGCTAATATCTTATAATGGTTTACAGGGGATGATTCGAAAGTTTTGCAATATTTGGATCACGTTATGTCTTCATACGTACCTTTACGACGAAAGCTGACTAGCATTCAAAGTACACTATCTACCAACAAGTAATTGGTCACCCCTGCAATCGACGATATCTGCGGTCCTGATACACGTCACGGCCGCCGCCGTTAAATATCGTGTGGGAAACAACAACGCAACCAGTCGCATGCAAGATGCCACGCAGTTCGGAGCTCTCTGATTTCGAGAAAGGTGTAATCGTCGGGTATCACAGAAATGGCCGATGACATATCCAGCGAGTTGAAGTACCCAAAATCGACAGTGGCCTACGTGATTGGCAAGTGGAAGATGAGAGGTGACTGTCGGAATGTGCCCCGACCCGGCAGACCCACAAAACTGGGAGTTAGAGACCGACGAGTGCTGGCCAGAGAAATTCGGAAGAACCGCACCAAATCGATGGGCCACATCCGCGAGGAGTTTCAACAGGCATCCGGGAGTGTTCTTTCGATGAATACCATCCGTAAGGAAGCCCATCTGCTCGGTTATCATGGACCCACAAGCCTTTGATCACCAAGTCCAATAGTGCTGCTCGGCTAATGTGGTGCAAAGAACGTCAACATCGGACCGTTGAACAGTGGGAACAGGTTCTCTGGAGCGACGAATCAAGGTTCACACTCTACCGTTCGGATGGCAGGGTCTGGGTTTGGCGTCTGCCTGGAGAACGCCTCCTGCCGGAATGTATTGTGCCAACTGTGAAGTTCGGCGGCGGTGGAATTATGCTATGGGGGTGTTTCTCCTGGTATGGCACGGGACCCTTGGTCGCAATTCCTGGTAGACTCATTGCCGAGACCTACTGCACCATTTTGGATGACCATGCGCTTCCTACGTTGTGGCAGTTTTACGGGGGGGACACGTTACTTTCAGGATGACAATGCCACCTGTCATGTTGCGAGGCCCACCATGGCTTGGTATGGTGACAATGGGGTTAATCGAATGGACTGGCCCCGGACCTTAACCCTATGGAGCACCTCTGGGACGAGTTGGAGCGTTGACTTAAGGGGTGCCCCCACCGTCCGAAATCGGTGAAGGAACTGACCTGTCTTCTCCAAGCCGAGTGGAAGAAAATACCGCCAGCCGTCGTACAACGCCTGGTTGAGAGTATGCGCAGCTGTAATCGCCGCTCGTGGAGGCTCCACCAACTATTGAAGGTGAATAAACTTCGTTTTCCTTTGCTATCACAGGTGTCCAATTACTTGTTGGTAGATAGTGTATAAGCCATCGTGTTGCACCGTCTTTAGCCATCTGTCCGTCAGTTCTTCTTGTCCTTCGACGCGAAGAACTCATTCACCCCAGCTGCCATCTTCTCCCGGTCGTTCAAGTGCTTCCCGCGAAGAAAGTGGTCCATGGACCGGAACAAGTAATAATCCGACGGGGCAAGATCAGAACTATTTGCTGGGTGTGGCATCAGTTCGATGCCCTCAAGTTCCTGGAGATTTGCCCGAGTCCTTCGCACGTTGTGATGTCGAGCGTTTTCCTGCTGTAATGGAGCGCGCTTTCTGCTCATCAATGCCGGGTGCTTCTCCTCTTAAACGTTATACATCCACTCCAGCTGTTAAGAATAGAGTTTGGCGTTGATGGTCCGTCCGTCTGGAACAAATTCGTAATGAATTATCCCCTCCAAATTTCACCAGAGGTGGAGTTTCCCCTTGTGCTCGAAGCGCTCGCCTTTCGCAACATGGTTAAGCTGGCCCGTGCTCAACCACTGTCGTTGTGTGTTAGGAGTATCGAAAAAGACCCACTTTTCATCGCACGTAACAATTCTCTTAATGAAACGCACATCGCGCGGGTTTTTCTAGTAGTTTTATGCACACTTCCACTCGACGGTTTACTTCAGCAGGCTTCAGTTCGTGGAGGACAATGCGGCTGCTCCTTGCCGACGTCCTGAAGGTGACGAACTACGGTGGTCTGTAATATGCCCAGCTCGCCTGATGATATCCGAGTGCTGGTTGTCGGATTTTTCTCTACGGAATGGCGCACGGCCCTCCGAATCCACGGTTCGCGGTTTACCTGACCTCGGCTGATTGCCGATCGTTTCTGTCACTTCAGCGAAATTTCTAGAACCACCTGGTTGCGGTGCTGTGGTCCACGGAACCTTCGCCTTTCGCATGAGGAATGTTTCGTGTTGCTTGAGTAGCGTTAGGGCCGAGATCAAACTCGTAAAGCAAAAGTTCCCTAATTATCCAGTTGTGGCTGTTCATCTCTTAGGCGCCCCAACCAGGGACAGAACGACGACATGCAATGCTGTTTTTTTTTTTTTTTTTTTTATTTGATTGGAGGTTTAACGACCACCGTGAGCAACTCAATGGGCGATAAGCAGTCGCCCGTCCCTAATTTAGGGTCACTGGTTCCAGGGAAGGGAGAGAGCCAGTGCCGTAAGACAAACACAACATCCATGCCTCACCGGGATTCGAACCCGGACCCCTTTCGGACGAATGATCAGAGGCCATCGCTTAGATCACTGCGCCACCGGGGCGGCGCAATGCTGTTGACAGCAACGACTACCACTTTATATCCCTTTCGACTGACTGCAGTGCCGGACTTGAACTAGTTTGAAAACGTGAAATACCCTTCGCAGCGCATGCGTTTATTGCAAAATTTTCATCTCGCTCTCTATACTGTGTTCTTAGAGCGATAAAAGTCTCATATTTTGCGATTATTGAGAACGAGCTTAGTTCTTGCCGGAGCAATCCGGCAGCAGCATTTAAAATGCAACTGCGAATTCAAATTTCAACGTGTTGAGTGATTGTATTGTGAGTACCACATCCTAAAATCGCTAATCACGAAAATGTTTTTTTTTAGGCACCATGAATGTGCAAATTTGAAATCACTTGCCAAATAATTTCAGTACGTAATTTGTTTTCCCCGTCAAACATGATTTTTAAATATACAAATTCATTTCTCTGTACCCAATTTAGGCTGATCTTACATTTCGTACACTGGTGTGTAAAAATTAAGGACGAAGAGGATAAATTAGCATAACAGCGGAACGAGCAGGCAGAACGGACCGAAAGACCACTCAGGTGATAGACTAGGTTCCGGTACGGGTAGGGCATGCGCATATATGCAGCATGACGTAGGGGGGGGGTCGGAAGGGTATAAAGCACACGGGCGGTGTACGCTCAGCAATTCGGTGAAAGCTATTGCACGGTGTACATTGGTTTGAACGACGTCGAGTTGCTGCCACGGTGTGATATGGCCAACAGGCAATCCAGTAGACGACATCTGGATGACTTTACCCGAGGTCGCGTCATTGGGAAGTTGAAAGAAGGTCGAAGTGTGACTAGTGTGGCCGAGGAGTTCGGGATCGCTCACAGCATCGTTTCACGAGCTTGGAGAGCATTTCAAACGACAGGAACAGCTGTCCGAGAGTTTAGCAGTGGTCGTCCACGAGCAACCACGGCGGCGGACGACCAGTATATTGTCCTACAGGAGAGAAGAGGCAGCGGGAGAAATCGCAAGGCACATGCAACAGACAACTGGACGTCCGTTATCGCGTTTTACCGTGGCCAGGAGGCTGCACAAAGGTGGTCTATTTGCACGACGACCAGTACGGTGTGTGCCATTAACGCCTGCTCATCGGAGACGGCGGTTTCTGTGGTGCCAGGAACACAAGAACTGGACACATCAAGAATGGGGTCGAGTTCTCTTTACGGATGAGAGCCGGTTTAGCCTGAAGAGCAATTCTAGACGTATACACATCTGGAGAGAGCAGGAAACACGCAATCACACCTCCAACATCAACGAAAGGAACCGGTTTGGAGATGGCGGAGTTCTCGTTTGGGGCGGTATCATGCTTGGTAGCCGTACTGACCTCCACATCTTCCAAGGAGGTTCAGTCACTGGTGTCCGCTATTGTACCGAGGTTCTCCTGCCTCACGTGCGTCTGTTTAGAGGTGCTGTGGGTCCTGAGTTCCTCTTCATGGACGACAACGCTACACCTCATAGTACAGTGGCGGTTGCAGAGGTGTTGGAGAGTGAAGATATTCAACGCATGGATTGGCCCGCAGACCTAAATCGAATCGAACACGTGTAGGACCTTCTCGGGAGACGCTTGGCAGCACGTCACCAGCCGCCAGCAACGATTCCGCAGCTGCGATTGGCGCTACAAGAGGAATGGGCCGCGATGCCTCATCAGCTCCTTGACAACCTCGTCCTCAGCATGGACAGACGTTGTAAATCCTGCAACGCAGTCAGGGGTGATCATATCCCCTACTAAAGACTGGATTTTTCTTGGCAGCCGCCTGTCACATGGACGTTTCTGTCTTCTGTCCAGTTGTGCTCGAAGCTACCTTTTCAATAAAGTGCCTTTGTATCCTTTGGATTCCTTGTTTGGACGGTTTTGCTCACTTGTCCCATATTCTTACATCTTGGGGATTTTATGATATGATTTGAGTCGATGTGGAGCACTTCTGCACGACGTTACATTGGAAAAACCGTCTCGTCCTTAATTTTTGCACGCCAGTGTATTAGCAGTCCTTCACTGAAAGCATACTCTGCAACTCAGTTTTGCTTTCTGCCAACAGGACTCTGTCAGCAGCATAGAGCGATACCTGGAAGCGAGTTTTCATACTAATTTCTGTGTTGCAGTCAAACAGCTGAGGTGTTCTCATGTCAAATTTGATGTCATTCCGAGCAATGGTTCCACCTGCAGCGTCTTTGGATATGCTCACTTCAATTACGGGAAGCATGTATACCCAGCAGCCAGGGTGACAATACACAACATTGTCTGACTCCTGTCCTAATAGCAAAAAACTTCGATAGAATACCACACGTATACATTGTCAACAACCAGCATACATTGTGTAGCTTTGATACTCTTAAGCAGATTCCTAGGTCCGATCCAAAAGTTCCTAGACTAGGTCGATATACAACAAAGTACTTACGTTACTTAAGTCTGGCTATGATCTCTCTCAAAGTAGTCTCCTTGGGCAGCGATACACCGCTACCAGCGTTTTTGCAACTGTTGGAACACTCCCTGGAAGTCCTGTTCGCGAATCGTGTCAAGCACCGTCTGCGATTCGCGCTGGATCTCGTACACGGTTTCAAAACGGCGACCCTTGAGCTTCAGCTTCATCTTCGGGAACAGAAAGAAGTCGCAAGGGGCTACATCCGGCGAGTAAGACGGGCGAGGATGGGTAGTCATGACCGGCGTGTTGTAACGTACCAGGAGATGTGACGTACCTGCCGGAAGGACGCACACGACATAAAGGCAGATAGGAATCAGAATAAAATGTCCGCGTAGCTTAATTGGCAGAGCAACTTATTCCGGAATGAGTGGACCCGGGTTCGAACCTCGGCGCGGATAAAAAATGACGGAGAAATTCACTTCGTTATAATGGCGCCCGAACTATCCGGATGACCCGACCGTTCAAAATCTCGCATTGGTGTGATGTTATTTCCACACCGCGAGATAGGAAAAATCAGAGAATCCCTTCTCCAGCACTTCGAAAAAAATAAATAAATAAGGGGGAAATGATGTAACGTACCAGGAGATGTGACGTACCTGCCAGAAGGACGCACAAGACATAAAGGCAGATAGGAATCAGAATAAAACGTCCGCGTAGCTCAATTGGTAGAGTGACTTATTCCGGAATGAGGGGATCCGGGTTCGAATCCTGGCGTGGACAGAAATGACGGAGAAATTTACTTCGTAATAATGGCGCCCGAACTATCCGGATGACCCGACCGTTCACAATCTCGCAATGGTGTGATGTTATTTCCACACCGCGAGATAGGAAAAATAAGAGCAGCACTTCGAAAAAAAAAATAAGGGGGAGATGATGTAACGTACTAGGAGATGTGACGTACCTGCCGGAAGGACGCACACGACATAAAGGCAGATAGGAATCAGAATAAAATGTCCGCGTAGCTTAATTGGTAGAGCAACTTATTCCGGAATGAGTGGACCCGGGTTCGAATCCTGGCGCGGATAAAAATGACGGAGAAATTCACTTCGTTATAGTGTTGCTAATGCTCTGTGAGCTGCTGCCTTGTCGTGATGGAGCGGGAAATCTCCCCTGCGCCACATTTCAGGTCGTTTGCGGCGAATGTCCTCCCTAAGACGTCGCAGAACATCGCAGTAAAAAAAGTGCTGTGACGGTCTGTTCCTGGGGGACGAATTCACGGTGCGCAATTCCACGAATGTCGAAGAACACCATGAGCATGCTTTTGGTTGCTCTCCGAACCTGTCGGGCCATCTTCGGTCGTGGATATGCCGGGCTGTTCGACCGTGACGACTATTGTTTGGTCTCCGGGTCGTAACCATAGATCCATTTCTCATCGCCAGTGATGAATCGCGACAGGAACGTTGGTTCATTCACCACCTGCTGACGAAGATCTTGACAGGGTTGTACACGGAGCGCCTTCTGTTCGGGGTTCTGAATCTTTAGCACAAACTTCGCAGCAATGCGGTGCATGTTCAAAACGGACGTCAGAATTTATTGCAATGTTCCATATGTCGCATTGACGTTGGTAGCAATGTCTCGATTGGTTCTCCGACGATCCTCATGCACCAGTTCCCTAATGTTGTCACCATTGTCGGGGTTTTTACTCGTGGAATGTCGCCCTGACGTCTCGTTGTCTTCCAGTGCCGTTCTGAAGCGCGAGTGCCCCATAAACACCTTGCACGACTCGTTGCTTCATTGATATAAGCCTGCCACAACATTTCATGCGTCTTCGTTCCCGATTTGACGAGTCTGACGCAGGATTTCATGTTCACTTGCTCCTTTAGTTTGCAATCCATACAAAAATCGCAGCTGTGTTCTGCACGAGGTCATCAAATATCGTGTAGCACAGCTCCCGATGTTCACAGCACGACGCCACTTGGCACAATGACTCATGAAGATCGCTGCCCTCGACCACAGCTTGGGCATCCGCGTGCTGCCATCTGTTGGCGAGCGACGTACCTAGTCTCGGAACTTTTTCATCGCACTACGTACCTAGTCTCGGAACTTTTTCATTGCACTACGTACCTAGCCTCGGAACTTTTTCATCTCACTACGTACCTAGTCTTGGAACTTTTTCATCGCACTACGTACTCAGTCTCGGAACTTTTTCATCGCACTACGTACCTAGTCTCGGAACTTTTTCATCGCACTACGTACCTAGTCTCGGAACCTTTTCATCGCACTACATACCTAGTTTCGGAACTTTTTTATCGCACTACGTACCTAGTCTCGGAACGTTTTCATCGCGCTACGTACCTAGTCTCGGAACTTTTTGATCGCACTACGTACCTAGTCTCGGAACTTTTTCATCGCACTACGTACCTAATCTCGGAACTTTTTGATCGCACTACGTACCTAGCCTCGGAACTTTTTCATCTCACTACGTACCTAGTCTTGGAACTTTTTCATCGCACTACGTACTCAGTCTCGGAACTTTTTCATCGCACTACGTACCTAGTCTCGGAACTTTTTCATCGCACTACGTACCTAGTCTCGGAACCTTTTCATCGCACTACATACCTAGTTTCGGAACTTTTTTATCGCACTACGTACCTAGTCTCGGAACTTTTCCATCGCACTACGTACCTAATCTCGGAACTTTTTGATCGCACTACGTACCTGGTCTCGGAACTTTTTCATCGCACTACGTACCTAGTCTCGGAACTTTTTGATCGCACTACGTACCTAGTCTCGGAACTTTTTCATCGCACTACGTACCTAATCTCGGAACTTTTTGATCGCACTACGTACCTAGTCTCGGGACTTTTTCATCGCACACTACGTACCTGGTCTCGGAATGTTTTCATCGCACTACGTACCTAGTCTCGGAACTTTTTCATCGCACTACGTACCTAGTCTCGGAAATTTTTCATCGCACTACGTACCTAGTCTCGGAACTTTTTTTATCACACTACGTACCTCGTCCCGGAACTTTTTTTATCGCACTACGTACCTAGTCTCGAAACTTTTTGATCGCGCTACGTACCTAGTCTCGGAACTTTTTGATTGCACTACGTACCTAGTCTTGGAACTTTTTCATCGCACTACGTACCTAGTCTCGGAACTTTTTCATCGCACACTACGTACCTAGTCTCGGAACTTTTTCATCGCACTACGTACCTAGTCTCGGAACTTTTTCATCGCACTACGTACCTAGTCTCGAAACTTTTTGATCGCGCTACGTACCTAGTCTCGGAACTTTTTCATCGCACTACGTACCTAGTCTTGGAACTTTTTCATCGCACTACGTACCTGGTCTCGGAACTTTTTGATCGCGCTACTTACCTAGTCTCGGAACTTTTTGATCGCACTACGTACCTAGTCTTGGAACTTTTTCATCGCACTACGTACCTAGAGTCGAAACTTTTTGATCGCGCTACGTACCTAGTCTCGGAACTTTTTGATCGCACTACGTACCTAGTCTTGGAACTTTTTCATCGCACTACGTACCTAGTCTCGGAACTTTTTGATCGCGCTACGTACCTAGTCTCGGAACTTTTTGATCGCACTACGTACCTAGTCTTGGAACTTTTTCATCGCACTACGTACCTAGACTCGAAACTTTTTGATCGCGCAACGTACCTAGTCTCAGAACTTTTTGATCGCACTACGTACCTAGTCTTGGAACTTTTTCATCGCACTACGTACCTAGTCTCGGAACTTTTTGATCGCGCTACGTACCTAGTCTTGGAACTTTTTCATCGCACTACGTACCTGGTCTCGGAACTTTTTGATCGCACTACGTACCTAGTCTTGGAACTTTTTCATCGCGCTACGTACCTAGTCTCGGAACTTTTTGATCTCACTACGTACCTAGTCTTGGAACTTTTTCATCGCACTACGTACCTAGTCTCGGAACTTTTTGATCGCGCTACGTACCTAGTCTAGGAACTTTTTGATTGCACTACGTACCTAGTCTTGGAACTTTTTCATCGCACTACGTACCTAGTCTCGGAACTTTTTCATCGCACACTACGTACCTAGTCTCGGAACTTTTTCATCGCACTACGTACCTAGTCTCGGAACTTTTTCATCGCACTACGTACCTAGTCTCGAAACTTTTTGATCGCGCTACGTACCTAGTCTCGGAACTTTTTCATCGCACTACGTACCTAGTCTTGGAACTTTTTCATCGCACTACGTACCTGGTCTCGGAACTTTTTGATCGCGCTACTTACCTAGTCTCGGAACTTTTTGATCGCACTACGTACCTAGTCTTGGAACTTTTTCATCGCACTACGTACCTAGAGTCGAAACTTTTTGATCGCGCTACGTACCTAGTCTCGGAACTTTTTGATCGCACTACGTACCTAGTCTTGGAACTTTTTCATCGCACTACGTACCTAGTCTCGGAACTTTTTGATCGCGCTACGTACCTAGTCTAGGAACTTTTTGATCGCACTACGTACCTAGTCTTGGAACTTTTTGATCGCACTACGTACCTAGTCTCGGAACTTTTTGATCGCGCTACGTACCTAGTCTAGGAACTTTTTGATCACACTACGTACCTAGTCTCGGAACTTTTTGATCGCACTACGTACCTAGTCTTGGAACTTTTTCATCGCACTACGTACCTAGTCTCGGAACTTTTTGATCGCACTACGTACCTAGTCTCGGAACTTTTTGATCGAACTACGTACCTAGTCTTGGAACGTTTTGATCGCACTACGTACCTAGTCTCGGAACTTTTTGATCGCGCTACGTACCTAGTCTCGGAACTTTTTGATCGCACTACGTACCTAGTCTTGGAACTTTTTCATCGCACTACGTACCTAGTCTCGGAACTTTTTGATCGCACTACGTACCTAGTCTTGGAACTTTTTCATCGCACTACGTACCTAGACACGAAACTTTTTGATCGCGCTACGTACCTAGTCTCGGAACTTTTTTATCGCACTACGTACCTAGTCTTGGAACTTTTTCATCGCACTACGTACCTAGACTCGAAACCTTTTCATCGCGCTACGTACCTAGTCTCGGAACTTTTTGATCGCACTACGTACCTAGTCTTGGAACTTTTTCATCGCAATACGTACCTAGTCTCGGAACTTTTTTATCGCGCTACGTACCTAGTCTCGGAACTTTTAGATCGCACTACGTACCTAGTCTTGGAACTTTATCATCGCACTACGTACCTAGACTCGAAACATTTTGATCGCACTACGTACCTAGTCTTGGAACTTTTTCATCGCACTACGTACCTAGTCTCGGAACTTTTTGATCGCACTACGTACCTAGTCTTGGAACTTTTTCATCGCACTACGTACATAGACTCGAAACTTTTTGATCGCGCTACGTACCTAGTCTCGGAACTTTTTGATCGCACTACGTACCTAGTCTTGGAACTTTTTCATCGCACTACGTACCTAGACTCGAAACTTTTTGATCGCGCTACGTACCTAGTCTCGGAATTTTTTGATGGCCGTACGTACCTAGTCTTGGAACTTTTTCATTGCACTACGTACCTAGTCTCGGAACTTTTTGATCGCACTACGTACCTAGTCTTGGAACTTTTTCATCGCGCTACGTACCTAGTCTCGGAACTTTTTGATCGCACTACGTACCTAGTCTTGGAACTTTTTCATCGCACTACGTACCTAGTTTCGGAACTTTTAGATCGCGCTACGTACCTAGTCTAGGAACTTTTTGATCGCACTGCGTACCTAGTCTTGGAACTTTTTTATCGCACTACGTACCTAGTCTCGGAACTTTTTGATCGCGCTACGTACCTAGTCTAGGAACTTTTTGATCGCACTACGTACCTAGTCTTGGAACTTTTTGATCGCGCTACGTACCTAGTCTAGGAACTTTTTCATCGCACTACGTACCTAGTCTTGGAACTTTTTCATCGCACTACGTACCTAGTCTCGGAACTTTTTGATCGCGCTACGTACCTAGTCTAGGAACTTTTTCATCGCACTACGTACCTAGTCTTTTAACATTTTAATCGCACTACGTACCTAGACTCGAAACTTTTTGATCGCGCTACGTACCTAGTCTAGGAACTTTTTGATCGCACTACGTACCTAGTCTTGGTACTTTATCATCGCACTACGTACCTAGTCTCGGAACTTTTTGATCGCACTACGTACCTAGTCTTGGAACTTTTTTATCGCACTACGTACCTAGAGTTGAAACTTTTTGATCGCGCTACGTACCTAGTCTCGGAACTTTTTGATCGCACTACGTACCTAGTCTTGGAACTTTTTCATCGCACTACGTACCTAGTCTCGGAACTTTTTGATCGCGCTACGTACCTAGTCTAGGAACTTTTTGATCGCACTACGTACCTAGTCTTGGAACTTTTTGATCGCACTACGTACCTAGTCTCGGAACTTTTTGATCGCGCTACGTACCTAGTCTAGGAACTTTTTGATCACACTACGTACCTAGTCTCGGAACTTTTTGATCGCACTACGTACCTAGTCTTGGAACTTTTTCATCGCACTACGTACCTAGTCTCGGAACTTTTTGATCGCACTACGTACCTAGTCTCGGAACTTTTTGATCGAACTACGTACCTAGTCTTGGAACGTTTTGATCGCACTACGTACCTAGTCTCGGAACTTTTTGATCGCGCTACGTACCTAGTCTCGGAACTTTTTGATCGCACTACGTACCTAGTCTTGGAACTTTTTCATCGCACTACGTACCTAGTCTCGGAACTTTTTGATCGCACTACGTACCTAGTCTTGGAACTTTTTCATCGCACTACGTACCTAGACTCGAAACTTTTTGATCGCGCTACGTACCTAGTCTCGGAACTTTTTTATCGCACTACGTACCTAGTCTTGGAACTTTTTCATCGCACTACGTACCTAGACTCGAAACCTTTTCATCGCGCTACGTACCTAGTCTCGGAACTTTTTGATCGCACTACGTACCTAGTCTTGGAACTTTTTCATCGCAATACGTACCTAGTCTCGGAACTTTTTTATCGCGCTACGTACCTAGTCTCGGAACTTTTAGATCGCACTACGTACCTAGTCTTGGAACTTTATCATCGCACTACGTACCTAGACTCGAAACATTTTGATCGCACTACGTACCTAGTCTTGGAACTTTTTCATCGCACTACGTACCTAGTCTCGGAACTTTTTGATCGCACTACGTACCTAGTCTTGGAACTTTTTCATCGCACTACGTACATAGACTCGAAACTTTTTGATCGCGCTACGTACCTAGTCTCGGAACTTTTTGATCGCACTACGTACCTAGTCTTGGAACTTTTTCATCGCACTACGTACCTAGACTCGAAACTTTTTGATCGCGCTACGTACCTAGTCTCGGAATTTTTTGATGGCCGTACGTACCTAGTCTTGGAACTTTTTCATTGCACTACGTACCTAGTCTCGGAACTTTTTGATCGCACTACGTACCTAGTCTTGGAACTTTTTCATCGCGCTACGTACCTAGTCTCGGAACTTTTTGATCGCACTACGTACCTAGTCTTGGAACTTTTTCATCGCACTACGTACCTAGTCTCGGAACTTTTAGATCGCGCTACGTACCTAGTCTAGGAACTTTTTGATCGCACTGCGTACCTAGTCTTGGAACTTTTTTATCGCACTACGTACCTAGTCTCGGAACTTTTTGATCGCGCTACGTACCTAGTCTAGGAACTTTTTGATCGCACTACGTACCTAGTCTTGGAACTTTTTGATCGCGCTACGTACCTAGTCTAGGAACTTTTTCATCGCACTACGTACCTAGTCTTGGAACTTTTTCATCGCACTACGTACCTAGTCTCGGAACTTTTTGATCGCGCTACGTACCTAGTCTAGGAACTTTTTCATCGCACTACGTACCTAGTCTTTTAACATTTTAATCGCACTACGTACCTAGACTCGAAACTTTTTGATCGCGCTACGTACCTAGTCTAGGAACTTTTTGATCGCACTACGTACCTAGTCTTGGTACTTTATCATCGCACTACGTACCTAGTCTCGGAACTTTTTGATCGCACTACGTACCTAGTCTTGGAACTTTTTCATCGCACTACGTACCTAGTCTCGGAATTTTTTGATCGCACTACGTATCTGCTTTAGAAGTGACGCACATGTCACGACGGCAAAGTTGCAGAGATAAGCTTGATCGATGCAGTTTAGTGGGGAGAACAACCGACTCCGGAGCGAGGTTGCGTAGATTGGAATCTCACCGTCGGCCAAACGGTATTTTTCCGCTACATTGTCACCCGAACATAAAATGGATCTCGTGGACATGACGCTCGAAGAAAAATATGCGATACTTCTTCTACACGTTGTCTGGAATTAATGAGAACTCCTTCTTCTACAGCAAGCTACTTCAAGTATAGTTTGCCAGCCGACCCTGGAACCTAGGATTCCATCCCAGCCCTTTCTCAATGAGGGATATACACTGAAGTGCCAGAAAAACTGGTACAGACGAGCTTATGCAAAATACATAGCAACGTCACCTATGCGCGTACTCGGTTGCGTCCGCCAGTGCGTATATAAAGCGATAGACATCCTTGCCAGCTGTCAGAGCTGTTTTCGGCATGAGAATGACAAGTAATAACGATTTAAGCGATTTTCAACGCGGTGTCATTGTTGGCGCTCGTGAGATGGGCCATAGTATTTCGGAGGTAGGAAGGAAGTTCGGATTTTCACGGACGACCGTTGCTAGGGTGTACCGTGTCTACAAGAATTCTTGCAAAACCTCCAACCTACGATACCAGTGTGGCCGTAAAAAGACATTGGGTGAACGTGACCATCGTCGGCTGTCAAGAATCGTTTCACGCGACACTCTCGTAGGTAGCATCGGAATTCAATGCTGGAGCCTCAACAAGCATCACCGTCGGGACTGTGCAACGTAGCCTGCACGATATGGGCTTTGGGAGCCGACGCCCAATTCGAGTCCCCTTGATGGGTGCACGACACAGAGCTATGCGCCTCGCTTGGGCACGGCAACACTGCCACTGGACACTTGATTACTGGAAACAAGTAGCCTAGTCTGACGAGTCGCGTTTCCAACTGTATCGGGCAGATGGAAGGATTCCTGTGTGGCGCAAACCCCATGAAGCCACGAATCCCGCCTGTCAACAGGGAACTGTACTGGCTTATGTGGGGTCTGTAATGGTATGGGGTGTGTTCAGCTGAACTTCACTGGGACCCCTGGTACGTCTACAAACGTCTGTGACCGACCAACGCTATCTGCGCATCATTTATGACGAGGTACAGCCGTTCATGTCCTGCATTCATGCTGATTGGTTGGGCCTGTTCCAACAAGACAATGCACCTCCACACAAGTGTCGGGATGTCACATTATGTTTAAAAGAGCATTCATCTGAGTTTAGGGTGTAGGCTTTCCCAGCCAGATCCCCACATCTGAACGTGATAGAACACATTTGCGATGCCATGCAACGCGCTAGCGAACACAGGAATCCGAGACCAGGGAATACACCCGAATTGTGGAACGCTCTACAGGAAGTATGGTGTGCATTGCCTATGGCATATTTCCAGAAGCTAGTGGAGTCCATGCCTCGTCGTATTTCTGCAGTCCTGCGCTCCCGTGGGGTACCTACCAAGTATTAGACTGGTGTACCAGTTTTTATGGCACTTCACTGTACACCGACAAGTCAAACCGTTAAAATCAGCTACCTCATATGATGTAGGTACTCATGTCGCCGCCAAAAGAACTCTCACCCGATGTGGCATAGATTCAAAGAGATATTGGGAGCTGTGTCTAGACATTTGGTACCATGACTGCCACAGAAGTTCCCGCAGTTCCCGTAAATGACGTGTCTGAGGAGATGTTGCTCGTTCCCGTTTCTCCAACTGAGACAGCAAATGCTCGACAGGATTCATGTTCGGCGAATTTGGGGGCCATGTCAATAAAAGCAACTCCTCTTCATGTTCTTGGAAACATTCCTGAACGTTTTTCGCAGTGAGGCACGGAGCATTGTCTTGTTGAAAGACCCTATCTCCTCCAGGAAATACAGTCGCTATATAGGAGTATTCTTGGTCAGCCACGATGTTCACCCACATGACAGCTGTCTGAGTTCGTTCTACAGGTACAATGGGTCCAAGTGTTCCAGAAGAAAATATTGCCCAGACCGTCACACTCTTTCTCCAACCGTCTGGATCCGTCCCAAAGTGCATATAGGTGAAAAGGCTCCCTTCGGTAAACGTCGCTTACGAGCTTGTTCGTCGACATGTTGTGACAGAAAAAGGGATTCTTGTGACCACGAGACCCTCTTCCAGTCTTTTATGGTCCAACGCCGATGATTATATGCCCACTGCAATCGTTGACGACGGTGAATGCTGTTGCGAAGGCCCATATCCAGGGGCATTCGACGAACTGTGGTCTGCTGTTGGGTCTGCTGTTGCGAAGTCTGCTTTTGCGAAGAATGGGTCTGCTGTTGCGAAGTCTGCTTTTGCGAAGAATGGGTCTGCTGTTGCGAAGACCCATATCCAGGAGCATTACACGAACTGTGGTCTGCTGTTGCGAAGACCCATATACAGGAGCATTCGACGAAATGTGGTCTGCTGTTGGGTCTGCTGTTGCGAAGACCCATATCCAGGAGCATTCCACGAACTGTGGTCTGCTGTTGCGAAGACCCATATACAGGAGCTTTCGACGAAATGTGGTCTGCTGTTGGGTCTGCTGTTGCGAAGACTCATATCCAGGAGCATTCCACGAACTGTGGTCTGCTGTTGCGAAGACCCATATACAGGAGCATTCGACGAAATGTGGTCTGCTGTTGGGTCTGCTGTTGTGAAGACCCATATCCAGAAGCATTCGACGAACTGTGGTTTGCTGTTGGGTCTGCTGTTGCGAAGACCCATATACAGGAGCATTCGAAGAACTGTGGTTTGCTGTTGGGTCTGCTGTTGCGAAGACCCATATACAGGAGCATTCGACGAAATGTGGTCTGCTGTTGGGTCTGCTGTTGCGAAGTCTGCTGTTGCGAAGACCTATATCCAGGAGCATTCGACGAACTGTGGTCTGCTGTTGCGAAGTATGCTGTTGCGAAGAATGGGTCTGCTGTTGCGAAGACCCATATACAGGAGCATTCGACGAACTGTGGTCTGCTGTTGGGTCTGCTGTTGCGAAGAATAGGTCTGATGTTAAGAAGACCCATATCCAGGAGCATTCGACGAACTGTGGTCTGCTGTTGCGAAGTCTGCTGTTGCGAAGACCCATATCCAGGAGCATTCGACGAACTGTGGTCTGCTGTTGCGAAGACCCATATCCAGGAGCATTCAACGAACTGTGGTCTGCTGTTGGGTCTGCTGTTGCGATGACCCATATCCAAGAGCATTCGACGAACTATAGTCTGCTGTTGGGTCTGCTGTTGCGAAGACCCATATCCAAGAGCATTCGACGAACTTTAGTCTGCTGTTGGGTCTGCTGTTGCGAAGACCCATATCCAAGAGCATTCGATGAACTATAGTCTGCTGTTGGGTCAGCTTTTGCGAACACCCATATCCAAGAGCATTCGACGAACTGTAGTCTGCTGTTGGGTCTGCTGTTGCGAAGACCCATATCCAAGAGCATTCGACGAACTGTAGTCTGCTGTTGGGTATGCTGTTGCGAAGACCCATATCCAAGAGCATTCGACGAACTGTAGTCTGCTGTTGGGTCTGCTGTTGCGAAGACCCATATCCAAGAGCATTCGACGAACTGTAGTCTGCTGTTGCGAAGACCCATATCCAAGAGCATTCGACGAACTGTAGTCTGCTGTTGCGAAGACCCGTATCCAAGAGCATTCGACGAACTGTAGTCTGCTGTTGGGTCTGCTGTTGCGATGACCCATATCCAAGAGCATTCGACGAACTATAGTCTGCTGTTGGGTCTGCTGTTGCGAAGACCCATATCCAAGAGCATTCGACGAACTTTAGTCTGCTGTTGGGTCTGCTGTTGCGAAGACCCATATCCAAGAGCATTCGATGAACTATAGTCTGCTGTTGGGTCAGCTTTTGCGAACACCCATATCCAAGAGCATTCGACGAACTGTAGTCTGCTGTTGGGTCTGCTGTTGCGAAGACCCATATCCAAGAGCATTCGACGAACTGTAGTCTGCTGTTGGGTATGCTGTTGCGAAGACCCATATCCAAGAGCATTCGACGAACTGTAGTCTGCTGTTGGGTCTGCTGTTGCGAAGACCCATATCCAAGAGCATTCGACGAACTGTAGTCTGCTGTTGCGAAGACCCATATCCAAGAGCATTCGACGAACTGTAGTCTGCTGTTGGGTCTGCTGTTGCGAAGACCCATATCCAAGAGCATTCGACGAACTGTAGTCTGCTGTTGCGAAGACCCATATCCAAGAGCATTCGACGAACTGTAGTCTGCTGTTGCGAAGACCCATATCCAAGAGCATTCGACGAACTGTAGTCTGCTGTTGGGTCTGCTGTTGCGAAGACCCATATCCAAGAGCATTCGACGAACTGTAGTCTACTTTTGGGTCTGCTGTTGCGAAGACCCATATCCAAGAGCATTCGACGAACTGTAGTCTGCTGTTGGGTCTGCTGTTGCGAAGACCCATATCCAGGAGCATTCGACGAACTGTGGTCTGCTGTTGCGAAGACCCATATCCAGGAGCATTCGACGAACTGTAGTCTGCTGTTGGGTCTGCTGTTGCGAAGACCCATATCCAAGAGCATTCGACGAACTGTAGTCTGCTGTTGGGTCTGCTGTTGCGAAGACCCATATCCAGGAGCATTCGACGAACTGTGGTCTGCTGTTGCGAAGAATGGGTCTGCTGTTGCGAAGACCCATATCCAGGAGCATTCGACGAACTGTAGTCTGCTGTTGGGTCTGCTGTTGCGAAGACCCATATCCAAGAGCATTCGACGAACTGTAGTCTGCTGTTGCGAAGACCCATATCCAGGAGCATTCGACGAACTGTGGTCTGCTGTTGCGAAGAATGGGTCTGCTGTTGCGAAGACCCATATCCAGGAGCATTCGAAGAACTGTAGTCTGCTGTTGCGAAGACCCATATCCAAGAGCATTCGACGAACTGTAGTCTGCTGTTGGGTCTGCTGTTGCGATGACCCATATCCAAGAGCATTCGACGAACTGTAGTCTGCTGTTGGGTCTGCTGTTGCGAAGACCCATATCCAAGAGCATCTTCTTCCACTCGGCTTGGAGAAAGACAGGTCAGTTCCTTCACCGATTTCGGAGGGTGGGGCACCCTTTAAGTCAACGCTCCAACTCGTCCCAGAGGTGCTCGATAGGGTTAAGGTCCGGGGCCAGTCCATTCGATTAATCCCATTGTCACCATACCAAGCCATGATGGACCTCGCAGGATGATAGGTGGCATTGTCATCCTGAAAGTAACATGGGTCCACCCGTAAAACTGCCACAACGTAGGAAGCGCATGGTCATCCAAAATGGTGCAGTAGGTCTCGGCGTTGAGTCTACCAGGAATTGCGACCAAGGGTCCCGTGCCATACCAGGAGAAACACCCCCATAGCATAATTCCACCGCCGCCGAACTTCACAGTTGGCACAATACATTCCGGCAGGAGGCGTTCTCCAAGCAGACGCCAAACCCAGACCCTGCCATCCGAACGGTAGAGGGTGAACCTTGATTCGTCGCTCCAGAGAACCTGTTTCCACTGTTCAACGGTCCACTATCGACGTTCTTTGCACCACGTTAGCCGAGCAGCGCTATTGGACTTTGTGATCAAAGGCTTGTGGGTCCATGATAACCGAGCAGATGGGCTTCCTTACGGATGGTATTCATCGAAAGAACACTCCCGGATGCCTGTTGAAACTCCTCGCGGATGTGGCCCATCGATTTGGTGCGGTTCTTCCGAATTTCTCTGGCCAGCACCCGTCGGTCTCTAACTCCCAGTTTTGTGGGTCTGCCGGGTCGGGGCACATTCCCACAGTCACCTCTCATCTTGCACTTGCCAATCACGTAGGGCACTGTCGATTTTGGGTACTTCAACTCGCTGGATATGTCATCGGCCATTTCTGTGATACCCGACGATTACACCTTTCTCGAAATCAGAGAGCTCCGGTCTGCGTGGCATCTTGCATGCGACTGGTTGCGTTGTTGTTTCCCAGACGATATTTAACGGCGGCGGCCGTGACGTGAATCAGGACCGCAGATATCGTCGATTGCAGGGGTGTCCAATTACTTGTTGGTAGATAGTGTATGTGACCATTTAATTGAAGTTCTGCGTTGATTCTATATGACCATTTAATTGACACGGTCAAGTCACATGATTGTGGCCACCTCCTACTTTTGACGTCAACAGCGCGTAGCCAATGAAAGGAGGCATGTGTCGTGAGCTGGTTTGGAGGATATATAAGGTGGGCATTCTGAAAACATACCACTCGTTGCTGTCATGGATAAAAGGAGCGATTTATCAGATTTGCAAAAAGGGATGATTATCGACTTTCGGGACAAGGGTGGAAGTATTTCTGAAACAGCGCAGTTTGTGAACTGTTCGCGTGCTGCCGTGGTTAAAGTGTATCGTGATTGGAGAAATGCGAATAAGCGACGTGAAAACTGCAGAGCACCACGTGCCATTGATGTGAGAGGTGAACGTTGGCTTCGAAGGTGCGTGAGGGCCGATTGACACGCTACAGTGGTGCAACTCACTGGCCGAATGAACCAGAGGGCCACCGGAAGTGTCTAAAAAGACAGTTCAGCGAGCCCTGCTGCGTATGGTGCTCCGATGCAGTCGGACAGTCAGAAAAGGGTTACATTTGCACGGAAGTATCGGAATTGGACCTCCGCTGATTGGCAAAGGATTGCCTTCTCCGACGAGTCACGTTTTCTGGCGTAAAAGGCGAGAAACATCGTAGAACAAACATTCTTCAACCAAAGCTGGAAGGACAGCAGTTCGTGGGGGCATCGTTATGGTCTGGGGAATGTTTTCGTGGCATCCTCTGGGTCCACTCGTACTTGTGGATGACACTATGGACTGGATTCGTTACGAATCCATTCTTACAGACCACGTACACTCATACACGCTGTTTGTATGTAGGTATGGGTCTTGCAGAACGACAATGCGACGTGTCACACAGCTAGAAATGTCCGATAGTGGTTGGAAGAGCACGATGAAGACTTCAAAGTACTTCCATGGCCCCCTAATTCCCCAGACATAACCCAATTAAGCATCTGTGGGACCAGCTCGATCTGGTTGTTCGCTTTATGGATCCTCCAACAGCTGTCAGATGCAGTGCAGTCAGAATGGCTCCAGCGAACACCTTCCAGCACCTTATTGAGTCACTCCCAGACCGTCTAGCTGCTGTCCGCGCTGCACACGGCGGTTACTCTGGATATTAGCTGGTTGTCACAATAATTTCACTCGACCGTATATCAGTCATAGGACATTCTTTCTTTACGAAATGTCTCCAATCTTGCAAATCATGATGATATTTTCGCATTAAACAGGTATTTCTTACCTTTGTCATAATTCTTTTTCTTGCTTTTTCTTAGACAATTGCATGCTACAAGAACCTCCCAGGAGCTGTTTACTGTGTTGACGTATTGCCACCAGAAAAACCGAGAGACATTCACTTTTGTTTTGGTTTCGCCCAGTGTTGTTACTTGATGGGAATTGATGCTTCGTAGAACCTACGTTGTAGGATTACCAGAGCCTTGCTTATATTCGAGCTGTTTGTTGTATAATGTAGGCTTAGTATTAAAATTTATGTTTAAATTCATAGGGTCCGGAGTAGTTTTCTTCCAAACATTTCAGGAGTGAAATCCTTTGCTCAAAATCTTCGCTGCCTTCCAATTACACTGGCGGAAAGTGAAAAAAGAACACCAAGAAGGAGACGTCTGATACCAACGAAATTTATACATAACGGAATACAGAGGATAACGTGATCAAAACATTATGGCAAAATACAGCTGTATTTGCTGGTAAACTGAAAAATAACATTTCCATGTAACATGGTTAGTACGAGGTTGAACCGCCATGAACTGCGTCACACTGTGCAATTCTGGCATGGAGTCTGTCGTACAGATGTTGGATGTAAGTTTGGGGTATTGAGTTCCAAGCATCCTCAACCTGGACGCCTCAATCGGGGATGGTCGTGGCTGGAAAGTGAAAATAGAACACCAAGAAGGAGACGTCTCATACCAACGAAATTTATACAGCATAATAACGGAATACAGAGGATAACGTGATCAAAACATTATGGCAAAATACAGCTGTATTTGCTGGTAAACTGAAAAATAACATTTCCATGTAACATGGTTAGTACGAGGTTGAACCGCCATGAACTGCGTCACACTGTGCAATTCTGGCATGGAGTCTGTCGTACAGATGTTGGATGTAAGTTTGGGGTATTGAGTTCCAAGCATCCTCAACCTGGACGCCTCAATCGGGGATGGTCGTGGCTGGAAAGTGAAAAAGAACACCAAGAAGGAGACGTCTGATACCAACGAAATTTATACATAACGGAATACAGAGGATAACGTGATCAAAACATTATGGCAAAATACAGCTGTATTTGCTGGTAAACTGAAAAATAACATTTCCATGTAACATGGTTAGTACGAGGTTGAACCGCCATGAACTGCGTCACACTGTGCAATTCTGGCATGGAGTCTGTCGTACAGATGTTGGATGTAAGTTTGGGGTATTGAGTTCCAAGCATCCTCAACCTGGACGCCTCAATCGGGGATGGTCGTGGCTGGAAAGTGAAAAAAGAACACCAAGAAGGAGACGTCTGATACCAACGAAATTTATACACAACGGAATACAGAGGATAACGTGATCAAAACATTATGGCAAAATACAGCTGTATTTGCTGGTAAACTGAAAAATAACATTTCCATGTAACATGGTTAGTACGAGGTTGAACCGCCATGAACTGCGTCACACTGTGCAATTCTGCCATGGAGTCTGTCGTACAGATGTTGGATGTAAGTTTGGGGTATTGCGTTCCAAGCATCCTCAACCTGGACGCCTCAATCGGGGATGGTCGTGGCTGGAAAGTGTAAAAAGAACACCAAGAAGGAGACGTCTCATACCAACGAAATTTATACAGCATAATAACGGAATACAGAGGATAACGTGATCAAAACATTACGGCAAAAAACAGCTGTATTTGCTGGTAAACTGAAAAATAACATTTCCATGTAACATGGTTAGTACGAGGTTGAACCGCCATGAACTGCGTCACACTGTGCAATTCTGGCATGGAGTCTGTCGTACAGATGTTGGATGTAAGTTTGGGGTATTGAGTTCCAAGCATCCTCAACCTGGACGCCTCAATCGGGGATGGTCGTGGCTGGAAAGTGAAAAAGAACACCAAGAAGGAGACGTCTGATACCAACGAAATTTATACAGCATAATAACGGAATACAGAGGATAACGTGATCAAAACATTATGACAAAATACAGCTGTATTTGCTGGTAAACTGAAAAATAACATTTCCATGTAACATGGTTAGTACGTGGTTGAACCGCCATGAACTGCGTCACACTGTGCAATTCTGGCATGGAGTCTGTCCTACAGATGTTGGATGTAAGTTTGGGGTATTGAGTTCCAAGCATCCTCAACCTGGACGCCTCAATCGGGGATGGTCGTGGCTGGAAAGTGAAAAAAGAACACCAAGAAGGAGACGTCTGATACCAACGAAATTTATACAGCATAATAACGGAATACAGAGGATAACGTGATCAAAACATTATGGCAAAATACAGCTGTATTTGCTGGTAAACTGAAAAATAACATTTCCATGTAACATGGTTAGTACGAGGTTGAACCGCCATGAACTGCGTCACACTGTGCAATTCTGGCATGGAGTCTGTCGTACAGATGTTGGATGTAAGTTTGGGGTATTGAGTTCCAAGCATCCTCAACCTGGACGCCTCAATCGGGGATGGTCGTGGCTGGAAAGTGAAAAAAGAACACCAAGAAGGAGACGTCTGATACCAACGAAATTTATACATAACGGAATACAGAGGATAACGTGATCAAAACATTATGGCAAAATACAGCTGTATTTGCTGGTAAACTGAAAAATAACATTTCCATGTAACATGGTTAGTACGAGGTTGAACCGCCATGAACTGCGTCACACTGTGCAATTCTGGCATGGAGTCTGTCGTACAGATGTTGGATGTAAGTTTGGGGTATTGAGTTCCAAGCATCCTCAACCTGGACGCCTCAATCGGGGATGGTCGTGGCTGGAAAGTGAAAAAAGAACACCAAGAAGGAGACGTCTGATACCAACGAAATTTATACATAACGGAATACAGAGGATAACGTGATCAAAACATTATGGCAAAATACAGCTGTATTTGCTGGTAAACTGAAAAATAACATTTCCATGTAACATGGTTAGTACGAGGTTGAACCGCCATGAACTGCGTCACACTGTGCAATTCTGGCATGGAGTCTGTCGTACAGATGTTGGATGTAAGTTTCGGGTATTGAGTTCCAAGCATCCTCAAACTGGACGCCTCAATCTGGGATGGTCGTGGCTGGAAAGTGAAAAAAGAACACCAAGAAGGAGACGTCTGATACCAACGAAATTTATACAGCATAATAACGGAATACAGAGGATAACGTGATCAAAACATTATGGTAAAATACAGCTGTATTTGCTGGTAAACTGAAAAATAACATTTCCATGTAACATGGTTAGTACGAGGTTGAACCGCCATGAACTGCGTCACACTGTGCAATTCTGCCATGGAGTCTGTCGTACAGATGTTGGATGTAAGTTTGGGGTATTGCGTTCCAAGCATCCTCAACCTGGACGCCTCAATCGGGGATGGTCGTGGCTGGAAAGTGTAAAAAGAACACCAAGAAGGAGACGTCTGATACCAACGAAATTTATACAGCATAATAACGGAATACAGAGGATAACGTGATCAAAACATTACGGCAAAATACAGCTGTATTTGCTGGTAAACTGAAAAATAACATTTCCATGTAACATGGTTAGTACGAGGTTGAACCGCCATGAACTGCGTCACACTGTGCAATTCTGGCATGGAGTCTGTCGTACAGATGTTGGATGTAAGTTTGGGGTATTCAGTTCCAAGCATCCTCAACCTGGACGCCTCAGTCGGGGATGGTCGTGGCTGGAAAGTGAAAAAAGAACACCAAGAAGGAGACGTCTGATACCAACGAAATTTATACAGCATAATAACGGAATACAGAGGATAACGTGATCAAAACATTATGGCAAAATACAGCTGTATTTGCTGGTAAACTGAAAAATAACATTTCCATGTAACATGGTTAGTACGAGGTTGAACCGCCATGAACTGCGTCACACTGTGCAATTCTGGCATGGAGTCTGTCCTACAGATGTTGGATGTAAGTTTGGGGTATTGAGTTCCAAGCATCCTCAACCTGGACACCTCAATCGGGGATGGTCGTGGCTGGAATGTGAAAAAGAACACCAAGAAGGAGACGTCTGATACCAACGAAATTTATACAGCATAATAACGGAATACAGAGGATAACGTGATCAAAACATTATGGCAAAATACAGCTGTATTTGCTGGTAAACTGAAAAATAACATTTCCATGTAACATGGTTAGTACGAGGTTGAACCGCCATGAACTGCGTCACACTGTGCAATTCTGGCATGGAGTCTGTCGTACAGATGTTGGATGTAAGTTTGGGGTATTGAGTTCCAAGCATCCTCAACCTGGACGCCTCAATCGGGGATGGTCGTGGCTGGAAAGTGAAAAAAGAACACCAAGAAAGAGACGTCTGATACCAACGAAATTTATACAGCATAATAACGGAATACAGAGGATAACGTGATCAAAACATTATGGCAAAATACAGCTGTATTTGCTGGTAAACTGAAAAATAACATTTCCATGTAACATGGTTAGTACGAGGTTGAACCGCCATGAACTGCGTCACACTATGCAATTCTGGCATGGAGTCTGTCGTACAGATGTTGGATGTAAGTTTGGGGTATTGAGTTCCAAGCATCCTCAACCTGGACGCCTCAATCGGGGATGGTCGTGGCTGGAAAGTGAAAAAAGAACACCAAGAAGGAGACGTCTGATACCAACGAAATTTATACATAACGGAATACAGAGGATAACGTGATCAAAACATTATGGCAAAATACAGCTGTATTTGCTGGTAAACTGAAAAATAACATTTCCATGTAACATGGTTAGTACGAGGTTGAACCGCCATGAACTGCGTCACACTGTGCAATTCTGGCGTGGAGTCTGTCGTACAGATGTTGGATGTAAGTTTCGGGTATTGAGTTCCAAGCATCCTCAACCTGGACGCCTCAATCGGGGATGGTCGTGGCTGGAAAGTGAAAAAGAACACCAAGAAGGAGACGTCTGATACCAACGAAATTTATACAGCATAATAACGGAATACAGAGGATAACGTGATCAAAACATTATGGCAAAATACAGCTGTATTTGCTGGTAAACTGAAAAATAACATTTCCATGTAACATGGTTAGTACGAGGTTGAACCGCCATGAACTGCGTCACACTGTGCAATTCTGGCATGCGGACTGTCGTACAGATGTTGGATGTAAGTTTGGGGTATTGAGTTAAAAGCATCCTCAACCTGGACGCCTCAATCGGGGATGGTCGTGGCTGGAAAGTGAAAAAAGAACACCAAGAAGGAGACGTCTGATACCAACGAAATTTATACAGCATAATAACGGAATACAGAGGATAACGTGATCAAAACATTATGGCAAAATTCAGCTGTATTTGCTGGTAAACTGAAAAATAACATTTCCATGTAACATGGTTAGTACGAGGTTGAACCGCCATGAACTGCGTCACACTGTGCAATTCTGGCATTTAGTCTGTCGTACAGATGTTGGATGTAAGTTTCGGGTATTGAGTTCCAAGCATCCTCAACCTGGACGCCTCAATCGGGGATGGTCGTGGCTGGAAAGTGAAAAAGAACACCAAGAAGGAGACGTCTGATACCAAAGAAATTTATACAGCATAATAACGGAATACAGAGGATAACGTGATCAAAACATTATGGCAAAATACAGCTGTATTTGCTGGTAAACTGAAAAATAACATTTCCATGTAACATGGTTAGTACGAGGTTGAACCGCCATGAACTGCGTCACACTGTGCAATTCTGGCATGGAGTCTGTCGTACAGAAGTTGGATGTAAGTTTCGGGTATTGAGTTCCAAGCATCCTCAACCTGGACGCCTCAATCGGGGATGGTCGTGGCTGGAAAGTGAAAAAAGAACACCAAGAAGGAGACGTCTGATACCAACGAAATTTATACAGCATAATAACGGAATACAGAGGATAACGTGATCAAAACATTATGGCAAAATACAGCTGTATTTGCTGGTAAACTGAAAAATAACATTTCCATGTAACATGGTTAGTACGAGGTTGAACCGCCATGAACTGCGTCACACTGTGCAATTCTGGCATGGAGTCTGTCGTACAGATGTTGGATGTAAGTTTCGGGTATTGAGTTCCAAGCATCCTCAACCTGGACGCCTCAATCGGGGATGGTCGTGGCTGGAAAGTGAAAAAAGAACACCAAGAAGGAGACGTCTGATACCAACGAAATTTATACAGCATCATAACGGAATACAGAGGATAACGTGATCAAAACATTACGGCAAAATACAGCTGTATTTGCTGCTAAACTGAAAAATAACATTTCCATGTAACATGGTTAGTAACAGGTTGAACCGCCATGAACTGCGTCACACTGTGCAATTCTGGCATGGAGTCTGTCATACAGATGTTGGATGTAAGTTTGGGGTATTGAGTTCCAAGCACCCTCAACCTTGACGCCTCAATCGGGGAAGGTCGTGGCTGGAAAGTGAAAAAAGAACACCAAGAAGGAGACGTCTGATACCAACGAAATTTATACATAACGGAATACAGAGGATAACGTGATCAAAACATTATGGCAAAATACAGCTGTATTTGCTGGTAAACTGAAAAATAACATTTCCATGTAACATGGTTAGTACGAGGTTGAACCGCCATGAACTGCGTCACACTGTGCAATTCTGGCATGGAGTCTGTCGTACAGATGTTGGATGTAAGTTTGGGGTATTGAGTTCCAAGCATCCTCAACCTGGACGCCTCAATCGGGGATGGTCGTGGCTGGAAAGTGAAAAAGAACACCAAGAAGGAGACGTCTGATACCAACGAAATTTATACATAACGGAATACAGAGGATAACGTGATCAAAACATTATGGCAAAATACAGCTGTATTTGCTGGTAAACTGAAAAATAACATTTCCATGTAACATGGTTAGTACGAGGTTGAACCGCCATGAACTGCGTCACACTGTGCAATTCTGGCATGGAGTCTGTCGTACAGATGTTGGATGTAAGTTTCGGGTATTGAGTTCCAAGCATCCTCAAACTGGACGCCTCAATCTGGGATGGTCGTGGCTGGAAAGTGAAAAAAGAACACCAAGAAGGAGACGTCTGATACCAACGAAATTTATACAGCATAATAACGGAATACAGAGGATAACGTGATCAAAACATTATGGTAAAATACAGCTGTATTTGCTGGTAAACTGAAAAATAACATTTCCATGTAACATGGTTAGTACGAGGTTGAACCGCCATGAACTGCGTCACACTGTGCAATTCTGCCATGGAGTCTGTCGTACAGATGTTGGATGTAAGTTTGGGGTATTGCGTTCCAAGCATCCTCAACCTGGACGCCTCAATCGGGGATGGTCGTGGCTGGAAAGTGTAAAAAGAACACCAAGAAGGAGACGTCTGATACCAACGAAATTTATACAGCATAATAACGGAATACAGAGGATAACGTGATCAAAACATTACGGCAAAATACAGCTGTATTTGCTGGTAAACTGAAAAATAACATTTCCATGTAACATGGTTAGTACGAGGTTGAACCGCCATGAACTGCGTCACACTGTGCAATTCTGGCATGGAGTCTGTCGTACAGATGTTGGATGTAAGTTTGGGGTATTGAGTTCCAAGCATCCTCAACCTGGACGCCTCAGTCGGGGATGGTCGTGGCTGGAAAGTGAAAAAAGAACACCAAGAAGGAGACGTCTGATACCAACGAAATTTATACAGCATAATAACGGAATACAGAGGATAACGTGATCAAAACATTATGGCAAAATACAGCTGTATTTGCTGGTAAACTGAAAAATAACATTTCCATGTAACATGGTTAGTACGAGGTTGAACCGCCATGAACTGCGTCACACTGTGCAATTCTGGCATGGAGTCTGTCCTACAGATGTTGGATGTAAGTTTGGGGTATTGAGTTCCAAGCATCCTCAACCTGGACGCCTCAATCGGGGATGGTCGTGGCTGGAATGTGAAAAAAGAACACCAAGAAGGAGACGTCTGATACCAACGAAATTTATACAGCATAATAACGGAATACAGAGGATAACGTGATCAAAACATTATGGCAAAATACAGCTGTATTTGCTGGTAAACTGAAAAATAACATTTCCATGTAACATGGTTAGTACGAGGTTGAACCGCCATGAACTGCGTCACACTGTGCAATTCTGGCATGGAGTCTGTCGTACAGATGTTGGATGTAAGTTTGGGGTATTGAGTTCCAAGCATCCTCAACCTGGACGCCTCAATCGGGGATGGTCGTGGCTGGAAAGTGAAAAAAGAACACCAAGAAAGAGACGTCTGATACCAACGAAATTTATACAGCATAATAACGGAATACAGAGGATAACGTGATCAAAACATTATGGCAAAATACAGCTGTATTTGCTGGTAAACTGAAAAATAACATTTCCATGTAACATGGTTAGTACGAGGTTGAACCGCCATGAACTGCGTCACACTATGCAATTCTGGCATGGAGTCTGTCGTACAGATGTTGGATGTAAGTTTGGGGTATTGAGTTCCAAGCATCCTCAACCTGGACGCCTCAATCGGGGATGGTCGTGGCTGGAAAGTGAAAAAAGAACACCAAGAAGGAGACGTCTGATACCAACGAAATTTATACATAACGGAATACAGAGGATAACGTGATCAAAACATTATGGCAAAATACAGCTGTATTTGCTGGTAAACTGAAAAATAACATTTCCATGTAACATGGTTAGTACGAGGTTGAACCGCCATGAACTGCGTCACACTGTGCAATTCTGGCGTGGAGTCTGTCGTACAGATGTTGGATGTAAGTTTCGGGTATTGAGTTCCAAGCATCCTCAACCTGGACGCCTCAATCGGGGATGGTCGTGGCTGGAAAGTGAAAAAAGAACACCAAGAAGGAGACGTCTGATACCAACGAAATTTATACAGCATAATAACGGAATACAGAGGATAACGTGATCAAAACATTACGGCAAAATACAGCTGTATTTGCTGGTAAACTGAAAAATAACATTTCCATGTAACATGGTTAGTACGAGGTTGAACCGCCATGAACTGCGTCACACTGTGCAATTCTGGCATGCGGACTGTCGTATGGATGTAAGTTTGGGGTATTGAGTTTCAAGCATCCTCAACCTGGACGCCTCAATCGGGGATGGTCGTGGCTGGAAAGTGAAAAAGAACACCAAGAAGGAGACGTCTGATACCAACGAAATTTATACAGCATAATAACGGAATACAGAGGATAACGTGATCAAAACATTACGGCAAAATTCAGCTGTATTTGCTGGTAAACTGAAAAATAACAGTTCCATGTAACATGGTTAGTACGAGGTTGAACCGCCATGAACTGCGTCACACTGTGCAATTCTGGCATTTAGTCTGTCGTACAGATGTTGGATGTAAGTTTGGGGTATTGAGTTCCAAGCATCCTCAACCTGGACGCGTAAATCGGGGATGGTCGTGGCTGGAAAGTGAAAAAAGAACACCAAGAAGGAGACGTGTGATACCAACGAAATTTATACATAACGGAATACAGAGGATAACGTGATCAAAACATTATGGCAAAATACAGCTGTATTTGCTGGTAAACTGAAAAATAACATTTCCATGTAACATGGTTAGTACGAGGTTGAACCGCCATGAACTGCGTCACACTGTGCAATTCTGGCATGGAGTCTGTCGTACAGATGTTGGATGTAAGTTTGGGGTATTGAGTTCCAAGCATCCTCAACCTGGACGCGTAAATCGGGGATGGTCGTGGCTGGAAAGTGAAAAAAGAACACCAAGAAGGAGACGTGTGATACCAACGAAATTTATACATAACGGAATACAGAGGATAACGTGATCAAAACATTATGGCAAAATACAGCTGTATTTGCTGGTAAACTGAAAAATAACATTTCCATGTAACATGGTTAGTACGAGGTTGAACCGCCATGAACTGCGTCACACTGTGCAATTCTGGCATGGAGTCTGTCGTACATATGTTGGATGTAAGTTTGGGGTATTGAGTTCCAAGCATCCTCAACCTGGACGCCTCAATCGGGGATGGTCGTGGCTGGAAAGTGAAAAAATAACACCAAGAAGGAGACGTCTGATACCAACGAAATTTATACTGCATAATAACGGAATACAGAGGATAACGTGATCAAAACATTATGGCAAAACTCAGCTGTATTTGCTGGTAAACTGAAAAATAACATTTCCATGTAACATGGTTAGTACGAGGTTGAACCGCCATGAACTGCGTCACACTGTGCAATTCTGGCATGGAGTCTGTCGTACAGATGTTGGATGTAAGTTTGGGGTATTGAGTTCCAAGCATCCTCAACCTGGACGCCTCAATTGGGGATGGTCGTGGCTGGAAAGTGAAAAAAGAACACCAAGAAGGAGACGTCTGATACCAACGAAATTTATACATAACGGAATACAGAGGATAACGTGATCAAAACATTATGGCAAAATACAGCTGTATTTGCTGGTAAACTGAAAAATAACATTTCCATGTAACATGGTTAGTACGAGGTTGAACCGCCATGAACTGCGTCACACTGTGCAATTCTGGCATGGAGTCTGTCGTACAGAATTTCTAACACATGATAAGTGAAAATTTGACTCTGAATCCAATAATACTGTATGAATTCGTGATTTATTTAATATTATTTTATTAAGAATATCATCATATAACGAAGTAAATTTCTCCGTCATTTTCGGTCTACGCCGGGATTCGAACCCGAGTACGCTTATTCCGGAACAAGTCGCTCTACCAACTGAGCTACGCAGACATGTATTTTGATTCCTATCTGCCTTTATGTCATCTGCGTCCTGCTGGCAGGTACGTCACAATTAGTTTCTGTATAAATTATTGGTTTTAACGCGATCCAGTTTTTTAAAGTTATATTTGCATCAAATTTCCTCTATGGTAGTTTGTTTTGATTTTGCATTAGGTATTTCAAATTTACAAGGACGCAAAGGCTTGTAAATACATCTTCGGACAGATCAAAAAATGTCCTTGCGATGTTTCAACTAATTACGCTGATATGTTTTCAGGTCTCTGTCCGCACAATTGGTTTTCATTTTACACTCATGTTTTTAAAAAAAAATGCCGTCTTCGAATTGCGGCAGACGATATCGGTGCAGTTCATCCCCCAACATATTCTTAAGACCCCCACAGAATGCCCTCTCATTTCATACTCTGAGGTTTAGCTACAGATTAATATTGATTTTTTTGTCTGTGCAATCTTATTTCTGCAAGGAACATGACCAATACATCCAGAACATCGTTGTCTGCCCTTGGCCCTGTTTGTCTTCAGACAAGCAATCAAACAACGAGATAATTGGAAAGTTAGGTTCGCCGAGGATGTCGGGCAGATGGCGCTGCTTCGCAAGGGATTCTTAAAGTGGATTAGGTAATCTCATATACCCCGAGACTACTTGCGCATTTCTTCTGCTCTCCAACCTTAAAAGCATTTTTTAACAGGTAGGAATTATTAAAAGTGTGAACTGGCACCGTTTTTATAAATGTGAATATCTCTCGGATTTTATAGAATCAGGTGAGTAGGATTATCAGTGAGAAATTTAATCGTAATCATCATCGCTTTGAATCTACACTAACGGAAAAAAAAATCCCAACACCAAGAAGGGGTTGTGTTAGATAAACGACAGTTGGTAGGCGGTGAGATTACATCTGTAAGATGACGTCTATGCAAATTTCGCGCTCGGCGCATACGTGTGGCGCTAGTAGCGCCCCTCGGAACATGCAAAGCAGGTTTGCTGTAAATACGCGCTGTAACGTTCGTGAGCGTTAGTTATAGTTGAGATTCGACGTAGGGTGTTGATGTTAGTCAAGAATGCCTTTAAGAAGACGAAGAAGCCATTATCAACAGCTCACGGAGTTTCAACGAGGTCGTGTAATAGGGCTACGAGAAGGTGGATTTTCTTTCCGGAATATCGCAGAACGACTTGGTAGGAATGTAGCCACTGTGCATGATTGTTGGCAGCGGTGGTCAAGGGAAGGTACTGCCTCAAGAAGACCGGGTTCCGGCCAGCCACGTGGCACTACTGAGAGGGAAGACCGCCGTGTACGGCGTATGGCCGTGGCGCATCGTACCGCGTCTGTGGCAGCAATTCGAGCTGCAGTTGCCACCACAGTGACACAACGAACTGTTACAAATCGGTTACTTGAAGGACAGCTCCGAGCCAGACGCCCTGTAGCGTGCATTCCACTTACTCCAAACCACTGCCGTTTGCGACGTCAGTGGTGTCAAGCTAGAGCTCATTGGAGGACGGAGTGGAGATCTGTTGTGTTTTCTGATGAAAGCCGGTTCTGCCTGGGTACCAGTGATGGCCGTGTGTTGGTTAGAACGAGGCCAGGTGAGCGCCTGCAACCAAGCTATATGCGGCCGAGACACACTGGACCTACACCTGGAGTTATGTTCTGGGGAGCAATTTCCTATGACAGCAGGAGCACTCTCGTGGTTATCCCGCGCACCCTGACGGCACAGTTGTACGTCGGTCTGGTGATTCAACCTGTTGTGCTGCCATTCATTAACAGCATTCCAGGGGGTGTTTTCCAACAGGATAACGCTCGCCCGCATACCGCTGTTGTAACCCAACACGCTCTACAGAGTGTCGACATGGCCTGCTAGATCACCAGATCTTTCACCAATCGAGCACGCATCATCGGACGACAACACTCCAGCGTCACCCCCAACCAGCATTAACCGTCCCTGTATTGACCGACCAAGTGCAACAGGCATGGAACTCCATCCCACAAACTGGCATCCAGCACCTGTACGACACAATGCATGAACGTTTGAGTGCTTGCATTCAACATTCTGGCGGTTATTAATGTACCAGCATTTCACATTTAAAATGGCTCTTCTCGCGCTTACATTAAGCTGTGATCTTGAAACCTTAATCGATTAAATATGTTACCTATACAAATGTATTGCCGCCATTTCATTCCTCTACAACTATTTTTTCGTGGTGTTGGGATTTTTTTCCCGTCAGTGTAATAGGAGGATTAAAATTTGAAAGAATCTGTAGTAATATCGTGTAACACAAGTGCATTTCGGGGAGAGAAAACTGTTCTGGAATACATCTATGAGCCGTTACATTATGACCACTACCTAATAAGCTCCAAGACCACCCCCTCCCCCTTCCTTTAACCCGCAAAATCGCGGTCACTCGGCGAAGCATCGATTCGTTGAGATGGCGAGAGGTATCCTGGGATATCATTTACCATAATGTCAACTGCAGGTCGTCCAGTTCCCGTACATCTCGGGGTGGTGGTGATTTAGCGCGAACCAGCTTTTCTAAGTCGATCCGCAAATGTTCGCCTGGGTTCACGTCAGGGAAATTTATAGGCTAGGGCGTTAACAGAAAATCACCAGCATTTTTCTCGAACCACTCCTAGACGATTTAAAAACCAGAGGTTTTACTTTCGTGCAACAAGTCAAAGGGTAGTTAAGGCTGTCAATGCAGGACCAGATTCGTCTTAATATAGAGCACAAACACCACACCTCCCAATCACCACACTTCCCAATCACTATCTAAAAACGTACGTTAAAAAACGTCTTTATTTACAATTAAAACAGTGAGTTTAAAAGCTCTAGCGAGCACTTTCGCGAGCCACTATCATCAGGCTAAGGAGTGAAATCACTATGAAGCGGTACATGACGTACTATACCGAGGAAATTAATTGGAACAAGCTATTTTATTCTCAGAATTGTAATGTGATCGCCAGTTGATGTCGGAAACCCACGTAAACCGGTTTTATCAGCTGTGAGGTGGTGCGACTGTCAGAACTTGATAGTAAGAATGCGGTTTGACCGGTTTTAAACAGGAAATAGGCACTTCAGCTTCAGTTGTGAGCTTTCGTGTGTGACAGGAGGATGTTAGTTTTTGCTCTCGTTGAGTACGTGTTGCTTTCGTGTATTGAAAATTGGATATTTCCCCAAGGAAGCGTGCAAAAAAAAATTACTCTGAAAAATAATTGCTCACACTTCTATGACAGAGAGAGATATCGCTTCTGCAGTTGGTGTAGGCAAATCAAGTGTATCAAGACTACTTACGCGATACAATGCATCTGGATCATCGTCTCCAAAAGGGAGAGGTAAATGTGGAAGAAAACGAAAAAACAACTCCACGAACCGATAAATATATAATCAGAAATAGTAAAATGAATCCAAAAAAAGCAAGCACCGACCTTCAAAGAGATTTATTGGCTAGTGGTTGTGATGTTAGTGATTCAACTGTACGCCGTAGGCTTCTGGAAGTTGGCCGGAAGACAGAAAGACCAACGAAAAAACAATATTTGAATGCGAAAATGAAGATAAAACGTTTAGCATGGGCCAAAAAATATAAATCATGGACTGCTGACGACTGGAAAAAGGTAATTTTCAGTGATGAAACTCATTTATTTGTGCAGGTTTACCAAGCAAATGTCGTTAGACGAAGCAATTTAAGACCTGAGCATGTCAAACAAACTGTAAAACACCCTCTGAAACAGATGTTTTGGGTTTTTTTCACATCAAATGGCACTGGAAGCTTAGTTCCTGTTCAAGGTATGATGAATTCAGCCAAGTACGTAGAAATATTACAACGTAGGATTGTTCCATTCTTGCAAACTTTTGACGGGACATTTCAACATGACTTGGCCTCATGTCACAATTCGAAATTGGTCAAGCTGGAAAAACAAATTCATTTGCTTAATTGGCCTGGGAATTCACCAGACTTAAATCCCATAGAAAACTTGTGGAATATTTTGAAGAGACGTTTAGGTAAAATGGACTGAACCAAAGAACGCATGATAACGAATGCTATAAAATTGTGGTTTATGAAGTCAAAAAATATGTGCACTCAATTAGTGGAGTCAATGCCAAAACGAATGCAAGAGGTCATTTCTGCTAAAGGAGGACATACTTCATACTAATACAGGTATTTATCAGTGTATATCAAGGCATAGTTTTGGAAAGAAGAGTAATTTTTTATTTGTCTCAATTAATTTGCACAGTATATTATATAATAACAGAGATGAGCACAAGATTACAAATATGTAAATGAGATGAGTAAAAGATATTAAATGGCAATCACTACACTTCTTGTACACCAACCCCCTATAAGTATTCAGCACTTAGATTCCTAGTTAATAGAGCCTTTACCCATTCTTCAAATCCCTATTATTGTAATCAGGAATTGATGAAGATTAACGAGATTGCAAAAGTACATGGGTACTCCACGGATTGTGTTAAAAAAACTTATACAACAATATAAACGGAGGACTTCTATAAACCTCACCAGAAGTGTACCCACAACTACCTACGTGGGAAATATAACCTATTTGAAACCAGTTTCTATTAAGAAGAAACTGAAGCTAAAATTTTTTTTTAAACTCATACTAAGTATAACATAGAAAAGGTTATCAAGGACCAGCAAAAACTCTGCATTTTCTCACTTCCACAAAGACCTATTTGGAAATGGGTTTTTGCAAAGTCATGGATGCAAGTAATTAACCCACCTAAAAATATAGATATATATGTCATGTCCTCCGCAGACCCAGCTTTAGTTAACAATTTAGATTGCATCTATAACTCTCCTGGCCCGACCCATGCTCTTCATCTGTTACTATTAAACAGAAAGAAGATGATTATAGAAAACTCAAATTGTAAGAGTGACATAATGAACTAGAAATAATGTTGAGTTATTAACAAATAGTCAAGTTCGCCAGTTGTTACTTTGCTAAAAAACACCTGCAAAAAAATATTCTTTGGGTTTTGGTGTCAAGACCCAAAACTTTTTTTCTATGATTAGGCATGAGAGAGACACAATACCAACTCTATCCCATTTTGGTGTTTACAGTATCACACTGTTGGACATTTAATGGACAAACTACAGATCTCTGCTATGTGGGTTCGCCCTACAGAAGCTTGGGAATCAGATGGGCTGAACATATATATGCAACTCGTAAAGGAGTAGTTACTTCGACTTTGTCAAGAACTGTCATTGACTGAGACCTAAAACCGGATTGGGACAATGCAAACTTGCTATCAACAGCCTCGACAAAAAAGTTCTCTGTTTTTTACTGAGAGTATTCACATTATAAAACTGGGACCTAAGTGCTGCAATGAGGATATACCTGTTTATGTTCCTAGTGCTTGGAGAGATCTAATGTTGGGATATCCAAGCGAGAAACCCTCAAAATAATTTAGGCAATTTTTGTAAATAGTTTGTAGTGATTGACATTTAATATCTTTTACTCATCGCATTTACATATTTGTAATCTTGTGCTCATCTCTGTTAATATACCCTGAGTGGCCACTTTATTATGACCACCTAACAGTTTTAAGCAAATGAGCTTCACGCTGTTGCCGCCAGAGGGCGAGGCTAGTATAAAAAGGGAAAGCTTAGTGCTTGCGACAGTAGTAGAAGTGATTTTTGGGTGACGAGATGGGTAAAAAATGCAATTTGACGGACTTTCAACGTGGGATGATTGTAGGAGCTCGGAGCCATGGAGCGAGTATCACCGAAACGTGAAATGTTCCAGAGCAGCTGTTGTTAAAGTGTTTAAAGACTGGACTGTCAGCCAAAAACTGGGTCTCTACGTGCAACGTGTGGTCGTCATCGACTAGTGACTGCTCGGGCGGAACGGAGAGTGTCCAGACTGGTAACAGACAACAGAAGGGCAACAGTGCAGCAAATTACAGAACATCTTAATCAAGGATCTCCTCAAATGATCTCTGCACGCACTGTTCGTCGTACACTGCATCGGATGGGATATGGCAGCCGAAGGCCTGTTCGAACACCTTTGCTGTCTGCAGTTAACAAGAGAAAACGTCTCCAGTTCGCACAGGAGCACAAGGATTGGACAGTCGATAATTGGAAATAAATTATGTGGTCCGATGAATCACGTTTTCAGTTGCACCATGCAGATGGCCGAGTGAGAATTTGGCGGAAAAAGCACGAAAGCATGGACCCCAAATGCATTGCTACAACCCTTCAAGCTGGTGTTATGGTTTGGGGAAATGTTTTCCTGGCATGCTTTGGGCCCTTTAATTCGTGTCTGACTGGCACATCATGTCTAAACATCGTTGCGGACCAAGTGCATCCTGTCATGTGGATGGTTTATCCCAATGGCAACTTTCAACAAGATAATGCGTCCTGCCATAGTGCTCGTATTGTACAGGATTGGTTTCAGGAACATGCCGGTGAATTTACTTTGCTTAGGTGGCCCCCACAATCTCCAGATTGAGAATTTGTGGGATGAAGTTGAACGAGCCATCAGACAGCTGGATCCACAACCCTGCAATCTCACACTCCTGGAAAGTGCTATTCATCAAGCATGGTCTCAGATTCCACAAACCACCTATCAACATCTCGTGGAGTCCATGCCACGAAGAATCGACGCAGTATTAAAGGCAAAAGGTGGCACAACGAAGTACTGAGGAGGTGGTCATAATAAAGTGGCCACTCAGTGTATAAGTCATGTACCGCTTCATAGTGATTTCACTCCTTAGCCTGATGATAGTGGTTCGCGAAAGTGCTCGCTAGAGCTTTTAAACTCACTCTTTTAATTGTAAATAAAGACGTTTTTTAACCTACGTTTTTAGATGGTGATTGGGAGGTGTGGAGTTTGTGCTCTATATGAGGTGTGGTGTTTGTGCATTGACAGCCTTAACTACCCTCTCCCTCCTTGACGACTCTGGAAGTGCGGCATGGCGTATTATCCTGTTGGTAATGGCCATCACCAGCATGGAACACAGTTGCCATTAATGAGTGAACCTGGCCCGCAACGACGTTCAGATACCAGACAGCTGCCAGAGATTGTACTATTGGGATAATGTGGCCTACAATATCCCAAGGAAAAATCGCCCACAGCACAACACCGCCACCACCGGCCTGTTTCCGCCCAATAGTGCATCCAGATGCCATAGCCTCCGTTAGTAATCGGCGTATCCGCGCTCGGCCGTCTACGTGATGCACCAGGAAACTTGATTCGTCAGACCAGGCCACTTTCTTCCAATTATCCTCGGTCCAATCTCGATGATCTTCGGCCCATTTCATGCGTTGTTGGCGATGACGTGCACTGAGCATGGGGACCAGAGTTCCCCCACGCTGGTCCCCCCCTCCCCCGAGATATTTTAGGTTACCGAGCCAAATTTCAATAAATTCAGGCTATGGCGAAAAAGGAAGTTTCGTTTCTTTTAATGATACAAATATTTCTTCAACTTTATTTTTTTTAAATATTTGTTCAAAAGGTACCAGTTATAGTTTATTTTATTAAAAAGTGTATTACGACGCATGGTATTCTTCAAAATATAATAAGTAGACTAATTATACCTAATTGTCTAGGAATCGTGATTCATGAACAAGAGTGCGTTGAAAGCATTTTAATAGATAAAAATTTCAAGACCGCTGAATCTCCCCTTCCCTCCTTTAGCTGAAAACAGTTTGTTATTCCTGAAATGTTTGAAGAAGTAACTACTATATCAGATATGTACATGGAATTTTTCTTCGGGGGGGGGGGGGGAACAAAAAGAGGAAGTTTTTGAAACGCACCATCTGGAACAAAATTAAAGTTAATGAAAAATTGAAAAAAAATTAAAGCATTTTTCTCCAAAGGCAAGTTGATACATTTTTATTAAATGAAAGCATTTTTTTCCAATGTAAGTCGCATTTTAACCAAAAAAAAAAAAAAAAAAAGAAAAAAAAAAGAGGCTTTTTCCGAAGGGGGGAGGGGGACTCTAAACGCGCCCTTGTGCAAGATGTATAGTAATTATTTCTACATATACACAGTGCGTCAAAGAATTTTTAAGACTAGCGCTAGATTTCAGCCCACGGTGGCGCCACCAGTGTAATCGCGAATGCGTTATAAATCGTGACCATCTGCTTGCTTTCTGCCAAAAGTACTGCGCAGTTGTTAAAGTAACTCAAAAGAAACGGCCGTTCATTAGAGAAGTCAAATTTTTTTCATGTTCAATTATTAAGATGGAACAAAGGGCTGTTATTAAATTTAACGCAAAACTTGATAAAAGTGCCTACGTACCAAATGATGAAACAAGTTTACGGTGAGTTTTGTTTAGGTAGATCAAATGTTTTCCTGTGGCACAAACGTTTTTTGGACGCTAGAAGATGATAAGCATACCGGAAGACCAAGTTCATCTAGGACACCTGAGATTATTGAAAAAGTGCGTGATTTCGTGGCAAACAATCGGTGTACGTCACTAAGAATGATGGAAGAGTCTTTAAACATCAACAAAGAAACGATTCGAACCATCCTGCATGAAGATTTGGGCAAAACAAAAGTCTGTGCTAAATTTGTTCCACACACGTTAACCAATGGACAAAAATCAAGGAGAAGTGCACATTGCAGAGACATCATTTCAGCCGCTGAAAATGATCCAAACTTCTTAAAATCGATTGTTACAGGCGATGAAACATATTGTTTTCAATATGATCCTAAAACAAAGCGACAAAGTGCGGAATGGAAGTCAAAAAACTCGCCACAAGCCAAAAAAACAAGAAAATTTCCATCGAAAATCAAAACAATGCTCATTACATTCTTTGATAGTAAGGGTATTATCCACAAAGAATTTGTTCCAAGTCGACAAACAATTACTGGTGAGTTTTATTTAAATGTTTTGAGACGTTTGATGGGCAGAATTCGTCGCATTCGTCCAGAATATCGGGATGAAAACAGTTGGTGTTTGTTGCACGATAATGCACCCAGTCACACCTCACTTCCTGTTCGTAGATTTTCGGCGGAAAATAACGTCTGTGTGTTGAATCATCCACCGTATTCGCCTGATTTAGCACCCTGCGACTTTTCTTTGTCCCCCAAACTTAAAATGACGTTAAAAGGGTGTTATTTCGATGATATTTCGACCATAGAAACAGCTTCGACGCGTGATTTGGAGGTAATTCCGCAAAGTGAACTGGAACAGGCATTCGAATCATTATTAAATCGCTGTAACAAGTGTATTGAAGCCGGGGGGACTTATTTTGAATAACAAACCAAAAAAAATTATAATTTCTTGTTTCTATTTCATTTTACAGACCCAGTTTCAAATATTCCTTGCCACACTGTGTATATAAATGTAGTAGTTAAAATTATATGAACTGTGTGCTGTGACGCATTGCGCTGATCACCACTGTTGCAGCTGCCGGTGATTTGTCGCAACGTGGCGCTGCGGTCGCTGTGAACAATGCGCGACAGTCTCCGCTCCCCTCTGGCATCAACGAGCTGCGGACGACACAGGGCTAGACGACGGTTCGTCGTTTAGCGATCTGTGCACCACTTTTGATACGTACTCACTACAGCGCCACGTGAACAACACGCAAGCCGCGCCGTTTCCGAGGTCGTAGTTACGAGGCGCCGTCTTATCGCGATTTGTCCTTTATCAAACTCCGATAAATCGGCAGCTTTTCCCTTTGTGACTCCGAACACTCTAGTAACCGAAATCCGGTCCTCGTGTTGTATATATATTACTGTGTGAACCTCTCCTGCGCAACCGTTCGGTCTCCGTAGACTTGAAACCCGTCTATTTTTTTTATTTTTTCAAGAAATATAGTCTTACTATATATACTGTGCAAATTAATTGGGACAAAGTAAAAAATCACTCTTTTTTCCAAAACTGTGCCTTTATATCATTCTATGCCTTGATCATCATCATCATCATTGTCAACCATTATCAATCCACTGCTGGACGAAGGTCTCCCCAAGTTTCCTCCACAACGGTCTGTCTTGTGCCAGTCTCCTCCATGTCACTCCCGCATACTTTCGAATTTCATCCACCCATCTTCCATGTGGTCTTCTTCTGGGTCTTTTCCTGTCCCTTGGAAGGTCCCCCCAAGTTCCTTCGACCATGGTCTGTCTTGCGCCAGACTCCTCCATGTCACTCCCGCATACTTTCGAATTTCATCCACCCATCTTCCATGTGGTCTTCTTCTGGGTCTTTTCCTGTCCCTTGGAATCCAATCTAAAATTTCGGCTGTGTCTGTCCTTCTGGCAGTATGTCCAGCCCATTGCCATGTCAGGGATTTAACTCTGATCGTGATGTCTTCCACTCTTGTCATTTTTCGGATCCAAGTGTTCCTCTTCTTATCTCTTCTGGTTACACCAAGCATGCACCTCTCCATGCTGCTTTGAGTTGTCTGCAGCCTTTGTATGTCTCTTTTAGTTAAGGTCCACGTCTCTGCACCATACGTAAGCACTGCAAGGATGCATTGATCAAACACTTTTCTTTTAAGACATAATGGCATATTGCTCTTGCAAACCTATACTGTTTCTTCCAAAAGCTCTCCAGGCAAGTTTTGTACGCCGATTAATTTCTTCATCAATGTGACCCTCACTTGATATCTGCTGTCCAAGATAAACGTACGTGTCTGTTATCTCCAGCTTTTCTCCATCAATCGATAAATCTTCATTTCTTGTAAAAGCATTGAACATCACTTTTGTCTACTGAAAGTTCATTTTTAATCCCACTTCTTTACTCTTGTCAGCAAGTTCCTGGATCATACTCTGTAGCTCTGATGGGGTAGTGGCAAAAATGACTATGTCATCAGCAAAACGAAGGTGGGTTAGATAATCTCCATTAATCTTTATCCCTTTGTTTTCCCAGTTCAGTGATTGAAAGACATTTTCCAATGTGGCATTAAAGAGCTTCGGAGATATGGTGTCACCTTGTCTCACTCCTTTTCCAATTTTTATGTGTGTTGTATTTTCAAACAGCCGAATCTTTGCACTTGCATTTTCATAGATGTTATTAATAAGAATCCCCGGAGGACCGGACTATGCCTTGATATACACTGATAAATACCTGTATTAGTATGAAGTATGTCCTCCTTTAGCAGAAATGACCTCTTGAATTCGTTTTGGCATTGACTCCACTAATTGAGTGCACATATTTTTGACTTCATAAACCACACTTTTATAGCATTCGTTATCATGCGTTCTTTGGTTCCATTTTACCTAAACGTCTCTTCAAAATATTCCACAAGTTTTCTATGGGATTTAAGTCTGGTCAATCTCCAGGCCAATCCAGCAAATGAATTTGATTTTCCAGCTTGACCAATTTCGAATTGTGACATGGGGCCAAGTCATGTTGAAATGTCCCGTCAAAAGTCTGCAAGAATGGAACAATCCTACGTTGTAATATTTCTACGTACTTGGCTGAATTTAATCATATCTTGAACAGGAACTAAGCTTCCAGTGCCATTTGATGTGAAAACTCCCCAAAACATCTGTTTCAGAGGGTGTTTTACAGTTTGTTTGACATGCTCAGGTCTTAAGTTGCTTCGTCTAACGACATTTGCTTGGTAACCCTGCACAAATAAATGAGTTTCATCCCTGAAAATTACCTTTTTCCAGTCGTCAGCAGTCCATGATTTATATTTTTTGGCCCATGCTAAACGTTTTATCTTCATTTTCGCATTCAAATATTGTTTTTTCGTTGGTCTTCTTGCCTTCCCACCAACTTCCAGAAGCCTACGGTGTACAGTTGAATCACTAACATCACAACCACTAACCAATAAATCTCTTTGAAGGTCGGTGCTTGTTTATTTTTTGGATTCATTTTACTATTTCTGATTAGATATTTATCGGTTCGTGGAGTTGTTCTTCGTTTTCTTCCACATATTTACCTCTCCTTTGGAGACGATGATCCAGATGCATTGTATAGCGTAAGCAGTCTTGATACACTTGATTTGCCTACACCAACTGCAGAAGCGATATCTCTCTCTGTCATAGAAGTGTGAGCAATTATTTTTCAGAGTAATTTTTTTTTGCACGCTTCCTTGGGGAAATATCCAATTTTCAATACACGAAAGCAACACGTACTCAACGAGAGCAAAAACTAACATCCTCCTGTCACACACGAAAGCTCACAACTGAAGCTGAATTGCCTATTTCCTGTTTAAAACCGGTCAAACCACATTCTTACTATCAATTTCTAACAGTCACACCACCTCACAGCTGATAAAACCGGTTTACGTGGGTTTCCGACATCAACTGGCGATCACATTACAATTCTGAGAATAAAATAGCTTGTTCCAATTAATTTCCTCGGTATAGTAGACTTGGATGTGTGACTGGTAGCTTTATCCTGGTGGAATTCTACTTTTTGAAGGCTCTGTGGATGAAGGAATGGTATTTCCTCTTTAAATAATAGTACGAGAAGATTGCAATAAACATGAATCCTTTTCTGAAACTTTCTTTGGATTTTTTGATACCAAGATTGTAAGACATTTTCTGCTCTTTTGAGATAGTATTAGGTGCACAAATCAGTTTTAGAGAGTTTTAAGACAACGCAACAATGACCTTGAGAGAAAACAACAATACCTTTACGAATCAAAATATCTGACGGATTCCAGCCATGAAGAATACTTCGTCGTGTGACGTCATGAAGTCGTCACCCCATTTGTGCACATGTCCGGAACAGTACAGCAGAGAAACCATGTTGCTTCAATCCGAACAAATGATAGTATGAAGGGGCTATGTCGGGACTACAAGCCTGTTGTTTCAAAACTTCCCAGCCAAGCGCCAATAACGTTTCCTTGACCGATTTCGCGACAGCGTTGTCATGCAGTAATTTCACGGGACGCAATCCTTTCCCTGTGAATGGACGTTTCCAAGAGATTTCCTAGTTCAATCGCAGCAATTGTTGCTTGTAGCGATGAGCAGTAACAGTTTGACCCTGTTCCAATAGTTCATAATAGAGCACACCCTTCATATCCCACCAGATGCACTGCAGAACCTTCTTGGAGTGTATATTGCTTTTCGGTGTCTAAGTTGTTGCTCCAACGGGGTCTACCCAGTGTATTGTCGTACCATATCCACTTTTCATCACCCGTAACGATTTTTTACAGGAAAGATTTTCTGTGTTGTTTATTCAACAGATTCAAACACTTCATGACACGCTCATTCTTGTTGCTCTGGCTCAGATCATGTGGCACCCATTTCCCTTCCTTCTGAATCTTTCCCTTTGCGCGTAAACGATTGGAAATGGTTTGTTGAGCTCGTTCTTTTTGCGTTTGAGATGAATATTCATCCAGGAATGCTTGCAGTTCCTCACGTGCAACCTTCCACTACGTCCTCGATCACTAACATCAAAATCAACTGCTTTAAACCACCTACACCAAAACTGACACGTGCTTTTCGATACAATACACAGTGTGGCAAAGAATTTTTAAGACTGGGTCTGTAAAATGAAATAGAAACAAGAAATTATAATTTGTTTTGGTTTGTTATTCAAAATAAGTCCCTCCGGCTTCAATACACTTGTTACAGCGATTTAATAATGATTCGAATGCCTGTTCCAGTTCACTTTGCGGAATTGCCTCCAAAGCACGCGTCGAAGCTGTTTGTATGGTCGAAATATCATCATAATAACACCCTTTTAACGTCATTTTAAGTTTTGGGAATAAAGAAAAGTCGCAGGATGCTAAATCAGGCGAATACGGTGGATGATTCAACACACAGACGTTATTTTTCGCCAAAAATCCACTAACAAGAAGTGAGGTGTGACTGGGTGCATTATCGTGCTACAAACACCAACTGTTGTCATCCCGATATTCTGGACGAATACGACGAATTCTGCACATCAAACGCCTCAAAACATTTAAATAAAACTCACCAGTAATTGTTTGTCCACTTGGAACAAATTCTTTGTGGATAATACCCTTACTATCGAAGAATAGTAAGGGTATTATCCACAAAGAATTTTTCTTGTTTTTTTTGCTTGTGGTGAGTGTTTTGACTTCCATTCCGCACTTTGTCGCTTTGTTTTAGGATCATATTGAAAACACCATGTTTCATCACCTGTAACAATCGATTTTAAGCAGTTTGGATCATTTTCAGCGGCTGAAATGATGTCTCTGCAATGTGCACTTCTCCTTGATTTTTTGTTCATTGGTTAACGTGTGTGGAACAAATTTAGCACAGACTTTTGTTTTGCCCAAATCTTCATGCAGGATGGTTCGAATCGTTTCTTTGTTGATGTTTAAAGACTCTTCCATCATTCTTAGTGACGCACATCGATTGTTTGCCACGAAATCACGCACTTTTTCAATAACCTCAGGTGTCCTAGATGAACTTGGTCTTCCGGTATGCTTATCATCTTCTAGCGTCCAAAAAACGTTTGTGCCACAGGAAAACATTTGATCTACTTAAACAAAACTCACCGTAAACTTGTTTCATCCTTTGGTACGTTTCCGAGGCACTTTTACCAAGTTTTGCGTTAAATTTAATAACAGCCCTTTGTTCCATCTTAATAATTGAACATGAAAAAAATTTGACTTCTCTAATGAACGGCCGTTTCGTTTGAGTTACTTTAACAACTGCGCAGTACTTTTAGCAGAAAGCAAGCAGATGGTCACGGTTTATAACGCATTCGCGATGACACTGGTGGCGCCACCGTAGGCTGAAATCTAGTGCCAGTTTTAAAAATTCTTTGACGCACTGTGTATTCTCCCCCAGAACAGATGGATGCAAATGCTTTTGCAGCACTTTCTCCTTGATGAAATTCGTAACGAATGCAGTGTCGAATAAATGCAGTATCGCTCGCCATCTTTCACCTACCGATGTGCAAGTGCGTTTGACTATTAGGGAAACTTCTGTGTCACATTTTATGCTCTGGACCAGTTACAGTCAAATGAGAACAACGCGGGGGTATGTCGAATATGTAAATTAGCAGTATACGTCACACACACACACACACACACACACACACACACACACACACACACACACACACACACACACAAAAGCGCTTTAAAACTTATTTGTACACCTAATAAATCGACATTTTATTTTCACAATCGTTTAGGAAGATCCATGCTTCATCAATAGTCACAATTAATTTCTATCTTTCTCCTGATAAGTGATATTTATAAAGAAGTCTACACCGTGTTCTGCGCTCAGCCACGTCCCTAGGCAAAAGAGGTGAAATTTATGTGTTTTTGTTTGCTTTTGCCTGATTTAAATCTCTTTTTTTTTGTTACTTTGTTTACAGTTGATACAGATATTTTTAACGACATCGCTATTGAACTTTAGGTATGTGGATTTTCTTTTAAGACCAGAGGCCTTACTGTTGAAAGAGCGTTGGGCCGAGGATGGCCTAGTGGGCAACGTTCGTGACTGTCGCGGAAAGGACCTCAGGTTCGATCCCAGGCAGGTGCAAGCGCTCGATCCACTAAATATCCGCCGTGCGTCGGATGGGCACGTTAAGCCGTCGGAACCCGGGTACTGCCCCTCGGTAATAATACACTGACGGAAAAAAATCCCAACACCAAGAAGGGGTTGTGTTACATAAACGACAGTTGTTAGGCGGTGAGAGTACATCTGTAAGATGACGTCTATGCAAATTTCGCGCTCGGCGCATACGTGTGGCGCTAGTAGCGCCCTCGGAACATGCAAAGCAGGTTTGCTGTAAATACGCGCTGTAACGTTCGTGAGCGTTAGTTATCGTTGAGATTCGACGTAGTGTGTTGATGTTAGTCAAGAATGCCTTTAGGAAGACGAAGAAGCCATTATCAACAGTTCACGGAGTTTCAACGAGGTCGTGTAATAGGGCTACGAGAAGGTGGATTTTCTTTCCGCAATATTGCAGAACGACTTGGCAGGAATGTAGCCACTGTGCATGATTGTTGGCAGCGGTGGTCAAGGGAAGGTACTGCCTCAAGAAGACCGGGTTCCGGCCGGCCACGTGGCACTACTGAGAGTGTACGGCGTATGGCCGTGGCGCATCGTACCGCGTCTGCGGCAGCAATTCGAGCTGCAGTTGCCACCACAGTGACACAACGAACTGTTACAAATCGGTTACTTGAAGGACAGCTCCGAGCCAGACGCCCTGTAGCGGGCATTCCACTTACTCCAAACCACTGCCGTTTGCGACGTCAGTGGTGTCAAGCTAGAGCTCATTGGAGGACGGAGTGGAGATCTGTTGTGTTTTCTGATGAAAGCCGGTTCTGCCTGGGTGCCAGTGATGGCCGTGTGTTGGTTAGAAGGAGGCCAGGTGAGCGCCTGCAAACAACCTGTCTGCGGCCGAGACACACTGGACCTACACCTGGAGTTATGGTCTGGAGAGCAATTTCCTATGACAGCAGGAGCACTCTCGTGGTTATCCCACGCACCCTGACGGCACAGTTGTACGTCGGTCTGGTGATTCAACCTGTTGTGTTGCCATTCATGAACAGCATTCCAGGGTGTTTTCCAACAGGATTACGCTCAACCGTATACCGCTGTTGTAACCCAATATGCTCTACAGAGTGTCGACATGCCGCCCCGGTGGCGCAGTGGTCTAAGCGATGGCCTCTGATCATTCGTCCGAAAGGGGTCCGGGTTCGAATCCCGGTGAGGCATGGATGTTGTGTTTGTCTTACGGCACTGGCTCTCTCCCTTCCCTCGAACCAGTGACCCTAAATTAGGGATGGGCGACTGCTTATAGCCCATTGAGTAGCTCACGGTGGTCGTTAAACCTCCAATCACAAAAAAAAAAAAAAAAAAAAAAAAAAAAGTGTCGACATGGCCCGCTAGATCACCAGATCTTTCACCAATCGAGCACGTATGGGACATCATTGGACGACAACTCCAGAGTCACCCCCAACCAGCATTAACCGTCCCTGTATTGACCGACCAAGTGCAACAGGCATGGAACTCCATCCCACAAACTGACATCCAGCACCTGTACGACACAATGCAGGAACGTTTGCGTGCTTGCATTCAACATTCTGGCGGTTATTAACGTACCAGCATTTCACATTTAAAATGGCTCTTCTCGCGCTTACATTAAGCTGTGATCTTGAAACCTTAATCGATTAAATATGTTACCTATACAAATGTATTGCCGCCATTTCATTCCTTTACAACTATCTTTTCGTGGTGTTGGGATTTTTTTTCCGTCAGTGTATAAGGGCGTCTTCCTCCCCCTTTCTACCTCGCTTCCGTGTTACTTTCCAATCGAGCACTCTAGCCCAAATTTCCTAGCTTCCTATTTCAAAGGGTTGTTAAAAGACCTAGGGCCAGACACTCCCATCCTAAAATCCTCTACATATGATCATATGTTGAAATAGTCGTCAAAGTGCGTACCTTCTTTTGGCAAAAATGCTTCGGTTTCGAAGCAGGTATACTGATCCATGCTTCGGTTTCGATGAGATTTTAGTATGTTTTAGTGGACAACCTGGGGACTAAACCTGTTGAAAATGGGCGAAATGGGGTCAAAGGTCAGGACACAGGAGCGAGATTTATTCACAGCCATTATCCTCATAACTTGACCAAAAATGGTTCGATTTCGGCAAAACATTAGTATGTTGTTCCGGAGGTCTACTGAACCAATTCTGTTTAATATCATCGAAATGGGGTCAAAGGTCAGGTCACAGGAGCGATATTTATTCCACAGCCATTATCCTCATAACTTGACCAAAAATGCTTCGATTTCGGCAAAACATTAGTATGTTGTTCCGGAGGTCTACTGAACCAATTCTGTTTAATATCATCGAAATGGGGTCAAAGGTCAGGGCACAGGAGCGAGATTTATTCCACAGCCAATATCATCATAACTTGATTAAAAATACTTCTATTCGACAAAACTTTAGTATGTTGTTCCGGAGGTATACTGATCCAATCCTGCTTAATATCATCGAAATGGGGTCAGAGGTCAGGGCACAGGAGCGAGATTTATTCCACAGCCAATATCATCATAACTTGATTAAAAATGCTTCTATTCGACAAAACTTTAGAATGTTGTTCCGGAGGTATACTGATCCAATTCTGCTTAATATCATCGAAATGGGGTCAGAGGTCAGGGCACAGGAGCGAGATTTATTCCACAGCCAATATCATCATAACTTGATTAAAAATGCTTCTATTCGACAAAACTTTAGTATGTTGTTCCGGAGGTATACTGATCCAATTCTGTTTAATATCATCACAGAAATAGGGTCAGAGGTCAGGGCACAGGAGCGAGATTTATTCCACAGCCTATCATCATAACAAATGCTTCTATTCGACAAAACTTTAGTTTGTTCGGAGATATACTGATCCAGATTCTGCTTAATATCATCGAAATGGGGTCAGAGGTCAGGGCACAGGAGCGAGATTTATTCCACAGCCAATATCATCATAACTTGATTAAAAATGCTTCTATTCGACAAAACTTTAGTATGTTGTTCCGGAGGTATACTGATCCAATTCTGTTTAATATCATCGAAATGGGGTCAGAGGTCAGGGCACAGGAGCGAGATTTATTCCACAGCCAATATCATCATAACTTGATTAAAAATGCTTCTATTCGACAAAACTTTAGTATGTTGTTCCGGAGGTATACTGATCCAATTCTGCTTAATATCATCGAAATGGGGTCAGAGGTCAGGGCACAGGAGCGAGATTTATTCCACAGCCAATATCATCATAACTTGATTAAAAATGCTTCTATTCGGCAAAACATTAGTATGTTGTTCCGGAGATATACTGAACCAGATCTGTTTAATATCATCGAAATGGGGTCAGAGGTCAGGGCACAGGAGCGAGATTTATTCCACAGCCAATATCATCATAACTTGATTAAAAATGCTTCTATTCGACAAAACTTTAGTATGTTGTTCCGGAGGTATACTGATCCAATTCTGCTTAATATCATCGAAATGGGGTCAGAGGTCAGGGCACAGGAGCGAGATTTATTCCACAGCCAATATCATCATAACTTGATTAAAAATGCTTCTATTCGACAAAACTTTAGTATGTTGTTCCGGAGGTATACTGATCCAATTCTGCTTAATATCATCGAAATGGGGTCAGAGGTCAGGGCACAGGAGCGAGATTTATTCCACAGCCAATATCATCATAACTTGATTAAAAATGCTTCTATTCGGCAAAACATTAGTATGTTGTTCCGGAGATATACTGATCCAGATCTGTTTAATATCATCGAAATGGGGTCAGAGGTCAGGGCACAGGAGCGAGATTTATTCCACAGCCAATATCATCATAACTTGATTAAAAATGCTTCTATTCGACAAAACTTTAGTATGTTGTTCCGGAGGTATACTGATCCAATTCTGCTTAATATCATCGAAATGGGGTCAGAGGTCAGGGCACAGGAGCGAGATTTATTCCGCAGCCAATATCATCATAACTTGATTAAAAATGCTTCTATTCGGCAAAACATTAGTATGTTGTTCCGGAGATATACTGAACCAGATCTGTTTAATATCATCGAAATGGGGTCAGAGGTCAGGGCATAGGAGCGAGATTTATTCCACAGCCAATATCATCATAACTTTATTAAAAATGCTTCTATTCGGCAAAACATTAGTATGTTGTCTCGGAGATATACTGAACCAGATCTGTTTAATATCATCGAAATGGGGTCAGAGGTCAGGGCACAGGAGCGAGATTTATTCCACAGCCAATATCATCATAACTTGATTAAAAATGCTTCTATTCGACAAAACTTTAGTATGTTGTTCCGGAGGTATACTGATCCAATTCTGCTTAATATCATCGAAATGGGGTCAGAGGTCAGGGCACAGGAGCGAGATTTATTCCACAGCCAATATCATCATAACTTGATTAAAAATGCTTCTATTCGACAAAACTTTAGTATGTTGTTCCGGAATTATACTGATCCAATTCTGCTTAATATCATCGAAATGGGGTCAGAGGTCAGGGCACAGGAGCGAGATTTATTCCACAGCCAATATCATCATAACTTGATTAAAAATGCTTCTATTCGACAAAACTTTAGTATGTTGTTCCGGAGGTATACTTATCCAATTCTGCTTAATATCATCGAAATGGGGTCAGAGGTCAGTGCACAGGAGCGAGATTTATTCCACAGCCATCATCCTCATAACTTGACTAAAAATGCTTCTATTCGGCAAAACATTAGTATGTTGTCTCGGAGATATACTGAACCAGATCTGTTTAATATCATCGAAATGGGGTCAGAGGTCAGGGCACAGGAGCGAGATTTATTCCACAGCCAATATCATCATAACTTGATTAAAAATGCTTCTATTCGACAAAACTTTAGTATGTTGTTCCGGAGGTATACTGATCCAATTCTGCTTAATATCATCGAAATGGGGTCAGAGGTCAGGGCACAGGAGCGAGATTTATTCCACAGCCAATATCATCATAACTTGATTAAAAATGCTTCTATTCGACAAAACTTTAGTATGTTGTTCCGGAGGTATACTGATCCAATTCTGCTTAATATCATCGAAATGGGGTCAGAGGTCAGGGCACAGGAGCGAGATTTATTCCACAGCCAATATCATCATAACTTGATTAAAAATGCTTCTATTCGACAAAACTTTAGTATGTTGTTCCGGAGGTATACTGATCCAATTCTGCTTAATATCATCGAAATGGGGTCAGAGGTCAGGGCACAGGAGCGAGATTTATTCCACAGCCAATATCATCATAACTTGATTAAAAATGCTTCTATTCGACAAAACTTTAGTATGTTGTTCCGGAGGTATACTGATCCAATTCTGTTTAATATCATCGAAATGGGGTCAGAGGTCAGGGCACAGGAGCGAGATTTATTCCACAGCCAATATCATCATAACTTGATTAAAAATGCTTCTATTCGACAAAACTTTAGTATGTTGTTCCGGAGATATACTGATCCAATTCTGTTTAATATCATCGAAATGGGGTCAGAGGTCAGGGCACAGGAGCGAGATTTATTCCACAGCCAATATCATCATAACTTGATTAAAAATGCTTCTATTCGACAAAACTTTAGTATGTTGTTCCGGAGGTATACTGATCCAATTCTGCTTAATATCATCGAAATGGGGTCAGAGGTCAGGGCACAGGAGCGAGATTTATTCCACAGCCAATATCATCATAACTTGATTAAAAATGCTTCTATTCGACAAAACTTTAGTATGTTGTTCCGGAGGTATACTGATCCAATTCTGCTTAATATCATCGAAATGGGGTCAGAGGTCAGGGCACAGGAGCGAGATTTATTCCACAGCCAATATCATCATAACTTGATTAAAAATGCTTCTATTCGACAAAACTTTAGTATGTTGTTCCGGAGGTATACTGATCCAATTCTGCTTAATATCATCGAAATGGGGTCAGAGGTCAGGGCACAGGAGCGAGATTTATTCCACAGCCAATATCATCATAACTTGATTAAAAATGCTTCTATTCGACAAAACTTTAGTATGTTGTTCCGGAGGTATACTGATCCAATTCTGTTTAATATCATCGAAATGGGGTCAGAGGTCAGGGCACAGGAGCGAGATTTATTCCACAGCCAATATCATCATAACTTGATTAAAAATGCTTCTATTCGGCAAAACATTAGTATGTTGTTCCGGAGATATACTGAACCAATTCTGCTTAATATCATCGAAATGGGGTCAGAGGTCAGGGCACAGGAGCGAGATTTATTCCACAGCCAATATCATCATAACTTGATTAAAAATGCTTCTATTCGGCAAAACATTAGTATGTTGTTCCGGAGATATACTGATCCAGATCTGTTTAATATCATCGAAATGGGGTCAGAGGTCAGGGCACAGGAGCGAGATTTATTCCACAGCCAATATCATCATAACTTGATTAAAAATGCTTCTATTCGACAAAACTTTAGTATGTTGTTCCGGAGGTATACTGATCCAATTCTGCTTAATATCATCGAAATGGGGTCAGAGGTCAGGGCACAGGAGCGAGATTTATTCCACAGCCAATATCATCATAACTTGATTAAAAATGCTTCTATTCGACAAAACTTTAGTATGTTGTTCCGGAGGTATACTGATCCAATTCTGCTTAATATCATCGAAATGGGGTCAGAGGTCAGGGCACAGGAGCGAGATTTATTCCACAGCCAATATCATCATAACTTGATTAAAAATGCTTCTATTCGACAAAACTTTAGTATGTTGTTCCGGAGGTATACTGATCCAATTCTGCTTAATATCATCGAAATGGGGTCAGAGGTCAGGGCACAGGAGCGAGATTTATTCCACAGCCAATATCATCATAACTTGATTAAAAATGCTTCTATTCGACAAAACTTTAGTATGTTGTTCCGGAGATATACTGAACCAGATTCTGCTTAATATCATCGAAATGGGGTCAGAGGTCAGGGCACAGGAGCGAGATTTATTCCACAGCCAATATCATCATAACTTGATTAAAAATGCTTCTATTCGACAAAACATTAGTATGTTGTTCCGGAGATATACTGATCCAATTCTGCTTAATATCATCGAAATGGGGTCAGAGGTCAGGGCACAGGAGCGAGATTTATTCCACAGCCAATATCATCATAACTTGATTAAAAATGCTTCTATTCGACAAAACTTTAGTATGTTGTTCCGGAGGTATACTGATCCAATTCTGCTTAATATCATCGAAATGGGGTCAGAGGTCAGGGCACAGGAGCGAGATTTATTCCACAGCCAATATCATCATAACTTGATTAAAAATGCTTCTATTCGACAAAACTTTAGTATGTTGTTCCGGAGGTATACTGATCCAATTCTGCTTAATATCATCGAAATGGGGTCAGAGGTCAGGGCACAGGAGCGAGATTTATTCCACAGCCAATATCATCATAACTTGATTAAAAATGCTTCTATTCGGCAAAACATTAGTATGTTGTTCCGGAGATATACTGAACCAGATCTGTTTAATATCATCGAAATGGGGTCAGAGGTCAGGGCACAGGAGCGAGATTTATTCCACAGCCAATATCATCATAACTTGATTAAAAATGCTTCTATTCGACAAAACTTTAGTATGTTGTTCCGGAGGTATACTGATCCAATTCTGCTTAATATCATCGAAATGGGGTCAGAGGTCAGGGCACAGGAGCGAGATTTATTCCACAGCCAATATCATCATAACTTGATTAAAAATGCTTCTATTCGACAAAACTTTAGTATGTTGTTCCGGAGGTATACTGATCCAATTCTGCTTAATATCATCGAAATGGGGTCAGAGGTCAGGGCACAGGAGCGAGATTTATTCCACAGCCAATATCATCATAACTTGATTAAAAATGCTTCTATTCGACAAAACTTTAGTATGTTGTTCCGGAGGTATACTGATCCAATTCTGCTTAATATCATCGAAATGGGGTCAGAGGTCAGGGCACAGGAGCGAGATTTATTCCACAGCCAATATCATCATAACTTGATTAAAAATGCTTCTATTCGACAAAACTTTAGTATGTTGTTCCGGAGGTATACTGATCCAATTCTGCTTAATATCATCGAAATGGGGTCAGAGGTCAGGGCACAGGAGCGAGATTTATTCCACAGCCAATATCATCATAACTTGATTAAAAATGCTTCTATTCGGCAAAACATTAGTATGTTGTTCCGGAGATATACTGAACCAATTCTGTTTAATATCATCGAAATGGGGTCAGAGGTCAGGGCACAGGAGCGAGATTTATTCCACAGCCAATATCATCATAACTTGATTAAAAATGCTTCTATTCGACAAAACTTTAGTATGTTGTTCCGGAGGTATACTGATCCAATTCTGCTTAATATCATCGAAATGGGGTCAAAGGTCAGGGCACAGGAGCGAGATTTATTCCACAGCCAATATCATCATAACTTGATTAAAAATGCTTCTATTTCGACAAAACTTTAGTATGTTGTTCCGGAGGTATACTGATCCAATTCTGCTTAATATCATCGAAATGGGGTCAGAGGTCAGGGCACAGGAGCGAGATTTATTCCACAGCCAATATCATCATAACTTGATTAAAAATGCTTCTATTCGACAAAACTTTAGTATGTTGTTCCGGAGGTATACTGATCCAATTCTGCTTAATATCATCGAAATGGGGTCAGAGGTCAGGGCACAGGAGCGAGATTTATTCCACAGCCAATATCATCATAACTTGATTAAAAATGCTTCTATTCGACAAAACTTTAGTATGTTGTTCCGGAGGTATACTGATCCAATTCTGCTTAATATCATCGAAATGGGGTCAGAGGTCAGGGCACAGGAGCGAGATTTATTCCACAGCCAATATCATCATAACTTGATTAAAAATGCTTCTATTCGACAAAACTTTAGTATGTTGTTCCGGAGGTATACTGATCCAATCCTGCTTAATATCATCGAAATGGGGTCAGAGGTCAGGGCACAGGAGCGAGATTTATTCCACAGCCAATATCATCATAACTTGATTAAAAATGCTTCTATTCGACAAAACTTTAGTATGTTGTTCCGGAGGTATACTGATCCAATTCTGCTTAATATCATCGAAATGGGGTCAGAGGTCAGGGCACAGGAGCGAGATTTATTCCACAGCCAATATCATCATAACTTGATTAAAAATGCTTCTATTCGACAAAACTTTAGTATGTTGTTCCGGAGGTATACTGATCCAATTCTGCTTAATATCATCGAAATGGGGTCAGAGGTCAGGGCACAGGAGCGAGATTTATTCCACAGCCAATATCATCATAACTTGATTAAAAATGCTTCTATTCGACAAAACTTTAGTATGTTGTTCCGGAGGTATACTGATCCAATTCTGTTTAATATCATCGAAATGGGGTCAGAGGTCAGGGCACAGGAGCGAGATTTATTCCACAGCCAATATCATCATAACTTGATTAAAAATGCTTCTATTCGACAAAACTTTAGTATGTTGTTCCGGAGGTATACTGATCCAATTCTGCTTAATATCATCGAAATGGGGTCAGAGGTCAGGGCACAGGAGCGAGATTTATTCCACAGCCAATATCATCATAACTTGATTAAAAATGCTTCTATTCGACAAAACTTTAGTATGTTGTTCCGAGGTATACTGATCCAATTCTGCTTAATATCATCGAAATGGGTCAGAGGTCTGGGCACAGGAGCGAGATTTATTCCACAGCCAATATCATCATAACTTGATTAAAAATGCTTCTATTCGACAAAACTTTAGTATGTTGTTCCGGAGGTATACTGATCCAATTCTGCTTAATATCATCGAAATGGGGTCAGAGGTCAGGGCACAGGAGCGAGATTTATTCCACAGCCAATATCATCATAACTTGATTAAAAATGCTTCTATTCGACAAAACTTTAGTATGTTGTTCCGGAGGTATACTGATCCAATTCTGCTTAATATCATCGAAATGGGGTCAGAGGTCAGGGCACAGGAGCGAGATTTATTCCACAGCCAATATCATCATAACTTGATTAAAAATGCTTCTATTCGACAAAACTTTAGTATGTTGTTCCGGAGGTATACTGATCCAATTCTGCTTAATATCATCGAAATGGGGTCAGAGGTCAGGGCACAGGAGCGAGATTTATTCCACAGCCAATATCATCATAACTTGATTAAAAATGCTTCTATTCGACAAAACTTTAGTATGTTGTTCCGGAGGTATACTGATCCAATTCTGCTTAATATCATCGAAATGGGGTCAGAGGTCAGGGCACAGGAGCGAGATTTATTCCACAGCCAATATCATCATAACTTGATTAAAAATGCTTCTATTCGACAAAACTTTAGTATGTTGTTCCGGAGGTATACTGATCCAATTCTGTTTAATATCATCGAAATGGGGTCAGAGGTCAGGGCACAGGAGCGAGATTTATTCCACAGCCAATATCATCATAACTTGATTAAAAATGCTTCTATTCGACAAAACTTTAGTATGTTGTTCCGGAGGTATACTGATCCAATTCTGCTTAATATCATCGAAATGGGGTCAGAGGTCAGGGCACAGGAGCGAGATTTATTCCACAGCCAATATCATCATAACTTGATTAAAAATGCTTCTATTCGACAAAACTTTAGTATGTTGTTCCGGAGGTATACTGATCCAATTCTGCTTAATATCATCGAAATGGGTCAGAGGTCTGGGCACAGGAGCGAGATTTATTCCACAGCCAATATCATCATAACTTGATTAAAAATGCTTCTATTCGACAAAACTTTAGTATGTTGTTCCGGAGGTATACTGATCCAATTCTGCTTAATATCATCGAAATGGGGTCAGAGGTCAGGGCACAGGAGCGAGATTTATTCCACAGCCAATATCATCATAACTTGATTAAAAATGCTTCTATTCGACAAAACTTTAGTATGTTGTTCCGGAGGTATACTGATCCAATTCTGCTTAATATCATCGAAATGGGTCAGAGGTCAGGGCACAGGAGCGAGATTTATTCCACAGCCAATATCATCATAACTTGATTAAAAATGCTTCTATTCGACAAAACTTTAGTATGTTGTTCCGGAGGTGTACTGATCCAATTCTGCTTAATATCATCGAAATGGGTCAGAGGTCTGGGCACAGGAGCGAGATTTATTCCACAGCCAATATCATCATAACTTGATTAAAAATGCTTCTATTCGACAAAACTTTAGTATGTTGTTCCGGAGGTATACTGATCCAATTCTGCTTAATATCATCGAAATGGGTCAGAGGTCTGGGCACAGGAGCGAGATTTATTCCACAGCCAATATCATCATAACTTGATTAAAAATGCTTCTATTCGACAAAACTTTAGTATGTTGTTCCGGAGGTATACTGATCCAATTCTGCTTAATATCATCGAAATGGGGTCAGAGGTCAGGGCACAGGAGCGAGATTTATTCCACAGCCAATATCATCATAACTTGATTAAAAATGCTTTTATTGCGACAAAACTTTAGTATGTTGTTCCAGAGGTATACTGATCTAATTCTGCTTAATATCATCGAAATGGGGTCAGTGGTCAGGGCACAGGAGTCTACCAGGAATTGCGACCAAGGGTCCCGTTCCATACCAGGAGAAACACCCCCATAGCATAATTCCACCGCCGCCGAACTTCACAGTTGGCACAATACATTCCGGCAGGAGGCGTTTTCCAGGCAGACGCCAAACCCAGACCCTGCCATCCGAACGGTAGAGGGTGAACCTTGATTCGTCGCTCCAGAGAACCTGTTTCCACTGTTCAACGGCCCACTGTCGACGTTCTTTGCACCACGTTAGCCGAGCAGCTCTATTGGACTTGGTGATCAAAGGCTTGTGGGTCCATGATAACCGAGCAGATGGGCTTCCTTACGGATGCTCAACACTGAGACCTACTGCACCATTTTGGATGACTATGCGCTTCCTACGTTGTGGCAGTTTCACGGGGTGGACCCATGTTACTTTCAGGATGACAATGCCACCTGTCATGTTGCGAGGTCCACCATGGCTTGGTATGGTGACAATGGGGTTAATCGAATGGACTGGCCCGCGCAGAGCCCGGACCTTAACCCTATCGAGCACTTCTGGGACGAGTTGGAGCGTCGACTTAAGGGGTGCCCCCACCGTCCGAAATCGGTGAAGGAACTGAGCTGTCTTCTTCAAGCCGAGTGGAAGAAAATATTGCTAGCCGTCGTACAACGCCTGGTTGAGAGTATGCCTCGCAGCTGTAATCGCAGCTCGTGGAGACTCCACCAACTATTGAAGGTGAATAAACTTCGTTTTCCTTTGCTATCACAGGTGTCCAATTACATGTTGGTAGATAGTGTATATATCCTTCCCCCAAGAGGAATTCCTGGGTGCGCCACTGAACATTGGTGTGCGGTGCACATCTGAAACCATCTCGGAAGCTGTTCTCTATTGAAGAAAGCCATTCGTCTTTCTAATAACAGTTCGTTGGTAAGCTTTGTATAAGAATATTGTCTGAGATGATGATCACGAAGACGAGAATCAGTTTAAGGCCAAGAGTTGTTTTGTTTAAAGCAAAACGATGTGAAACTCAAGGTTACGAGAGTAATGAAACAAAACCTGGCAACGAGAGTTTCCCCATCGCGAATTACATCTGTCGAGTGACTCATTGGTTTACCGAGGAGGAAAAACACAGAGAAACGCTACGTCATTCAGCAGAAGCTGCACGCTCTTGTTTTAGCGTTTGCTTCTGCTTTGTCTTGAAAGGGAAGTATCTCCAATAAAAATAATTTATTCAGACTGATTTCTGATCGCCACAACATCTAAACAAAAGGACGGCTTTGTGATCACATTTCTACCTGTACTTTCGTTGCACAAGGAAGACGAAACCCTAATCCTAGTAACACAGGAAATGAATCAGGTGTTTTGTAACATCCGCCGAAGAACTACGTAATAAACAAAGGCCACGCCAAAAGGAAACCTGGCCCTTTTTTTTAATGGAATTTATCAAATCATTACATTTTTGTGGAATGCCGGGATGTGGGTGTCTGTGTAGATATCGTCACTGGCGATTGAATTCCATTCCCCCCCTTATTTTTCCACGTCCTCCGAAAAAAGAAGTGCGTCTCCTTTTGATATCATTTTGTTCACCCATGGGCATTATACATCCGTGTTTATAAGACGGATTTGCAATAATTCAGACTAGAATTACAGATACGTAGATTTCAAATCCCAGTTGCAAATACAGATATAAACAAGAAAGATGACACCGAATTTTCGGGTGCAATAAGCACGTCTATTGAATCCGTTCTGACGCAAATTAAACCTTTCAAAGCTATTCAATGGAACCGGTATGGAAAACAATAGATCTGACCAAAGAAAGAAGATTTTCAATCGGGTTTTTAATCCCTCAGATATTGCTGTAAACGGAATCGTGAGCTTACGAACTCTTAAAAACAGAGATATCGACAAAAATAAGATGTGACTTTACGTCCCCTGGTGGGGAAAACCATGCATTATTTTAGGAAGAAAGTATTCTCAAAAGGTGTATCCATATCAGCGGTATCGGTCCAAGAAAAAAAAAATTTAGTCGAGTTTTCAGGAGCTCAGATTTTGCTACAAATACATCAGAAGCAGAAAATAACACTTATGACCCCTGGTGGCCAAACCATTCTTTACCAAACATTAGAAATTATGTGAAAAATATTTTCCATCTGGTCTTGTATGCGATACAGGAAGAATTTTTCAAATCAGAGCTCTAGGAGCAGAAATAACGCAGAAAACGCAATTTACCTTTGTGTCCCCTAGCGGAAAGTCTATGATTTACTTAAAAATTTTGAATTTATAGGAAAAACATTTTGCATCGTAAACACTATCCAACAAGGAAAGAATTTTTCAAATCGTACTATTAGAAGTAGAGATATTGACAAAAATAAGATATACATCTACGCCCCCTGGCGTAGAAACCATGCATTTTTTCAAGAAGAAAATTTTCCTAAAAGGTTTGTGGACATGAGTAGTATCGGTCAAGAAACGACTTTTTTTCAACCGAGATTTTAGAAGCTCATATTTTGCTGCAAATACAACAGAAGCGGAAATTAATATTTAACCTGTTGGCCAAACTATTTTTTTGCAAAAATTAGAAATTATGTGCAAACGATTACCCACCAGGAGCTGTATCCGGTGCAGAAAGAATTTTTCAAATCGGAGATTCAGAAGCAGAGATATAGGCGGAAACGCAATTTACTGTTACGCCCCCTAGCGGAAAGTCTATGAAGTACCTGAAAATTTTGAAATTTTATGAAAAACATTTCACACGGAAAACACTATCCAACAAAGAAGGAATTTTTGAAATAGGACACCTAGAAGTAGAGATATTGTCAAAAATAAGATTTACATCTGCGCCCCCTGGCGGACAACTGCGATATTTTAAGAAGGAAATATTCCGAAAAGGTTTATCGATGCGAGTGGCATCAGTCCACAAAAGGAATTTTTTCAATCGATATTTTAGAAGCTCCGATTTTATGGCAAATGCATCTGAAACAAAGATTAACATTTACTCCACCTGGTGGCCAAAGTATACTTTACCAAAAATTTGAAATTATATGCAAATGATTTTCCATCAGGAGATGTATCCGTTGAAGAAAAATATTTTTAAATCGGAGTTTTAGAAGAAGAGTTATCGGTAAAAATGTAATTTACTTTTACGCCCTCTAGCGGAAAATCTGTGCATAATTTGAAAACGTAACTATATCTAAAATACTCGTCGACATAAATGGAATCGAAAGATAAAATATTTTTTTCAATGGGATGTTTAGAAGCAATTATGTGGAATAAAACGTGATTTTGAATTCGACTTCATCTGCGTTTACGCCCTCTAGCGGCGAAATTGTACATCGTAAAGAAAAACGAAATGAAGGATCATCATTTGCATAACGTTTTTTGATACGAAATTGCCGAAAATAAAAGAAGTTCAGAGAATTGAAACTGGAAACGGCGTGTTAGAGAAACATGAAAGAAACATCTGCTTTATTAAATATCGTCTGTTTAGAAAATCGCGCACGTAAACGAGCTGCGGATATAGACGATTATGTTTTTACGCTTTCCAACCGTAGGTTGAAGAAGCGTATATGCTCCAGCTTTGTCCGTCCGTCTGTCCGCACAATAACTCGCGTAAAAGTGGTTCGATTTCGATGAAATTTTAGTATCTGGTAGGGGAAAACTTGGGGACGAACCTTATTGAAAATGGGAGAAATGGGGTTAAAGGTCAAGAAATAGGAGCGGGATCCATTCCATTGCCCTCATACGTCATAACTTGCGTAAAAACGATTCGATTTTGATGACATTTTAGTATGTGGTAGGGGACCACCTGGGAACGAACCCTATTGAAAACGGGCGAAATGAGCTCAAAGGTCAAGACATAGCAGCGGGATCCATTCCATTGCCCTTATGCGTCATAACTCGCGTAAAAATGGTTTGATTTCTATGAAATATACAGTGCGTCAAATAATTTTTAAGACCGCGTCTGTAAAATGAAATAGAAACAAGAAATTATAATTTGTTTTGGTTTGTTATTCAAAATAAGTCCCTCCGGCTTCAATACACTTGTTACAGCGATTTAATAATGATTCGAATGCCTTCACTTTGCGGAATTGCCTCCAAAGCACGCGTTTAAGCTGTTTCTATGGTCGAAATATCATCAAAATAACACCCTTTTAACGTCATTTTAAGTTTTGGGAATAAAGAAAAATCGCAGGATGCTAAATCAGGTGAACACGGTGGATGATTCAACGCACAGACGTTATTTTTCGCCAAAAATCTAGGAAAAAGAAGTGAGGTGTGACTGGGTGCATTATCGTGCAACAAACACCAACTGTTTTCATCGCGATATGCTGGACGAATGCGACGAAATTCTGCCCATCAAACGCCTGAAAACATTTAAATAAAACTCCCCAGTAATTATTTGTCCACTTTGAACAAATTCCCTTACTATCAAAGAATGTAATGAGCATTGTTTTGATTTTCAATGCAACTTTTCTTGTTTTTTTGGCTTGTGGCGAGTTTTTTTACTTCCATTCCGCACTTTGTCACTTTGTTTTAGGACCATATTGAAAACACCATGTTTCATCACCAGTAACAATCGGTTTCAAGAAGTTTGGATCATTTTTTTTTTTTTTGATTGGAGGTTTAACGACCACCGTGAGCAACTCAATGGGCTATAAGCAGTCGCCCGTCCCTAATTTAGGGTCACTGGTTCCAGGGAAGGGAAAGCGCCAGTGCCGTAAGACAAACACAACATCCATGTCTCACTGGGATTCGAACCCGGGCCCTTTTGGACGAATGATCAGAGGCCATCGCTTAGACCACTGCGCCACCGGGGCGGCTGGATCATTTTCAGCTGCTGAAATGATGTCTCTGCAATGTGCACTTCTCCTTGATTTTTGTTCATTGGTTAACGTGTGTGGAACAAATTTAGCACAGACTTTTGTTTTGCCCAAATCTTCATGCAGGATGGTTCGAATCGTTTCTTTGTTGATGTTTAAAGACTCTTCCATCATTCTTAGTGACGCACATCGATTGTTTGCCACGAAATCACGCACTTTTTCAATAATCTCAGGTGTCCTAAATGAACTTGGTCTTCCGGTATGCTTATCATCTTCTAGCGTATCTCTTCCGTCCAAAAAACGTTTGTGCCACAGGAAAACATTTGATCTACTTAAACAAAACTCATCGTAAACTTGTTTCATCATTTGGTACGTTTCCGAGGCACTTTTACCAAGTTTTGCGTTAAATTTAATAACAGCCCTTTGTTCCATCTTAATAATTGAACATGAAAAAAATTTGACTTCTCTAATGAACGGCCGTTTTGTTTGAGTTACTTTAAAAACTGCGCAATACTTTTGGCAGAAAGCAAGCAGATGGTCACGGTTTATAACGCATTCGCGATGACACTGGTGGTGCCACCGTAGGCTGAAATCTAGCGCCAGTCTTAAAAATTCTTTGACGCACTGTGCATGTGGTAGGGGATCACCTGGTACGAATACTACTGAAAATGGTAGAAATGGGGTCAAAGGTCGAGACATAAGAGCGGGATCCATTCCATTGTTCTTATGAGTCATAACTTACGTAAAAAGGCTTTGATTGAGACAAAACTTTATCATGTTGTACCAAAAGGATACTTAAACGGTTCTGTTGAATATCATCGAAATGGGGTCAAAAGTCAGGATACATGAGCTAGATTTATTCCACAGCCATTATCCTCATAACTTGAGTAATGATTTCTGATATGTTGGAAAGCGTATTATAATCAATGCATTGCATGATTTTACTAACTTGTTGACGCTTTCCAATGGTAAGTTGAATAAGCGTATACGCTCTAGCTTTGTCCGTTTGTCTGACTGTTCTCGCGATAACTCGCGTTAAAAGGGTTCAGTTTCGGTGAAATTTTAGTATGTGGGAGGGGACAACTGGGAACGTACCCTATTGAAAATAGGCGAGATAGGGTCAAACGTCAGGACATTGGAGCGGAATCCATTCCATCGCCCTTATGCGTCGTACCTTACGTAAAAATGCTTCTATTTCGAAAGAACTTTAGTATGTTGCTCCGGAGGTATACTAAACCAATTCTGTTTAATATCATCGAAATGGGTCAAAGGTCGGGACACAGGAGCGAGATTTATTCCCCAGTAATTATCCTGGGATGTAAGGTCAGGTGATGCGTAATATCACAGCCTCTCCTTGACAAATGTCAACCCCGCCTTCTCGTGGTGCATCCTGTTCCCACTAAAGGGGCTCTGACGACCGCCAATAGCGGTATAACTATACCATCGGGATTAGAGGAAATGCTATCCCACACTCACCAACCCGCTTGGCCAGCGTGGTGAGTTATGGCCAAACACCTCCAAAATGACTCTACAACTTAAATCTTGGCCCTCAGTCTCCGGCAGCTGGAATGTACCTGGCCAAGGCAGCGGCCAGTGCGACATGAAGGCAGAGGGTGCTAAGAATCCCCGGAGGACCGGACTAGGCTGCCATTTGATGCTGACCTTGGCTACCTATAACGGACGCTCCCTATCTTCTGATTCAAGACTTCTTGAATTGGAAGAGGAACTACAAAGGATCAAGTGGGACATCGTCGGGCTAAGTGAGGTAAGGAGAAAAGGATAAGATCTCATTGAACTGAAAAGTGGACATCTCTTCTACTATATCGTGGGACAGATACTGGCAAAACTAGTGGTGTTGGATTTATAATAAACAAGAAACTGAAGGATAAAGTGGTAGAAGTTGAAAGTTCCTCTGACAGAGCTGCACGACTCATTATCCAACTCTCGAAAAGATACCAGGCTCAGATTATTCAAACTTATGCACCCACCACAAGTCATCCTGAAGAAGAAATTGAAGAATTTTATGAGGAAATTCGTCATCTAAATAATAAAGGTAAGCAGCACTTGAAGAAAATTATGGGAGATTTCAATGCAAAAATAGGGCACCGGCAACAGAATGAAACTTCAGTAGGTAAATTCAGTCACGGCAACAGAAACCAGCGTGGAAATACTCTCGTAGAGTTTGCAGAGGCAGAATGGTTTTTCATCTTAAACTCCTTTTTCAAGAAAAAGCCACACAGGAAATGGACATGGAGACATCCAATTGGGACGACAAGTGAAATTGATTTTATTATGTGTAACAAAAAATTCATTATAGAAGACTGCAGTGTGCTGAACAAGTTCAACACAGGTAGTGACCATAGATTGGTGAGATGTAAGATGCACCTCAACACTAAACTGGAACGTGGCAAGCTCATAAGACAAACAAAATCTATTGACATAACCAACCTTAAAAAACACCATAATACTTTCAAGTTGGAACTGAAGAACAGATTCTCTGCTTTAGAAGGCCTAACATCGGAAGAAGTGGATATTTCGGAAGTTAACAGAAAAGTAACCAACGCTCTTATGGAAACAGCAACAAAATTAGCTGGGTCTAAGAACAAGTTGCATGTGAACAAATTATCAGGAAAAACCAAAATGTTGATGCAAAAAAGAAGAGAGATGAGGACAACTAAAGAAGATGTGACTTCCAAAGTGGAATATATAGAGCTATGCAAGACAGTACGAAAAAGTATCACTGAAGACGTAAAGAAATTCAACTGTGAGCTAGTGAGGAAAGCAATTGAAAACAACCAAACCTAAAGATAGCAAAGGGACATCTCAGTAAGGGAAGAAAACAGATTATGGCTCTGAGAAAAGAAGATGGTTCTATAACAAGAAATAGAGGCGAAATTTTGACAAGAGTGAAAGATTTCTACTCCAAACTATATGAAAGGGATGATACATGTACTCCAGACATCATGAAAGGTACCAGAGTTCTTCCAGTCCTCCCAGCAGAAGTTGCCCATGCAATGAAGAGCAGGAAGGCTCCAGGAGAAGATGGAATCACTGTAGACATCATACAAGAAGCAAGTGGAGAAATTGAAACAGTACTCGCCCAAATTTTCACTTGATGCCTTAATGAAGGGAAGATTCCTGAGGATTGGAACAATGCTACAATGATCCTGCTACATAAAAAAGGTGACATTGAGGATCTCAGGAACTACAGACCTATCAGCCTCCTATCAGTGGTTTATAAAATCTTCACTAAAGTTCTTTCACACCGCTTGAAGGTAACACTGGACATGGCTCAACCGAGAGAACAAGCTGGATTCAGGAGTGGCTACAGCACAATAGATCATATCCACGTACTGAGAGAACTAATTGAAAGAGCGAGGGAATATGAACTTCCATTGTGCATGGCTTTTATCGATTATGAAAAAGCCTTTGATTCGGTGAAACCATCAGCAGTTACAATGGCTCTGAAATCCTGCGGTATTGAAGATGCATACATTAATATTATTAATAACATCTATGAAAATGCAAGTGCAAAGATTAGGCTGTTTGAAAATACAACACACATAAAAATTGGAAAGGGAGTGAGACAAGGTGACACGATATCTCCGAAGCTCTTTAATGCCACATTGGAAAATGTCTTTCAATCACTGAACTGGGAAAACAAAGGGATAAAGATTAATGGAGATTATCTAACCCACCTTCGTTTTGCTGATGACGTAGTCATTTTTGCAACTACCCCATCAGAGCTGCAGAGTATGATCTAGGAACTTGCTGACAAGAGTAAAGAAGTGGGATTAAAAATGAACTTTCAGAAGACAAAAGTGATGTTCAATGCTTTTACAAGAAATGAAGATTTATCGATTGATGGAGAAAAACTGGAGATAACAGATACGTATGTTTATCTTGGACAGCAGATATCAAGTGAGGGTCACATTGATGAAGAAATTAATCGGCGTACAAAACTTGCCTGGAGAGCTTTTGGAAGAAACAGCATAATTTTCAAGAGCAATATGCCATTATGTCTTAAAAGAAAAGTGTTTGATCAATGCATCCTTCCAGTGCTTACGTATGGTGCAGAGACGTGGACCTTAACTAAAAGAGACATACAAAGGCTGCAGACAACTCAAAGAAGCATGGAGAGGTGCATGCTTGGTATAACCAGGAGAGATAAGAAGAGGAACTCGTGGATCCGAAAAATGACAAGACATCATGATCAGAGTTAAATCCCTGAAATGGCAATGGGCTGGACATACTGCCAGAAGGACAGACCATAGATGGACAGCCGAAATTTTAGATTGGATTCCAAGGGACAGGAAAAGACCCAGAAAAAGACCACATGGGAGATGGGTGGATGAAATTCGTAAATATGCGGGAGTGACATGGAGGAGACTGGCACAAGACAGACCGTTGTGGAGGAAACTTGGGGAGACCTTCGTCCAGCAGTGGATTGATAATGGTTGACAATGATGATGATGATGAATTATCCTCATAACTTGACTAAAAATGCTTCTATTGCGACAAAACTTTAGTATGTTGTTCAGGAGGTATATTGAACAAATTCTGTTTAATATCATCGAAATGGGGTTAAAGGTCAGGACACAGGAGCGAGATTTATTCCACAGCCATCATCCTCATAACTTGACTAAAAATGCTTCTATTGCGACAAAACTTCAGTATGTTGTTCAGGAGGTATATTGAACAAATTCTGTTTAATATAACCGAAATGGGGTCAAAGGTCAGAGCACAGGAGCGAGATTTATTCCACAGCCATCATCCTCATAACTTGACTAAAAATGCTTCTATTGCGACATAACTTTAGTATGTTGTTCCGGAGGTATATTGAACAAATTCTGTTTAATATCATCGAAATGGGGTCAAAGGTCAGGGCACAGGACCGAGATTTATTCCCCAGTAATTATCCTCATAACTTGACTAAAAATGCTTCTATTGCGACAAAACTTTAGTATGTTGCTTCGGAGGTATATTGAACTAATTCTGTTTAATATAATCGAAATGGGGTCAAAGGTCCGGGCACAGGAGCGAGATTTATTCCACAGCCATTATCCTCATAACTTGACCAAAAATGCTTCTATTGCGACATAACTTTAGTATGTTGTTCCGGAGGTATATTGAGCCAATTCTGTTTAATATAATCGAAATGGGGTCAAAGGTCAGGGCACAGGAGCGAGATTTATTCCACAGCCATCATCCTCATAACTTGACTAAAAATGCTTCTATTGCGACATAACTTTAGTATGTTGTTCCGGAGGTATATTGAACAAATTCTGTTTAATATAATCAAAATGGGGTCAAAGGTCAGGGCACAGGAGCGAGATTTATTCCACAGCCATCATCCTCATAACTTGACTAAAAATGCTTCTGTTGCGACATAACTTTAGTATGTTGTTCCGGAGGTATATTGAACAAATTCTGTTTAATATAATCGAAATGGGGTCAAAGCTCAGGGCACAGGACCGAGATTTATTCCCCAGTAATTATCGTCATAACTTGACTAAAAATGCTTCTATTGCGACAAACTTTATTATGTTGTTCTGGAGGTTTACTAAACCAATTCTGTTTAATATCATCGAAATGGGGTCAAAGGTCAGGACACAGGAGCGAGATTTATTCCACGGCCATTATCCTCATAACTTGACTAAAAATGCTTCTATTCCGAAAGAACTTTAGTATGTTGTTTCGGAGGTATACTGAACCAATTCTGTTTAATATCATCGAAATGGGGTCAAAGGTCAGGACACAGAAGCGAGATTTATTCCACAGCTATGATCCTCATAACTTGACTAAAAATGCTTCGATTGCGACATAACTTTAGTATGTTGTTCCGGAGGTATATTGAACCAATTCTGTTTAATATAATCGAAATGGGGTCAAAGCTCAGGGCACAGGACCGAGATTTATTCCCCAGTAATTATCGTCATAACTTGACTAAAAATGCTTCTATTGCGACAAACTTTATTATGTTGTTCTGGAGGTTTACTAAACCAATTCTGTTTAATATCATCGAAATGGGGTCAAAGGTCAGGACACAGGAGCGAGATTTATTCCACGGCCATTATCCTCATAACTTGACTAAAAATGCTTCTATTCCGAAAGAACTTTAGTATGTTGTTTCGGAGGTATACTGAACCAATTCTGTTTAATATAATCGAAATGGGGTCAAAGGTCAGGACACAGAAGCGAGATTTATTCCACAGCTATGATCCTCATAACTTGACTAAAAATGCTTCGATTGCGACATAACTTTAGTATGTTGTTCCGGAGGTATACTGAACCAATTCTGTTTAATATCATCGAAATGGGGTCAAAGGTTAGGGCACAGGAGCGAGATTTATTCCACAGCCATTATCCTCATAACTTGACTAAAAATACTTCTATTGGGACAAAACTTTAGTATGTTGTTCCGGAGGTATACTGAACCAATTCTGTTTAATATCATCGAAATGGGGTCAAAGGTCAGGACACAGAAGCGAGATTTATTCCACAGCTATGATCCTCATAACTTGACTAAAAATGCTTCGATTGCGACATAACTTTAGTATGTTGTTCCGGAGGTATATTGAACCAATTCTGTTTAATATAATCGAAATGGGGTCAAAGGTCCGGGCACAGGAGCGAGATTTATTCCACACCCATTATCCTCATAACTTGACTAAAAATGCTGCTATTGCGACATAACTTTAGTATGTTGTTCCGGAGGTATATTGAACCAATTCTGTTTAATATCATCGAAATGGGGTCAAAAGGTCAGGGCACAGGAGCGAAATTTATTCCACAGCCATTATTCTCTTAAGTTGACTAAAAATGCTTCTATTGCGACAAACCTTTAGTATGTTTTTCCGGAGTTGTACTGAACCAACTATGTCGAATATCATCGAAATGGGGTCAAAGGTCAGGGCGCATTAGTGGTATTTATTCTACAGCCATTGTCCTTCTAACTTGACTAAAAATGCTTCTATTGCGACAAAACTTTAGTGTGTTGTTCTGGAGGTATACTGAACCATTTCTGTTTAATATAATCGAAACAGGATCAAAGGTCAGGGCACAGGTGCGATATTTATTCAACAGCCATTATTCTCATAACCTGAGTAATAATTTCTGGTATGTTAGAAAGCGTATCATAAGCAACGAACTGCCCGATTTTACTAACTTCTTTGATCTTTACGAAGTGAAATATTCGTATTATGAAATTAAAAAACGCCGTGTAAATCATGGAATTGGCTTTTCTAAATGTAGAATGCGCAATACTATTAATGGTAGAGGGAAGAATCGTCAAGCTTCGCTTTTAACAAATAAAAGAACACAAAATGAATATCCAAAGAAGGTGCGTACTTTTACGACGATTTGAAAAATAAGTTCTGTGGGCTTAAAAGCAAATCCACCGACGCAAAAAGCACTTGCTAAGTCGTTAAAAATCACTGTATCAACTGCAAACAAGGTAATAAACAAAGACTTTAATCTGAAAAAAAAAATATTGTTCACCCCTTTTACCTAGGCACGGAGCAAGGGCGGCCATAGGGAGGGACAGCCCCCCCCGTCGTTGGTATAGCCAAATTTTTGATATTGTAAATTAAAAACACTAAAATAGACGAAACCTTTTTTAAAAGCACTTTTTAAAAATAATAAGATACTAATGACTGATTGTACCAATTATTTTTGTTATATTTTAGTATCTTGTACATTTACTAAGGGATGTAAGGTCAGATGATGCGTAACATCATAGTCTCTCCTTGACAAAATCGGCGTACAAAACTTGCCTGGAGAGCTTTTGGAAGAAACAGCATAATTTTCAAGAGCAATATGCCATTATGTATTAAACGAAAAGTGTTTGATTAATGCATCCTTCCAGTGCTTACGTATGGTGCAGAGACGTGGACCTTAACTAAAAGAGACATACAAAGGCTGCAGACAACTCTAAACCATATACATTGATGAAGAAATTAATCGGCGTACAAAACTTGCCTGGAGAGCTTTTGGAAGAAACAGCATAATTTTCAAGAGCAATATGCCATTATGTCTTAAAAGAAAAGTGTTTGATCAATGCATCCTTCCAGTGCTTACGTATGGTGCAGAGAAGTGGACCTTAACTAAAAGAGACATACAAAGGCTGCAGACAACTCTAAACCATATACATTGATGAAGAAATTAATCGGCGTACAAAACTTGCCTGGAGAGCTTTTGGAAGAAACAGCATAATTTTCAAGAGCAATATGCCATTATGTCTTAAAAGAAAAGTGTTTGATCAATGCATCCTTCCAGTGCTTACGTATGGTGCAGAGACGTGGACCTTAGCTAAAAGAGACATACAAAGGCTGCAAACAACTCAAAGAAGCATGGAGAGGTGCATGCTTGGTGTAACCAGGAGAGATAAGAAGAGGAACTCGTGGATCCGAAAAATGACAAGAGTGGAAGACATCATGATCAGAGTTAAATCCCTGAAATAACAATGGGCTGGACATACTGCCAGAAGGACAGATCATCGATGGACAGCCGAAATTTTAGATTGGATTCCAAGGGACAGGAAAAGACCCAGAAGAAGACCACATGGGAGATGGGTGGATGAAATTCGAAAGTATGCAGGGCTGACATGGAGGAGACTGGCACAAGACAGACCGTTGTGGAGGAAACTTGGGGAGACCTTCGTCCAGCAGTGGATTGATAATGGTTGGCAATGATGATGATGATGATGACATTTACTAAAATGTTTGACAGGCTTGAAGGAGGTAGTGATTTTTTAATCCCCCCCCTAAAATTGCTCATATGGGTGCCACGTGACGTGGTTGAGCGCAGAATACGGTGCACACTTCGTTATGAAAATCGCTTACTCAGAGACAGATGGAAATTTACTGTGGGTATTGAGGCATGGATCTATCTAAACGACGGAAATAAAAAAGGGTCGATTTATTATCGCAAACCAGCTGAAAAGGACTTACAAACCTGGTTCCGAGAATCCAAAGAAAGTTTTAGCAAAGGATTAAAAAAGCCTACAGATGACCACGATCATATCGCACTGTGAGGTTGAGAGAAAATGTCGCGGCGGGAGAGAACTGACTTTGAGAAAGAACAGATTGTTGGGTGTTATATTAGTGGGTTGTCCATAAGAGAAACCGAGAGGCGTTTAAACATACCCAAGTAAACTGTTTTGGATGTACTGAATAAGTGGAAGACAAATGAAGCAGCAAAACGTACCGGCAGACCAAAGAAAATCAGTGATAGAGGACGTCGAAGCCTCAGGAGAGTCGTTACAGCTAATCAAAGGAATACTGCACGAGACTAAATTTGAAAATGGTATAAGTGAGCTTCTTTACCGCTTCTTTGTCGCGGCGGGAGAGAACTGACTTTGAGAAAGGAAAGATTGTTGGGTGTTATATTAGTGGGTTGTCCATAAGAGAAACCGAGAGGCGTTTAAACATACCCAAGTCAACTGTTTTGGATGTACTGAATAAGTGGAAGACAAATGAAGCAGCAAAACGTACCGGCAGACCAAAGAAAATCAGTGATAGAGGACGTCGAAGCCTCAGGAGAGTCGTTACAGCTAATCAAAGGAATACTGCACGAGACTAAATTTGAAAATGGTATAAGTGAGCTTCTTTACTGCTTCTTTGTCGCGGCGGGAGAGAACTGACTTTGAGAAAGGAAAGATTGTTGGGTGTTATATTAGTGGGTTGTCCATAAGAGAAACCGAGAGGCGTTTAAACATACCCAAGTCAACTGTTTTGGATGTACTGAATAAGTGGAAGACAAATGAAGCAGCAAAACGTACCGGCAGACCAAAGAAAATCAGTGATAGAGGACGTCGAAGCCTCAGGAGAGTCGTTACAGCTAATCAAAGGAATACTGCACGAGACTAAATTTGAAAATGGTATAAGTGAGCTTCTTTACCGCTTCTTTGTCGCGGCGGGAGAGAACTGACTTTGAGAAAGGAAAGATTGTTGGGTGTTATATTAGGGGGTTGTCCATAAGAGAAACCGAGAGGCGTTTAAACATACCCAAGTCAACTGTTTTGGATGTACTGAATAAGTGGAAGACAAATGAAGCAGCAAAACGTACCGGCAGACCAAAGAAAATCAGTGATAGAGGACGTCGAAGCCTGAGGAGAGTCGTTACAGCTAATCAAAGGAATACTGCACGAGACTAAATTTGAAAATGGTATAAGTGAGCTTCTTTACCGCATCTTTGTCGCGGCGGGAGAGAACTGACTTTGAGAAAGGAAAGATTGTTGGGTGTTATATTAGTGGGTTGTCCATAAGAGAAACAGAGAGGCGTTTAAACATACCCAAGTCAACTGTTTTGGATGTACTGAATAAGTGGAAGACAAATGAAGCAGCAAAACGTACCGGCAGACCAAAGAAAATCAGTGATAGAGGACGTCGAAGCCTGAGGAGAGTCGTTACAGCTAATCAAAGGAATACTGCACGAGACTAAATTTGAAAATGGTATAAGTGAGCTTCTTTACCGCTTCTTTGTCGCGGCGGGAGAGAACTGACTTTGAGAAAGGAAAGATTGTTGGGTGTTATATTAGTGGGTTGTCCATAAGAGAAACCGAGAGGCGTTTAAACATACCCAAGTCAACTGTTTTGGATGTACTGAATAAGTGGAAGGCAAATGAAGCAGCAAAACGTACCGACAGACCAAAGAAAATCAGTGATAGAGGACGTCGAAGCCTCAGGAGAGTCGTTACAGCTAATCAAAGGAATACTGCACGAGACTAAATTTGAAAATGGTATAAGTGAGCTTCTTTACCGCTTCTTTGTCGCGGCGGGAGAGAACTGACTTTGAGAAAGGAAAGATTGTTGGGTGTTATATTAGTGGGTTGTCCATAAGAGAAACCGAGAGGCGTTTAAACATACCCAAGTCAACTGTTTTGGATGTACTGAATAAGTGGAAGGCAAATGAAGCAGCAAAACGTACCGACAGACCAAAGAAAATCAGTGATAGAGGACGTCGAAGCCTCAGGAGAGTCGTTACAGCTAATCAAAGGAATACTGCACGAGACTAAATTTGAAAATGGTATAAGTGAGCTTCTTTACCGCTTCTTTGTCGCGGCGGGAGAGAACTGACTTTGAGAAAGGAAAGATTGTTGGGTGTTATATTAGTGGGTTGTCCATAAGAGAAACCGAGAGGCGTTTAAACATACCCAAGTCAACTGTTTTGGATGTACTGAATAAGTGGAAGACAAATGAAGCAGCAAAACGTACCGGCAGACCAAAGAAAATCAGTGATAGAGGACGTCGAAGCCTCAGGAGAGTCGTTACAGCTAATCAAAGGAATACTGCACGAGACTAAATTTGAAAATGGTATAAGTGAGCTTCTTTACTGCTTCTTTGTCGCGGCGGGAGAGAACTGACTTTGAGAAAGGAAAGATTGTTGGGTGTTATATTAGTGGGTTGTCCATAAGAGAAACCGAGAGGCGTTTAAACATACCCAAGTCAACTGTTTTGGATGTACTGAATAAGTGGAAGACAAATGAAGCAGCAAAACGTACCGGCAGACCAAAGAAAATCAGTGATAGAGGACGTCGAAGCCTCAGGAGAGTCGTTACAGCTAATCAAAGGAATACTGCACGAGACTAAATTTGAAAATGGTATAAGTGAGCTTCTTTACCGCTTCTTTGTCGCGGCGGGAGAGAACTGACTTTGAGAAAGGAAAGATTGTTGGGTGTTATATTAGGGGGTTGTCCATAAGAGAAACCGAGAGGCGTTTAAACATACCCAAGTCAACTGTTTTGGATGTACTGAATAAGTGGAAGACAAATGAAGCAGCAAAACGTACCGGCAGACCAAAGAAAATCAGTGATAGAGGACGTCGAAGCCTCAGGAGAGTCGTTACAGCTAATCAAAGGAATACTGCACTAGACTAAATTTGAAAATGTTATAAGTGAGCTTCTTTACCGCTTCTTTGTCGCGGCGGGAGAGAACTGACTTTGAGAAAGGAAAGATTGTTGGGTGTTATATTAGTGGGTTGTCCATAAGAGAAACCGAGAGGCGTTTAAACATACCCAAGTCAACTGTTTTGGATGTACTGAATAAGTGGAAGACAAATGAAGCAGCAAAACGTACCGGCAGACCAAAGAAAATCAGTGATAGAGGACGTCGAAGCCTCAGGAGAGTCGTTACAGCTAATCGATGGAGTACTGCACAAGACCTCAGTGTACAGGTGAGTAAAGATGCTGGAACCTCGGTATGTACACGTACCATTCTCAGATAATTTAATTCCATGGGTTACCGTGGTCGTGCGGCTGCTCATAAGCATTTCATCTCCACTCGGAATGCTACTCGTTGTTTGGCATGGTGTAAAGAACATTTATCGTGACCGTAGATCAATGGAAACGGGTCCTATGGACTGATGAATCCAGATACACGATCCATCAGTCTGATGGCCGTGTGAGGGTATGGCGGCAACCGGAGGAACGCTATTTACCACAGAGTACTGTTCCTACGGTCAAGTTTGGAGCTGGCAGTATACTCGGGGGGGGGGGGATGTTTTTCGTGGTATGGTCCCTGCTCATTGGTTATCGTGGACAAACCTGTTAGCCAGCACGTCTACCTTGTTATTCTGGACAATTATGCCCTACCAACTCTGTGGCAATACTATGGAACCGAGGTTTGTTGGTACCTGCAGGATAATGCACCGAGCAATAAAGCAAGGACTGTTAGGGTGTGGTTTGACGATAAGTTCTTATGGTGTGTGCACTGGCCAGCACAGAGCCCTGATCGTAATCCCATAGAGCACCTATGAGATGAATTAGAGTGCCGCAGAAGAAGTTTGGAACCAAGGCCTACTACTGAGCAACAGTTAGCGGCAGCATTATGTACTGAATGGAAGCGCATACCTATCGTTGTGTTCCAAAACCTCGTCGAAACATGTCTCGAAGGGTCAGTGCATGCATTGAGACCAAAGGTGGACCGACACCGTACTAATGTATGTAAATAAATGTTATGTTGTGTTTCTCTTCTAGGTGCCCGGTGACTTTTGTCAGTATAGTGTATGTTCAACAGTTTTGTGATTCCTTTATATTATTTCTTCTTTCCTTTTCTTTTTTTTTTCACTTTTACCGTTTCAGCTTTTTTTAAGTAAAAGCAAACCCTTTTTGTAACACAAGTTAATACTTTAGGGTGTCACTTTCTTATCAGATTTGGACAAGTGCAGTAAACTCCGTGTTATCCGGCATCGATGCGGGGAATGGTTTTTGATATCAAGGATAGACTGATTCCGGAAAAAGGTCATGACAAAAAGGTCATGGCCTCGGGAAATAGGTCATGGCCTCCGAAAATAGGTAATTACCTCGGGTAATAGGTCATGGCCTCAGGTTTTTGATACCAAGAAAAGACTGACTCCGAAAAAAGGTCATGGCCTCCGGAAATAGGTCATGGCCTCGAAAAATACGTCATGGCCTCGCTCGGGTTTTTGATACCAAGGAAATACTGATTCCGGAAGAAGGTCATGGCAAAAATATGATGGCCTTCGGAAACAGGTCATGGCCTCGGGTAATAGGTCATGGCCTCGGGTTTTCGATACAAAGGAAAGAATGATTCCGGGAAAAGGTCATGGCAAAAAAGGTCATGGCCTCCGGAAATAGGTCATGGCCTCGGGAAATAGGTCATGGCCTCGGGAAATACGTCATGGCTTTGGATAATAAGTCATGGCCTCGGGTTTTTGATACCAAGGAAAGACTGATTCCGGAAAAAGGTCATGGCAAAAAGGTAATGGCCTTCGGAAATAGGTCATGGCCTCGGGTAATAGGTCATGGCCCGGGTAATAGGCCATGGCCTCGGGTTTTTGATACCAAGGAAAGACTGATTCCGGAAAAAGATCATGGCAAAAAGGTAATGGCCTTCGGAAATAGGTCATGGCCTCGGGTAATAGGTCATGGCCCGGGTAATAGGCCATGGCCTCGGGTTTTTGATACCAAGGAAAGACTGATTCCGGGAAAAGGGCATGGCAAAAAAGTCATGGCTTTCGATAATAGGTCATGGCCTCGGGAAATAGGTCATGGATTCGGGCAATAGGTCATAGCGTCGTGTAATAGGTCATGGCCTCGGGAAATAGGTCATGGCTTCGGGCAATAGATCATAGCCTCGGGTAATAATAGGTCATGGCCTCCGGTAATAGGTCATGGCCTCGGGTAATAGGTCATGGACTCGGGAAATAGCTCATGGATTCGGGCAATAAGTCATAGCGTCGTGTAATAGGTCATGGCCCGGGTTTTTGGTACCAAGGAAAGACTGATTCCGGAAATAGGTCATGGCCTCGGGAAATAGGTCATGGCTTCGGGCAATAGGTCATGGCCTCGAGTTTTTGATATAAAGGAAACACTGATTCCGGAAAAAGGTCATGGCCTCCGGAAATAGGTCATGGCCTCGGGAAATACGTCATGGCTTCGGGTAATAAGTCATGGCCTCGGGTTTTTGATACCAAGGAAAGACTGATTCCGGAAAAAGGTCATGGCCTCCTGAAATAGGTCATGGCTTCGGGTTTTTGATAATAAGGAAAGACTGATTCCGGAAAAAGGTCATGACAAAAAGGTCATGGCCTCCTGAAATAGGTCATGGTCTAGGGGAAATAGGTCATGGCCTTGGGTAATAGGTCATGGCCTCGGGCTTTTGATACCAAGGAAAGATTGAATCCGGGAATAGGTCATGGCAAAAAGGTCATGGCCTCCGAAAATAGGTCATGGCCTCGGGAAATAGGTCATGGCTTAGGGTAATAGGTCATGGACTCGGTTAATAGTTCATGGCCTCGAGTAATAGGTCATTGCCTCGGGTTTTTGGTACCAAGGAAAGACTGATTCCGGAAAAAGGTCATGGCAAAAAGGTCATGGCCTCCGGAAATAGGTCATGGCCTCGAGAAATAGGTCATGGCCTTGGGTTTTTGATACCAAGGAAAGACTGATTCCGGAAAAAGGTCATGGCCTCCGGAAATAGGTCATGGCCTCAGGAAATAGGTCATGGCTTCGGGCAATAGGTCATAGCCTCAGGTAATAGGTCATGGCCTCGGGTTTTTGATACCAAGGAAAGACTGATTCCGGAAAAAGGTCATGGCAAAAAGGTAATGGCTTTCGGAAATAGGTCATGGCCTCGGGTAATAGGTCATGGCCCCGGGTAATAGGTCATGGCCTCGGATTTTTGATACCAAGGAAAGACTGATGATTCCTGGAAAAGGTCATGGCAAAAAAGTCATGGCCTCCGGAAATAGGTCATGGCCTCGGGAAATAGGTCATGGATTCGATCAATAGGTCATAGCGTCGTGTAATAGGTCATGGCATCGGGTTTTTGATACCAAGGAAAGACTGATTCCGGAAATAGGTCATGGCCTCGGGAAATAGGTCATGGCTTCAGGCAATAGATCATAGCCTCGGGTAATAGGTCATGGCCTCGGGTAATAGGTCATGGCCTCGGGAAATAGCTCATGGATTCTGGCAATATGTCATAGCGTCGTGTAATAGGTCATGGCCTCGGGTTTTTGATACCAAGGAAAGACTGATTCCGGAAATAGGTCATGGCCTCGGGAAATAGGTCATGGCTTCGGGCAATAGATCATAGCCTCGGGTAATATGTCATCGCTTAGGGTAATAGGTCATGGCTTCGGGTTTTTGATATAAAGGAAACACTGATTCCGGAAAAAGGTCATGGCAAAAAGGTCATGGCCTCCGGAAATAGGTCATGGCCTCGGGAAATACGTCATGGCTTTGGGTAATAAGTCATGGCCTCGGGTTTTGATACCAAGGAAAGACTGATTCCGGAAAAAGGTCATGGCCTCCGGAAATAGGTCATGGCTTCGGGTTTTTGATACCAAGGAAAGACTGATTCCGGAAAAAGGTCATGACAAAAAGGTCATGGCCTCCGGAAATAGGTCATGGTCTAGGGGAAATAGGTCATGGCCTTGGGTAATAGGTCATGGCCTCGGGTTTTTGATACCAAGGAAAGATTGAATCCGGGAATAGGTCATGGCAAAAAGGTCATGGCCTCCGAAAATAGGTCATGGCCTCGGGAAATAGGTCATGGCTTAGGGTAATAGGTCATGGCCTCGGTTAATAGTTCATGGCCTCGAGTAATAGGTCATTGCCTCGGGTTTTTGGTACCAAGGAAAGACTGATTCCGGAAAAAGGTCATGGCAAAAAGGTCATGGCCTCCGGAAATAGGTCATGGCCTCGGGTAATAGGTCATGGCCCCGGGTAATAGGTCATGGCCTCGGGTTTTTGATACCAAGGAAAGACTGATTCCTGGAAAATAACATGGCAAAAAAGTCATGGCCTCCGGAAATAGGTCATGGCCTCGGGAAATAGGTCATGGATTCGATCAATACGTTATAGCGTCGTGTAATAGGTCATGGCCTCGGGTTTTTGATACCAAGGAAAGACTGATTCCGGAAAAAGGTCATGGCCTCCGGAAATAGGTCATGGCCTCGGGAAATAGGTCATGGCTTCGGGCAATAGGTCATAGCCTCAGGTAATAGGTCATGGCCTCGGGTTTTTGATACCAAGGAAAGACTGATTCCGGAAAAAGGTCATGGCAAAAAGGTAATGGCTTTCGGAAATAGGTCATGGCCTCGGGTAATAGGTCATGGCCCCGGGTAATAGGTCATGGCCTCGGGTTTTTGATACCAAGGAAAGACTGATTCCTGGAAAAGGTCATGGCAAAAAAGTCATGGCCTCCGGAAATAGGTCATGGCCTCGGGAAATAGGTCATGGATTCGATCAATAGGTCATAGCGTCGTGTAATAGGTCATGGCATCGGGGTTTTGATACCAAGGAAAGACTGATTCCGGAAATAGGTCATGGCCTCGGGAAATAGGTCATGGCTTCAGGCAATAGATCATAGCCTCGGGTAATAGGTCATGGCCTCGGGTAATAGGTCATGGCCTCGGGAAATAGCTCATGGATTCGGGCAATAGGTCATAGCGTCGTGTAATAGGTCATGGCCTCGGGTTTTTGATACCAAGGAAAGACTGATTCCGGAAATAGGTCATGGCCTCGGGAAATAGGTCATGGCTTCGGGCAATAGATCATAGCCTCGGGTAATACGTCATGGCTTAGGGTAATAGGTCATGGCTTCGGGTTTTTGATATAAAGGAAACACTGATTCCGGAAAAAGGTCATGGCAAAAAGGTCATGGCCTCCGGAAATAGGTCATGGCCTCGGGAAATACGTCATGGCTTCGGGTAATAAGTCATGGCCTCGGGTTTTTGATACCAAGGAAAGACTGATTCCGGAAAAAGGTCATGGCCTCCGGAAATAGGTCATGGCTTCGGGTTTTTGATACCAAGGATAGACTGATTCCGGAAAAAGGTCATGGCAAAAAGGTCATGACCTCCGGAAATAGGTCATGGTCTCGAAATAGGTCATGACCTTTGGTAATAGGTCATGGCCTCGGGTTTTTGATACCAAGGAAAGATTGATTCCGGGAATAGGTCATGGCAAAAAGGTCATGGCCTCCGAAAATAGGTCATGGCCTCGGGAAATAGGTCATGGCTTAGGGTAATAGGTCATGGCCTCGGTTAATAGTTCATGGCCTCGGGTAATAGGTCATTGCCTCGGGTTTTTGGTAGCAAGGAAAGACTGATTCCGGAAAAAGGTCATGGCCTCCGAAAATAGGTCATGGCCTCGGGAAATAGGTCATGGCCTCGGGAAATAGGTCAGCCGCCCCGGTGGCGCAGTGGTCTAAGGCGCTGGCCTCTGATCATTCGCCCGTCAGAGGTCTGGGTTCGAATCCCGGTGAGGCATGGATGTTGTGTTTGTCTTACGGCACTGGCTCTCTCCCTTCCCTGGAACCAGTGACCCTAAATTAGGGACGGGCGACTGCTTATAGCCCATTGAGTTGCTCACGGTGGTCGTTAAACCTCCAATCAAAAAAAAAAAAAAAAAAAATAGGTCATGGCCTCGGGTAATAAGTCATGGCCTCGAGTTTTTGGTACCAAGGAAAGACTGATTCCGGAAAAAGGTCATGGCCTCTGGAAATAGGTCATGGCCTCGGGTAATAGGTCATAGCCTCGGGTCATGGCCACGGGTTTTTGATACCAAGGAAAGGATGATTCCGGAAAATGGTCATGGCCTCGGGAAATAAAAAAGTTTGGAACGGCAGTAGAGTAATTACAGTAATTACAGATCAAAAGAACGCTCGTTACATTCTTCGATAGTAAGGTTATTATCCACAAAGAATTTGTTCCAAGTGGACAAACAATTACTGGTGAATTTTATTTAAATGTTTTGAGGCGTCTGATGGGCAGAATTCGTCGCATTCGTCCAGAATATCGAGATGAAAGCAGTTGGTGTTTGTTCCACGATAATGCACCCAGTCACACCTTACTTCTTGTTCGTAGATTTTTGGCGAAAAATAACGTCTGTGTATTGAATCATGCACCGTATTCGCCTGATTTAGCACCCTGTGACTTTTCTTTGTTCCCAAAACTTAAAATGACGTTAAGAGGGTGTTATTTTGATGATATTTCGACCACAGAAACAGCTTCGACGCGTGCTTTGGAGGCAATTCCGCAAAGTGAAGTGGAACAGGCATTCGAATTATTATTAAATCGCTGTAACAAGTGTATTGAAGCCGGAGGGACTTATTTTGAATAACAAACCAAAACAAATTATAATTTCTTGTTTCTATTTCATTTTACAGACCCAGTCTTAAAAATTCTTTGCCACACTGTGTATATGCTGGAGTGTCCAGTAGTCTAATGCTTTCTCAGTCTGGTTGTAGAATTCCGTTTACCAGATTCCTTGATAAAGCTGTATTATTGCTGTTGGTTCGGATATCGGATTTGTGTTCCTGGACACGGATACCCAAATACCTTTTGCGAATATAACCCCTTTTGTCACGGACAACGCATCTTCCAAATCCAAAGCATGGAGAAAGAGCCTGAAAGCTGAATATTTCACCAAATACGGGTTTTAACCGGGAAAATCCCGAAATTTCGCGAAAAGCCGCGAAGGTTTCATTAAAATTTCGGGATTTTCCTCGCAACCTCCAGCGAATTTCGCCCTTTTTTTCCGCGATAAAATTACTACGCTAGCTATTAGCGGTCGCCCGTCCCTAATTTAGGGCCACTAGTTCCAGGGAAGGGAGAGCGCCAGTGCTGTAAGACCAACACAAAATCGCTGCCTCGTTGGGATTCGAACCCGGACCCCATTTCGGACGAATGATCAGGAGGCATCTCTTAGGCCACTACGCCACAGCGATCGTCCCCGTGTGTACACCAATGAGCAATTACATTATGACCACCTATTCAATAAGCTGTAAGACCCCATTTAGCTCGCAAAACAGCGGCCACTCGGGGAGGCATCGATTCGCTGGGGTGGCGATAGGTATCCTGGGGTATCTGGTACCATAATGTCGACAGCCGATCGTCCAGTTCCCGTACATTTCGGGGTAGTGGTGATTTTGCGCGTACTCGCTTTTTTTTTTTTTTTTTTTTTTTTTTTTTTTTTTTTTTTGATTGGAGGTTTAACGACCACCGTGAGCAACTCAATGGGCTATAAGCAGTCGCCCGTCCCTAATTTAGGGTCACTGGCTCCAAGGAAGGGAGAGAGCCAGTGCCGTAAGACAAACACAACATCCATGCCTGACCGGGATTCGAACCCGGACCCCGTACGGACGAATGATCAGAGGCCAGCGCCTTAGACCACTGCACCACCGGGGCGGCTGATTGGAGGTTTAACGACCACCGTGAGCAACTCAATGGGCTATAAGCAGTCGCCCGTCCCTAATTTAGGGTCACTGGTTCCAGGAAAGGGAGAGAGCCAGTGCCGTAAGACAAACACAACATCCATGCCTGACCGGGATTCGAACCCGGACCCCGTACGGACGAATGATCAGAGGCCAGCGCCTTAGACCACTGCACCACCGGGGCGGCTGATTGGAGGTTTAACGACCACCGTGAGCAACTCAATGGGCTATAAGCAGTCGCCCGTCCCTAATTTAGGGTCACTGGTTCCAGGGAAGGGAGAGAGCCAGTGCCGTAAGACAAACACAACATCCATGCCTGACCGGGATTCGAACCCGGACCCCTTACGGACGAATGATCTTCTTCTTGATTGGAGGTTTAACGACCACCGTGAGCAACTCAATGGGCCATAAGCAGTCGCCCGTCCCTAATTTAGGGTCACTGGTTCCAGGGAAGGGAGAGCCAGTGCCGTAAGACAAACACAACATCCATGCCTCAACGGGATTCGAACCCGGACCCCGTACGGACGAATGATCTTCTTCTTGATTGGAGGTTTAACGACCACCGTGAGCAACTCAATGGGCTATAAGCAGTCGCCCGTCCCTAATTTAGGGTCACTGGTTCCAGGGAAGGGAGAGAGCCAGTGCCGTAAGACAAACACAACATCCATGCCTGACCGGGATTCGAACCCGGACCCCGTACGGACGAATGATCAGAGGCCAGCGCCTTAGACCACTGCGCCACCGGGGCGGCTGATTGGAGGTTTACCGACCACCGTGAGCAACTCAATGGGCTATAAGCAGTCGCCCGTCCCTAATTTAGGGTCACTGGTTCCAGGGAAGGGAGAGAGCCAGTGCCGTAAGACAAACACAACATCCATGCCTGACCGGGATTCGAACCCGGACCCCGTACGGACGAATGATCTTCTTCTTGTTTGGAGGTTTAACGACCACCGTGAGCAACTCAATGGGCTATAAGCAGTCGTCCGTCCCTAATTGAGTAGGGTCACTGGCTCCAGGGAAGGGAGAGAGCCAGTGCCGTAAGACAAACACAACATCCATGCCTCAACGGGATTCGAACCCGGACCCCGTACGGACGAATGATCTTCTTCTTGATTGGAGGTTTAACGACCACCGTGAGCAACTCAATGGGCTATAAGCAGTCGCCCGTCCCTAATTTAGGGTCACTGGCTCCAAGGAAGGGAGAGAGCCAGTGCCGTAAGACAAACACAACATCCATGCCTCACCGGGATTCGAACCCGGACCCCGTACGGACGAATGATCAGAGGCTAACGCCTTAGACCACTGCGCCACCGGGGCGGCGTTCTCGCTTTTTCAAGTCCAACCACAAATGTTCAATTGGGTTCATATCAGGTGAATTTTTAGGCCAGGGCATTAACACACAGTCGCCAGCATGTTTCTGGGACCACTCCTTGACGATTCTGGCAGTGTGGCGTGGCGTATTAACCTGTTCGTAATGACCATCACCAGCAGGAAAGACAATTGCCACGTATGGACGAACATGGTCCGCAACGATGTTCAGATATCAGGGATTGTGCTATTGGGATAATGGGGCCTAAAATGTCCCAAGAAAACATTTCCGCCCAACAGTGCATCCAAGTGCCATAACCTCCGTTGGTAATCGGCGGATTAGCGTTCGGTCGTCTACGTGATGCACCAGGAATCTTGATTCGTCAGACCATGCCATTTTCGTCCAATCATCCACGGTCCAATCTCGATGATCTGGGGCCCATTTCACGCGTTGTTGGAGATGACGTGTAGTGTGCATAGGGACCCGGCTGGGTCTTCCGCTACGCAGGCCCATGCGCAGAAGGCTACGACGAACTGTGGGATGTGACACATTACCCACTGTTGTACACTACCTACCAACAAGTAATTGGACACCTGTGACAGCAAAGGAAAACGAAGTTTATTCACCTTCAATAGTTGGTGGAGCCTCCACGAGCGGCGATTACAGCTGCGCATACTCTCAACCAGGCGTTGTACGACGGCTAGCGGTATTTTCTTCCACTCGGCTTGGAGAAGACAGGTCAGTTCCTTCACCGATTTCGGACGGTGGGGGCACCCCTTAAGTCGACGCTCCAACTCGTCCCAGAGGTGCTCGAAAGGGTTAAGGTCCGGTCTCTGCGCAGGCCAGCCCATTCGATTAACCCCATTGTCACCATACCAATCCATGGTGGACCTCGCAATATGACAGGAGGCATTGTCATCCTGAAAGTAACATGGGTCCACCCCGTAAAACTGCCACAACGTAGGAAGCGCATGGTCATCCAAAATGGTGCAGTAGGTCTCGGCGTTGAGTCTACCAGGAATTGCGACCAAGGGTCCCGTGCCATACCAGGAGAAACACCCCCATAGCATAATTCCACCGCCGCCGAACTTCACATTTGGCACAATACATTCCGGCAGGAGGCGTTCTCCAGGCAGACGCCAAACCCAGACCCTGCCATCCGAACGGTAGAGGGTGAACCTTGATTCGTCGCTCCAGAGAACCTGTTTCCACTGTTCAACGGTCCACTGTCGACGTTCTTTGCACCACGTTAGCCGAGCAGCGCTATTGGACTTGGTGATCAAAGGCTTGTGGGTCCATGATAACCGAGCAGATGGGCTTCCTTACGGATGGTATTCATCGAAGGAACACTCCCGGATGCCTGTTGAAACTCCTCGCGGATGTGGCCCATCGATTTGGTGCGGTTCTTCCGAATTTCTCTGGCCAGCACCCGTCGGTCTCTAACTCCCAGTTTTGTGGGTCTGCCGGGTCGGGGCACATTCCGACAGTCACCTCTCATCTTCCACTTGCCAATCACGTAGGCCACTGTCGATTTTGGGTACTTCAACTCGCTGGATATGTCATCGGCCATTTCTGTGATACCCGACGATTACACCTTTCTCGAAATCAGAGAGCTCCGAACTGCGTGGCATCTTGCATGCGACTGGTTGCGTTGTTGTTTCCCACACGATATTTAACGGCGGCGGCCGTGACGTGTATCAGGACCGCATATATCGTCGATTGCAGGGGTGTCCAATTATTTGTTGGTAGATAGTGTAGCTGAGGGGGGGGGGGGTTGTCGCGCTGCGGTCGCTGTGAACAATGCGCGACAGTCTCCGCTCCTCCTATGGCGTCAATGAGCTGCGGACAATACACGGCTGAACGACGGTTCGTCGTTTGGTCATCTGTGCACCACTTTTGATACGTACTCACTACAGGGCCGTTTCGGAGATCGTAGTTCCGAGGTGTCATGCCATCACAATTTGTCCTTTATCAAACTCCGATAAAATCGGCAGCTTTTTCCATTTTGAATCCGAACACTCTACAAACCGAAAGCCGGTCCTCCGGTTGTATATATACTGCTCTGTGAACTTCACCTGCGCCACCGTTCGGACTCCAGGCGCGCTCATTTTTCTAGGCTGGGAGTGCTGATAATATAATGGCTTATTGGTGTATTTACTTTTTCTTTTGAATCGAAATGGAGTCCAAATAAGAGGAAATCTAGATCTACACTAGCGAACAAAAGTATTTGGCGAAACACTTTTTCGACTATTATTTTTTTTTTCTGCTGGACCAAATCGGGTCATTCAGGGATATATGTTATTCAGTTGTAAACATGACCCATATGCAGATGGATCGGAAACCTTAACACAGATCAGGTACCGAGCTTAATCGCAAAGATCATACAAATTGACCGACAAAGTAGGTGTGTATCACATTCATTTAATGCAACGATAACAGAAAACAAGTACGAAAAAACAATAACTAATACTTAGTGGGATAACCACGAGACTTAATAACAGCTGCAGAACAAGCCTGGATAGAGTCCACTAGCTTCTCGACGGTGACCTGCGGAATTCGCGCCCATTCTGCAGACAGCTGGTCGAACTTCTGTGCCTTATTCCCGCAGGTTTTATTCGCACATTTCTCCAGCTCCTCCCAAATGTGCTCGATGGGGTTGAGGTCTGGAGATTGGCTTGGCTAGTCTAGAAGTGTGACCTGTTGCTGCTGGAAGGCTGCCTTCGCTACTCTGGAGGTGTGCTTCGGGTCGTTGTCTTGCTGCATGATCCATCCGGGTGGCATGTTCTGGTTTGTCCATGGGAAGACATCGTTGATGAGCATGTTCGTGTAGCTCTGGCCGGTCATTATTCCGTCAATCTTGATGATGGGACCCATTCCATTGCGAGAAGAAGGCGCCGTAAACCATGAGCGATCCTCCTCAGTGCTTGACAGTCGGCTGAATGAACTAAGGTTTGAATCTCTGGCCACACGGACGTCGTATATATTGGATGCCATCACTTCCGAACATGTTGAACTTGCTCTCGTCGGTGAAAAGCACCTTACTCCAGTCCGCCACAGTCCAGTGTCGATGAGGGCGCGCGAACGCGACTCTGTCTCGTCGATTCTTGACTCCGATTAGTAGTTTCTTGGCGGGGCGTCTTCCATTCAATCCACCAGCAAATGAGACGACGGGAGATGGTCATTCGGCTGACGTTCAGGTTTTCGCTGTCGCGGAATTCGGTGGCAATGTCCACAGCAGTCAAGGTGGGATCAGCACGAGATCGACGGTGGATGGGTCTATCCTGACGCAACGTAGTGGAACGAGGCCTACCACATCGTGGACTGTTCTCGACGGTCCCAGTCTTCTTATAAAATTGCACGATAGCTGAAATGGACTGGTGTCGGATCTTCAGGGCCCTCGCAATGTCGGTGACGCGCATTCCGGATTCCACCATGTTCATTGGCGCGCTCCAACAGGGATCTCCGCCTTTTTATACCCATTTCTGAAAACCTAAGATTGACTTATTATCACACTACACACCACAAAACCCACAAAAATCACAAGAAAAACATTAATACATGCGGCAAACAAATGGGTAATAATTGGCGACTCTGGAATATGGCCCCATTTCGAACGACAAATTCGCTCTGAGCGAAATACAAACTACGCGGCATTGTAACCCACTAATCAACACATATAAGGTCAGGTGATGCGTAACATCACAGCCTCTCCTTGACAAATGTCAACCCCGCCTTCTCGTGGTGCATCCTGTTCCCACTAAAGGGGCTCTGACGACCGCAAATAGCGGTATAACTATACCATCGGGATCAGAGGAAATGCTATCCCACACTCACCAACCCGCTTGGCCAGCGTGGTGAGTTATGGCCAAACACCTCCAAAATGACTCTACAACTTAAATCTTGGCCCTCAGTCTCCGGCAGCTGGAATGTACCTGGCCAAGGCAGCGGCCAGTGCGACATGAAGGCAGAGGGTGCTAAGAATCCCCGGAGGACCGGACTAGGCTGCCATCTGATGCTGACCTTGGCTACTTACAATGGACGCTCCCTATCTTCTGATTCAAGGCTTCTTGAATTGGAAGAGGAACTACAAAGGATCAAGTGGGATCATCGTGGGGCTAAGTGAGGTAAGGAGAAAAGGAGAAGATCTCATCGAACTGAAAAGTGGACATCTCTTCTACTATCGTGGGACAGATACTGGCAGAACTAGTGGTGTTGGATTTATAATAAACAAGAAACTGAAGGATAAAGTTGTAGAAGTTGAAAGTTCCTCTGACATAGCTGCACGACTCGTTATCCAACTCTCGAGAAGATACCAGGCTCAGATTATTCAAACTTATGCACCCACCACAAGTCATCCTGAAGAAGAAATTGAAGAATTTTATGAGGAAATTCGTCATCTAAATAATAAAGGTAAGCAGCACTTGAAAATAATTATGGGAGATTTCAATGCAAAAATAGGGCAACGGCAACAGAATGAAACTTCACTAGGTAAATTCGGTCATGGCAACAGAAACCAGCGTGGAAATACTCTCGTTGAGTTTGCAGAGGCAGAAGGGTTTTTCATCTTGAACTCCTTCTTCAAGAAAAAGCCACACAGGAAATGGACATGGAGACATCCAAATGGGACGACAAGTGAAATTGATTTTATTATGTGTAACAAAAAATTCATCATAGAAGACTGCAGTGTGCTAAACAAGTTCAACACAGGTAGTGACCATAGATTGGTGAGATGTAAGATGCACCTCAACGCTAAACTTGAACGTGGCAAGCTCATAAGACAAACAAAATTTATTGACATAACCAACCTTAAAAAACACCATAATACCTTCAAGTTGGAACTGAAGAACAGGTTCTCTGCTTTAGAAGGCCTAACATCGGAAGAAGTGGACATCTCTGAAGTTAACAGAAAAGTAACCAAAGCTCTTATGGAAACAGCAACAAAATTAGCTGGGTCTAAGAACAAGTTGCATGTAAACAAATTATCAGGAAAAACGAAAATGTTGATGCAAAAAAGAAGAGAGATGAGGACAACTAAAGAAGATGGGACTTCCAAAGTGGAATATATAGAGCTATGCAAGACAGTACGAAAAAGTATCACTGAAGACGTAAGGAAATTCAACTGTGAACTAGTGAGGAAAGCAATTGAAAACAACCAAAGCCTAAAGATAGCAAAGGGACATCTCAGTAAGGGAAGAAAACAGATTATGGCTCTGAGAAAAGAAGATGGTTCTGTAACAAGAAATAGAGGCGAAATTTTGACAAGAGTGAAAGATTTCTACTCCAAATTATATGAAAGGGATGATACATGTACTCCAGACATCATGAAAGGTACCAGTACCAGAGTTCTTCCAGTCCTTCCAGCAGAAGTTGCACATGCAATCAAGAACATGAAGCGGGGGAAAGCTCCAGGAGAAGATGGAATTACTGTAGACATCATACAAGAAGCAAGTGGAGAAATCGAAACAGTACTCGCCCAAATTTTCACTCGATGCCTTAATGAAGGGAAGATTCCTGAGGATTGGAACAATGCTACAATGATCTTGCTACATAAAAAAGGTGACATTGAGGATCTCAGGAACTACAGACCTATCAGCCTCCTATCAGTGGTTTATAAAATCTTCACTAAAGTTCTTTCACACCGCTTGAAGGTAACACTGGACATGGCTCAACCGAGAGAACAAGCTGGATTCAGGAGTGGCTACAGCACAATAGATCATATCCACGTGCTGAGAGAACTAATTGAAAGAGCGAGGGAATATGAACTTCCATTGTGCATGGCTTTTATCGATTATGAAAAAGCCTTTGATTCGGTGAAACCATCAGCAGTTGCAATGGCTCTGAAAACCTGCGGTATTGAAGATGCATACATTAATATTATTAATAACATCTATGAAAATGCAAGTGCAAAGATTCGGCTGTTTGAAAATACAACACACATAAAAATTGGAAAGGGAGTGAGACAAGGTGACACCATATCTCCAAAGCTCTTTAATGCCACATTGGAAAATGTCTTTCAATCACTGAACTGGGAAAACAAAGGGGATAAAGAATAATGGAGATTATCTAACCCACCTTCGTTTTGCTGATGACATAGTCATTTTTGCAACTACCCCATCAGAGCTGCAGAGTATGATCCCGGAACTTGCTGACAAGAGTAAAGAAGTGGGATTAAAAATGAACTTTCAGAAGACAAAAGTGATGTTCAATGCTTTTACAAGAAATGAAGATTTATCAATTGATGGAGAAAAACTGGAGATAACAGATACGTATGTTTATCTTGGACAGCAGATATCAAGTGAGGGTCACATTGATGAAGAAATTAATCGGCGTACAAAACTTGCCTGGAGAGCTTTTGGAAGAAACAGCATAATTTTCAAGAGCAATATGCCATTATGTCTTAAAAGAAAAGTGTTTGATCAATGCATCCTTCCAGTGCTTACGTATGGTGCAGAGACGTGGACCTTAACTAAAAGAGACATACAAAGGCTGCAGACAACTCAAAGCAGCACGGAGAGGTGCATGCTTGGTATAACCAGGAGAGATAAGAAGAGGAACTCGTGGATCCGAAAAATGACGAGAGTGGAAGACATCATGATCAGAGTTAAATCCCTGAAATGGCAATGGGCTGGACATACTGCCAGAAGGACAGACCATAGATGGACAGCCGAAATTTTAGATTGGATTCCAAGGGACAGGAAAAGACCGAGAAGAAGACCACATGGGAGATGGGTGGATGAAATTCGTAAATATGCGGGAGTGACATGGAGGAGACTGGCACAAGACAGACCGTTGTGGAAGAAACTTGGGGAGACCTTCGTCCAGCAGTGGATTGATAATGGTTGACAATGATGATGATGATGATGATCATATCCCAAAATGACCCGATTTGGTCCAGCAGAAAAAAACATTATGGTCGAAAAATTGTTTCGCTAAATACTTTTGTTCGCTACTGTAAATTTCATTTGGACACCTTTCGCGGAGAGTTAAAAGAAGCTTAGATCGGTAAGAAGATCTGAACTCCTCAAGGCTAACTCATCAGGAAGGGGAAATCTTCGTTGAATTTGCTTCTGATGCCAGTCTGGTTTCGATATTTACATTCAAATCTTTGGCTCGGTTTACAGATATCATGGAGAAAGAATATCCTAGTCTCTGCGAGAAAGCTTAAAAAATATTGCTAATTTTTTCGAACACGCATTTATTTCGAGAAAACCTTTCCAGACGTTTCGGCAATCAAAACAAAGCCCGAGAACGCCGCCACGGTGGCGCAGTGGTCTAAGGCGCTGGCCTCTGATCATTCGTCCGTAAGGGGTCCGGGTTCGAATCCCGGTGAGGCATGGGTGTTGTGTTTGTCTTTCGGCCCTGGCTCTCTCCCTTCTCTGGAACCAGTATCCCTAATTACGGGACGGGAGATTACTTATAGCCTATTGAGTCACTCACACTAGTCGTAAAACTCTCAAGAAAAAGAAATCGTTTGTCCGTGAAGGGTCCGTGTTCGAATCGCGGTGAATTATGGATGCTGTGTTTGTCTTACGGCACTGGCTCTCTCCTTTCCCTGGACCAGTGGCCCTAAATTAGGGACAGCAGACTGCTTATAGCCCATTAAGTTGTTTACAGTGGTTGTTAGGCCCTCAAGGAAAAAAAATCATTCGTCCGAGAAGGGTCATGGTTCGAATCCTGCTGAGGCATGGATGTTGTGTTTGTCTTTCGGCACTGGCTCTCTCCCTTTCCTGGAACCAGTATCCCTAATTACGGGACGGGAGATTACTTATAGCCTATTGAGTCCCTCACACTAGTCGTAAAACTCTCAAGAAAAAGAAATCGTTTGTCCGTGAAGGGTCCGTGTTCGAATCGCGGTGAATTATGGATGCTGTGTTTGTCTTACGGCACTGGCTCTCTCCTTTCCCTGGACCAGTGGCCCTAAATTAGGGACAGCAGACTGCTTATAGCCCATTAAGTTGTTTACAGTGGTTGTTAGGCCCTCAAGGAAAAAAAGTCATTCGTCCGAGAAGGGTCATGGTTCGAATCCTGCTGAGGCATGGATGTTGTGTTTTTCTTTCGGCACTGGCTCTCTCCCTTTCCTGGAACCAGTATCCCTAATTACGGGACGGGAGATTACTTATAGCCTATTGAGTCCCTCACACTAGTCGTAAAACTCTCAAGAAAAAGAAATCGTTTGTCCGAGAAGGGTGCGTGTTCGAATCGCGGTGAATTATGGATGATGTGTTTGTCTTACGGCACGGGTTCTCTCCTTTCCCTGGACCAGTGGCCCTAAATTAGAGACAGCAGAATGTTTATAACCCATTAAGTTTTTTTTTTTTTTTTTTTTTTTTTATTGGATTTTTAACGACCACCGTGAGCAACTCAATGGGCTATAAGCAGTCGCCCGTCCCTAATTTAGGGTCACTGGTTCCAGGGAAGGGAGAGAGTCAGTGCCGTAAGACAAACACAACATCCATGCCTGACCGGGATTCGAACCCGGACCCCTTACGGACGAATGATCAGAGGCCAACGCCTTAGACCACTGCGCCACCGGGGCGGCCATTAAGTTGTTTACAGTGGTTGTTAGGCCCTCAAGGAAAAAAATCATTCGTCCGAGAAGGGTCCGGGTTCGAATCCTGGTGAGGCATGGATGTTGTGTTTGTCTTTCGGCACTGGCTCTCTCCCTTCCCTGGAACCAGTATCCCTAATTACGGGACAGGAGACCACTTATAGCTTATTGAGTCTCTCACACTAGTCGTAAAACTCTCAAGAAGAAAGAAAGCGTTTCTCCGAGAAGGGTCCGTGTTAGAATCCCGGTGAGGTATGGATGTTGTGTTTGTCTTACGGCGCCGGCTCTCCCCTTTACCTGGACCAGTGGCCCTAAATTAGGGACAGCACACTGCTTTTAGCCCATTAAGTTGTTTACAGTGGTTGTTAGGCCCTCAAAGAAAAAAAATCATTCGTCCGAGAAGGGTCCGGGTTAGAATCCCGGTGAGGCATGGATGTTGTGTTTGTCTCACGGCACTGGTCCTCTCCTTTCCCTGGAACCAGTGACCCTAAATTAGGGACGGGCGACTGCTTATAGCCCATTGAGTTGCTCACGATGGTCGTTAAAAAGCCCTCGCTTCTGACCATCCGTCCGAGATGAGTCCAGGTTCGAATCAAGTGGGGCCTTTTTTTATGGGAGGTTTAACGACCACCGTGAGCAACTCCGTGGGCTATAAGCAGTCGTCCGTCCCTAATTTAGGGTCACTGGTTCCCGGATGGGAGAGAGCCAGTGCCGTAAAACAAACATCCATGCTCACCGGGATTCGAATCCGGACCCGTATCGGACGAATGACGAGAAGTCATCGCTTAGACCACTGCGCCAGTGGTCTCGCCGGTGAGACATGGACATTGTGTTTGTCTTACGGCACTGGCCCCTGGAACCAGTGTCCCTAATTAGGGGACGGGCGACTACTAATAGTCCATTGAGTTGCCCACAGTGGTTGTTAAACCCTAAAAAAATCAGTCGTAGGAGAAGAGTCCGGGTTCGAATCCCGGTGAGGCATGGATGTTGTGTTTGTCTAACGGAGCTATCTCTCTCCCTTCCCCGAGACCAGTGGCTCTAAATTAGGGACGAGCGACTGCTTATAGCCCATTGAGTTGTCCACAATGGTTGTTGAACCCTAAAAAAAAATCATTCGTAGGAGAAGGGTCCGGGTTCGAATCCCGGTGAGGCATGGATGTTGTGTTTGTCTAACGGAGCTATCTCTCTTCCTTCCCCGAGACCAGTGGCTCTAAATTAGGGACGAGCGACTGCTTATAGCCCATTGAGTTGTCCACAATGGTTGTTAAACCCTAAAAAAAAATCATTCGTAGGAGAAGGGTCCGGGTTCGAATCCCGGTGAGGCATGGATGTTGTGTTTGTCTAACGGAGCTATCTCTCTCCCTTCCCCGAGACCAGTGGCTCTAAATTAGGGACGAGCGACTGCTCATAGCCCATTGAGTTGTCCACAATGGTTGTTAAACCCTAAAAAAAAATCATTCGTAGGAGAAGGGTCCGGGTTCGAATCCCGGTGAGGCATGGATGTTGTGTTTGTCTAACGGAGCTATCTCTCTCCCTTCCCCGAGACCAGTGGCTCTAAATTAGGGACGAGTGACTGCTTATTATCCGTTGGGTTGCTGACAATGGTTGTTAAAATGCGCTGGCTTCTGATCATTCGTCCGAGGTAGATCCGGGTTCGAATCGCGGTGAGTAATGGATGTTGTGTTTGTCTTAGGACATTATGTCTCTCCCTTCCCTTTAACCAGTGGCCCTAAATTAGGGACGAGTGACTGCTTATAACCCATTGAGTTGCTCACAATGGTTGTTAAAATGCGCTCGCTTCTGACCATTCGTCCGAGGTAGATCTCTCCCTTCCCTGGAACCAGTTGCCCTAAATTAGGGACGAGCGATTGCTTATAACCCATTGAGTTGCTCACGGTGGTCATTAAAAAGCGCTTGCTTTTGAACATTCGACCGAGATGTGTCCGGTTTCAAATCCCAGTGAGGCATCGATGTTGTGTTTGTTTTACGGTATTGGCTCTCTCCCTTCCCTGGAGTCAGTAACCTTAAATTAGGGACGGCGGACTGCTTATGACTTACTGGGATGCTCACGGTGCTCGGTAAGCCCCCAGACAAACAAAAAAAAACCCAGAACATAGTGTTAATATAAGCGTGCTAATTTTATTAAAAATAAATTATAAAAAAAGAAAAAAAAACCTACTCATTTTGGTTATAACTGCTTAAGAATCTGAGATGAAATTGGTACAGTGCAACTCTGTGTGGTGTTCAGGTAGATGTTTTGAGAAGAGAGACGTATAAGTATTTATTCATTTGACAAGCACGAATGGAAAGAGCTAATTAGTTGCCTTCACAAAGTGCGCAGTCATTCTTGCAATGACGGAGTTCTTCATAAACTCTTATTACAGGCGTGTGGCGTAACTTGCGTAGCAATATACAGAGAGCATCGGCGCAGATAAAAAGAAAATCAAAATAAGACGTGATGTGCACTCTATGCAAATGAGCTGCTTGATACCTCTTGCGTTATAAAACTTTCTCCTGACAGACCTAGTTCTTTATTTTCAGTGTCTGATTGTGCTCGTTGTTTTTCGGAGGCTGTTCTGAAGGGATCTGTGTTTTCGTGGTGCGTTTAGTCTGGAATATAATTTGTTCCAATTACGTTTTTGTAGAGGTGAGTGTTTTGTGTTTAAAATATGTTTGTGTGGTTTAATATCTTCGCTAAGTTTATATGTCATAGTGTGTAGACTTTCTTAACGCCTTGTTCTTAATATGATAGAAGAACTTTTGGTTTTTTATTGGACGCTTACTTGAGCGCTTAGCATGGGCTGGAATGATGCCCCCCCCCTGCCGTGTGTGTGTGTGTGGGGGCTCTTTGCTAAGGGGGGCCTCTGGATTTCTAAACTTTTGCGGCCGGCCCGGTGGCGCAGTGGTCTAAGCGATGGCCTCTGATCATTCGTCCGAAGGGGTCTGGGTTCGAATCCCGGTAAGGCATGGATGTTGTGTTTGTCTTTCGGCATTGGCTCTCTCCCTTTCCTGGAACCAGTGACCCTAAATTAGGGACGGGCGACTGCTTATAGCCCATTGAGTTGCTCACGGTGGTCGTTAAACCTCCAATCAATCAATGGATGTTGTGTTTGTCTTACGGCACTGGCTCTCTCCCTTCCCTGGAACCAGTGACCCTAAATTAGGGACGGGCGACTGCTTATAGCCCATTGAGTTGCTCATGGTGGTCGTTAAACCTCCAATCCAAAAAAAAAAAAAACTTTTGCGAAGGTTTAGTATTAAACTGGTTAAAGAAATAACCAGGGATCTTGGAGAACAGCATTGAAGTATTAAAAAGAAAACTATCTTCTTTAGTAAATAAGCGAAGATTTTTTTTTATCTGCAGTTCATGAAAACTGTTGGAAAGCAGCTATTCCAGAGGATTTGACACCCCTCTTAACATCATAATAGTTATGTAAATGTACCGTACATTAACAAGAGAATCTAAATGAGAATTTTAAATCAGTGTGGATAGGTGTTATACATTACTACTTTATACATAACTACTCATCCTTCAGAATGAGTTGAAAGGTGTTCTTCGCGGGGAAGAACTCTTTTTTTGTCTTTCGTAAGAGTTAAAAACACTTTGTGCGAAAAACTGATTACGCGCTTTTTATGTAGTAAAGAATAAATCTAAACATTTTGTGCCACAACTAGTTTTCTTCTGCTTATGTTCTGGATTTTCGGATGATCATTAGACACTTACGGAACGGACGTTGCGTTTTAATCGAGAAGTACGAACTGTATTTCAAACAGGCTCACCTTATTTCTCTTAAAGAACAGAATTTGCATAAGATTAACTTTGCCGAAAGTGTCTTGTAATTTGTGTTGGTATAGAACTAGGCAATAACTTTAACTACGCGTAAGTTTGTGTTACACGCAATTAAGTGTAACCATCTAGGTTTCATGAAAAACACCCAGGTCCCAAAGATTTAACTACCTAGTTGATACTAGATTTAAAAATAGTTCTAATCAAAAGCAAATGTAGATTTCCGCAAAAGGAATTGGCGCAGTGGTCTAAGCGATGGCCTCTGATCATTCGTCCAAAAAGGGTCCGGGTTCGAATCCCGGTGAGGCATGGATGGTTTTTGTCTAACGGAGCTATCTTTCCCTTCCCCGAAACCAGTGGCCCTAAATTAGGGAAGAGCGACTGCTTATAATCCATTGAGTTGCTGACAATGGTTGTTAAAATTCTAACCGCCGCCCCGGTGGCGCAGTGGTCTAAGGCGCTGGCCTCTGATCATTCGCCCGTAAGGGGTGCGGGTTCGAATCCCGGTCAGGCATGGATGTTGTGTTTGCCTTACGGCACTGGCTCTCTCCCTTCCCTGGAACCAGTGACCCTAAATTAGGGACGGGAGACTGCTTCTAGCCCATTGAGTTGCTCACGGTGGTCGTTAAACCTAAAATCAAAAAAAAAAAAAAAAAAAAAAAAAAAAAAATTCTGACCATTCGTCCGAGGTAGATCCGGGTTCGAATCCCGGTGAGGCATGGATGTTTGTCTTACGGCACTGGCTCATCTCCCTTCCCTGGAACCAGTGACCCTAAATTAGGGACGAGACTGCTTATAGCAGATTGAGTTGTCCGTAGTGGTTCTTAAACCCAAAAAAAAAAAATCGTCCGAGAAAGGTCCGGGTTCGAATCCCGTTGAGGCATGGATGTTGTGTTTGTCTAACGGAGCTATCTCTCCCTTCCCCGAAACCAGTGGCCCTACATTAGGGAAGAGCAACTGCTTATAATCCATTGAGTTGCTGACAATGGTTGTTAAAATGCGCTGGCTTCAGACAATTCGTCCGAGGTAGATCCGGGTTCGAATCGCGGTGAGGCATGGATGTTGTGTTTGTATTACAGCACTGGCTCTCTCCCTTCCCTGGAACCAGTGACCCTAAATTAGGGACGGGCGACTGCTTAAAGCCCATTGAGTTGCTCACGGTGGTCGTTAAACCTCAACCCCCCCCCCCCCAAAAAAAAAAAAATTAGTACATTGTCTCTCTTCCCTGGAACCAGTGGCCCTAAATTAGGGACGAGCGACTGCTTATCACCCATTGAGTTGCTCACAATGGTTGTTAAAATGCGCTGGCTTCTGACCATTCGTCCGAGGTAGATCCGGGTTCGAGTCGCGGTGAAGCATTGATGTTTGTCTTGTCTCTCCCTTCCCTGGAACCAGTGGGAAAAAAAAAACTCGTCCGGGTTCGAATCCCGGTGAGGCGTGCATTTCCCTTCCCTGAAACCAGTGGATTTTAATTAGGGACGGCTTGAGTTGCTGACGGTGGTCGCTAAACCTCCACTCCAAAAAAAAAAAACTCTTGCGTAGTGGCAGTGAGTGTTTCAACTACGCCATTGTCGCTTTAGCATTAATAGCTAGCAATGCTGCGTACGGTAGCACTAAATTTTACCTTTTCGATCTCAAATGCGCTGGCTCCTGGCTGGTTATCAAAACTACTCGGTAATGTAGTCCATAATATCTTGAAATTTTGCTTCAGTATAATCTTCAACTACTAAATTAGCCGCATAAGCACTCGCTTCTGGCTGGGTCGTTCGGGTAGGGATGGGTTAACCCTGAATAAGGCGTGTTTTGTCTTAAGGCGCACTCCCTTGCCTGAAACAACTGACTCTAAATTATGTACTGTAGGCTATGAAGTTGCTCGCTGTGGGCTTTTAACCCTTTACGCTACCGATGTATCCGAAAGTGTCCAAAACTTTGCCCTCAAACAGAAATGTTGACATAGTGGTCGGGTTATACGAATGCTACGGCAAAACTACTTCCCTCTCGTCCCTGCAGAATCTACTATATATGTCGCTCAGTGGCTTATACTAGAGGCTATTGGGCTGCGGGTGGCCTAGTGGTCAGCGTTCGTGCCTGCCATGGAGATGACCTCAGGTTCGAACCACTAAATACCCGCCGTGCGCCGGATGGGCACGTTAAGCCGTCGGACCCCGGGTACTGGGCCCGCCGGTAATAAGGGCGTCTACCTCCCCCTTTCTACTTCGCTTCCGTGTCACTTTCCTATCGGGCACTCTAGCCCAAATCTAGCTTCCTATTTCTAAGGGTTGTTTAAGACCTGAGGTCAGACACTCCCTTCCTTAAAATCCCCTACATCTGATCTGTTTAGAGGGTTACGTCGCTTCCATGTCACTTTCCTATCGGGCACTCTAGCCCAAATCTCCTAGCTTCCTATTTCTAAGGGTTGTTTCTGACCTGGGGTCACACTCCCTTCCTAAAATCCTCTGATCTGTTTAGAGGGTTACGTCGCTTCCATGTCACTTTCCTATCGGGCACTTTACCCCAAATCTCCTAGCTTCCTATTTCTAAGGGTTGTTTCTGACCTGGGGTCAGACACTCCCTTCCTAAAATCTTCTGATCTGTTTAGAGGGTTACGTCGCTTCCGTTTTACTTTCCTATCAGGCACTCTAGCCCAAATCTCCTAGCTTCCTATTTCTAAGGGTTTAAGACGTGGGGTCAGACACACCCTTCCTAAAATCCTCTACATATGATCTGATCTGTTTAGAGGGTTACGTCCTTTCAATGTCACTTTCCTATCGGGCACTCTAGCCCAAATCTCCTAGCTTACTATTTCTAAGGGTTATTCTGACCTGGGGTCAGACACTCCCTAAAATCCTCTATATATGGGGGGGGGGGGAGAATTCGAGGCTAGCTGCGAAGCCGAGAGAATGAATGCACAAATAAGTCAATTAAATATAAAAGTAAATTATCAACGGCATTAAGATACGTCGATGCTTTCGGTGCAAAAAAAAAAAAACCCTAGCGGATTCGCTTCTTTAATTGAGAATCAGTCTGGCTAGCGATCAACGGCATAACTCAGGTCTAAGATAGCCTTCGCTGTTCTGATGCGAAGAGCTTCAATACTATCTCCTGCTAGCGTTTCCATGAAACCATCAGTATATGGACCTTTGCTTGGTGCAAAGGGTTCGCTGACAAAAACGGACTACCTCCATGCTCCGAGCGCGTGTTTCGCGAGACTTGTTTCAGTTTGTGAAGTGTCAATTAACTAAAATCGGTGATGTATCTTAAATTCGTGGCTTTGTTGGATTCGAACTGTTTTGATAAATTTTGCGAAAGCTTCCCTGAACATCTGAGCTTAAAGAACTCTATGCTTCAAATTTTGATACAGCTCGATTAAAAAATGAACTGAAGGCGGTTTTATTCCCTTGATGAATACAAAACAAATCAGTAAGACTTGTTACATAAAATTGGACAGAGTTCGAGATGTACAAATTACCAAATCTAATATTAAACTGTTAAACAACTGCCGAATAGATTCTTTCCGTATTAAGAATCAAGATATCTTAGAGCCACACAAGGATGTGCCCATTAGAGCAACTTGGCTGGTTTGTTAATGGAGAACATTTTTAAATATGAAAAAGTACTCTGAAGAAACATTTGTGAAAACGTAACACAAGTTCACACACAAGGAAAGAGTTCATGTACAAATGTCTTCAAATCCTAATTCTGATAGTTATTTGGTATGTTAACAATAGCATGTACCTAAAATGTTACTTCTATCACTTAACAATTAAAAAATAAACTTCGCAATTTTTAAAAAAAGCAGTAAGGAGGAGGAAGGGGGGAAAAGCCCAGGTCTGACCCAAGGTACGTCGTCGCTGTTAATAAGGGCTTCCTTATGGGCCTTAATCTTATAGCCTAATTCTCCTACAGAACTTTACTCTCTGCTCCCTGACCGAAAGAATAAGTGCTAATCCCCTGACATCATGACTGGGTAGTTAAGTTACTCAATCTTTCCTCTCCTTCAGTTCTTCGCCATTTTTGTAGTATTTTTTGTAAGGAAAGGGTTAAATCACTCCCCTTAAATGACCATTTTGAACGACAATCCAAAGGGGGAAAGCAACTTTTTGGTGTGCTGGTATATTCATTTCTGTAGAGTTGGCCCACTTAGACAGCGAACGTAATATATTCGTTCGAGCGGATTTCAAACAACTTTCCTAACCAGAGTGAATTCGTTTCAGCCGGTCAAAGGGCTAAGGGTCCTTCCTCTCCATACCTCGTGAGAAATAGCTCAAAACACACATTTGCAGAAATCTAGAAATTCCAGGTTTTCACATGTAGAATAAACATTGAATCATTCTGCGTCTCTAGCTTAGCGTCACTTAGCGGAGTCGTCATTGTCAACCATTATCAACCCATTGCTGGACGAAGGTCTCCAAACCTCTTCCACAACGGTCTGTCTTGTGCCAGTCTCCATGTTACTTCCGCATACTTTCGAATTTAATCCACCCATCTGTCTTTTCCTCTACTTTGGAATGAAATCTAAAATTTATCCTGTCCTTCAGGCAGTATGTCCAGCCATTTCCATTTCAGGAATTTTACTCTGATCATGTCTTCCACTCATTTTATCTGATCCACGAGTTCTTATCTCTCCTGGTTACACCAAGCATGCACCTCTCCATGCCTCTTTGAGTTGTCTGCAGCCTCTGTATGTCTCTTTTAGTTAAGGTCCACGTCTCTGCGCCATACGTAAGCACTGGAAGGATGCATTGATCACACTTCTAAGACATAATGGCATATTGCTCTTGAAGATTATGCTGTTTCTTCCAAAAGCTCTCCAGACAAGCTTTGTACGCCGATTAATTTCTTCAATATATATGGTTTAGAGTTGTCTGCAGCCTTTGTATGTCTCTTTCAGTTAAGGTTTCACGTCTCTGCACCATACGTAAGCACTGGAAGGATGCATTGATCAAACGCTTTTCTTTTAAGACATAATGGCACATTGCTCTTGAAGATTATGCTGTTTCTTCCAAAAGCTCTCCAGGCAAGTTTTTATACGCAGATTAATTCGTCAATGTGATCCTTACTTGACATCTGCTGTACAAGATAAACGTAGGTTTCCGTAATCTCCAGCTTTTCTACATCAATCGATAAATTTTAATTTCTTGTAAAAGCATTGTACATCACTTTTGTCTTCTGAAAGTTAATTTTTAATCCCACTTTACTCTTGGAATAAGTTCCTGGGTCTTGCTGTGCAGCTCTAATGGGGTAGTTGCAAAAATGAGTCGTCAGCAAAACGAAGGTGAGTTAATCTCCATTAATCTTTATCCCTTTGTTTTCCTAGTTCAGTGAAAGTAATTTTCCAACTTGGCGTTAAAGAGCTTGGGAGATATGGTGTAACCTTGTCAGACTCCCAATTTTTGGGCTGTATTCTCAAACAGCCGAATATTTGCACTTGCATTTTCAAAGATTAGTCTGTTCTCTGACCTACTTTGCCGAGTAAAATTTCAATTATTCCAAAATTGTAAAATGGGCAGATTGAAATTTTTTAAGTTCTAACTTTCATATCTGCTAGGTTAAAAAACAGAAAGCTTGATTTTTTTTTTTTCTCTCCGAATATAATAATTCGGGAACACATACGAGTGATATATTGATTTTTCAATCTGCCTGGTGTTACTATACCGTGCAAATTAATTGGGACAATCTATTTTATTCTCAGAATTGTAATGTGATCGCCAGTTGACGTCGGAAACCCACGTAAACCGGTTTTATCAGCTGTGTGGTGTGACCGTTAGAACTTGATAGTAAGAATGTGGTTTGAACAGTTTCAAACGGGAAATGGGTACTTCAGTTGAGTTTTCGTGCGTGACAGGTGGATGTTGGTTTTTGCTCTCTGTGAGTACGTGTTGCTTTCGTGTATTGAAAAATGGACTTCCCCAAGGAAGCGTGCAAAAATAATTGCTCTGAAGGATCACACTTCTATGACAGTGAGATCGCTTCTGCAGTTGGTGTAGGCAAATTAGCAGCATCAAGACTGCTTACGCGATACAATGCATCTGAATCAGTCTCCAATCATAGTCTCCAAACAGTCTCCAAAAAGGAGAGTTAAATGTGGAAGAAAACGAAGAACAACTCCACGAACCGATAAATATCTAATCAGAAATAGTAAAATGAATCCAAAAAAAAAAAACGAGCACCGACCTTCAAAGAGATTTATTGGTTAGGGGTTGTGATGTTAGTGATTCAACTGTACACTGTAGGCTTCTGGAAGTTGGTGGGAAGGCAAGAAGACCAACGAAAAAAACAATATTTGAATGCGGAAATGAAGATAAAACGTTTAGCATGGGCCAAAAAATATAAATCATCGACTGCTGACGACTGGAAAAAGGTAATTTTCAGGGATGAAACTCATTTATTTGTGCAGGGTTACCAAGCAAATGTCGTTAGACGAAGCAACTTAAGACCTGAGCATGTCAAACAAACTGTAAAACACCCTCTGAAACAGTTCTTTTGGGGAGTTTTCACATCAAATGGCACTGGAAGCTTAGTTCCTGTTCAAGGCATGATTGAATTCAGCCAAGTACGTAGAAATATTACAACGTAGGATTGTTCCATTCTTGCAAACTTTTGACGGGACATTTCAACATGACTTGGCCCCATGTCACAATTCGAAATTGGTCAAGCTGGAAAATCAAATTCATTTGCTTGATTGGCCTGGAAATTCACCAGACTTAAATCCCATAGAAAACTTGTGGAATATTTTGAAGAGACGTTTAGGTAAAATGGACTGAACCAAAGAACGCATGATAACGAATGCTATAAAAGTGTGGTTTATGAAGTCAAAAATATGTGCTCTAAATTAGTGGAGTGAATGCCAAAACAAATTCAAGAGGTCATTTCTGCTAAAGGAGGACATACTTCATACTAATACAGGTATTTATCAGTGTATATCAAGGCATAGAATGATATAAAGGCATAGTTCTGGAAAAAAAGTGACTTTTTACTTTGTCCCAATTAATTTGCACAGTACAGTACTTTCAACTTCGCATTTGGCGAAATTGAAACAATTCGGGGTATGGAGGACTCTTAAACCTCGAAGAAAATCTCCGGAGTATTCTTCTGGCATACTTTGAGTTGTTAGCTGGCTTCTGGCAAAATCTTTTAATTAGACCTAAACTAGGGACGAGGAAACCGACTCGTAGCCATTAAAACTCCGCATGGTCACTAAATCCCAACGAGGAAAACCCCCAGACTACTGTGTTTGGCTTTCAGATTGCCGAGAGTAATTAAATGACTGTAGCGTAAACTCTGCGTATTAGGAACAACCCCATTTTACTTCATGGGGAAGGCTTATCCCACGACCTTGGAAGAACTTTTTGTGCTAGTATACTAAACCAGTAACTAAATTTTAATGTCCTAGGGGTCAACCCCTACCCCAAGTGCGCATTTAAGGGTTGTCAGAAGTGTGGTCTTCTGGCTTCGTTAGAGCCTGTATCCCCCGCCTGCTTCCTTAATTTAGCAGACCCTAAATTATAAGGGACATTCCTTGGTCTTAAGTGCGCATGAATCATTCCCTCCACGCTTGTGGATAGTCTAGCTGTTAAAATGAGTTTTGCTTGTTCGTAATATTGCTAATAGGGAGGATTCCTCAATACCACCTAATCTCGAAGTGCGCGTCAGTCAAACCGAAGTTGAAAATCCTCCAAATACGTGGCGACAGTTAATAAATAAATACATCGCTCTTTCCACGTTCCAGAAACGCACAGCAACAGAAAAATTGTATTTCAGCCGCCGCTGTAATAACTGTCGCCACGTATTTGGAATATTTTCACCTTGGTTCTCGCCCCTTTGGATTTAACTGCTATAATATATATTTTTGCAAACTGTTTGAAAATACAACACACATAAAAATTGGAAAAGGAGTGAGACAAGGTGACACCATATCTCCGAAGCTCTTTAACGCCACATTGGAAAATGTCTTTCAATCACTGAACTGGGAAAACAAAGGAATAAAGATTAATGGAGATTATCTAACCCACCTTCGTTTTGCTGATGACAGTCATTTTTGCAACTACCCCATCAGAGCTACAGAGTATGATCCAGGAACTTGCTGACAAGAGTAAAGGAGTGGGATTAAAAATGAACTTTCAGAAGACAGAAGTGATGTACAGTGCTTTTACAAGAAATGAAGATTTATCGATTGATGGAGAAAAGCTGGAGATAACAGACACGTACGTTTATCTTGGACAGCAGATATCAAGTGAGGGTCACATTGGTGAAGAAATTAATCGGCGTACAAAACTTGCCTGGAGAGCTTTTGGAAGAAACAGCATAATTTTCAAGAGCAATATGCCATTATGTCTTAAAATCAAAGTGTTTGATCAATGCATCCTTCCAGTGCTTACGTATGGTGCAGAGACGTGGACCTTAACTAAAAGAGACATACAAAGGCTGCAGACAACTCAAACAAGCATGGAGAGGTGCATGCTTGGTGTAACCAGGAGAGATAAGAAGAGGAACTCGTGGATCCGAAAAATGACAAGAGTGGAAGACATCATGATCAGAGTTAAATCCCTGAAATGGCAATGGGCTGGACATACTGCCAGAAGAACAGACCATCGATGGACAGCCGAAATTTTAGATTGGATTCCAAGGGACAGGAAAAGACCCAGAAGACCACATGGAAGATGGGTGGATGAAATTCGAAAGTATGCGGGAGTGACATGGAGGAGACTGGCACAAGACAGACCGTTGTGGAGGAAACTTGGGGAGACCTTCGTCCAGCAGTGTATTGATAATGGTTGACAATGATGATGAATATATATATAGCTAGTGCCGTTAATGCCCACCAGATGGAGACTTCTCAGTAGCTGAGCCCATCTTACGGATTTATGACAGAAGCAGACTTAAAAATACACATAGCACCGTGGATTGTTGGCCCCCGTGGCGTAAAGGTAACTCACTTGGAGCGATACAGAGTTCTGTTGGTTCATTTCCACAGCGGCGGCTGAAATACAATTTTTCGGTTGCTGTGTGTTTCTGGAACGTGGAAAGGGCGATGTATTTATTACAAACCGAAGTTTGTACAACCACGGCGTAAGTGACCTTCCCCTCCGCTGTTTGCCTAGGAACTTTGCATCAAGATGCTTTAAATACTTTCACCGTGCCTTCGGTTTTCGTACCAGTCTGTTCAGATAGGTTTAAACCAAATTTTGGGAGATATTCGAACTGAGAAAAATGGACACTAAAGCTGAATCTCTCCCCCCCCCCCCAAATCAAATGGCGAAAAAATAACTTTACAAGTTGAGTGAGAAGCTAAAATCTGACTTCTAGTTGAGCAATCTGTAGTTGAAACTTAGTGGTGTAGAATCAGTTAAAAGGTAAGGGGTCTGGGAGGATCTCCAGAGGGCGCACCTCTTATCATATTTATAGGGAGTAAGATCCAAAGATTTAAACTGCTTAGTTTGAAGTTTTGACTTAAAGCTGCAGTTAGGTGACTGTCCCCTGAACCTCTCGCTGCGTAATGTAGGAAACAGGGCAGTCTGGACGCTACTTGCTAACATTCAAGTCTGCAGCTAATAGTAGGTTTCAGAATGCCATTCTGATTCCTAAGTGAGTTAACACGCGTTCACATATCAAGGTATCTAACTTCCCTATATAAATCGTGCCGCCCCGGTGGCGCAGTGGTCTAAGGCGTTGGCCTCTGATCATTCGTCCGGGTTCGAATCCCGGTTAGGCATGGATGTTTGTCTTACGGCACTGGCTCTCTCCCTTCCCTGGAACCAGTGACCCTAAATTAGGGACGGGCGACTGCTTATAGCCCATTGAGTTGCTCACGGCGGTCGTTAAACCTCCAATAAAAAAAATATATCATGTACTGATTAGGGAAAGGCTTCAGTCAATTTTTCTTTGAAATCCTGCAGTGTATTGAAGACTAATTTATGAAAATACAAAGGCTTCAGAACACAGCGTGTATAAAAAAAAAAAAAAAAAAAAAAAATTGCAAAGGGAGTGAAACAGGCTGACACAATCGCCCAAGCTCTTAAATGCCGAATGTTTGTCTGCGAACTGGTTAGACAGGAGACTGTTTTACCAGGTACAATTTGCCGTCCCGGTGGCGCAGTAGTGGTCTAAGCGATGGCCTCTGATCATTCGTCAGAAAGGGGTCCCGGTGAGGCATGGGTGTTGTTTGTCTTTCGGCACTGGCTCTCTCCCTTCCCTGGAACCAGTAACCCTAAATTAGGGACGGGCGACTGCTTATAGTCCACTGAGTTGCTCACGGTGGTCATTAAACCTCCGATAAAAACAGAAGGGGCAATTTATCCTAGAAGCACGTGCTGCAAGCCCCGCGCTGATTTGTACGCTAGTTAAATTGTTCTACAGGTATATTATAGATTGTAACCAGTGAGGTAAAAACCTTATACCCAAAGTGCAATATTGAACGCTTTTAAAACAAACTAAAAACGTTAAGAGCTAGTATGGGCCGAACAAGACCATTAAGCAGGAGTTAAACTATCACTTTGAGGATAATAACATTTGGTTGTAAAGTCTCTCGTAAACGCTTAATGTGAATATGTAACGGAAGTTTAAAGTGTACTCAATTTGTAACTTATGTTCATTTTTAAGTGTAGGAAGATTAATTTCAGGAAAAATGTTTTTAGCAAGGTCATCCGGAAAGTTGATTTAGATACAAACTACGTACTAGTCAAGTAACGGACGAACCAAATCTGTTCAATGAATTATTTACCATCTCTTAATTGCGTGTACTTTTACTGTTTCTCACATCAGAACTTTTACGCCGTCCTGGAACGGGAGTTTAACCCGTATCTTCAAATTTCCGTTCGAGTATGCTATCTATTTTATTTATCGCCCAGGCGCTTGGAACTTCTGGAACGGAAATCGGAGCTACGGGTTCGATTCCTGCTCCAGGACTATGCGAGTTTCAAATTTCTTAACGTGACTTACGTGAGAACCTGTAAAAATACTAACTCAGATTGCTGTGTAAATTAGTCTTAATTTCTACGTAATTTAAATTAACGAAATATTAGTTTCCCCTTCACACATACCGAGGGTTGCAAACATTCATTCCCTCTCCCCAAGGAAGTTGCAAAATCCAACTCCCTGGAGTGGTGGCCCTGCTTGTTAGTGCTACAGCCCTCGTGGATCCTTAAACCGGCTCCCTGTTTAACACTTTAATTCTGTAGACGGGTCACTGATAAGTAGTCTCTCAAATCTGTCCATGATGCAGAAACTTTCTGCAAAGAAGTGGGAGTGAAGGTTAACTTTCCGAAAACAAAATTGATCTTCAATGCTCTTGCAGGAATTGAGTCCACAAGTAGTGGGCCAGATCTAGAAGTAATTGATGCGTACATCTTGAAGAAATCAAGCGAGTGCTGCATCGAAGAAATTAATGGTATAAAACTTAGCTGGAAGCATTGCTGTTTCCACGAAAAAATTTCCTAAAAGGGGAAAGTATGTAAGAATGCATACTTCCAGTTAATTTATGAAGCTGACTCTGAGACAGGCTACGTAAAACTGCACGAAGAGAAATGACCAAAGAATCAAACTCCACCACCAGTGGTCTGAGCGCTGGCTTCTTCCCATTCGTCAGAGATGGGGTCAGGGTTCGAATCCTGGTAGCATGCATGTCTTACGGCACTGGTTCTTTCTTGGAACCAGTTACCCCTAATTAGGGATGACTGCTTATAGCCAATAGTTGCTCATGGTGGTTTAAGCACTGGCTGTTACTCAAATGGTCCGGGTTCGAATCCTGTGAAGCATGAATCTTCTCCCCTTTTTGAACTAGTGTCCTCTAATTAGACTACTTATGGCCCATAGTTGCTCAGTCATCGTAAAATCTCGGAGCAAAGACTAAAGAACTATCAGGAAAAATGTAAGGCTTGAAGTATACACTAAAGTGACATTGGGCTTTATGTTGCTAGAACATATCACCCGGGGAGGGGAGAAATAAAACCCTACACCTTACAAAGTGCCTGGTTAACAAAGACCACATGGGAAATAAGTCGACGAAACTAAATTACTTGACAAGGGACATATCAAAATCCTAACTGTCGGCTGCTATCTTCACATTGCAGCTTAAGAATATTTGATTCATTAAGCGTAACTTCGTTCTGAAGTAGGCATGTACTGGTTTGATAGTGCGAGAGAAATATTCAATTTTAACGTAGCATATAAAACCTTACGATACGGAACCTTATTTGGAGAAGGGGGTAGCTCTCTGCGTAGTGACTTTGTAGGCATTCTTAAATTTAAGCTATGTTAATGGGCCTTATTCCTGATGAAAGTGAGTAGTCGAGAAACACCCTTGTTTCAAAACTACTGCGAAGGGAGATGAAATCGCGTTCGGACCAAATCAGGAAGCACTTGGAAGGTCTAAAATTGTGCGGAAGTCACTTTTTCGTCTGATCTGCCAAAAAAAAAACTTAAAGCAGTTGGTACAGAACTTCCGTGGACGACTTTGTGAATACGTCGCGTGGTGTTAATGACGTGAAAATAGTTCCATGGAAATAGGATTAATCCTGAAACACAAGGCACCTTTTTGCAAGACAATCTGAAATTGATACCTCAATATGCATGAGTATAACTAGTTTAGAATTTTTTCGGAGGGTGTTACAGAACTCCTTCTTTATACAACTAAACTCTTAAAATGTATGCAACATTCGCGCAAAATTAAAATCTTACTGGAAATATCCTGATCTGTTATCGCCACAACGTTTGATCACGTATTTTGCTATTTATCTGTGCAAAGAAGTAATACACTATTTACTGTTAAATGATTAAAATAAAATTTTAGAACGAAGTTTATCTTCTAGTGAAACTTCAATTTGTATAATGGCACTTTTTCATTGCACAGTAAGATTGACAGTTGCTGACTCCACTAATTTCGACAAACTATTCCTCTTGAGTCGTATTTCCTGTCTTCTGGATTCTTTCCCAGTTAATCTAAAACTACAGCTCTCGGTGTGTATTATCGAACTCTGAATTTTCTACGTTCAGATATAATTACAAATCAGCGCCGGTGGCACACTAGTCTAAGCGATGGCATCTGATCATTCGTCCGAAAGGGGTCCGGGTTTGAATCCCGGTGAGACATGGGTGCTTGCCTTATGACACTAACCCTCCCTTTCCTGGAACCAGTAACCCTAAATGAGGGACGGGCAACTGCTTATAGCCTATTGAGTTGCTCACGGTGGTCGTTAAACCTCCAATCAATGGACGTTTGTCTTACGGCATTGGCTCTCCCTTCCCTGGAACCAGTGACCCTAAATGAGGGACGGGCAACTACTTATAGCCTATTGAGTTGCTCACGGTGGTCGTTAAACCTCCAATCAATGGAAGTTTGTCTTAAGGCACTGGCTCTCCCTTCCGTGGAACCAGTGACCCTAAATGAGGGACGGGCGACTGCTTATAGCCTATTGAGTTGCTCACGGTGGTCGTTAAACCTCCAATAAAAAAAAAAACTACCGCCAGCAATACAATTTCTAAAATTACAAAGTCTTTATTTCCAGGTGGAAAGTTTTTTTTTTGTAGACTCCTTTTTAAAATTCTCAGTCCAGACTTAATAGGTGTTAGGATCTCTGCGAACAAAAGGCCCCTTTTTTAAATATGACTTTGGGTGTCTTTTTAGTGTCTGTATGTGTTTAAGTAACTGCCGTGTAAGATACGTTGTACGAGAACGGACAATTTATCCTTACAAGCTCACTGCTGAACATCTTGGTGACATTGGTCCTGAACGACGCCGTTTTGATCGAACTCTTAATATAGTCGTTGGTTATGTACATAGGGATATTCGGTACGCCTTCTTACATGGTCTGAGGCGGAACTCAAAGAGCATTCGTTGCGAGGTGTCAATGCAACCCCCAAAAAACGTTGGGGGTTAGCGGAGGAACGGAGACGAGGCAGATTCGAAGCGCGAGAAGATGTCACGGTGATACAGCATAATGTTTTTCCGTTGTATGGGATATAACTCATAAAGTATGTAAATGTACTTATATCATCATTGTAAACAATTATCAATCCACTGCTGGACGAAGGTCTCCCCAAGTTTCCTCCACAACGGTCTGTCTTGTGCCAGTCTCCATGTCACTCCCGCATACTTTCGAATTTCATCCACCCATCTCCCATGTGGTCTTCAGTCTTTTCCTGTCCCTTGGAATCCAATTTAAAATTTCAGCTGTCCATCGATGGTCTCTTCTGGCAGTATGTCCATCCCATTGCCATTTCAGGGATTTAACTCTGCACATGTCTTCCACTCTTGTCATTTTTCTGATCCACGAGTTCCTCTTATCTCTCCTGGTTACACCAAGCATGCACCTCTCCATGCTGCTTTGAGTTGTCTGCAGCCTTTGTATGTCTCTTTTAGTTAAGGTCCACGTCTCTGCACCATACGTAAGCACTGGAAGGATGCATTGATCACACTTTCCTTTTAAGACATAATGGCATATTGCTCTTGAAAATTATGCCGTTTCTTCCAAAAGCTCTCCAGGCAAGTTTTGTACGCCGATTAATTTCTTCATCAATGTGACCCTCACTTGATATCTGCTGTCAAAGATAAATGTACAAATCTGTTATCTCCAGCTTTCTCAATCAATCGATAAATCTTCATTTCTTAAAGCATTGAACATCACTTTTGTCTTCTGAAAGTTCATTTTTAATCCCACTTCTTTACTCTTGTCAGCAAGTTCCTGGATCATATATTGCAGCTCTGATGGGGTAGTTGCAAAAAATGACGTCATCAGCAAAACGAAGGTGGGTTAGATAATCTCAATTAATCTTTATCCCTTTGTTTTCCCAGTTCAGTGATTGAAAGACTTTCCAATGTGGCATTAAAGAGCTTCGAAGATATGGTGTCACCTTGTCTCACTCCCTGTCCAATTTTTACGTGTTGTATTTTCAAACAGCCGAATCTTTGCACTTGCATTTTCATAGATGTTATTAATATTAATGTATGCATCTTCAATACCGCAGGATTTCAGAGCCATTGTAACTGCTGATGGTTTCACCGAATCAAAGGCTTTTTCATAATCGATAAAAGCCATGCACAATGGAAGTTCATATTCCCTCGCTCTTTCAATTAGTTCTCTCAGTACGTGGATATGATCTATTGTGCTGTAGCCACTCCTGAATCCAGCTTGTTCTCTCGGTTGAGCCATGTCCAATGTCACCTTCAAGCGGTGTGAAAGATCTTTAGTGAAGATTTTATAAACCACTGATAGGTCTGTAGTTCTTGAGATCCTCAATGTCACCTTTCTTATGTAGCAGGATCATTGTAGCGTTGTTCCAATCCTCAAGTCTTCTCTTCATTAAGGCTTCGAGCGAAAATTTGGGCGAGTACTGTTTCGATTTCTCCACTTGCTTCTTGTATGATGTCTACAGTAATTCAATCTTCTCCTGGAGCTTATATATACTTGTCTTGAATAAATACTCCGATTTCTTAGCAAATGGATTCCTGAAGGCCTTTTCCCTAAGGCCGTACATTGTAAAGGACCAAACGGGCCTAGGAACCACAGGCTCACTAAAACATGTCCCGGGACGCCAGGACCGGTCAACAATTTCAGCCAATATTTTTTTATTTGGCATATGTGCGATTGTTGTGATGTGCCTTAAAGTTCCTCTAAGTGGTCGGGTGGTCCTAATGTTTGCTACGGGAAGGGAGGTGTCCACCATGGTTCGAAATTTCGGGCCCGGTCAACTAACTTTACTTTCAGCCGCCCCTGCATCTCGAAATAGCTATTTCAAGTTCTGGAACAATTTACGCATAATTAAATGTTCACTGTATGCTTTGATTGTACTGCAATAGATGTGCTTAACCGTAACCTCGTGGAGTTAGCTGCGTCTTCAATCTGACTCCATTGGGGGATTGGTACCACCGCTGTTCGAGGTGACCTCTAATGTCTGGGCATTCTTTTGCCAAATGCAGTGCTTGTTTGCAATACATACACCAGTGGATGATGCGAATTTCTCAAAGCAATGGAGCAAATTCACTCCGTTAAGTGTTTGAAGAAAAGTCTTTGTAGTTGTGCACCCGAATCAACACCTCTTCTGCGCAAGCTTAGGTTTATCAGACAGTCCTAGTTATCCAGTGAAATGCTTTCAGCTGTGCTGAAAGTTGTCTTGAGTTCATGAATGGCTTGTCTTATGGAGCTTACTGTGTCCCACTCTAAAACAAGGGACTAAATTAAGGGCCCTTGCTAATATCCTTAAGAGTTGCTCACGGTCCTAGAACCAAAAAGGTGCTCTTGGATATGAGAGGCGACGAAATCTAAACTATTCTCCCGAATATCAAACTATCTTCACTCTTTCCACGTTTATAAGTGAGTCACGGAAAAATTATCATTGGCCGCCACCGGGAGTCGAACCCAGGGTCTTCCAGTTACGCGCCGGATATGCTTCCGCTACACCACAGCGGCCTCTAATTACTCCAGACTCGCACAGCCGATGAGAATTTTTCCGTGACTCGCTTATAAACGTGGAAAGAGCAAAGATCTCTGTTTGATATTCCTGGTCCACGTTATGTCTGAATTTTTATTCGCCTTCTAATTTGTTCAGTTGCTGCTTACCATCTTTGGTGAATCCCCAGCATTGTGGGGGCTCAAAGAAGCAACCTGCCAAATTGGCTTGGCAGTTAGTGTCTGTGAGTCTGGAGGAATTAGAGGCCGCTGTGGTGTAGCGGAAGCATATCCGGCGCGTAACTGGAAGATCCTGGGTTCGACTCCCGGTGGCTGCCGATGTGAGAATTTTTCAGTGACTCATAAACTGGGAAAGAGCGAAGATCGTTGTTTGATATTCCTGGTCCACGTTGTCTTATTCTCCCGAATTGACTAGCAAAGTATAAAGGTGCTGTACGTTATTGCCCCAGGGCAACTGATTGGGTATGGACTGATCTTTTGTTACGCTCAATCTTAATGGAGTGTGAAGTCTTCTGGTATTTAGTATAGTGCCTATGACCCTCTAGCGAGTAAATTTTCTATAAACTGCAGAGGCCGATCAGATTCAAAGTGCAAGAAATCGTCTCAATCCAAAATTGGATGTCGAAATAAGTCTTTTCAATATTGCTGTTCTCCAAACACAGCTTGTGGCTTATTTATGCCTTATACCATCTGTTGCAGGATGGATTTTTGAAGTGACTCGCAGTGCACCAGGAAGTAAACCTCCCACTTGTAGGAAACTGCTAGTTAAATAGCGAAATGACTCACCAGTGTGAAGCACGTCCTTAAGAGGAAAACTTCTCTTCATAAAATGTCTACTCTGATTTAAAACTTCTGTGAGTTGAAGCTAAAACAAACTGGAATAAATCTGCAGTAGCAAAGAGGTACGTCAAGACTTAATGTTGCTGAGCGAACTTAAAGCAAGATATAAAAATGTACGAAGTAGCTACGAACTTGGGCATAGTAAAAATTAAATTTATAAACTTTAATACTACACGGTCTATTTGGAGGCCGAGAAAAAATTACTGGCCTTTTAAGGTTGTGAGGAACTCCAGAAATGCCGCATGAGATGTAAGGTGACTGATTTCGTAACTAGAGATGGGGGCCCGAGCTCGGACGGGCTCAGAATTCATTAACGGCCGGGCTCTGAATTACGTCTTTAATTTCATTACTGTAATTAATCCAGCGCATGTTATTCCGAGCCCGGTTGAATTTCATTGTGGATTTGTTACCATGGTGGAAGGATTTTCAATTTCCTAAGCTAGCTGCCATTGCAAGACAAATTTTTTGCTTAGCAAGACTTGCGTTGTCCAAAGCTATGACCCAAGCAAAAATTAGTTTAAGGACGTCTGGTATCGAAAAACTGAAAAAATCCCCAGTTTTATTTTATTAGAAATTAAGAATCTCTTTAAAATGTGTTTTCTAAAATTGTGCCGTTAGAAGTATTTTTAAAATTTCCTCACTCCCGCGATTTTTTGGGGGTGAAGTTGGTTTTTAGTGCAGCAGGTAGTTTTAAGAGAAAGTTGAAGCGCCGAGGAATTACATGAAATTCTCTTTTCATGAACTTGATCTGGAAACTGCACACATTGTGATAATTATATACGATTTACGTGCAAAGCTTTGTTAATGTTACAAAATGCAGAATCTGGAATGTTTTTACTTAATTTTGGAAATTTCCTTAAATGCTTTTTTATACTCTAAATCACTCTAAACTACCTTTTAACAATTAGCACTTGTGATTTTGTAAGCAACAATGATTTAGTTTGATCTTTCCTTCAACTGACAATCATTCACTATCGTTAAGGTGCAATGCACTGTATTAATTTTCTAGATAGCTAATTTAGTATTAGCTGTGCAACTTAATTCTCTGCCCCTAACAGCAAGCGATCATACGTCTGCAAATAGCTGTGTGCGATAATGGCTGATTGCAGCGGCATCAAACAGCTTTCCAGGCAACCGCTTACAGCAAAAGGGACGAAAGTTGACGGTGAAAGCAATATCGTTCAAGAAGCAACACGTGAGGCTGCAGTGTCCTACAGTATAAGTGCTTTAAGCAGAAAAATTTCGATCTCAGTGATGCACAAAGTTGACTATGAGGAACTGGAAGAACCGTTGGACGCGGATCTCTGTCGCGCAGTCAGAGCTCACTCTGAATAACACTGAAAGTCATTGCAAAGCGCCTTGCACATGCTTGGACGGACTCGCAAGGAGGGCCGTTGTGTGCCCCACCAACTCGCAGCTGCGAACAAGTCTAGGCGCTACAATGTTGCAGTGTCCTTGTTCTCCAGATTCAAGCATTTCCTCAGATTTTGACCTGTGATAAGTGGATCCTCTACGATAATCCTAAGCGGCAAAAGTCGTGGGTTTATCCAGGTCAGTCTACCGCCAAACCTAATTTCCATGCCAGGAAGTTGTTGCTGTTTATATGGTGGGATCAACCAAAACCCCCTAAAGATTAAGAAAGCCTCCGAACTGGTATGTGACGTCAGCGCTAGTGGGCCGACCGCCTCAAGCTCTCCGCTCGTGAAAACGCAGACGAAGAACTTCGATGTTTACGAAGAGAAATAATTTCTCTACTGCGATTCTAGACAATTTGCGCACACAATAAATCGACAGTTTTTCTCTTTATTTTTTGTCTTTATAGATAACATCAAAAGATTACATCCTTAGCTTTCATTTTTTCTCAGTTTCCAGCAATGATATCCGCAAATCGGGAAATTCCAAATTTTGCTCTTTTGCTGGGAAATGATTTCATGAAAATTTTCCTTTAGTTTTCAATTTGGCTAAAGAAGCAAAAAAATTTTTCACGCATAACGTGAAAAAACCATTTTACGTTAAGCATTTTTGCAACTACGATCTTTTGAAGTGCGTTAATGGCAAATTGGTAGGACTGTATGAACATAATCATTTCACTTAAAACTTTTAGAAATTCCCTTCGCTTTCGATTTATTAAAATGAAAGAAAATACTTTTTCGTAATTACGTAACGAACGCGAAAGCAAAATTTCCGATTTATTGAAAATACGGTAAGATGTGTGCTCAAACTTGCAACTATTTCTAGAAGGTAAAAAAATATATATAAATAAAAATCATTCAGGAAAAAGTTCTTTGTCAAATGAACATGGAATATATTGATTCCAGACTTTCGGATACATTTGTTGGACATTCCAATAAGCTTTTCTTTGGGCTAGCCTTCGAAATTTACAGAACTACTTGATGCGCTGATAATTATCAGCGCATCAAGTAGTTCTGTAAATTTCGTGCGAATTCTTGTTTTAATTAGGACTCTGATACACGTAATTTTTCTTCATAAAATTGAAATTTCTTTTACGGAAATGAAATGTTGATTAATAAATAACGTAATAATTTGCCAGTTTCTTTGCCTGGTTAACCTTAGTACTTGATGCGTAATATGTGTACCTCTTTTTTTTCCTCTCAATCTGAACACTACAAATTTTGTAAAGAAAAATAACTTACTTTCTGGAAATGTTGAATGGTAATTAATACCATTATTTAAACGGTAATAAATGAGCTGATAATCGGAAGGCTTAAATTTTACTCCGTCAATAAAAACAAAAAAAAACGAGTAAGAATTCACTAAATTGTATTTACAACGAAAGCAGAAAATGCTGTCATGAAAACTGAACTAACCTTTGAATTCACGGTGGGTTCAAAATTTTTCTTTGGTAAGGAAGAAATCCTCCTTCGAAAGCTTTCACTTTTAGGAAAGCTGAAAACAATGTTTTTGGGATGTGCTTTGTAATTAGATCTGTATAAAGGCACTAAATATTTTCCAAGCATGTTGTATAAAGAAGCCAATATCGACATTCCCTTTACGTTTGCCCTTTCTGGAGAGAGGATTGCGATGGCCCTTTGACAGTGACGTCGCACCCCTTCGTAGTTCGCGCGCTGGGGCTTTCTCTCCAGGGGTTTTGGATCAGCGCGGTGTCTTGCGCTGAGTTGCTCAAAACCTGGTAAAGCGGTCAATGCTGAGTGTTATAGTCAGCAACTCATTCGTGAGAGTGACTCAATGGAGGCGGAAAAGGCCTTAACCCGGCGAGGAAAGGACTGTCCTGCTTCAGGATAACGGGTCTTCACACAGCGAAAACTACTTTAAACACAATCTCCGACCTAGGATGGGAGATTGTCTCACCTGTCGTATTCTCCAGACTTCGCCCCGTGGGATTATCACCTCTTTCGCTCCCTGCAACATCACCTGAGGGATACGAACTTCACTTCTAAGAGGTCCACAAGTATTAACTTTATAAATTCGAAACAGCACTTTTCCGCAGTGGCATTAGGCAGTTCCCTGACCGATGTATCAAACACTAAGATTATTTCGCTCATTAGGTACGTATTAGATTTGCTGTCAAGGTGTCGTTCCTGTGGTCGAGAATTAAGTAGCACTTAATATTGAAGACTCCCCAGACTGATCAGGTACAATCACCTGTACAATAAAGTACCCGGTTTTTACGGTAACAACATAATAGCTGGTGCACAAGATGGGAGAAATATACTGTACTGCAAAAACCAAAACTCAGTAGATATACTATCTACAATATTTGATTTTCAAAATCAAATACTTCTATTTAGTATTAAGGAAAGACTAATACTAGATTTCTGAAAATGCGAAACTTTTCTGGCGTACGAAAAATCCCTGGAAGTTTGTCATTTCACGGAAAAAGTTGTATCGGCAATATGCTTAGTTAATTCACGGAACTGGCTTTTGAATTTAAAATTTATCTATTTCTCAGCGCTCATTATCTGCAACTCTGCATATTCTTCCATGTGAGCAGTTTAGTTGAAGTTCTATGCATGTACTAAAGCTGTAGCAATCTGGAGACAAATAAAATTAGGAAAAGGTTCCTGGGACTTCAAAAGACTTGTCGACATTTCACTAACTATTTAGTACATTTTCCAAATTTGAGTTTTGCTAACTATAAAAAAACTACTGTAGATAAAAACTGCAACGAACTTAACCCTATATAGTAAATACCCTTGGACAATCGTTTCCTCTAAGATGCCCGACCGCGCAGCTGAAATATCTAACTTTAGATTAAATCCCTAATACTAAATCGAAAATAAATTACCTGCAAAAATAAAATTCGGGCTCTCAAAAGCGAACACTAGTGCCGTTCGCCTCACTTTCTCAAAGACTTTCATTCTTCTGAAAGGGGTTCGGATCCCGGTGAGGCATGGATGTTTCTTACGGCACTGGCTCTCCCTTACCTGGAACCAGTGACCCTAAATCAGGTACGGACGACTGCTTATACTTCTGAATTGCACACGGTGGCCGTTAAACCTCCAATCAAAAAATGTTTCTAGTCAAGTAGCCTACTGCGAACAGATAGAGAATGCAGACAAGTGATTTTCCGACGCCCAGTAGATTGCAGGTATTTTTTTTCTCAAAACAACTTTTCCTAATTTCTATTTATTTCAGAAGTTTGGGTTCACTTAAAAAAAAATTAATGAAAAATTTTCTTCAATTTAAAATGAATCTCTGACAGAACGGGGAAAAAATGGGGATTAGAAAATAGGAATTCAGTTCAAACTTCCTCTGCATTAGTAAGAGGAAGCTGGAAAAACAATTTTTTGCCCAATTGGGTTAGGAGTGCTTTGCCCATGGTTGCTTAAAGGGAATGTTGCCCTTGGAGGCTAATTTTAAATGAACAAGAATGCAAGCAAAAAGAACATGGGTACTCAAAGAATAAGGCATATGGTAAACAAATATTGGAGTTCACAACCCAGGATCCAGAAATTACTGCTTACAGCAGATGGAAAACTCTACTACACAGCAGAAACATGATATCGTAGTGATAAACCATTAATTGGTAGTTCCCATCATTGTCAACCATTATCAATCCACTGCTGGACAAGTCTCCCAAGTTTCATCCACAACGGTCTGTCTTGTGCCAGCCTCCTCAGTCACTCCCGCATACTCTCGAATTTCATCCACCCATCTCCCATGTGATCTTCTGGGTCTTTTCCTGTTCCTTGGAATCTAATCTAAAATTTCGGCTGCCCATCGATGGTCTGTTCTTCTGGCAGTATGTCCAGCCCATTGTCATTTCAGGGATTTAACTCTGATGTCTTGTCATTTTTCTGATCCACGTGTTCCTCTTATCTCTCCTGGTTACATCAAGCATGCACCTCTCCATGCTTGTTTGAGTTGTCTGCAGCCTTTGTATGTCTCTTTTAGTTAAGGTCCACGTCTCTGCACCATACGTAAGCACTGGAAGGATGCATTGATCACACTTCTTTTAAGGCATAATGGCATATTGCTCTTGAAAATTATGCTGTTTCTTCCAAAAGCCCTCCAGGCAAGTTTTGTACGCAGATTAATTTCTTCATCAATGTGACCCTCACTTGATATCTGCTGTCAAAGATAAACATACGTGTCTGTTATCTCCAGTTTTTCTCCATCAATCGATAAATCTTCATTTCTTGTAAAAGCATTGAACATCCTTTTTGTCTTCTGAAAGTTCATTTTTAATCCCACTTCTTTACTCTTGCCAGCAAGTTCCTGGATCATACTCTGCAGTTCTGATGGGGTAGTTGCAAAAATGACTACGTCATCAGCAAAACGAAGGTGGGTTAGATAATCTCCATTAATCTTTATCACTTTGTTTTCCCTGTTCAGTGATTAAGACATTTTCCAATGTGGCATTAAAGAGCTTCGGAGATATGGTATCACCTTCTCTCCTTCCAATTTTTGTGTTGCATTTTCAAATAGCCGAATCTTTGCACTTGCATTTTCTTAGATGTTATTAATAATGTATGCATCTTCAATACCGCAGGATTTCAGAGCCATTGTAACTGCTGATGGTTTCAGAGTCAAAACCTTATTCATAATCGATAAAAGCAATGCACAATGGAAGGTCAGTAGTTCCCATATGCATATTTAAGTTGCTTTGGGAGCCTCCACATAACTGCTTGATAGTGAAGTGTGTATCGAAGTGCATTCCGAATATCAGGCAGAAGCGAGGATTGTAGTGTCTACTTTTCGCTGTTTTTTAACATAGTATTTTATCCTTTAAGTTTCCTTCAGATTTTAATTGTATAACTAACATTTGGAAAACTTGTGTACTAACAAAAAAAAAAAAAAAAAAAAAAAAAAAAATTTTTTTTTTAGTGAAATGCTAACATTTATTCTTCTGAATTAGTCCCGGGAGCCTTGTTCCTAATCATTCTTTCACTGCAGTATCCAGATTGCTACAGATTTAGTATATGCATCGAAGTGAAATTAAATGACTCGCATGAATGTGCAGTTTGAGAAATACCTCTTTAAACTTCTTCTGCACATTAACCCTTTAACGACCAAAATTCGCCGCCCCGGTGGCGCAGTGGTGTAAGGCGCTGGCCTCTGATCATTCGTCCGAAAGGGGTCCGGGTTCGAATCCCGGTCAGGCATGGATGTTGTGTTTGTCTTACGGCACTGGCTCTCTCCCTTCCCTGGAACCAGTGACCCTAAATTAGGGACGGGCGACTGCTTATAGCCCATTGAGTTGCTCCCGGTGGTCGTTAAACCTCCAATAAAAAAGACCAAAATTCCCATGCATACAATCATAGCCGCCCAAAACTCCTGTCTAGTTAGATTTCTTACTTGCCTGTTCAAATCCCCTCTACCTATGAGGGATCGGCAGGAGTCTCCCTCGGTCACTATTAAACAAAAGTGAACCAAAATAAAATTTCGGGCGTTATGGTATTTGGAGTGATAAAAGATTTTTGGGTCATGGTCGTTCAAGTGTTAATACAAACCATATCCATATGGGTTTTATGCACAAAATTTAAGTATGGTGAAATGTGGCTCACAACTAAAATTGCAATTAGCCCTCCCCCCCCCCCCTAGTAACGTCAGAATGTTAAGCCAAGTGGCGTGCTTACTTTAGTACTTCCTCTGCCGTCTCGCTTCAGTGTCTTATTTGATAGTTTCTCATAAGATTCTGGGGTACGCCAATGTTGCCAAGTTGAGGGTTTTTTCGGTTGAATTTAGAGGGGAAATCTTGCCATGCTGTGGCGTCATAAAAAAAAAAAAAAAAAATTCCCGGTGACCGGGAGAATCAACGCTGGTGGTCCCCGTGATGTAATCTCCAGGAATTCCGGGGCCTTAACACGTGTTAACCTATAGGTCACTACCCTAACTTGGGTTGCTTCAGAAGAGTAAAGTGTTAGAGTTTAAGAACCTCTGAGGATCATGGCCCAGAAATATTTTCGCTCATACTATAACGCCTGAAACTGTTGCTGCTTCCAGAATTTCTCCTCTTACAAATTAGTAAGGTCGTGCAATGCATTGATTATAAGGTTTCTAACATATCAGAAATAATTACTCAAGTTATGAGGAAGATGCTTTGGAGTAAACCTAGTTAGTGTCCTAGCCCTTGACCCCATTTCTATATTATACGGCTGGTTCTGCGCATTTCCGGAACATTAAGTTTTGTAGCAACTTTCGTAAGTTAGGATTCCATTCCATAGCCTTTATGAATAGTGTCCTGACCTTGGACCCCATTACGTCAATTTTCAATAGGGTTCTTTCCCAGGTTGTCCCCCCTACCACATACTAAAATTTCAACCTACGGTTCGAAAACGTAAAACAAGTTAGTAAAATCATGCAATGCATTGATTAAGATACGCTATCAAACATACCAGAAATCATTACTAAAGTGTTATGAGGATAATGGCTGTGGAATAAATATCGCTCCTGTACCCTGACCTTTGATCCCATATCGATATTTAACAGAACCGGTTCAGCATACCTCCGAAATAACATGATAAAGTTATGTCGCAATCGAAGCATTTTTACGTAAGTTATGATGCACAAGGGCTATGGAATATATTCCACTCCTGTTTCCTAACCTTTGACCCCATTTCGCCCATTTTCAATAGGATTCGTCCCCAGGAAGGCCCCTACAACATGCTAACATTTCATCCAAATCGAAGCACTTTACGTAAGTTATGACGCATAATGGCGATAGAAGTAATTCCGCTCCTGTAGTCCTGACCTTTGACCCCATTTCCAATAGGGTTTGTCCCCAGGTGATCCCTACCACTTGTAAAAAATGTTAGATTTCGATGAAATTTTAATGTTATGACTCATAAGAGCAGTGGAATGGATCCCGCTCCTATGTCCTGACTTTTGACCCCATTTCAATCACTTTCAGTAGAGTTCCCCTACCACATACTAAAATGTAAAAGAAATAAAACTATTTTTACACGAGTAATCGTGCGAACGGGCATACGCACACGACGCGTGCCGTAATGAGGCAGATGGGAATCGCGACTATCTGCTCGCAAGAGTGACTTCAAACTTTAATAGGATCCACACACAACGCGTGACTTAATGGGACAGATGGCGTGACCGTGTGTCAACATCTCTATCGCAAGAGTGACTTCATAAGATTTCTACGCATGGGTAACATTAATGGGACGACGCCATAACACTAAAAACGTGGTAATTCGTTAATCTTATGGAAACTTTAGCAGCCGACTTAACCACCCGGAAGTAAGTGACTTCAAAAATGACATCGGTGCAAAGGTTATAAACAGGCTAAAAAAAGTTTATCTTGGTGTAAGGAATATTTCTCTAAAAAACCCTTTATCTGAGGCTCTTAAGCCTAGTTTTTCTAGAATGCGGTAAACAGGACAGTCACGTGGTACCTGCAAGTTACCAGCAGAAACGCATATTCAAAGCATTTCTGCTGGTAACTTGTAGAAATGAGTGATACTGTCTAGAAAGGTACAGTATCACTCAAAGAACTAATCTCAGCTGTAAATCGCCGATTAGCAGTCCGCTGAAACAAAGAGGATGAAATAACTGGGTTTTCAGTCAGTTCTAAGCCTGACCTAAAACAGTGAAAAAAAAAAAAGAATTAGCCACTTTTAGTGAGTTTTTTCTTGAATTAACGGAGCATGTTTATTGTACTAGTCAGTGACACGAAGGAAAAACGAAACTTCACTGATTTCGTACGCCAAAATTTTGAATTTTCAGAAACTTTCCGCAACTTTATTGACTGTAAATTAGTTCTAAAAGTGTTAACGGAAAAATTCATATTCCTTCCGTATATTAACGGAAACTCCGCTCTCACTTTCTCCGTATCATTGGCAAAACTTAATACCTGGGGTTTAACAAGTTTCAGTATGTCGAAGTATTTGATTTTGAAGTTCTCTGGCGAGATCCGTATATGGCATGAATTTTGGTAACTGACAGATACTTTTCTTCCAGTTCGTGCATAAGCTGTTACGGTAAGGAATCTGGTATTTAAATTATTGCGCAGGTGACTATATCAGCCTGTAGAGTCTACAAAAGCTACACACCTATCGAGAGTAAGTTTTGTGAAATACCATAAAACAGTACACTGAATCTTCTCTTAAAGGTAACATTGTACGACAAAACTCTTTACAAATACTGCATATGCCGAATCTAAAGGTGTCGTGTTGATTACAAATCTGCTTGCTAAACTGTGAAACGGGTTACTTTAGAACTATGCCCAACAGCAGTGTATAGGCCTTCATTTTGGAATGTATATTTCGCCATAAGCAATTAGTTATTTTAAATTCTTCTGTAATTTGCTTGTACTACATCCCTTACTGTCCAACAGTAATCTGCTAGCATTTGAGGGCTCAATTTTACTTGAGCGGTTTTCTATAGTATGTACACATCATTCTCGACCATTATCAATCCACTGCTGGACGAAGGTCTCCCCAAGTTTCCTCCACAACGATCTGTCTGTCTTGTGACAGTCTCTTCAATGTTACTTCCGAATTTCATCCACCCATGTGGTCTTCTGGGTCTTTTCCTGTCCCTTGAAATCCAATCTAAAATTTCGGCTGTCCATCGATGATCTGTCCTTCTGGCAGTATTGCCATTTCAGGGATTTAACTCTGCACATGTCTTCCACTCTTGTCATTTTTGGGATCCAAGAGTTCCTCTTATCTCTCCTGGTTACACCAAGCTTGCACCTCTCCATGCTGCTTGGAGTTGTCTGCAGCCTTTGTATGTCGCTTTTAGTTAAGGTCCACGTCTCTGCACCATACGTAAGCACTGGAAGGATGCATTGATCAAACACTTTTCTTTTAAGACATAATGGCATATTGCTCTTGAAAATTATGCGGTTTCTTCCAAAAGCTCTCGAGGCAAGTTTCGTACGCCGATTAATTTCTTCATCAATGTGACCCTCACTTGATATCTACTGTCCAAGATAAACGTACGTGTCTCATCTCCAGCTTTTCTTCATCAATCGATGAATCTTAATTTCTTGTAAAAGCATTGAACATTTGTCTTAAAGTTCATCTTTAATCCCACTTCTTTACTCTTGTCAGCAAGTTCCTGGATCATACTCTGCAGCCCGGATGGGTAGTTTATTGCACATTTGCTTTCAAACATCAGATTGAAAAAAATTAGACAAATGGAATCGAAAGATAAACTAAGAGTATTTTAGATAGTTACTTTTTCAAATGACGCAGCGATTTTCCGCTAGAGGGCGTATACTTTCCCAATCACTCTTCTAAAACTCCTATTTGAAAATTTTTCCTTCAGAGGATACACCTCCTAATGGAAAATACTTCGCGTATAACTTCAAATTTTGGTAAAGAATACTTCGGCGTAAGTGTTAATTTTTCCTTCTGATGTATTTGCCATAAAATTTGAGCTTCTAAAATATAGATAGAAAAAATTCTTTCGTGGGCTGATGTCACTCACATCGATAAGCCTTTTTGGAATATTCTTAATATTCCAGTTTCTTTGCCAGGGGCGCAGATGTATCTTATTTTTGTCAATATCTACGAAGAGTCCGATCTGAAATTCCTTTGTTGGATAGTGTTTTCAGTGTGACATGTTTTACATATTTCAAAATTTTCAAGTAATTCATACTTTCCGCTAGGGGCGTAGAGTTAAATTCAATTTCCCCTTATCTCTGCTTCTAAATCCCAGATTTGAAAAATTCTGCACCAGATACAGCTCCTGATGTGAAATAGTTTGCACATAAATTTCTAATTTTTGTAAATCTTAATTTCCGCTTCTGAAGTATTTGCAGCAAAATGAACTAAATTCTAGATTAAACTTAGTTTGTAGACCTATACTACTCCTGTCGACAAACCTTTTTTTAGGAACATTTTCTTGAAATGCATGGTTTCTACGCCAGGGGCGTAGATGTATCTTATTTTTGTCAATCTCTACTTCTAAGTCAGATTTGAAAAATCCCTCCATTGGTTGGATAGTGTTTCAGATGCGAAATGTTCTCCCTATAAATTCAAAATTTTCAAGTAAATCCAACTTTCCGCTAGGGGCACAAGGTAAATTGAGTTTTCTGCGTTATTTCTGCTTCTAAAACTCAAATTTGGAAAATATATTTTCCACATAATTTCTAATGTTTGGTATATGGTTTGGCCACCAGGGCATAAGACTTCTGCTTCTGATACAATTGTAGCAAAATCTGGGCTTCTAAAATCTCTATTGGAAAAAAAATTGTTCGTAGACTAATCGTGGGTGTCTGGCTACGACCCCGAAACTAAGACCCATTCTTCAGCGGAAATTCCCTGACCCGAAAAGACTGAGCAATGTTAAGACTATGACTTTCAATCGTAAGCGAATTGTGCTTCACTAGTACGTTCGACCAGGCCAGTCAGTCAACAAGTCTTAATAAAACTACTGAATAACCAGTCCTTAGACTGAGTAACTGTCTCTCCATTCCTCTATCACTTTCTCTTAAAGTCATAGTATGTCCTAGCATTAGTGTCTTGGAGTAATTTTGCCACAAAACCATTCCCCGGCCGTCCTCTTGCGTTGAATTTTACCTTCCAAAAACTTTCAGAATCTCTCCTCCCTGGCGCAATGTGTCACATTCACAATTCAACATTTTGATTAGATTCCTGGGTTCCCCCACTCTCCAGGACCTCACTAGTCTTCCTATCGAGCCAGCTTATTCTCTCCATTCTTCTATAGCTCCATCTCAAATGCTTCTTGGTCAATGTTCATGTATCAGAACCGTAGAGCTACTGATCAAACATATGCCTTTAAAATTCTCTTCCTCAGTTTTAGATCTATATTTTTGATGTCAGTCTGATTATCTCTAAAAGCAGTTTTTGCAATCCCCAGTCTCGTTCTAATTTCCTCTCCACAACAAAGGCGTGTATATGTACATTTTTCAGACATCTGAGGTACACAGTTCGTTGCAAAACGCCGGCACTGCAAGAGTAACAACTCCAACATGCATCGCATAGGTGCACCAAGCCACCCTATTCACCACAGCTCGCTCACTGCGACTTCCCTAAAATAAAATACCACTTTAAAAGGGAAAAATAATTAAATATATTAAGGAAATGGAACAGAATACGACTAAGCAGCTTTCGCTATTTCAGATGACTTAACCCAGCTCAGTTTCCACTACCCAAAGCATTTTTAAGTCTAACTTCGTAATGGGACTACTTGGAAGGCTAACTTTCAAATCTGTCTTCTATACGTAATCCAGTCTGGATACGTCATTACAACTTACTGGACAGTATCTCTAACAAAAACTATCCGGTATGTCGCAAAGAGTTCTTAGTTCGGTTCATAATGGTGTTGAACATGCATTTCGAAGTCTTTACTCATTTACATCACAGCACGAAGTTTAACTGATTCTGTAATTAGTTAGGGACAAAACTAGTATAAAATTGAATTTCTTAGTCTATTTGCAATTAAGACTATTCCCACTTTGAGAAGGAAATCTCTTATCAGAATGACAACATACCAAATGGGGGGGGGGGGAGAAACCACCCTCGGCCCGGATGACGACGGCGTGATCTGAAAGGTAACCTGTATAAGTGTTCATTCGGATTTCAGAGCACAGAAATCCAGGAGATGAGGTAGTTGTAGGCCGGATCGTCCGTCAAATAGTTCCAAAAGTTCTCTATCGGGATTGAGGTCGGGAAATTTCGCCTTCCAAGGGCGAACAAGATATCGCTGTCGTGTTCCTGGAACCCGTGACGTGGCACGGCGCGTTGTCTGTTGGTAGACACAATCACCACCAGGGTAAACTTCCAGCATTAAGAGATCTATGTGACCGGCGAGGATGTACGAGTAGCCCTTGGCGTTCAGGAACTCGCCCAGCAGTCCCAGGCCATGGCAAGACTGCCTATACTTGATCGACAAGCGCAGTATCCTCAACCGCCCGTCACTTCTGTGGAGTGGAAACATCGATTCGTCGAAGGCAGCCTTGTCCCACTATCAAATGACTGTAGTTCCATGCGAACTGCAGGTGTCGTTGCCGATGGACCTGAGATAACATGGCTGCCTTGACGTAGCAGAGACCCAGGCGGTTTGCTCTGTTACCGGGAACATGTACCAGGGTGCCCCTGCTTTCATTTGCGTGGTCAATTGCTGTACTGTGGAAGAGAATGCAGTCTCCGTCAATCGACGGAGACTGGATTCTCTTCCAGAGTCTCTCCTTCAGGGGCTGCAGTTATGACGTCAGGAAGTACTATGCCAGCAGTACATTCTTCGTACACCCTTACTACAGAACCTCTTGAACAGCCCACCAAGTCGGATGCTTCCACCCTTCGCGCGGTAACCGATCGTTCCTTTTCGAACGTCCGTCAGATCACTACCTCTGCCCATTGCGCTCACGTGACGCACTATGGCTCATGTCCTGGCCGCTTATAGTTAATTTTTGTTACATGCTCTTAAAAGAAACTAAATTCATAAATGATTAGCATAAACTAACAGGAAAAAGGGCCAAAATGGTCTCTTCTATACTCCCCGTAGAAGAAACAGAACAGTCAGGCAATCAGAAGTTTTGCCAAACCTTTCCCTTTTACGCTCTCCAACCGTACGCTGAAGCGTATATGCTCCAGCTTCTTCCGTCGGCACGATAACTCACGTAAAAATGGTCCGATTTCGATTAAATTTTAGTATGTGGTAGGACCACCTGGGGACGAACCTTATTGAAAATGGGTGAAGTGGGTCAAAGGTCACGACATAAGAGCGGGATCCATTTAATTGCCCTTATGCGTCATAACTTGCGTAAATATGGTCCGATTTCGATGACATTTTGGTATGTGGTAGTGGACCACCTGGCGGCAAACCCTACTTAAAATGGGTGAACTGGGGTCAAAGGTCAGGACATAGGAGGGGAATGACTTCCATCGCCATTATGCGTCATAACTTACGTAAGAGCTTCGATTTAAATCTAAGCTTTTTTACGTATGTTGTAGGGGCCTGCCTGGGGACTACTTCTATTGAAAATGGGCGAAATGGGGTCAAAGGTTAGGACACAAAAGCGGGATCTATTCCATAGCCCTTATGCATCAGAACTTGCGTAAAAATCTTGGATTGCGACCAAACTTTATCATGTTATTTCGGAGGTATACCGAACCGGTTCCGTTGAATATGATCGAATGGGATCAAAGGTCAGGGCACAGGACCGAGATTTACTCCACAGCCATTATATTCTTATACTTGAGTGACAACTTGAATAATTTCTGGTATGTTGCAAAGCTTATTATGATGCATTGCATGATTTTACAAACTTGTTTAATTACTGAAGATAGTTTTTTAAATAAATTAAATTCAGGTTATTAGCTAAAGAATTCCAGTATTGAGAGCTTTGGTAATTTAAAGTAATTTATTCCGTACTTGAAAAAAAATAGGTTGTGTAATTGTAGTTTATTCCTTGTTTCATACGGATGTGTAGTAATGAGATCTGAACACAAATTATATTTAATTCGTTTGAACATAATTTTACCAAGATTAAAATAGCATAGTTGAGTGATAGTAAGTATATATCAGGATACTTTTGTTCTAAAATTCATTGAAGGTCTAGTATTAGGATGTGATTTGAGATCAACTAGTCTAATAAATTTGTTTTGTAGAATTTGTAATTTATTAATATTGTGTAGTGTAGTTTGTCCCCATGATAGTACTCGGTAATTAATGAGTTTGAAATAGTGTAATACAATGAGATCAATGTTTTAGTTATCAGTCAGGATATTACTTACTGTACCAATGTTTCTAGATAGTTTAATTAAAAGAAATTTTATATTCTTCTAATAAACTACCCAAAAACTCGGTTGTCGAACTTGTGACGCGTCTGAGCTGGTAATGATTCTGGGGTTCGTCATATTATACTGATGACCGTGTATTTATAAAGTACAGTAACAGGGAAAGTCATGCTCTGAAACTTGTATCCTTCCGCCTCGTGGACAACAGGTGTTTGTCTACCACTTTAGTTTTGCCGACCAACGTCGGGACAACATATCGCTTTTGTCACTATTCTAGTTCCCCTGATTGCCCAGATGTTGCGTGAGGTCAAAGGTAAAAAGGTTGAGCGCCTTGTCAAACTTGAAACAATGGTTTAAGGGTAAATTTCTTTCTGTAGAAATACAGCTTTAATGAATCTGAATATCAAAAGTGCTGAGGTGCGTATTCATGTTTAAGCAGGCTCCTGCCAAACTCTTGACCTGTCATTCCGCTGGAGACAAACTGGAACGTTATTGAACATGTTGCAAGTGGTTTTTCTCATAATACAAAGCGTAACGCAGAAAAGTTGCTTGGACTAGTTCTAAATTTTCTTCCAAAACATTTCCTGGAAGTGTTATGGCAATTTTAGTCCACAGATTGTGACACAAAACTTAATGCACATTCAATCTACACGAAACTTTGAATATCGGTTCAAATAAACTTCTATAAGTGGGCAGATCTTTAATTCTACAGGGTGTCAACAATGTCGTTACTCCTCCCTCTGTAATAAGAAATGTAAGTGAGCTATGTATCTGTTGAGGCATGCTTAAACATCCAGTGGATCCGTTTGGGCCTCTTCATTCTCGTGACAGAATAATTTTACGCTATGTTCTGTGGGACATTTTCCGAAGCAGTTGCGGGGTGATACAAGAGAAAGCACATCTCACTACTTAAGTTCATCAGTGGTTTGGTAGCGCTGCTGTGCAACAACCTCCTTTATGAAACCCCAAAGGGCATTATCACACGTTGAGAGATCTGGGCTTCGAGGTGGCCATTCAAGTGGAGCGGGCAGCACTGCCGAACCTCGGCCGATCCAACGATCCCGAAAGACCTCACTAAGGTATTCCCGAACAGCGATTGTGTAATGGGCGGGTGCCCCATCCTGTTGGAACCATACGTCATTCAGAACGCCAAGATTTCAAAGTTGACACAAACCAGTTTTGCTGCATGTCCAGATAAGTTGTCTGATTTCACTTGACCATCAAAGAAATGCGGTCCAAAACAGATGTCTACTGCAGCTCATATCATGACATGCGGAGGAAGATGTTCCAATTCTTCAACATAATGTGGGTTTTTCTTGGGCCAGAACACAACGTTCCGTGATCGACAGCTGCGGTATATCGCACATTCATCACTGAAAATGACCTTTCCACCTTTTGGGATTGTGGCAAATGTCTGAAGTATCATTGCACATGCATCCCGTCTGCGGTTTAAATCGATGTCCGATAACTCATGAACGAACATCGGGCGATATGCGTGCAAATTAAAGTCATTCTTAATGTGCTTATGCAGCGTCGATCGTGGTATTCAAAGCTCCGCTGATCGTTTGCGGAGAGACTTGGTCGGTGACCTAATAACTGATTCCTCGACCGCTTGACACTGTTACACTCTGGTCTTCAAGGTTTATCCTTGACGTTGCCTGCTTCGAAGAGTTTGTTCCCTCCGCAGAAGTCTGTTTTGGAGGGGCTTCTTTGTCGAATCGTTGTTGGAAATCTGCACGCACGTCACCAATTGTCTTCCGTGTGTGTGTGTGTGTGTGTACGTTCTTGTACCCAGACACTGACAATCCGCTGTTCCAGGGTGTCTTCACTGGTATCGCAAGGTTCCGGTACCTAATCTGTAAATAAACAAAATACAGACCATATACAACAGAAATATAGCTCACTTAAATTTCTTATTACAGGGGTAACATTGTGGACACACCTCTAGATTAGTATTGGAAATTTTTAGTTTAAACGGAAACGCAGGTTTTCCTCTGAAACTTCTTTTTTTCATTTCAGATTTCTAAAATGGCTGTGGCTCAGACTCTAACTTTATTCATCGCAGTTGTGATACCGGTAAGTTTTCTTATTTTGACAATTTCTGATCTTGTTTTGAAGCTACGTATCGAAAGTTTGTTTTTTCGCAAGTAATTTCTACTGAAACTTTCCTCAAGAACTAAACGTGTTTACACCTGTAACGCTACACTAATCTGCAAAAAATTACAGTAGGACAACTTCTAGAGATAAGATACAGACTATTTTAGTGTCTGACCCCCAGGTCTTAACCTTTTTTAACGACAATGACCCTAAAATCTAGTCACTCGAAATACCGTAACACCCGAACATGCCATTTCTTGTTTAGTAACATCTATGGGGACTAACTCCTCCTGAGGTCTTGCAAATTTAAAGAACAGTTAAGGGTCAGGAAATCTGACTCATTCTAGGCAAGAGTTTCGGGCGGCTACGGTCATTTGAATGTACGGGCGGTTATGGTTAAGGGGTTAAACAACTCTTAGAAATAGGAAGCTAGGAGATTTGGGCTAGAGTGCCCGATAGGAAAGTGACACTGAAGCGTGGTAGAAAGAGTAAAACCTTATTTATTACTAGGCCGGGGCCCGACGGCTTAGGGCCCATCCGACGCACGGTGGATATTTAATGGTTCGAGCGTTCGTACCTGCCTGGGAGATTTTCGCAGTGTGCGTCACGAAAGCTGACCACTATGCCACCCGCGGCCCCTTTTTAGAAATTTAGTATCAGTTGCTGTTAACGAATAGAATGTTCACAAATCTTGAACGACTTTCAATCTATCTTTAAAATAGAACATTTGGGAAATTTTGAGCCCTTTCTCTGGAGATTATGAACCCACATCTAGACCTTGTAAGATCCCCAGGGCACTTAAAAACTTGGCTGTGGTATCTTGTACCACTGCTTTCCATAATCCAATCACTGTTTCAAGTTTTTGCTTTCAGAAACTCTTAAAGGTGTGAAGGCACATTTGTGGTACATCAGGGGACTTTGAAGAAATATCAGCAAAAGGTGTAGACTTGGATCTGTCTTCAAGATAGATTTGGATGTATGAATGGTAGCCTTATCCTGATAGTCCTAAATAATGGTATTTTCTCTTTAAACGAGTTTGTACATTTTGGTAATATGTACAACGGCCGTTCAATGAACATTGTAATTTCACATAATGAGATATAGGTACAGCAAAATGTTACTTTCTCCAGGTATCGTCCCTCTGATGTGCAACGGTCTCTTCATCCTGTCCGCTTTCCGAAGCATGTGGCGAGGGCACTTTGTGGAAGCTGCTTTAGCGACCACTGACTAGCTTCAGTATCTATGAACGTTGCACCATGGAACTTTAGAATCAGAAATCGCATGGGGCGAGATCAGGACTGTAGGCAGGCTGTGGCATTGATTTCAAATACTGCATTCCGTAAGAATCTGAACACAAGCGGCCACATGTAGGAGGGGGTTACCGTGGAGTAGCGTCCACTTGCCCACCAATTCCAGTCGCTTAATCTATGTCGTTGCAGACATAGATTAAGTGACAGACTGAAATATAATTGACAGGTTTGTGGAGGAACTGCATGCAGGCTAGACCTTTTATGATAAAAGAAAATTAACTTTCCCGGTCGATTTGGTTTGGCAGACTCGTTTTTGGAGGAAGCCTGTGTTTCCAGACACTAGCTCCGTGTGGAAGTTGACATAGTGGACCCATGTTTCATCGGCAGTTATTACTGTGTTTAGAAAATTTGGATCCTTTGCAATCGCTTGTTTCCACTCGTGACACACCCCGAACTCTGGCTAAGAAGTGTTCTTCCGTTAGGTGAAGTACCATCTGGAACACACGATGCAGCAGTAATGTCTCGTAGAATACGAAATGCCGACTATTCTGAAATATTGACTACGCAATGTGTTCACACGTCCTTCGCCTATCTTGCAAGATTGCCCAAACAGTAACGAGGCTCCCGTAACACTTTCAGGTCTACCAGGTTTAAGAGCGAATTCTGCCTACACTCCCTTTTCTGAAATCATGGTACCATCTAAAGTTTCCTCTCCCAAACATTTATCTTTGTAAGCTTTCCTTAAATCAACTGTTTCTGAAGCAGTTTTACCCAAACGATAGTAAAAATCACAACGTATTTCACATCTTAACTCTGAATCACTCCTCCATAGCTGTATGGCGAAATGCAGACGTACCTTAAACTACTGCGCAATAACAAGAATCTTCTCCTACGGCTAATAACTGTTGCCGGCATGCGTCACGCAACAGTTAAATTGTTAACATTAAATTATACACTATCTACCAACAAGTAATTGGACACCTGTGATAGCAAAGGAAAACTAAGTTTATTCACCTTCAATAGTTGGTTGAGCATCCACGAGCGGCGATTACAGCTGCGCATACTTTCAACCAGGCGTTGTACGACTGCTAGCGGTATTTTCTCCCACTCGGCTTGGACAGGTCAATTCCTTCACAGATTTCGGACGGTGGAAGCACCCCTTAAGTTGACGCTCCAACTCGTCCCAGAGGTGCTCGATAGGGTTAAGGTCCAGGCTCTGAGCAGGCCAGTCCATTAGATTAACCCCATTGTCACCATACCAAGCCATGGTGGACCTCACATGACAGGGGCATTGTCATCCTGAAAGTAACATGGGTCCACCCCGTAAAACTTCCTACAACGTAGGAAGCGCATGGTCATCCAAAATGGTGCAGTAAGTATCTGCATTGTCTACCAGGAAGTGCGACCAAGTGTCCCGTGCCATACCAGGAGAAACGCCCCATAGCATAATTCCACCGCCGCCGAACTTCACAGTTGGCACACTACATTCCGGCGGGAGGCGTTCTCCAGGCAGACGCCAGACCCTGCCATCCGAACGGTAGAGAGTGAACCTTGATTCGTCGCTCCAGAGAACCTGTTTCCATTGTCTACGTTCCTTGCATCACGTCAGCCGAGCAGCGCTATTGGACTTGAAGATCAAAAGCTTGTGGGCGGCAGGACTTCCATGATAACCGAGCAGATGGGCTTCCTTACGAATGGTATTCATCGAAAGAACACTCCCGGATGCCTGTTGAAACTCCTCGCGGATGTGGCCCATCGATTTGGTGCGGTTCTTCAGAATTTCTCTGGCCAGCATCCGTCGGTCTCTAACTCCCAGTTTTGTGGGTCTGCCGGGTCGGGGCACATTCCGACAGTCACCTCATCTTCCACTTGCCAATCACGTAGGCCACTGTCTATTTTGGGTACTTCAACTAGCTGGATGTCACGTATGGATCGGCCATTTCTGTGATACCCCACGATTACACCTTTCTCGAAATCGGCGAGCTCCGAACTGCGTGGCATCTTGCATGCGACTGGTTGCGTTGTTTCCCCACACGATATTTAACGGCGGCGGCCGTGACGTGTATCAGGACCGCAGATATAGTCTATTGCAGTCGTGCCCAATTACTTATTGGTAGGTAGCGAAAAATCTTGTTTTTTTTAACCTCCCGCCATTCAATAGCTTACGGGGTGCTCTCACTAGATGGCATCTGAAAGCAGAATGCTTCTTGTATCCTCGAATTTAATCTGCTTCCATTGGCCAACGGCACTTCCAAACTTCGGGAACCTCATTTGCAGGTGGTAGGCCGGATTTTAGGAGCCTGATTAAGAGCCATGTGATATTTGGGGCTACGTAAAAGATGAAGTTTTTTCAGTCTACTCGCGACTATATCTGACCTGAAGATGCGTTTAACAAATGCCATTCAAACCAACGTTTAGATGCATCCCATGTAAAGGAAGAAATGGACTTCTGTGTAGATTTATGAAGAATGACAAGACAATCAGATTCGGCATTTGTAAGATGAAGAATGCAACTTGAGTTGCACAACTTGCAAAACAATTCCTGCTTAAGTACATGCTATTCTTAAAACCAATAATTTTGAACAGCCTTGTGTTTAACCTGTTTCGGCCAAGCATTTAAGTAACTTCTATCTGTAATTCATTTCATAGGAGTGGCTTTAAAGAATCGTCGGACAGTATTTCCAAACACCTGTCAGTTCGCGTGCCCATAGAATCGCGACCCGTGTAGCTTTCATGCATAAAAACTCCAATTGATTTAAAGGTTGTGCTCGTTCGCGTCTTTGGTTTGATCTCCAAACAGCACGTGTCCGTTTTTTGCCATGGGAACGGCTGCTGGCGGCGAGGAATGTTGGGGGGAAAACCCCCAGATGTTATGGTGTCGGGGAGAAAAAAGCTGTTCCAAAATAAAACTATCATAAGTTGTTGAACATGTAATCTTTTGTTTTGTATTTGCCAAAGTGTGAAACAGACTTCTACCTGTGTTACACTGCCGTGCAAAAATTAAGGAAGAGACTTTTTCGAATGTAACGTCGTGCAGAAGTGCTCCACATCGACTCAAATCATACCATAAGATCCGCAAGATGTAAGAATATGGGACAAGTGAGCAAAACCGTCCAAACAAAGAATCCAAAGCCACTTTATTGAAAAAGTAGCTTCGAGCACAACTGGACAGGCACGTTATGTGCCAGGCGGCTGCCAAGAAAAATTAGTCTTTAGTAGGGGATATGATTACCCTTGACTGCGTTGCAGGATTTAAGTCTGTCCATGCGGAGGACGAGGTTAACTTGACAAGGAGCTCTTGAGGCATCGCGGTCCATTCCTCTTGTAGCGCCAATCGCAGCTACGGAATCGTTGCTTCTGCTGACTTCCTGCCAAGCGTCTCCCGAGAAGGTCCCTCGCATGTTCGATTGGATTTAGGTCCATGGACCTTGCGGGACAATCCATGCGTTGAATATCTTCTCTGCGACAGCCACTATACGATGAGGTGTAGCGTTGTCGTCCTTGAAGAGGAACTCGGGACCCACAGAAGCACGTGAGGCAAGAGAACCTCTACAATGGCGGACACCAGTGACTGAACCTCCTTGGAAGATGTGGTCAGTACGGCTACTAAGCATGATACCGCCCCAAACGAGAACTCCGCCACTTCCAAACCGGTCCCTTTCGATGATGTTGGTGTGATTGAGTGTTCCCTGCTATCCAGATGTGTACACGTCCAGAATCGCTAGTCAGACTAAACATGCTCTCATCCGTAAAGAGAACTCTACCCCATTGGTGATGTGTCCAGTTCTTGTGTTCCTGGCACCACAGAAACCGCAGTCTCCTATGAGCAAGCGTTAATGGCACACACCGTACTGGTCGTCGTGCAAATAGACCACCTTTTGTGTAGCCTCCTGGCCTCGGTAAAACGCGATAACGGACGTAGAGTTGTGTGTTGCATGTGCCTTGCGATATCTCCCGATGTCTGTCGCCTGTAGGACAATGTACCGGTCGTCCGCCGCCGTGGTTGCTCGTAGACGACCACTGCTCAACTCTCAGGCAGCGCTGTTCCTGTCGTCTGAAAGCTCGTGAAACTATGCTGTGAGCGATCCCGAACTCCTGTCTCACTTAAATATCCCCAGTGACGCGACCTCGGGTGAAGTCGTCCAGATGTCGTCTACTGGATTGCCTGTTGGCCATATCACACGGTGGCAGCAGCTCGTCGTTCAAACCGATGTACACCGCGAAATAGCTCTCGCCGAATTCTTGAGCGTACACAGCCCGTGTGCTTTATACCATTCAGTCACTCTCCCTACGTCATGCTGCATATATGCGCATGCCCTACCGTACCGGACCCTGTATCTCCTGACTGACCTTTTGGTCCGCTGTTATGCTAATTTCTCCTCTTCGTCCTTAATTTTTGCACACCAGTTGGCGTGGAACTCTGAACACTATCTTAAAACACAGCGATTGGCCAATCTGAACATCACGCTCAGACTAATACAGCTGCGGACGTTGGAACACGCAAAGATATCCACCACTTTGTGGTTGCAATAGCTTTTAGAATCTAAAGGTTCTGTTTAGTGTCTTGCAAAATTTCTTAAAGGGTGACTACTAAATGAGCGACCTAACGGACCGTTCGAAAGACTGCCAATTCTTGAGGCAGGGTAGCTGCTGTGTTTAGCGTCTTGGATGCATACAGTGTTCGTGGCAAAACCTAGTCTGCGAAACAAGAGCGACGGGGGGGGGAATAACTATCCTGGCTGATAAACAGGATAGAATTAAAGATGGTTGTTACCCATATGACCCCTACGCCAAAAATTAGTGCGGAGCTCGATCTGAATCCCGAGTTATCAGTAAAAATATTTCGCAGGGAACAGCATAAACAAGATATTCCTGGCAGAGCTGCTATTGCGAAACCTCTGGTGATGCAAAGAGCATACGACGTGGACTTCCGATTAATGGAAGCATGTAATGTGGTCAGACTAATCCAAGTGCACATTATTTCTCGTGGCAGGACGGGTTTACGTGTGGAGAACACCATCGGAAGCATACAACCCAGACTGTCTGCTCCGAACAGTGCAGCATGGTGCTTCTCTCGTGTTAGAAGATCGTGGGGTTTTCAGCAAACCCCCTGATTACCTTGAAAGGGCGGATGACTGTCAGGTCGTACAAAAAAAAATTCTGGCAAAGTCCATCCAATAGCTCAGGCATTGTTTGTTGCAGGTAGTGCCACCTATCAAGATAACGCCCCAATTCAGAGCTCGTAATGTCCAATCATGGTACACTGCCGGTCAAATGCTAATTTCCACATTTTCCTGCCTTCCATTTTATGGTTGCTATCGTTGCTATTGTCATCAGTCCTTAGCAAAAGTGCGGGATACAGTAAGACGTGTTTTGCGTATGCAAATTTTGGATTGCCGAACTTGTTCGTGACGTCATTGCGCTGATAAGAGATATAAAGGATTTGACGCGTATTGACCGTTGTTGTTCAAACGCAAAGTTGAAAGGGAAAGAATCAATTGACGAACTTGCAATTTTCAGTATGTCTTCCCGATATCACCTAGATGATTTTACGCGTGGCCGTATTATTAGCAAGATTGAAGAAGGGCGAAAAATAACAGATGTTGCCAGGGAGTTCGACGTCAGCCACAGTGTTGTTTCAAGGCTTTGGAAATCATTTCAAACAAATGGAGAGTGTAGCAAACGTCACGGGAGGTCGTGTTCGCAGTACGACACCTGCAGAAGATCTGTACATAGTGCTATCAACAAAAAGACCGGCACAGCTAGTGAGGTAGCAAATCAGTTTATGGCTGCTACTGGCAAACGGATCTCCCGAAAAACTGCCGCCAGACGGTTTGCATGGAGGACTATACGCCCGCCGTCCTGTTGTGTGCATCCCATTGTCCAGACGTCACCGTACCGCCCGTTTTCAATGGTGCCATCAACATCTCAATTGGACTGATAACGACTGGTCTGCTGCTCTCCTCAGATGAGAGTAGATAGTCTATCGTCTGATTTTCGACGACAACTGATCTGGCGTGATAGTGGTACTGCATATTGTCCAGCAAACATACAGGATATCCGACATGTAGTGTCATGGTATGGGCTGGCATGATCAATGGCCGTACGTCCCTCTATGTGCTTCCAACTGGGACTATGACTGGCCAACGATACATTAATGATGTTCTGCTACCTCATGTTCGCATGTTCCGTGGTGCTGTCGGTGATAGATTCATTTTCATGGACGACAACGCAACATGTCATCGAACAGTCGCTGTCCAGTAGTGTCTTGAGAGCCTCGTATGGCCAGCACGTTCTCCAGATGTGAATCCCATTGAAAATGTGTGGGATTCAGCTTTGGGGAAGGAGTCTTGCTGGTCGCCAATGCCCTCCAATAAACAAGACACCCTCATCGGTGCACTGACAGAGGAATGGGATAAATTACCCCAACAGCTGCTTGATAATGTTGTGCAAAGCATGACACGACGTGTGGAATCTTGCATCGCCCTCCATGGTGGCCATATCCCGTATTGACATCTTACGCCGGAACGCCTGCGGACGGTAATTGCATTTTTTTCACGTTTATGTATTCTGCACAAAATGGCCTGTTTGTCCCTTGAACACGTTCCAAAGCCTTCTGGATTTCAGAGCACAATAAATTTTCTTTCTTGTAATGTCCTGGCATTCTGACATTATTTTATTTAACTTGGCATCCAACCACACGTACTTTTTATGCGCTATATAGCCGTTTATGATCCGTCCTTAGCAATTGTCCAGCAGTGTATAAGGAACATTAACTTCCACAGCTTCCTTGGCATCCTCAATCACTACTTTATGGAGCCACTGTTGTCTGTTGGGAAACAGTTATCCAGCCATCCTCCATTTCGAGGACCTGAAGCAGGTTGTGCATAAAGAATGGTGTAACATCTCGCTAAACACCATACAGGAGTTGTATGGTGTCCATTCAAAGGATTCAGGTGATTTTGAATGCCCAAAGTAGTCTTACATACTATTGGGTACATTAGCTTTTCCTAAGTGTTTCCATTATTCTGTCTAAACATGTAGTTGCAATGCTTCTGCATATACACATCTTTAGTTTGGTTGCAATTTATTACGTACTTCGGCATACAAACTCTCCCCCAAAAAATTAGGTGTGCAGCTTAATTCTCTTCCACAGGCACGACACGTCGACAGCAGATTATAGCAAATCTAATACGTACCTAATTAGGGAAATCTGTCGTGTTGGAGCCATCAGTCAGGGAACTGCCGAATGCCACGCTGGAAGAGTGCTGTTTCGGGTTGAGTCAGAAATACTAGTGTGGACCTCTTCGACAGAAGTGAATATCACTCTGGTGATATTGCAGGGAGCGAAAGAGATGATAATCCAACGGGGCGAAGTCTGGAGAATACACCGGGTGGGACAATCTCTCTTCTCAGATCGGTGATTGTGTTTGAAGTAGTTTTCGCGGTGTGAGAACGCGTTATCCTGAAGCAACAAGACAGACCTTCTGCCCTTGCCGGTGTATGACCTTTTCGCGTCCATTATGTCACTCACACGAATGAGCTGCTGACAATAACACTCGGCTTTGACAGTTTCACGAGGTTTGAGCAACTCGTAGTGTACCTCACCGCGCTGATCCCACCATATGCACAGCAACAATTTCCTGGCATGGATATTCGGTTTGGCGATACTGGTGGTAGGCTGTCCTGAATAAACCCACGATTTGCGCCGCATAGGATTATCGTAGAGGATCCACTTATGTGTTCATCTGGTTGAGGAAATCCTTTAAATCTGGAGAGCAAGGTTACGGCAACATCGTAGCGCCTAGACTTGTTCGCAGCTGTAAGTTGGTGGGGCACCCAACTTCCCTCCTCGTTAATCAGTCCAAGCTTGTGCAGGCGTTTCACAATGGCTTGCCGAGCTCTGACTGTGACAGGAATCCGCGTCCAACAGTTGTTCCTCGTCGCCAATTTTCTGTGGCTGTCCCGGACGTTCTGGGTCACGGAGATCGAAATTTACCTGCTTGGAACCACTTCCTACACGTACTACAGAACACGGCAGCTTCGCCCAAAGCAGCACAAATAATTTGCTGGGCTTCCGTGGAAATTTCTTTTCAGCTGAAACGCGAACAGGAGGCAATGCCTCAAATGTTGCTTCTCTAACGCCATTGCTTTCAACGATCGTCCCTTCTGTCATTACAGCTGTGAGCGGTTGCGTGGAAAGCTGTTAAATTGCACTGCAATCTTCCATTATCGCAGTTATAACTGCATTTGCCTACGTTCCATGATAGCTTGCTGTTAGGGGAAGAGAATCAATTTGCACACCTAATACGTACCTACTTAAAATTGGGACTAGCAATCAAGAAAACTCGGTGCGTACCTCTGTATTACGTGCCTGTTCGCCTGGCGATGCCGGCGCGACGTTGTATTCTAATATCGAAGTGGGAGTGTCTTTCCGAAACAAACGTTCGCACTTCATCCCAAATTTTGTGCACCGTTATATAACCTACCAGAGAAAACAGATTATGGCCCTGAAAAAAGATGGTTCTGTAACAAGAAATAGAGGCGAAATTTTGACAAGAGTGAAAGATTTCTACTCCAAATTATATGAAAGGGATGATACATGTACTCCAGACATCATGAAAGATACCAGAGTTCTTCCAGTCCTTCCAGCAGAAGTTGCACATGCAATCAAGAACATGAAGCGAGAAAAAGCTCCAGGAGAAGATGGAATTACTGTAGACATCATACAAGAAGCAAGTGGAGAAATCGAAACAGTACTCGCCCAAATTTTCACTCGATGCCTTAATGAAGGGAAAGATTCCTGAGGATTGGAACAACGCTACAATGATCCTGCTACATAAGAAAGGTGACATTGAGGATCTCGGAAACTACAGACCTATCAGCCTCCTATCAGTAGTTTATAAAATCTTCACTAAAGTTCTTCCACACCACTTGAACGTGACACTGGACATGGCTCAACAGAGAGAACAAGCTGGATTCAGGAGTGGCTACAGCTCTATAGATCATATCCACGTACTGAGAGAACTAATTGAAAGAGCGAGGGAAATATGAACTTCCATTGTGCATGGCTTTTATCGATTATGAAAAAGCCCTTTGATTCGGTGAAACCATCAGCAGTTACAATGGCTCTGAAATCCTGCGGTATTGAAGATGCATACATTAATATTAATAACATCTATGAAAATGCAAGTGCAAAGATTCGGCTGTTTGAAAATACAACGCACATAAAAATTGGAAAGGGAGTGAGACAAGGTGACACCATATCTCCGAAGCTCTTTAATGCCACATTGGAAAATGTCTTTCAATCACTGAACTGGGAAAACAAAGGGATAAAGATTAATGGAGATTATCTAACCCACCTTCGTTTTTCTGATGACGTAGTCATTTTTGCAACTAGCCCATCAGAGCTGCAGAGTATGATCCAGGAACTTGCTGACGAGTAAAGAGGTGGGATTGAAAATGAACTTTCAGAAGACAAAAGTGATGTTCAATGCTTTTCAAGAAATGATTTCTCGATTGATGGAGAAAAGCTGGAGATAACAGACACGTACGTTTATCTTGGACAGCCGATATAAAGTGAGGGTCACATTGATGAAGAAATTAATCGGCGTACAAAACTTGTCTTAAAAGAAAAGTGTTTGATCAATGCATCCTTCCAGTGCTTACGTATGGTGCAGAGACGCGGACCTTAACTAAACGAGACATACAAAGGCTGCAGACAACTCAATGAGCATGGAGAGGTGCATGCTTGGTGTAACCAGGAGAGATAAGAGGAACTCGTGGATCAGAAAAATGACAAGACATCATGATCAGAGTTAAATCCCTGAAATGACAATGGGCTGGATATACGTCCAGAAGGACGGACCATCAATGGACAGCCGAAATTTTAGATTGGATTCCAAGGGACAGGAAAAGACCCAGAAGACCACATGGGAGATGGGTGGATGAAATTCGAAAGTATGCAGGAGTGACATGGAGACTTGCACAAGACAGACCGTTGTGGAGGAAACTCGGAGGCCTTCGTCCAGCAGTGGATTGATAATGGTTTAAAATTATGAATATAACCTACGTCCATCGGGAAGAAATAAGCTTCAGAATGGCGAACTTTCAAAATCTGTTTTAATACAAGGGTGAGTCTAAAGTTTTGCAGTATTTGGATCGCTTTGTCTTCATACATAGCTTTACGACGAAAGCTGACTAGCATTCAAAGTATTAGCCATCTGCCAGTTAAATTCCGCGGCGGTACCAGTTGTCCTTAGAGGCGAAAAACTCCTTCACCACAGCTGCCACCTTGTTGAAATGCCACCTTAAACCTCTCCGGAGTGGGCGTTCAGAAAAGGTAGGGCCACTAGTTGTGTGACATTAACGTTTGGCTGTCCAAGTGCCTGTAATTAACCCCAAAGGGGATCTGGCATCGTAGGCAATTGCACACAATGACGCCAGTCCTTCTGGACAAGTGTCGCTCGACAAACTGCTCGTCTTGGCGCTCATGACTGTTCCTCCATACATATTTCATGGTTGTCTCTTCCAAGACAACTGGGACTCTTCTCTGGAGATCACCCGCTGCCATTCAGTGGCTCCACGAGTCTGGCACACCACCGCAGTCTCAGACGTGGCACGCCACTGCAGTTCTACGTCGTGCCAGTCTGCTAATGGTGATGGCACTAATCTGAAGGTACGTGGAGAGCGGCACTAATCTTAAGGCTCTAAGAGACCCGCCATCTTGTGTTGTGCCTTCTGTTAAGCAACGGACAAGCGTATTTCATAAATTGCTCGGGCAATTTTGCACATTTTGGAACACAGTTTGTGGCTAACGCAAGATATATGATAGAGTTCCCTGGTTTCAGATTTTTCATTTTCGACCATTTAAGTATTTTTATTAATTAATAAAACTATGGAAGACTCCTTGGTACGACTTTCGCTGCAGATAAAAGGGAAAGGTCAATAAAAATTCTGAAACCAGGGAACTCTTTATTTATCATATCTTGCGTTAGCCACAAACGGTGTTCCAAGATATGCAAAATTGCCGGAGCAATTTGTAAAATACGCCTGCCCGTTGGTTAACAAGGCGGCAATACAAGATGGCGGGTCTCGTAGAGCCTTAAGGTACGTGGAGAGCGATGTTCGCTGAATATCGGCAATCTTGGCTGTTGGATCACTCCGCGCATGCGTGACTGTCTGTTCAGTCTCCGTTGGTTAGGCAGGAAGTGTTCCCAGACCCTTCCTCTGCAGAGTGCCTTGTTCTATCCACAACACGGCGATAAGATCGTCCCGCTTCGCGGAGCTCGACGATGTGGCCCTTCTAACTCCTCCAAATGCTAGATCTGCTTCCGAAAGTCTGAGGCATACTTGCAAAAGAGGCAACCAATAAAACAGCGCGAGTCCGTGGCAAGCACGCGCAACAGGACTACCTTTTATATAGCCGGTCGGGCACACCGCTACGACCTCGCTGGTGTCGCAAGTGCGGTTGAACGTGATACTTGACTCATTTGCATGTCTCGCGATGTCAGTTTCATTCCTGTGTTGCTTCCTTCTGTGTGCAACTAGGTTTTCGACGATGAGCGTATAATTTAGTGTCTTATCGTATGAATATTCAGAAATTGAAAGCAATTCAAATGTTACGGTATGATATCTGGTCTATTAGGAGTACATGTCTACCGGGGAAAAGTTTGTTTTGAGTGTACGGTGGTTCTAATGTTGTGCCCATTGTTAGAACTGGAAGTGCTTCAACATAAGAGGTAGAAAATTGTTTAAACCTAATTAATTTTTTACTGAAATATCTTCTCTTGCAGGTTTTCGCCGTCAACTTTACCACTCCCTCGATTACGTGGAGCACAACTGCAGGAAAAGAACTGACTACTTCTGTAGAAGTCAATGCAACAAGTCCTGACTTCAGCAATACAACAGAGGTAACTGTATTAGAAGGAAATGGAACCACAACTGATAAAGGGGATCTCGTTGAAGGGAGCGAGCGCTACACTTTCGTGAAAGATACCACTCTTCCGACCCGCACAGTCTCCACATCTGAAGCTAGCACAACAGGAGGAATAAACGTGTCTAGCACTACCACTGAGCATCCGAAAGGAGCTTCCGGGAAAATTGAAGGAGTTCCAGTGCTCATTATCGCTACAGCTCTTTATTTGTTCACTGGTTTAGAGAAATACTAAATTTTATATGCACACTGTTCCATTAACTTATTGTTAAAGTTTACTTTGTAAATAATTCTCCATTAAAACTTCATTTTTTTGAAACAAAGCTTTAAATGTCTTAATTGTAGCTGAGCCAAAAATTCATTATACTGGACATTACTGGTCAAATTAGTTTTTATTCTGGTAGCACCTTCTTTTTGGTCCCCTGTTTTTCCATTGAAATTATTTGCTGTTAAATCAAAACTAAAACCTCACTTCCAAGCTTTGTTTAGTCTGTTCGGTTGAAATTGAAGAAACTTATCCTTCATACTTAATGCGATACAGTTTCGGCAAGGACAAAGAAACAACTCAGACTAAGGAAATTCTGTTAATGGGTTAACTGTTAATGGGTTAACTGTTAATGGGTTAACTGTTAATGGGTTAACTGTTAATGGGTTAACTGTTAATGGGTTAACTGTTAATGGGTTAACTGTTAATGGGTTAACTGTTAATGGGTTAACTGTTAATGGGTTAACTGTTAATGGGTTAACTGTTAATGGGTTAACTGTTAATGGGTTAACTGTTAATGGGTTAACTGTTAATGGGTTAACTGTTAATGGGTTAACTGTTAATGGGTTAACTGTTAATGGGTTAACTGTTAATGGGTTAACTGTTAATGGGTTAACTGTTAATGGGTTAACTGTTAATGGGTTAACTGTTAATGGGTTAACTGTTAATGGGTTAACTGTTAATGGGTTAACTGTTAATGGGTTAACTGTTAATGGGTTAACTGTTAATGGGTTAACTGTTAATGGGTTAACTGTTAATGGGTTAACTGTTAATGGGTTAACTGTTAATGGGTTAACTGTTAATGGGTTAACTGTTAATGGGTTAACTGTTAATGGGTTAACTGTTAATGGGTTAACTGTTAATGGGTTAACTGTTAATGGGTTAACTGTTAATGGGTTAACTGTTAATGGGTTAACTGTTAATGGGTTAACTGTTAATGGGTTAACTGTTAATGGGTTAACTGTTAATGGGTTAACTGTTAATGGGTTAACTGTTAATGGGTTAACTGTTAATGGGTTAACTGTTAATGGGTTAACTGTTAATGGGTTAACTGTTAATGGGTTAACTGTTAATGGGTTAACTGTTAATGGGTTAACTGTTAATGGGTTAACTGTTAATGGGTTAACTGTTAATGGGTTAACTGTTAATGGGTTAACTGTTAATGGGTTAACTGTTAATGGGTTAACTGTTAATGGGTTAACTGTTAATGGGTTAACTGTTAATGGGTTAACTGTTAATGGGTTAACTGTTAATGGGTTAACTGTTAATGGGTTAACTGTTAATGGGTTAACTGTTAATGGGTTAACTGTTAATGGGTTAACTGTTAATGGGTTAACTGTTAATGGGTTAACTGTTAATGGGTTAACTGTTAATGGGTTAACTGTTAATGGGTTAACTGTTAATGGGTTAACTGTTAATGGGTTAACTGTTAATGGGTTAACTGTTAATGGGTTAACTGTTAATGGGTTAACTGTTAATGGGTTAACTGTTAATGGGTTAACTGTTAATGGGTTAACTGTTAATGGGTTAACTGTTAATGGGTTAACTGTTAATGGGTTAACTGTTAATGGGTTAACTGTTAATGGGTTAACTGTTAATGGGTTAACTGTTAATGGGTTAACTGTTAATGGGTTAACTGTTAATGGGTTAACTGTTAATGGGTTAACTGTTAATGGGTTAACTGTTAATGGGTTAACTGTTAATGGGTTAACTGTTAATGGGTTAACTGTTAATGGGTTAACTGTTAATGGGTTAACTGTTAATGGGTTAACTGTTAATGGGTTAACTGTTAATGGGTTAACTGTTAATGGGTTAACTGTTAATGGGTTAACTGTTAATGGGTTAACTGTTAATGGGTTAACTGTTAATGGGTTAACTGTTAATGGGTTAACTGTTAATGGGTTAACTGTTAATGGGTTAACTGTTAATGGGTTAACTGTTAATGGGTTAACTGTTAATGGGTTAACTGTTAATGGGTTAACTGTTAATGGGTTAACTGTTAATGGGTTAACTGTTAATGGGTTAACTGTTAATGGGTTAACTGTTAATGGGTTAACTGTTAATGGGTTAACTGTTAATGGGTTAACTGTTAATGGGTTAACTGTTAATGGGTTAACTGTTAATGGGTTAACTGTTAATGGGTTAACTGTTAATGGGTTAACTGTTAATGGGTTAACTGTTAATGGGTTAACTGTTAATGGGTTAACTGTTAATGGGTTTGAGCAAAAGTAGTGAATCACTTGCAGTGTTTTTAACTATTTACCTGTAGCTACTTCTGCTAACATGAACCACAAACTAAGAGTCAAATTTATCCAATACTTAAGTTTATAGCAATAGTCTCTGTAATTCATAAGGAACGACATTTAAATACAGAAAAATGAAGTAAAATTATGAAAGGTACCTAACATTTTTGCTCAGACTTCAGCTTTGCACTTTGATGGCATACTGTGTACAAGGTTTTGTGAAAGATTGGGTTGAACAATAAGATTCAAATTTCTGAATTACATCTTCAATTAGTTGAATTTTGGTTGACTTCTCTGGTAGTAAATACATTTTGATCCCCAAATGTTCGATCGGGTGTAAGTCCGGTGACTGGTGGCCAATGAAGATTCTGAGGACTTCCCTGAAACAGTTTCACTAGTTCAGCACAATGACTGAGCATTTTTATCCTAAAATAAAATTGCAGTCTTGTAGATGATGGTAGCATCTTGTTTTCTAATATCTGATGTATTTCTGGGTAGTTACCGTACCATCGATAACGTGGAGGTTCTCAACACCATGGGCACCACATGCAGCTGACAACCACGGCCTTCACTGGATGCGTAACAGTAGTGACTAAGAAACTTGGATGGAATTCATGCTTGAATCTCCTTATGTAGGCAGTGTTTGTCATTAAAGAGAAATCCAGATTGTTCACTGAAAAGAACATTATCCCATTGGTTGGTTGTCCATGATACACAGTGAGTCAAATAATTTTTAAGACTGGGTCTGTAAAATGAAATAGAAACAAGAAATTATAATTTGTTTTGGTTTGTTATTCAAAATAAGTCCCTCCGGCTTCAATACACTTGTTACAGCGATTTAATAATGATTCGAATGCCTGTTCCAGTTCACTTTGCGGAATTGCCTCCAAAGCACGCGTCGAAGCTGTTTCTATGGTCGAAATGTCATCAAAATAACACCCTTTTAACGTCAGTTTAAGTTCTGGGAACAAAAAAGTCGCAGGGTACTAAATCAGGCGAATACGGTGGATGATTCAACGCACACGTTATTTTTCGCCAAAAATCTACGAACAAGAAGTGAGGTGTGACTGGGTGCATTATCGTGCAACAAACACCAACTGTTTTTCGATATTCTGGACGAATGCGACTAATTCTGCCCCATCAAACTCCTCAAAACATTTAAATAAAACTCTCCAGTAATTGTTTGTCCACTTGGAACAAATTCCTTGCGAATACTATCGAAGAATGTAATGAGCATTGTTTTGATTTTCGATGGAACTTTTTTTGGCTTGTGAGTTTTTTGACTTCCATTCCGCACTTTGTCGCTTTGTTTTAGGGTCCTATTGAAAGCACCATGTTTCATCACCTGTAACAATCGATTTTAAGAAGTTTGGATCATTTTCAGCGGCTGAAATGATGTCTCTGCAATGTGCACTTCTCCTTGATTTTTATTCATTGGTTAACGTGTGTTAAACAAATTTAGCACAGACTTTTGTTTTGCCCAAATCTTCATGCAGGATGGTTCGAATCGTTTCTTTGTTGATGTTTAAAGACTCTTCCATCATTCTTAGTGACGCACATCGATTGTTTGTCACAAAATCACGCACTTTTTCAATAATCTCAGGTGTCCTAGATGAACTTGGTCTTCCGGTATGCTTATCATCTTCTAGCGTCCAAAAAACGTTTGTGCCACAGGAAAACATTTGATCTACTTAAACAAAACTCACCGTAAACTTGTTTCATCATTTGGTACGTTTCTGAGGCACTTTTACCAAGTTTTGCGTTAAATTTAATAACAGCCCTTTGTTCCATTTTAATAATTGAACATGAAAAAAATGAACGGCACTTTCGTTTGAGTTACTTTAACAACTGCGCAGTACTTTTGGCAGAAAGCAAGCAGATGGTCACGGTTTATAACTCATTCGCGATTACACTGGTGGCGCCACCGTAGGCTGAAATCTAGCGCCAGTCTTAAAAATTCTTTGACGCACTGTGTATGTACTGTTTTGCCCACTGAAGTCTACGCTGTTTTCAATTTGCAGTTACGTGGCTGCAAAGGTAGGCGTAAATCACTGTTAAGTATTAGTGAAGCAGTCTCCTCCTCTTAACAGTAAAATCAGTCACCTCAGACGAGAATCGCGGGTAGCCTAGTAGTCAACGTTCGAGACTGCCACGGAAATGACTTCAGGTTCGATCCCGGAAGGTACGAACGCTCGAACCACTAAATGTGCGTCGGATGAGCACGTTAAACCGTCGGGGCCCTGGGTGCTACCCCCACCCCCGGTAATAAGTTTTCCTCCCCCTTTCTACCTCGCTTCCGTGTCACTTTCCTATCTGGCACTCTAGCCCAAATCTCCTAGCTTCCTATTTCTAAGGGTCGTTTAAGACCTGAAGTCACACTCCCAAAGATCCTGTACGTATGATTTGATAACTTCAGACCATCTTTGAAGCAATTCAGGTGAACTGAGCTTGTCTTCCAGGCTTAACTTTCTGAGCACTGTCTGGTTGTAGTGGATCTGGGCCCTTCCACTGCGACGCATATTTTTAATATCAGCAGTGTCTTTTAATTTCTTCACTAGCCTAATAACTGTAGATTGGTCATAGCCCACTCTTTGACATTTGCATTGAATATCCCTCTTAATGCAGAACTATTTTTACTGTCCGCTGTTTTGACAATTATTGAGAATGTACACAAATTTTACCCTAATAACAAGCTGCCTCTAGTAGCTCTGCTTCAACCTTTAAAAAAGGCTAGATTATTATGCAGCCAATCGTGTAAAAGCATGACTGGCTGTAACAACTGATACACCCGCCCCCGGTGGCGCAGTGGTCTTAGCGATGGCCTCTGATCATTCGTCCGAAAGGGGTCCGGGTTCGAATCCCGGTGAGGCATGGATGTTGTGTTTGTCTTTCTGCGCTGGCTCTCTCCCTTCCCTGGAACCAGTGACCCTAAATTAGGGACTGGCGACTGCTTATAGCCCGTTGAGTTGCACACGGTGGTCGTTAAACCTCCAATCAAAAAAAAAAAAAAAGTGATACAGCTTACGTGAATTTTAATATGACAAACACCATATTGTCATCTTAAAAACAGCAGTAGTTGTGAAATTTAATGGAGATTTCAAAGTTTTTTTTTGTTTTTTTTGATTGGAGGTTTAACGACCACCGTGAGCAACTCAATGGGCTATAAGCAGTCGCCCGTCCCTAATTTAGGGTCACTGGTTAGAGGGAAGAGAGAGAGACAGTGTCGTAAGACAAACACAACATCCATGAGTCACCGGGATTCGAACCCGGACCCCTTACGGACGAATGATCAGAGGCCATCGCTTAGACCACTGCGCCACCGGGGCGGCGCAAAGTTTTCCTGCGTCTGACATGTAAACTATGAAAATTAGTTTAAAAAGTTAAAAATTCAGTTTTTGCATGTGATTCAGTACTTCTGCACTATCATTCATGTATAGGCCGCCCCAGTGACGCAGTGGTCTAAGCGATGGCCTCTGATCATTCGTCCGAAAGGGGTCCGGGCTCGAATCCCGGCGAGGCATGGATGTTGTGTTTGTCTTTCTGCGCTGGCTCTCTCCCTTCCCTGGAACCAGTGGCCCTAAATTAGGGACGGGCGACTGCTTATAGCCCATTGAGTTGCTCACGGTGGTCGTTAAACCTCCAATAAAAAAAAACTGAGACAGCTTTCGTGAATTTCAATATGTCAAACCCCATATTGTCATCTTAAAAACAGCAGTAGTTGTGAAATTTAATGGAGATTTCAAAGTTTTCCTGCGTCTGACATGTAAACTATGAAAATTAGTTTAAAAAGTTAAAAATTCAGTTTTTGCATGTGATTCAGTACTTCTGCACTATCATTCATGTATAGGCCGCCCCAGTGGTCTAAGCGATGGCCTCTGATCATTCGTCCTGCAGCCCCGGTGGCGCAGTGGTCTAAGGCGTTGGCCTCTGGTCATTCGTCCGTAAGGGGTCCGGGTTCGAATTCCGGTCAGGCATGGATGTTGTGTTTGTCTTACGGCACTGGCTCTCTCCCTTCCCTGGAACCAGTGACCCTAAATTAGGGACGGGCGACTGCTTATAGCCCATTGAGTTGCTCACGGTGGTCGTTAGAAATCCAATAAAAAAAAATTCCATCGTCCTTATGCGTCATAACTTACGTAAAAAGGCTTCGAGTGCGACAAAGCTTCATGTTCCGGAGATGTATTGAACCAGTTCTGTTTAATATAATCGAAATGGGGTCAGGGCACAGGAGCGGGATTTATTTCAGCCATTATCCTCATAACTTCAGCAATTATTTCTGGTATGTTGGAAAGCGTATCATAATCAATGCATTGCATGATTTTACTACTTTGTTACGAAAGTTACGGCTCATAAAGGGTGATGGAATGGATATCGCTCCTTTGTCCTGACCTCTGACCCCACTTCACTGATTTTCAATAGGGTTCGTCCCCTGTGGTCCCCTACCATATACTTAAATTTCATCGAAGTCGAACCATTTTTACGTGAGTTACCATGCTGGCAGACGGACAAAGATGGAGCATATACGCTTCTTTAACTTACAGCTGAGCGCAAACTAGAGTAAGACATTCGTGTTAATAACTTTCTAAGATAGTACCTACAGGGGTTAGACGGAATGTAAATATCTGGGAAAGCTTTACGCATACCTAATAGGGTGTGAGACCCCCTTTTGGCATTCATAACCGTCTGAATCCTCCTTGGAATGGACGCATTCAAATCCTGGAGGGTGGTTAGTGGGATGTTACACCATTCTTCATGCACAAACTGCTCCAGGACATTGAGAGATGCAAATTAACGGGATCTTTTTGTTTTCCAACGTAGACCACAGTGCTTTAAGTCTGGTGATGGAGGCCAAGGAAGGGGTGAAAGTTCATCCTTGTGTTCCTCAAACCATGATTGGACATTACGAGCTCTTTAAATTGGGGCGTTATAATCTTGATAGACGGCAACCTCTGCAGGAAACAATGCTTCAGCTATTAGAGTGACTTGGTCAACCAAAATGGTTTCACACCCCTGCCAGTTATCCGGCCATTCAAGGTGATCCGGGGCCCTACTGAACACCACGATATGACCGCCAAGAACATAACGGAACTTCTCCCATGCTGCACTGTTGCGAGTAGACAGTCCGGGTTTTACGCTTACGACGCTGTTCTCGACATGTAAACACGTCCAGCAGTGGGAAATACACTGAAGAGCAATTGAATTAGAGATACCTGTCTAGTAACATGTAGCACCACCTTTCGCCCTAATGACGGCGGCGATTCGTCTCGGCATGGACTCGACAAGACACCGGAAGCGTTGGATCCACGACCCCTGAACAAGCTCCCACAACTCACGAAGATTTGATGTACAGTGAAGAGCAATTGAATTAGAGATACCTGTCTAGTAACGTGTAGCACCACCTTTCGTCCTGATGACGGCGCCGATTCGTCTCGGCGTGGACTCGACAAGACACCGGAAGCGTTGGGAAGCCATACGGATCCACGACCCCTGAACAAGCTCCCACAACTCACGAAGATTTGATGTACACTGAAGAGCAATTGAATTAGAGATACCTGTCTAGTAACGTGTAGCACCACCTTTCGTCCTGATGACGGCGGCGATTCGTCTCGGCATGGACTCGACAAGACACCGGAAGCGTTGGAAAGCCATACGGATCCACGACCCCTGAACAAGCTCCCATAGCCGCCCCGGTGGCGCAGTCGTCTAAGCGATGGCCTCTGATCATTCGTCCGAACGGGGTCCGGGTTCGAATCCCGGTGAGGCATGGGTGTTGTGTTTGTCTTACGGCACTGGCTCTCTCCCTTCCCTGGAACCAGTGATCCTAAATTAGGGACGGGCAGGCGACTGCTTATAGCCCATTGAGTTGCTCACGGTGGTCGTTAAACCTCCAATCCAAAAAAAAAAAAAAAACAAGCTCCCATAGTTAACGAAGATTTCATGGAGGGGGGTCATCTCTCTCGATGGCATCCCAGATGTTCTCGGTCAGGTGACTTAGCTGGCCAAGGAAGCGAGGTCACGTCGGTGGAGAGTTAATCCAACCATTCGGATACAATTCGGGAGCTGCATTGTCTTGTTGCAGGATGAGGTCCCCAGTGGGATGTTGAAGACGCACAAACGGGAGCAAATGGTCGTCCAGGATATCCCGGTAACGTTGGCCTGTGAGGGACGATGTCACACGTACCAGGGGTCCTATTTAAGTCCACGTAAACAGTCCCCAGACGAGAATGCCACCCCCACCAGCTCGAAGAGTACCCAACTGGCAAAGATCCACCGCTTCATGTGGTTTGCGCCGTACTCGTATCCTGCCATCCGCATGTACCAACGTGAATCTCGACTCATCAGTATAGGCAACACTTTCCCACATGTCTAGGGTCCAGTGGCGATGTTCCCGCGCCCATGCTAATCTTTGAACCCTGTGATGTGTTGTCAGCAGCCGTACCCTCGTGAGACGAAGGCTTCTGTACCCCATAGCGAGGAGATGGTTCTGGATGGTGTGGCTGCTTACACGTTTTTGTGCACCAGCGTTAAATTGCCGAGTGATTTCTTGCACTGTGGCCCGTCTATCCGCTGTTACAATGCGAGCTAGCCGACGATGACCCAGCTCATCCACACGCTGTTGTCCACGGCAGTTGGCCCTTGCAGGGATGGTTTTACCGGATTCGATGTACTCACGGTGCACCCGTGACACAGTGGCTCTTGAAAATCCTAGTGCCTGCACGATTTCCGAGATGGGGCCGCCCCGGTGTCGCACTGGTCTAAGCGATGGCCTCTGATCATTCGTCCGGAAGGGGTCCTGGTTCGAATCCCGGCGAGGCATAGATGTTGTGTTTGTCTTACGGCACTGGCTCTTTCCTTTCCCTGGAACCAGTGACCCTAAATTAGGGACGGGCGACTGCTTATGGCCCATTGAGTTGCTCACGGTGGTCGTTAAACCTCCAATCAGCCGCCCCGGTGGCGCAGTGGTCTAAGCGATGGCCTCTGATCATTCGTCCGAACGGGGTCCGGGTTCGAATCCCGGTGAGGCATGGATGTTGTGTTTGTCTTACGGCACTGGCTCTCTCCCTTCCCTGGAACCAGTGACCCTAAATTAGGGACGGGCGACTGCTTATAGCCCAATGAGTTGCTCACGGTGGTCGTTAAACCTCCAATTAAAAAAAAAAAAAAAAAAAAAACCTCCAATCAAAAAAAAAAACTTCCGAGATGGAGTGACCCATTCGTCGGGCCCCGACGATTTGCCGACGATCAAATGCACTTAGATCCTTTGTCTTACCCATACTGCGTCCGACTCTTACTGATTCCCGTCGCATCACTCCTTATATTGTCGGATCGCTGCATGCGTCATGTCGTTTCCGTTTATAGGGCCGCCTACAGCGCCACATGTGCATAACGCCAGTTGTCTCTAATTCAATTGCCCTTCAGTGTAATTATTTGAGCTGGTCATGATTTTTGTAATGTATCTTAAGGTTTCTAAATGTTCCTTAAATTTGGCATCTAATGAATTCACCATAACAATGTGAGACCAAACACATCTTTGCCAACATATCACGTGATCAGCAAACTTAGCTGCTCGGTGGTCCTCCACCCACCGTACAGCCCAGATGTGGCACCCCACGACTCCCACCTGTTCGGTCCAATGAAGGACAGTCTCTGGGGACAACTATTTGATGACACAGAGGAGGTGAAAGTGGTTGTGAAGAAGTGGGTACAATAGTCCACACCTTAATTTTTTCAAAGAGGATTCGGTTCAACGATGGCACAAATGCATCGCTTGTGATGGAGACTGTTGATTATTACCGAGGAAGAATTACTCTACCAACATGTACAATTTGAACGACCTCTGTCAGTTAAACAAAAAGGTAAGCCCACTTTTGCATTACTTTCTGTACAACCTGTGTATATGTTATAAAATGTATTTTGAATTCGTTATCATCTGCGTTTACTCCCTCTAGCGGCGAAATTGTGCATCGTTAAAAAAAGCGAAATAAAGGATCATCAGTGGCACATTCCAAGCTTCCCAATGCAAAAAGAATTTTTCAAATCGGACTAATAGTTGCAGAGATATGGTCTCCACAGACAGACGGACGGACAAACCGGTAGCATAAGCACGATCTTATTTTACTCTTTCCAACGGTAGGTGGAGGAAGCGTATATGCTCCAACTTTGTCCGTCTGTCTGTCTGTCCGCATAATATACAGCTTAGTGATGAGCAAATATGCAGCTTAGTGATGTGTAATATACAGCTTAGTGATATGTAATGAACAGCTTAGTGATGTGTAAATATACAGCTTTGGTATGTAATCAGTGATGTGTAATATACAGCTTAGCGATGTGTAATATACAGCTTAGTGATATGTAATATACAGCTTAGTGATGAGTAAATATACAGCTTAGTGATGTGTAATATTCAGCTTAGTGATGAGTAAATATACAGCTTAGTGATGTGTAATATACAGCTTAGTGGTACATTAGTGATGTGTAATATACAGCTTAGTGATGTGTAATATACAGCTTAGTGGTACATAATATACAGCTTAGTGATGAGCAAATATACAGCTTAGTGATGTGTAATATACAGCTTAGTGATATGTAATGAACAGCTTAGTGATGTGTAAATATACAGCTTTGGTATGTAATCAGTGATGTGTAATATACAGCTTAGCGATGTGTAATATACAGCTTAGTGATATGTAATATACAGCTTAGTGATGAGTAAATATACAGCTTAGTGATGTGTAATATTTAGCTTAGTGATGTGTAATATTCAGCTTAGTGATGAGTAAATATACAGCTTAGTGATGTGTAATATACAGCTTAGTGATATGTAATGAACAGCTTAGTGATGTGTAAATATACAGCTTTGGTATGTAATCAGTGATGTGTAATATACAGCTTAGCAATGTGTAATATACAGCTTAGTGATATGTAATATACAGCTTAGTGATGAGTAAATATACAGCTTAGTGATGTGTAATATTTAGCTTAGTGATGTGTAATATTCAGCTTAGTGATGAGTAAATATACAGCTTAGTGATGTGTAATATACAGCTTAGTGGTACATAACATACAGCTTACTGATGAGTAAATATACAGCTTAGTGATGTGTAATATACAGCTTAGTGATATGTAATTAGTGATGTGTAATATACAGCTTAGTGGTACATAATATACAGCTTAGTGATGAGCAAATATACAGCTTAGTGATGTGTAATATACAGCTTAGTGATATGTAATGAACAGCTTAGTGATGTGTAAATATACAGCTTTGGTATGTAATCAGTGATGTGTAATATACAGCTTAGCGATGTGTAATATACAGCTTAGTGATATGTAATATACAGCTTAGTGATGAGTAAATATACAGCTTAGTGATGTGTAATATTCAGCTTAGTGATGAGTAAATATACAGCTTAGTGGTACATAACATACAGCTTACTGATGAGTAAATATACAGCTTAGTGGTACATAACATACAGCTTACTGATGAGTAAATATACAGCTTAGTGATGTGTAATATACAGCTTAGTGATATGTAATTAGTGATGTGTAATATACAGCTTAGTGGTACATAATATACAGCTTAGTGATGAGCAAATATACAGCTTAGTGATGTGTAATATACAGCTTAGTGATATGTAATGAACAGCTTAGTGATGTGTAAATATACAGCTTTGGTATGTAATCAGTGATGTGTAATATACAGCTTAGCGATGTGTAATATACAGCTTAGTGATATGTAATATACAGCTTAGTGATGAGTAAATATACAGCTTAGTGATGTGTAATATTTAGCTTAGTGATGTGTAATATTCAGCTTAGTGATGAGTAAATATTCAGCTTAGTGATGAGTAAATATACAGCTTAGTGGTACATAACATACAGCTTACTGATGAGTAAATATACAGCTTAGTGATGTGTAATATACAGCTTAGTGATATGTAATTAGTGATGTGTAATATACAGCTTAGTGGTACATAATATACAGCTTAGTGATGAGCAAATATACAGCTTAGTGATGTGTAATATACAGCTTAGTGATATGTAATGAACAGCTTAGTGATGTGTAAATATACAGCTTTGGTATGTAATCAGTGACGTGTAATATACAGCTTAGCGATGTGTAATATACAGCTTAGTGATGTGTAATATACAGCTTAGTGATATGTAATATAAAGCTTAGTGATGAGTAAATATACAGCTTAATGATGTGTAAATATACAGCTTAGTGGTATGTAAATATACAGCTTAGTGATGTGTAATATACAATTACAGCTCTTTCCACAATTCCATGTGAACAAAAAATAAATATTATTAACAAATTAGGTGTCTATTTATGTCATGTCTGTGTACTTAAAAACACACACACATGCACATATGTAGGAGTTCTCTGTTTTGAAAAAGAGAATTTATTTAATAGAAAAATTCATTGGAATATTGATATTTATTTATTTGAACTGCAAGTACAGCTTCTTTTCTTTTTTTCCTAGGTACTGAATTTTGAATGTGAAACCTTTATTTGTATTAAGTTTTGAGTACTGATTCATACATACAGTCAATTCTGAAAAATTAATAGGATATTTGTTTCCAAAAAAAAAGTGCATATTAAGTGATCTGATACTAAAAGAATCCACAGAAATTTTACACAGTGCACTCATAACATTAAAATAGTGCAAAAAATAAATTATCCCTCAGAGCAGCACATAACAATACAGTATAAATAAAAAGTTACACATGAATAAATATAAAAATATAAGTAGTCTAATAAATTACATAAACTGTTTAAAACGTGAACAGGGAATTAATAGCAAACACTCCATGTGCCAAATATTTTATGCACAGTTTCGTAAGAAAGTCTTCAACAAAAAGTTCAGTCATTTTGCAGTATTGAACTTCAGATATCATGAGAGAGACCACCAGACTATATCAGGGCTATCTACAGATTTTTAAGTTTCTCAATAGCCAGTCAGAGCTTTTTCTTTCTGTAGAAAAAAGTGCCAGAGCTCTTTAACATTAAGTGCTGTTAATGGCAGAAGGTTGACTTTATAAAAAACAAATCAATTTTTCGGACAATGTTCTTTTTTTTTTTTTTTTTTTTTTTTTTGGATTGGAGGTTTAACGACCACCGTGAGCAACTCAAAGGGCTATAAGCAGTCGCCCGTCCCTAATTTAAGGTCACTGGTTCCAGGGAAGGGAGAGAGCCAGTGCCGTAAGACAACCACAACATCCATGCCTGACCGGGATTCGAACCCGGACCCCGTACGGACGAATGATCAGAGGCCAGCGCCTTAGACCACTGCGCCACCGGGGCGGCGACAATGTTCTTCAATCTTTACTACAGTTGCATAGCACAAAATGCAAAAAACATATACAATGTAATGTGATAATTCAAAGCTGAAGGGACCACACTGACAAATTTGAATTAATATATACATAATATCTAAGGTATTTTACCTGATATTGTTGAAGTACATACAATGTGTGATCGGACCCCCCCCCAGATTTTGAAACATGGTTACGCCACTGTCTCAGTACAAGGAATGGCTGAATTAGCTACAGTCTACTGTACACAATCATATCAGAATAATGTGATCACCCGAGAATCACAGTGTTTCTGCCCACGTGTCTCACAGAGTGCCCATGACAAGGTCGACCATATGGAGATACACTATCTACCAACAAGTAATAGGACACCTGTGATAGCAAAGGAAAACGAAGTTTATTCACCTTCAATAGTTGGTGGAGCCTCCACGAGCGGCGATTACAGCTGCGCATACTCTCAACCAGGCGTTGTACGAAGGCTAGCGGTATTTTCTTCCACTCGGCTTGGAGAAGACAGGTCAGTTCCTTCACCGATTTCGGACGGTGGGGGCACCCCTTAAGTCGACGCTCCAACTCCTCCCAGAGGTGCTCCATAGGGTTAAGGTCCGGGATCTGCGCAGGCCAGTCCATTCGATTAACCCCATTGTCACCATACCAAGCCATGGTGGACCTCGCAACATGACAGGTGGCATTGTCATCCTGAAAGTAACATGGGTCCACCCCGTAAAACTGCCACAACGTAGGAAGCGCATGGTCATCCAAAATGGTGCAGTAGGTCTCGGTGTTGAGTCTACCAGGAATTGCGACCAAGGGTCCCCTGCCATACCAGGAGAAACACCCCCATAGCATAATTCCACCGCCGCCGAACTTCACAGTTGGCACAATACGTTCTGGCAGGAGGCGTTCTCCAGGCTGACGCCAAATTAAGACCCTGCCATCCAAATGGTAGAGGGTGAACCTTGATTCGTCGCTCCAGAGAACCTGTTTCCACTGTTCAACGGTCCACTGTCGACGTTCTTTGCACCACGTTAGCCGAGCAGCGCTATTGGACTTGGTGTTCAAAGGCTTGTGGGCGGCAACACGTCCATGATAACCGAGCAGATGGGCTTCCTTACGGATGGTATTCATCGAACGAACACTCCCGGATGCCTGTTGAAACTCCTCGCGAATGTGGCCCATCGATTTGGTGCGGTTCTTCCGAATTTCTCTGGCCAGCATCCGTCGGTCTCTAACTCCCAGTTTTGTGGGTCTGCCGGGTCGGGGCACATTCCGACAGTCACCTCTCATCTTCCACTTGCCAATCACGTAGGCCACTGTCGATTTTGGGTATTTCAACTCACTGGATATGTCATCAGCCATTTCTGTGATACCCGACGATTACACCTTTCTCAAAATCAGAGAGCTCCGAACTGCGTGGCATCTTGCATGCGACTGGTTGCGTTTTGTTGTTTCCCACACGATACTTAACGGCGGTGGCCGTGACGTGTATCAGGACCGCAGATAGCGTCGATTGCAGGGGTGTCCAATTACTTGCTGGTAGATAGTGTATGTCGATGCTTTCGCTGCGAATAAAACAAGTGCGGATTAACTTCTTTGATTCAGTCTGGCGAGCGAAGCCAACAGCATAACGCAAGCAGCTCTTCCAGAGTCTTTGTTGTTCTGATTCGGAGACCTTCGATACCGTCGCCTGCTAGCATTTCCATGACAACATGAATGAGTGTATGGAGGGGATTGGACCATTGCTTTGTGCAACGGTTCGCTCAGAAAACAGAAGACTTCGACTATCTCAGTTTCCCGCATGCTTCCATCTGTAGCAGCACGTGTTTCGCGAGAGTTGTTTCAGTTTGTGTGAAGTGTCAATGTATTAAAATCAGAGATATTATATCGTAAATTCGTGGCTTTGTTGGATACGAACTTTTTTGATAAATGTTGTAAAATCTTCCCTGAACATCTACTGTCAGAACTCTAGGCTTCAAATTTTGATACAGCTCAACTAAAAACTGAACTGAAAGTGTTTTATTCCCTTGATGAATACAAAAAGAAATCAGTAAGAGACATTACGTGTTACATAAGGTTGAATAAATTGGACATAAATTTTAGTGAGGTGTACAAATTAGCAGACCTAATATTAAAGTTTCCATCAACAATTGCAACTGCAGAAAAAAGTTTTTCAGCATTAAAAAGAATCAAGATATATCTTAGAGCCACACAAGGACATGCGCATTCGAAAAACTTGGCTGTTTTGTCAATAGAGAAAAAGATTATTTTTAAATATGAGAAAGTACTCGGAAGAAACATTTTATGAAAACGTAAGTTCACACAAAAGGAAAGAAGAATGGAGTTCATGTACAAATAAGTGTTCAAATCCTAATCCTCATAATTATTTGGAATCATGTTAGAAATAGCATGTACCTAAAAATAAGTTACTTCTACTACTTAACAATTAAAAATTAAACTTTGCAATTTAAAAAAAAATAGTACTGTGCGTGGGGAAGGGAGTGAGATAGCACAGTCTTGGACCCAAGACACATCACTGTATGTTAAAAATTTTCTGATTTTTTAAACTGTCAGTGAGCATAATACCATTAGGGAGTTGTAATTATAACACCACTACTACACTGAGTGGCCACTTTATAATTATTATGACCACCCTCTCAATACTTCATTGGGCCACCTTTTGCCTTTAATACTGCATCGATTCTTCCTGGCATGGACTCCACGAGATGTTGATAGGTGGTTTGTGGAATCCGAGACCATGCTTGATGAATAGCACTTTCCAGGAGTGTGAGATTGCAGGGTTGGGGATCCAGCTGTCTGATGGCTCGTTCAACTTCATCCCACAAATTCTCAATCTGGAGATTGTGGGGGCCACCTAAGCAAAGTAAACTCACCGGCATGTTCCTGAAACCAATCCTGTACAATACGAGCACTATGGCAGGACGCATTATCTTGTTGAAAGTAGCCATTGGGATAAACCATCCACATGACAGGATGCACTTGGTCCGCAACGATGTTTAGATACGATGTGCCAGTTACACACGAATTAAAGGGCCCAAAGCATGCCAGGAAAACATTTCCCCAAACCATAAAACCAGCTTGAATGGTTGTAGCAATGCATTTGGGGTCCATGCTTTCCTGCTGTTTCCACCAAATTCTCACTCGGCCATCGGCATGGTGCAACTCAAAACGTGATTCATCGGACCACATAATTTGTTTCCAATTATCAACTGTCCAATCTTTGTGCGAACTGGAGACGTTTTCTCTTGTTAACTGCAGACAGCAAAGGTGTTCGAACAGGCCTTCAGACGCCATATCCCATCTGATGCAGTGTACGGCGAACAGTGCGTGCAGAGATCATTTGAGCGGATCCTTGATTAAGATGGTCTGTAATTTTCTGCACTGTTGCCCTTCTGTGGTCTGTTACCAGTCTGGACACTCTCCGTTCCGCCCGAGCAGTCACTAGTCGATGACGACCACACGTTGCACGTAGAGACCCAGTTTTTTGGCTGACAGTCCAGTCTTTAAACACTTTAATAACAACAGCTGCTCTGGAACATTTCACGAATGCGGCGGTTTCGGTGATACTCGCTCCATGGCTCCGAGCTCCTACAATCTTCCCACGTTGAAAGTCCGTCAAATCGCATTTCTTACCCATCTCGTCACCCAAAAATCCCTCTACTACTGTCGCAAGCACTAAGCTTTCCCTTTTTATACTAGCCTCGCCCTCTGGCGGCTAGTATAGAACTGTCAGGTGGTCATAATAAAGTGGCCACTCAGTGTATAATATACCACCAATCTTATGCTGTAATTATAAGATGAGAAACAGAAAAAATGTTGAACTGGTAACCTTTTCATTTACTTTTACAGTCATTTGCAAAAGTTTAAGACCACCTGTTGGTATTAGAAGATTTCTACATATTGCATACTATCTGTATTACTAACTTCCTGACAGTGTTGCATCATCCTACAGTGGCAACTGTTGATACACTTGGAGGAAGTGTGCAAGTGTCAGTTTGCTTCTGGTTTTCTTGCTCAGAGGTTTCATACATACGTATTTTCTACATAGCAAAAAATCGGAAAACACTTAATGATGCTTTTTTGCCCATTTTTAATACATACATACATATCACTAAGCTGTTCATTGAGATTCAGATGTTAGCTCCAAAAAGAAACACAAACTTCCAGATATTTTTACTTATTGTTGTCGTATCAAACTTCTCCATTTACAGCGATCTTGACATACAACTCGGGCTTCACTGATATCCATTACACGCCGTACACAAGATCTTTTATGCTTCACACTCATAATCTTTTTCTCATGCAGACACTCCTGAATCTGATCCTCCCATGTCTTCCTTGGCCTTTCTCTGCCTTTCCTTCCTGCCACTTGGGCTGAAAATATTTTCTTAGTAAGCATCTCATCACTCATTCTTTCAACATGGCCAAACCACCGAAGCATATTAGTCTCCACCTTGCTAACAACATTTTGCTTCACATTACACAACTGCAACACATCTTCATTCCTCACACAATCAGAACGTGTCTTGCCACAAACCCCCGATAAGTAACAGAATTCTCCAGTCCTTTGTGTGCTGGAGAAACACATTACTTACGGGGGGTTTGTGGCAAGACACGTTCTGCTTGTGTGAGGAATGAAGATGTGTTATAGTTGCGTGATGTGAAGCAAAATGTTGTTAGCAAGGTAGAGACTAATATGCTTCGGTGGTTTGGCCATGTTGAAAGAATGAGTGATGAGATGCTTACTAAGAAATAGCCCATGTGGCAGGAAGGAAAGGCAGAGGAAGGCCAAGGAAGACATGGGTGGATCAGATTCAGGAGTGCCTGCATGAGAAAAATATTATGAGTATGAAGTATAAAAGATCTTGTGTATGGCATGTAATGGATATCAGTGAAGCCCGAGTTGTATGTCAAGATTGCTGTAAATGGAGAAGTTTGATACGACAACAGTAAGTAAAAATATCTGGTAGTTTGTATTTCTTTGGAGCTAACCTCTGAATCTCAGAGGTTAGATGTGTTGGAGTTGTGTAATATGAAGCAAAATGTTGTTAGCAAGGTGGATACTAATATGCTTCGGTGGTTTGGCCATGTTGAAAGAATGAGTGATGAGATGCTTACTAAGAAAATCTTTTTAGCCCAAGTGGCAGGAAGGAAAGGCAGAGGAAGGCCAAGGAAGTTGTGGGAGGATCAGATTCAGGAGTCTCTGCATGAGAAAAAGATTATGAGTGTGAAGTACAGAAGATCTTGTGTGCGTCGTGTGATGGATGTCAGTGAAGCCCGAGTTGTATGTCAAGATCGCTGTAAATGGAGAAGTTTGATACGGCAACAGTAAAAATTATCTGATAGTTTGTATTTCTTTTTGGAGCTAACCTCTGAATCTCAGAGAACAGCTTAATAATATGCATGTATGTATGAAAAATGGGCAAAAAGGCATTGTTAAGTGTTACTCAGACGGCACAAGTAGTGACTTCATATCACGAAGGATACTCCGAATGCGATATAAGCAGAAAGGTGAATGTGAGCAAGAATGCTATTCATTATACGATCATGATATCGAGATACAGGTGAATTTAGCGACCAAAAGAGAAGTGGACGTCCAAGGAAAACAATAATAAGGCGGATAGTTATGTGTTCTCCGAGGAGTTTGTGCGAGTAAATCAAGGCCTTTCTACATTCAAAAGGGTTTGAGTATCAGCACTGTTTCCCGACGTCTTAACAAAGATTTTGGATTAAAGTCTTATAAACCTGCACATAAACCTAGAGTACCCTCTGTCGTGAAAAAGAAGAGACTCCAGTTTGTGAAGCGTCATCAATTGTGGACTACTGAGAATCAGAGCCAAGTTCCTTTCCCCGATGAATCAACTGTGCGCCAATTTGAATCATGTGGAGTGCATGTTCAAAAAATTGACAGGTTTGATGAAAAATACACCGTTAGCACCATGAGACAGCTGCCTAGTCAGATGATATGGGGTGTTATGTCAGTATCTGGCACTGCTTCATTGAATCATCTTTGCCGACAGGCACTAACATGACTGGTCCTTTTTATGTGGAAATGTAATGTGAGAAGCTGTTAACTCATATGCAAGTGCACAGATGCACACTCTTCATGCAAGATGGTGCTCCATGCCACAGATCAAAGACAGTAAATCACTACCTGCAATGGAAAAACGTAACTGTACTTAACTGGCCCAGTAATAGTTCCGACCTTAACCCCATCGAAAATTTGTGGACCATTTTGAAAGACAAGGTAGCAGAAAAACAGCCATCAAATTCCCAAGCTTTGATTGAGAGGATAAAGTATGCATGGCGCAAAGACATTCCAAGTAACTACTGCAGATCCCTCATGGAGAGTATGCGATATTGTATTCTGTCCGTTATAAAAACCAAAGGTGGCAACACAAACAAGGAGGTTAGAAGAAGGAGGTGATGACAACAGGCCTTCTCCCTGTGCTTCTGGCGTGACGCCATTTTTTATCAGCTGACTACGCCAATGCGCCCAACCCGATAATCCCCTGCATATCTCTATGGCAAAATTGCAATTCTGAACATTTTTTTTGGACCCTTACTTTACCCATACAGTCACGAAGAAAATTGAGGCTGAAATATTCATTCCCATAATTAAAAAATTCCAGAAAAAATAGGAAAATATGTGTTGGTATTTCTTTTAAAAATTGAGCAAAATAATGATTATTCAAACAGAACTCATCGCTCTTTCCACGTTTATAAGTGAGTCACGGAAAAATTCTCATCGGCTGCTACCGGGAATCAAACCCAGGATCTTCCAGACATGCCGGACACGATACCACTGCGGCCTCGAATTCTCAAGACTCACATATGATGGTTTGGCAGTTATGATATGCGAGTCTGGAGAATTCGAGACCGCTGTGGTGCAGTGGGAGCATGTCCGGCGCGTAACTGGAAGACCCTGGGTTCGACTCCCGGTGGCGGCCAATGAGAATTTTTCCGTGACTCACTTATAAACGTGGAAAGAGCGATGACTTCTGTTTGACGTTCCTAGTCCACGTCAAATGTCTGTATTAATTATTTGTTCAGTTGCTGCTTACCATCTTTGGTGAATCCCCAGCATTGTGCGGGGCTCCAAGAAGCAACCTGCCAACTTGGCTTGGCAGTTAGCGTGTGTGAGTCTGGAGGAATTCGAGGCCTCTGTGGTGTAGCGAAAGCATATCCGGCGCGTAACTGGAAGACCCTGGGTTCGACTCCCGGTGGCGGCCAATGAGAATTTTTCCGTGACTCACTTATGAACGTGGAAAGACAGAAGATCTTTGTTTGATGTTCCTGGTCCACGTCAAATGTCTGTATTAATTATTCATTCGCCTTCTAATTATTTCTTCAGTTGCTGCTTACCATCTTTGGTGAATCCCCAACATTGTGCGGGGCTCCAAGAAGCAACCTGCCAACTTGGCTTGGCAGTTAGCGTGTGTGAGTCTGGAGGAATTCGAGGCCGCTGTGGTGTAGTGGAAGCATATCCTGCGCGTAACTGGAAGACCCTGGGTTCGACTCCCGGTGGCGGCCAATGAGAATTTTTCCGTGACTCACTTATGAACGTGGAAAGACAGAAGATCTTTGTTTGATGTTCCTGGTCCACATCAAATGTCTGTATTAATTATTCATTCGCCTTCTAATTATTTCTTCAGTTGCTGCTTACCATCTTTGGTGAATCCCCAACATTGTGCGGGGCTCCAAGAAGCAACCTGCCAACTTGGCTTGGCAGTTAGCGTGTGTGAGTCTGGAGGAATTCGAGGCCGTTGTGGTGTAGGGGAAGCATATCCTGCGCGTAACTGGAAGACCCTAGGTTCGACTCCCGGTGGCGGCCAATGAGAATTTTTCCGTGACTCACTTATGAACGTGGAAAGACAGAAGATCTTTGTTTGATGTTCCTGGTCCACATCAAATGTCTGTATTAATTATTCATTCGCCTTCTAATTATTTCTTCAGTTGCTGCTTACCATCTTTGGTGAATCCCCAGCATTGTGCGGGGCTCCAAGAAGCAACCTGCCAACTTGGCTGGGCAGTTAGCGTGTGTGAGTCTGGAGGAATTCGAGGCCGCTGTGGTGTAGCGGAAGCATATCCGGCGCGTAACTGGAAGACCCTGGGTTCGACTCCCAGTGACGGCCAATGAGAATTTTTCCGTGACTCACTTATAAACGTGGAAAGAGCGAAGATCTTTGTTTGATGTTCCTGATCCACGTTAAATGTCTGTATTAATTATTCATTCGCCTTCTAATTATTTGTTCAGTTGCTGCTTGCCATCTTTGGTGAATCCCCAGCATTGTGCGTGGACTCCAAGAAGCAACCTGCCAAGTGGCTTGGCAGTTAGTCGTGTGTGAGTCTGGAGGAATTCGAGGCCGCTGTGGTGCAGTGGGAGCATGTCCGGCGCGTAACTGGAAGAACCTGGGTTCGACTCCCGGTGGCGGCCAATGAGAATTTTTCCGTGACTCACTTATAAACGTGGAAAGAGCGAAGACCTCTTTGTTTGATGTTCCTGGTCCACGTTAAATGTCTGTGTTAATTATTCATTCGCCTTCTAATTATTTGTTCAGTTGCTGCTTACCATCTTTGGTGAATCCCCAGCATTGTGCGGGGCTCCAAGAAGCAACCTGCCAACTTGGCTTGGCAGTTAGCGTGTGTGAGTCTGGAGGAATTCGAGGCCGCTGTGGTGCAGCGGAAGCATATCCGGCGCGTAACTGGAAGACCCTGGGTTCGACTCCCGGTGGCGGCCAATGAGAATTTTTCCGTGACTCACTTATAAACGTGGAAAGAGTGATTACTTCTGTTTGACGTTCACGTCAATTGTGTCTATTAAAATAATTATTTTTTTGAGCAGAAGTGCATGTGCAAGTAACCATGTTTAAAATACAACCAAAACCAATCAAGGAGAAATACGGTTTGAAATATCACTTGTTTGCATACATGGTTTGCATGTGCTAAGCGAAAAGGCTTCAAGCACAGGAAGTGACGTCACGTTTCAAAACTCCCGTAGACTCCCACCACCTCAGAGAGAGGATCAAAACAGCTGATCTATTAGGTGTGCAACTTATTTCTCGGACCCTAACCGCAAGCGATCATAGAACGTCGGCAAATGCAAATAGCAGTGTGCGATAATGGCTGATTGCAGCGCCATCCAACAGCTTTCCAGGCAACCATAACCGCTCGCAGCTTTAGTGACAGAAGGGACGAAAGTTGACGGTGAAAGCAACATCGTTCGAGAAGCAACATTTGAGGCACTGCCTCCTGTTCGCGTTTCACCTGACAAAAAGAGGCGCGGAAACCCAGCAAATGATCTGTGCTGCTTTGGGTGAGGCTGCTGTGCCCTACAGTACGTGTAAGAAGCGGTTCCAGCAGTTTAAGCAGGGAAATTTAGATCTCCGTGATGCAGAACGTCCGGGATAGTCACAGAAACTTGACGATGAGGAACTGGAACAACTGTTGGAAGCGGATCCATGTCGCACACAGTCAGAGCTCGCCCAGGAACTCGGCAAGCCATTGCAAAGCGTCTGCACAAGCTTGGACGGATTCACAAGGAGGGCCGTTGGGTGCCCCACCAACTCACAGCTGCGAACAAGTCTAGGTGCTACGATGTTGCTGTGTCCTTGCCCTCCAGATTCAAGAAGAACGATCTCCTCCACAAGATTTTGACCTGTGGTGAGAAGTGGATCCTCTCTGATAATCCTAAGCGGCACAAATCGTGGGTTTATCCAGGCTAGCCTACCACCAGTACCGCCAAACCGAATATCCATGCCAGGAAGTTGTTGCTGTGCATATGGTGGTATCAGCGGGGTGTCGTACACTATGAGTTGCTCAAACCTGGTGAAACGGTCAATGCTGAGCGTTATTGTCAGCAATTCATTCTTGTGAGTGACGCAATGGAGGCAAAAAGGCCATACACCGGCAAGAGGAGAAGGTCGGTCCTGTTGCTTCATGATAACGCGAGTCCGCACACCGCGTAAACGACTTCAAACACAATCACCGACCTGGGATGGGAGATTTTGTCTCACCCGGCGTATTGTACAGACTTTGCTCCGTCACATTCTCACCTCTTTCGCTGCCTGTAACATCACCTGAGTGATACGCACTTCACTTCTGTCGAGGAGATCCACACAAGTATTGATGACTTTATCAACTCGAAACAGCCCTCTTTTTCCCGCAGTGGCATTTGGCAGCTCCCTGACCGATGGCTCAAATGTATCCAACACAACGGGGATTATTTCCCTGATTAGGTACATATTCATACATACATATCACTAAGCTGTTCTTTGAGATTCAGAGGTTAGCTCCAAAAAGAAATACAAACTACCAGATATTTTTACTTATTGTTGTCGTATCAAACTTCACCATTTACAGCGATCTTGACATACAACTCGGGCTTAACTGATATCTATTGCACGCCGTACACAAGATTTTTTATACTTCATACTCATAATTTTTTTCTCGTGCAGACACTCCTGAATCTGATCCACCCATGACTTCCTTGCTTTTTCATCCTGCCACTTGGGCTAAAAGATTTTCTTAGCAAGCATCTCATCACTCATTCTTTCAACATGGCCAAACCACCTAAGAATATTAGTCTGCACTTTGCTAACAACATTTTGCTTCACATCACACAACTGCAACACATCTTCATTCCTCACACAATCAGATCGTGTCTTGCCACAAACCCCACGTAAGTAACGCATTTCTCCAGCACACAAACGACTCCTATGTTTCTTCTGCAGTACCCGGGTTTCACTGCCATACATCAGAGTAGGAACAATTACACTTTCATACACAGCCATGCGGGACTCTCTAGAGAACCCATCATTCCTGTGAAAACCTCCCAGAGCAGCCATGACTTTCAAAGAAGAATTCACTCGCCTACTAATTTCACCATCCAATTTGTTCTCTCTGTCAAACAGACTTCCTAAATACACAAACTCACTCACCTGGTCAATCACAGTGCCATTTATGCTTACATTACATTCAGCGCTACCCGCTCCTCTCTCAAACACCATAACTTTGGTTTTTCCCTTATTTATACTCAATTTGAATTTCATGCAAACTTCGTGCATCCGAGTCAACATACTCTGCAACTCACTTTTGCTCTCTGCCAACAGGACAGTGTCATCAGCATACAGCAATCTGCACACACGGATATCATCAAGACATAAACCACTATTATCTATTTTGGCCTCACGCATGCATGCGTCCATAAATATATTAAACAGCCATGGTGACATTACACAACCTTGTCTAACTCCTGCACCAATGGAAAACCATTTTGATAAAACACCATTCACTCGTACACAAGCTCTACTACCAGCATACATGGCTTTTACATTATTAAGTAGATTCCCAGAAACACCATATTCATTCAATACCTTCCACAAAAGTGTCCTATTTACTTGGTCTTAAGCTTTCTCTAAATCTATGAAGGCAGCAAAAACTTTCTTCCCAACAGCCAGATACGTTTCAATCATCGTGCGTAATGCAAAAATCTGGTTAGTGCAGCCTTTACCAGGCATAAAACCACTCTGAACATCCCACACTTTCTCTGATATAAGACCCTGTACTTTTTCAATAACAACCTTACCAAACACTTTCGATTTGCTATAATTTGCTGTCAACGTGTCGTGCCTGTGGCCAAGAATTATGTTGCACACCTAATAATTTGGCTTCACTCAAAACGGGTCCTTTCTCCTACTTCCTCTTCTTCTAACCTAATTGCACACAAAGTACTGATTTCATTCTTTTTTGTGTTATGAAGAATGTAAGAAATAAAGGTAACTTGATCACGCTAGTTACGTTAACTGAAACTTTTATAAAAAGTTCGTAAGTTGGAAGCTTTCGACCTTATCTTAGGTCTTCATCACGCCAATGGAGGACTAAGATTGTTGCCAGATTCTACATTTGAATTTTTCCTATTTTTGTTGCCAAAACTTAGAATTGATCTCCAGATCAACGGAATGTAGAGAGGAGATTCGGAGTTGCAAGTCATTGAGTTGAACATAATTTCTATGCTTTCACGGTAACGGAGGGCAAAACGATTGTCAAAAGAAGCAATTCGTTTTGCTTCGTTCCAGTGGGGAACTGCAGATGTGTCTTCCATTGTCAAAATAGACAAGGCAGTATTGGGATTGGCTTTCGAAACATCTTTTCTATGTTCTAAAATTCTATGGCTAATGCTCCTGTATGTGCTTCCAATGTATAAGTTATCCCCAGTAGAAGAAGAGATAGGAATGCAGTAAACTCCTGGGAGGTTCAGGCTTTCAACTTTGTCCCTATCCCTTTGTAGAAGTTTCAAGATGTTTGGGGTAGATTTAATGGCAAGATGGTAACCAAAACTTCTAAAAAGAATCTGTAACTTATAAGCATAGGAAGGATGGTAAGGAACAGAACCACAGAATTTCAGGTCTTCTTTCTTGTGAGGAAGGAGGCATTCGATTTTCGAATGGTTTTCATATTTCTTTATGAGGGAGTTGACTGTAACAGCAGGGAAACCATGGGAGAGGGCTATTGTAGAAATTTTGGCAACAATCTTAGCCTCCATTGGCGTGATGAAGACCTAAGATAAGGTCGAAAGCTTCCAACTTACGAACTTTTTGTAAAAGTTTTCAGTTAACGTAACTAGCGTGATCAAGTTACCTTTATTTGTTAATATTGTTACGTGTTTTGCCCATAATCGTCATGTTTCAAAGAATGTAAGTATTCATCTGTGGTGTTCATTTAGTTCAAATATCCCAGACTGGTAATTAGTTGTTTCTTTGAAAATCTTAATTTTCAATAAGTTGACAGGTGGTCTTTAAACTTTTGCAAATAACTGTACATGCATGATAAGTTCACAGATTTGCCACTAGGAATACTGAAAGGATTGGCTTCCGGCACCTACATCAATCTTGTATGTTCTACTTCATCATCAGCCTGTGGAGTTGCTGATGAGCAACTTTACTGTACATCCTGTATGTCTCTGTAAGAAAGTGTGTCACGCACTAGATTTATACAAATTTTTAAGTCAGAATCAGAGGTAGAACAAGTTTCCAAAGTCTGGCTGAACATTTTAAAAACACCCTATAAACAGGGTGCCCCCAAAATGTCTTAAACTGGTACCGAATATTACAATTCTAATCCAAGAATAATTTCCTCAGAAACCTCAGTCTTTACCGCCACAGTATCCACGTGACATCGCATGTGAGCTTTCAAGTGATGCGAACGCCTAAAAGGCTTCTTGCATATTTCGCACACGTATGGCTTTTCGCCCGAATGAACGGCCTTGTGCAACTTCAGACTGTTGGCAGTGGTGAAGTTTTTCCCGCACAGGTCGCAGTCGAAAGTCCGTTGGCCCGTGTGCACGCGCATGTGCGTCTTCAGATCGGAGTGCCTGATGAACCCGACTTTGCACGTCTCGCACTCGAACGGCTTCTCCGCGAAGTGGGTGTTCATGTGGCGCTTGAAGTTGCTGTATATTCCGAAAATCTTCTTGCACACTTCGCACACGTAACACTTGTCCGTCGTGTGAACGCGCTTGTGCATGTTGAGAGCGGTCGTCGTGGTGTAGGAGTTCTCGCACGAGTCGCACTTGTACACTTTCCCGTGTGAATGTACATGTGGTGCTTCAAGAGTAAGGCTCGGCTGAATGCTTTCTCGCACATCGTACACTGGTACGGTTTTTCACCTGTATGAGTGAGCTTGTGGTTCTTCATGCCTGTGTCCGTTGTGAAAGCCTTTTGGCAGATATCGCACGAGAATGGTTTCTCGCCTGTATGAGTCCGTATGTGGATGGCAAAGTGGGCGTATCTACGAAATGATTTCTTGCATACTTCACACTCAAAGGCCTTTTTATCTGCATGTATAAGCATGTGGTTACGTAAAGATTTGGAGGAGGAGAGAGTTTTTCCACATATGATACAATCAACAGATTTTTTGGTTTCATCAGTGAGCATGATATAACTTTTGAAGAGTAAAAAAGCAGTTAGACGTGTGTACAACAAATGGCAAATAAAAAACACAATACTGTTTCGGATCCTCGGTAAAAGAGTGCACTTCCTGCATAAATCTTGCAACGTTCTGCTTCAAGGTGAAACCTTCGAGTTTCGCAGAATGTCTTTCACAAAGAGCTGAGTCACTACGAAACCTTCGAGTTCCGCAGAATGTCTTTCACAAAGAGTTGAGTCACTACGAAACCTTCAAGTTCCGCAGAATGTGTTTCACAAAGAGCTGAGTCACTACGAAACCTTCGAGTTCCACAGAATGTGTTTCACAAAGAGTTGAGTCACTACGAAACCTTCGAGTTCCACAGAATGTCTTTCACAAAGAGCTGAGTCACTACGAAACCTTCGAGTTCCGCAGAATGTCTTTCACAAAGAGTTGAGTCACTACGAAACCTTCGAGTTCCGCAGAATGTCTTTCACAAAGAGCTGAGTCACTACGAAACCTTCGAGTTCCGCAGAATGTCTTTCACAAAGAGTTGAGTCACTACGAAACCTTCGAGTTCCGCAGAATGTCTTTCACAAAGAGTTGAGTCACTACGAAACCTTCGAGTCCCGCACAATGTCTTTCACAAAGAGTTGAGTCACTACGAAACCTTCGAGTTCCGCAGAATGTCTTTCACAAAGAGTTGAGTCACTACGAAACCTTCGAGTTCCGCAGAATGTCTTTCACAAAGAGTTGAGTCACTACGAAAACTTCGAGTTCCGCAGAATGTCTTTCACAAAGAGCTGAGTCACTACGAAACCTTCGAGTCCCGCAGAATGTCTTTCACAAAGAGTTGAGTCACTACGAAACCTTCGAGTTCCGCAGAATGTCTTTCACAAAGAGCTGAGTCACTACGAAACCTTCAAGTTCTGCAGAATGTGTTTCACAAAGAGTTGAGTCACTACGAAACCTTCGAGTTCCGCAGAATGTCTTTCACAAAGAGTTGAGTCACTACAGCATATTTCGCAGGAAGCTTCAAGGCACAATTTTCAAGATCCTCTTGAACAGCATCTACTCCTTTCTCAACTGTAGGTTACACCCTAAAAAAGAAATTGCATTTTTACTAATACTGAATTTTTACCTTCACACATTCACATACATAGCGTGATCAAAAGGTTCCGAGATTAGGAAGGTAGCACGCCAACAGATGGCAGTACGCAGATGCGCGCACAACGGTTGAGGGCAGTGACCTTCGTGAGTCATTGTGCCAAGTGACGTCATTCTGCGAACACCGGGAGCTGCGCTACGCGATATTTAGTGACCAAATGCAGAACACAGCTGCGACTTCGGGATGGACTGTAAATTAGAGCAGCAAGTGAACACCAAATTCTGCGTCAAACTTGGCAAATCGGGAATGGAGACACGTGAAATGTTGCCGCAGGCTTATGGCAATGAGTAGCGTCAGGTGTTTTGAGTGGCACGCGCGCTTCAAGAGCGGCATAACGGCACTGGAAGACGACGAGAGGTCAGGGCGACCGCCCACAAGCAAAACCCCTGAAAATGTGGACAAAATTAGGGAACTGGTGCATGAGGATCGACGGAGAACCATTCAAGACACTGCTCGATGTGTGATACGGAACAGTGCAAGAAATTCTGACGTCGGTTTTGAACATGCACCGCATTGCTGCAAAGTTTGTGCCAAAGATTTGGAACCCCGAACCGAAGGCGCTCCGTGTCGAACTCTGCCAAGATCTTCGTCAGCAAGTGGTGAATGAACCAACGTTCCTGCCGCTGGTCGTCACTGAGGATGAGACTTGGGTCGACGGTTACGACCCAGAGACCAAAACAACAGTCGTCGCAGTTAAGAGCCCGGCATCTCCACAACCCAAGAAGGCCCGAAAGGTCCGGAACGCAACCAAAAGCATGCTCGTTGTGTTCTTCGACATTCGTGGGGTTGTGCACCGTGAATTCGTCCCCCGGGAGCCAGATCGTCACCGCCCCTTTTTTACTGCGATGTTCTGTAACGTCTTAGGGAGGACATGCGCAGCAGCGATTTCCTCTTTTTTCATGGCAGTTTACGCATTTTGTCGCTAAACACTGTAGGCTAGTTTCATCCGAGGCATGCATCCCATTGTAACGACATCTGGAGCAAAACTATGTATGGCCCCAATTTCTGGACATAGAGCATAATACTTATCATACATGTACTCCAGACATGAAAGATACCAGTACCAGAGTTCTTCCAGTCCTTCCAGCAGAAGTTGCACATGCAATCAAGAACATGAAGCGGGGAAAAGCTCCAGGAGAAGATGGAATTACTGTAGACATCATACAAGAAGCAAGTGGAGAAATTGAAACAGTACTCGCCCAAATTTTCACTCGATGCCTTAATGAAGGGAAAGATTCCTGAGGATTGGAACAATGCTACAATGATCTTGCTACATAAAAAAGGTGACATTGAGGATCTCAGAAACTACAGACCTATCAGCCTCCTATCAGTGGTTTATAAAATCTTCACTAAAGTTCTTTCACACCGCTTGAAGGTGACACTGGACATGGCTCAACTGAGAGAACAAGCTGGATTCAGGAGTGGCTACAGCACAATAGATCATATCCACGTACTGAGAGAACTAATTGAAAGAGCGAGGGAATATGAACTTCCATTGTGCATGGCTTTTATCGATTATGAAAAAGCCTTTGATTCGGTGAAACCATCAGCAGTTACCACGGCTCTGAAATCCTGCGGTATTGAAGATGCATACATTAATATTATTAATAACATCTATGAAAATGCAAGTGCAAAGATTCGGCTGTTTGAGAATACAGCACACATACAAGTTGGAAAGGAGTGAGACAAGGTGACACCATATCTCCGAAGCTCTTTAATGCCACATTGGAAAATGTCTTTCAATCACTGAACTGGGAAAACAAATGGATGAAGATTAATGGAGATTATCTAACCCACTTTCGTTTTGCTGATGACATAGTCATTTTTGCAACTACCCTATCAGAGCTACAGAGTATGATCCAGGAACTTGCTGACAAGAGTAAATAAGTGGGATTAAAAATGAACTTTCAGAAGACAAAAGTGATGTACAATGCTTTTACAAGAAATGAAGATTTATCGATTGATGGAGAAAAAAGCTGGAGATAACAGACACGTACATTTATCTTGGACAGCAGATATCAAGTGAGAGTCACATTGGTGAAGAAATTAAGCGGCGTACAAAACTTGCCTGGAGAGCTTTTGGAAGAAACAGCATAATTTTCAAGAGCAATATGCCATTATGTCTTAAAAGAAAAGTGTTTGATCAATGCATCCTTCCAGTGCTTAGGTATGGTGCAGAGACGTGGACCTTAGCTAAAAGAGACATACAAAGGTTGCAGACAACTCAAAGCAGCATGGAGAGGTGCATGCTTGGTGTAACCAGGAGAGATAAGAAGAGTAACACGTGGATCCGAAAAATGACAAGACATCATGATCAGAGTTAAATCCCTGAAATGGCAATGGGCTGGACATACAGCCAGAAGTACAGACCATCAATGGACATCCGAAATTTTAGATTGGATTCCAAGGGACAGGAAAAGACCCAGAAGAAGACCACATGGAAGATGGGTGGATGAAATTCGAAAGTATGCGGGAGTGACATGGAGGAGACTGGCACAAGACAGACCGTTGTGGAGGAGGTTTGGGGAGACCTTCGTCCAGCAGTGGATTGATAATGGTTGACAATGATGATGATGATAAATGAAGAAGCGCTATTCTCCTGGTCATGGCACTCATTCCGTAACAATAATACAAATTCTGGTGATTTGCAGTAAAATGAAAAACCCGCAACGACTGTCTTCTTTTCTAGAGTAGAAAATTCTCCATTCCGAACTTTTTTTTTTTTTCTTTAAATCTACACTGCTGGCCACCCAAAATGCAACACCAAGAAGGACACGAGATAAAGATCCAGACTTACAAATTTTGCTAGTAGAAATTGGCCGCCAAGACCAAAATTGTTAGAGGCCATAAAAAAAAAAAAAAAAAAACTCAGCGGCCAAACTTTGAAAAAAAAAAAAAAATCAAATTGTATATTTCATACTAAATTATTTTTATAAAATTGCTTAGTATTATATCAGTATGTTTTATTTTGCATATTTCAGTTATAGTATTCTTAAAAGTCGAAACTGAAGTAATAAAGGCAATGCAGGAGAGTGGAAACATCGCGCGGGGAGGGGACTGCGCTTACCGGAGAAATCTTTGCACCGTCCGACTTCCGGTTTTGGAAATGTTCCCGCTATTTTCAAGCTGAAATACAAATAGCTAAATACTACTTAACAATAATACTGGGCAGAATCGCGAGAAAAAAGGAATTACGATAGCGGAAAAAAAATCTGAACTCCGTCGACCTTCCGTTTTCGAAATTTTCATAAAGATGGAATTCCGTCCTCCTCCGAACAACCCCCCCACCCCTCTCCTCCTCCAATTGTGTTCACTGGTGGTTCATTGATGTCGCGAATGACCAAAATAATAACGAAAACTGCGGAACTCCTCGATTTCGCGGAAGAATCTGATGCCCGAGATGACGGGGAATTTTTTTTTTTTTTTTGATTGGAGGTTTAACCACCACCGTGAGCAACTCAATGGGCTATAAGTAGTCGCCCGTCCCTAATTTAGGGTCACTGGTTCCAGGGAAGGGAGAGAGCCAGTGCCATAAGACAAACACAACATCCATTCATTGATTGATTGGAGGTTTAATGACCACCTTGAGCAACTCAATGGGCTATAAGCAGTCGCCCGTCCCTAATTTAGGGTCACTGGTTCCAGGGAAGGGAGAGAGCCAGTGCCATAAGACAAACACAACATCCATTCATTGATTGATTGGAGGTTTAATGACCACCGTGAGCAACTCAATGGGCTATAAGCAGTCGCCCGTCCCTAATTTAGGGTCACTGGTTCCAGGGAAGGGAGAGAGCCAGTGCCGTAAGACAAACACAACATCCATTCATTGATTGATTGGAGGTTTAATGACCACCGTGAGCAACTCAATGGGCTATAAGCAGTCGCCCGTCCCTAATTTAGGGTCACTGGTTCCAGGGAAGGGAGAGAGCCAGTGCCATAAGACAAACACAACATCCATTCATTGATTGATTGGAGGTTTAATGACCACCGTGAGCAACTCAATGGGCTATAAGCAGTCGCCCGTCCCTAATTTAGGGTCACTGGTTCCAGGGAAGGGAGAGAGCCAGTGCCATAAGACAAACACAACATCCATTCATTGATTGATTGGAGGTTTAATGACCACCGTGAGCAACTCAATGGGCTATAAGCAGTCGCCCGTCCCTAATTTAGGGTCACTGGTTCCATGGAAGGGAGAGAGTCAGTGCCATAAGACAAACACTGGAGGTTTAATGACCACCGTGAGCAACTCAATGGGCTATAAGTAGTCGCCCGTCCCTAATTTAGGGTCACTGGTTCCATGGAAGGGAGAGAGTCAGTGCCATAAGACAAACACAACATCCATTCATTGATTGATTGGAGGTTTAATGACCACCGTGAGCAACTCAATGGGCTATAAGTAGTCGCCCGTCCCTAATTTAGGGTCACTGGTTCCATGGAAGGAAGAGAGTCAGTGCCATAAGACAAACACAACGTCCATTCATTGATTGATTGGAGGTTTAATGACCACCGTGAGCAACTCAATGGGCTATAAGCAGTCGCCCGTCCCTAATTTAGGGTCACTGGTTCCAGGGAAGGGAGAGAGCCAGTGCCGTAAGACAAACACAACATCCATGCCTCGCCGGGATTCGAACCCGGACCCCTTACGGACGAATGATCAGAGGCCAGCGCCTTAGACCACTGCGCCACCGGGGCGGCAGGAAATTTTTTGCGTCGTCTAAACTCCGTTTTCGCACATTGTTGCCTACAGTTTCAAGCTGAAATACTTTTATGCAATAAAATCATATTTAACAATAAAACTTTACACTAAGGCAACATCGGGAGTGAAAAAAAATTCGATTACTGTAACTCCATTCAACTACCGTTTTCGAAAGTTTTGAGACACGAAATACCGTCTCCAAACGGATTTCCTCCTCACCCACCCGCAAATTGTCTTCAGTTTTACGCTGATCCTGAGAACGATCTAAATGATGACAAAAAAAAAAAAAAAAAACACAAGTTAGTAAAATCATGCCATGCATTGATTATGATACGCTTTCCAATATACTAGAAATCATTACTCAAGCTATTACCAGTGGCGGCTCGTGGTGTAAAATGCTGGTGAGGCGAACGGTCTTGATGTAAATGTAAAACAGTAAAACATATGTTATTGAAAAATATATAAATTCGTATAACGTTATACGAACATATATATATATATCAGTGGCGTAGCCGGTGGGGGTCGTGGTTTGCACCCCCCTAAGTAGGCGAGACAGTTAGCTTTTTCTAAGTACGTTTTATAGATAATTTCCCTATTTAAATTCATTGATTTTTACATAACTTACAATGTAATACAAATAAATTACATTGATACATAATATCAATGTAATTTCTTGATAATAGAAGAGAAAGTAAAGCAAAGCGGCCAAAGAAGTTGCTTTATTAAATTTTTATTAAAACAACTATAATTTATTGCATTTTCTTCATTTTATTAAATTAGCTTCGTTTTGTATTAATGTTCAAGATGTGCGTACGTACCAATAGAAAAATATTTGTCGAAGCGCCCCCCAAATTGTTACACGTACCAATAGAAAAATATTTGTCGAAGCGCCCCCCCCCCCCCCAAATTGTTACATACACAGTTATACAGCAGAAGTGCAGAACCCCCCCTCAAAAAGTTTCATATCAAAGGCAGTATCACCCATCGGATATCTTTGAAGTCCTGGGTTCGAGTCGGCTGAATCATTAAAATCCGCTGAGATTCGGAAGTCTCGTTAAGCCATTGGTCTCGGGTAGGCGCCTTGTTATAAACAGCTGTAAACCCCCATCCCTTAGGGCTTCAGCCCATGCCATTTAGCCCTTATATACAAATATTATTCAACAGTAATGGAATAAAATTATAGAAATATATGAAACACGGCGTGGGGAGTCTTTCTTCACGAAAAAATCCAAAAATATTAGAGGGAAAATGTGCATATACCACTATATATATATGTGTGTGTGTGTGTAATATACGCTACTTTTGCAACAATATTTTTATTAAAACAATTATTCGATAATTTTACAACAAAGAAAGAAATATTTCACCTGTATTCTTTTATGTAATACACTTGAGCGAAAATACGCAATTTGTGTGGTTTCTTTAGCTAGTCAATGCGTCACTCACATCCCAACGCCAGTCGGAGATCCACTTCTTAAAAAATTCAAAGTAAATCATTTGAATAGAAATTGTTTTCTCGCGAAATGTTTCTTGAGCTTGAATAAAAGTCACAGTTCGATTGGCATATTAGTGAAGGTGCATTTAGCACGGGTCACAAACTGAAGTCCAGGCTCGTGATAACTATGTACAGGAGAAGTCAAGTTAAGGAAGCACATTTCTATATAAAAAAAGTATTAGGTAATTTAAACCTGGAATTAAAAACAGAGGAATACGATATTAATTTGCTTTGGTCTCGAACATAATGCTCTCAGTTTATGTTTTATAAATAAGTTCAATTCTGCGATCCTTTTTGGCTGCAAATTTGTCTATGATCAGATCATAAAATGGTTGAGTGGACATTAGATGGTTCAGCAATTCTTTCTCGATTGAAATTTTAGCGAGTGAAGACAAACGATCTTGTGCCGTTGTATTACGGAGGTAAGTCTTAATTCTCTTCAAACAAGAAAAACTCCTTTCAGCAGAAGAACTTGTTGATGCCAGGGTCAATACAAGAGAAAATAATTTGTAGGCTTCTGGTAACACATCTTTCAGCTCGTTTTCTTTCATTATTTTCAAGGTTTCCTGAACACTGAGTTCCCTGAAGTTGTGATCATTATATAAAAAATTTAATTCGTTTTTTAGTCGTTGTGTGTCTGTAAAAATGTTTGGATAAATTTTTTTGAGAGTGTTAAGGGCACTGGATGGAAATGACTCTGAATAACTATGGTATTTTGAGCTGTCAACTAGCTGCAGAAACTCGAGCTTTTCCATATCTTCAAATCTGGTATTTATTTGGACTATTATGCTGTCAACGATTTCGTAAAACAAAATTTTGTAATAGTTTTCCACTTCTTCTTCAGTCAAATGTTTCTTTTGGCGACATTTAGGACCTCCACTCAAACTAATTGCTTCACTGAAATGTTTCAAGTAAGTGGTTACATTCCTTTTCTTATTTATTCGTTCGCAACATTGTTTAATTTGTCTTTGGCAATAACTGATATCTAAAGTCTTTTTTTGTAAAACATCAAACAGTACATCCGTAATTCCAAAAATGTCATCAAAAATCAGTGATAAAAAAGCAAATTCAAAATTAGTGAAATTTTTCAAATATCCTATGGCTCCGTTGATTGATTCTGCCGTTGATTCCGGGTCATTCATTATGTTTTCAAACACATTCTTTAGTTTGCCTCATTCGCTTACAATTAAACGCAAAATTTGCGAACGTGATGCCCAACGTGTTTCAGCTATTTGAGGAATCCGTTTCCCAACAACTGAATCTGCTACGTGGGTTCTCTTGGCAGATTTATGAAAAAATGAGGGCATGCTGGATACAGTTGCGAAATATATGCAACATTTTACAATACTTTTGCACCCCTGTTGTAGGACAAGGTTAAGGCGGTGGGCGAAACAGTGGGTAAACAAAGCTTGCGGGGCTTCTAGCTTGACTCTTTTCTGCAGACCGCTCAACTCTCCAGCCATAACGCTTGCACCATTATAACACTGGCCTACTAACTTTGATTTAAAATCAAACTCCTCCAAAACCGATGCTAGCAGATCATAGAGTGCCACAGCAGTCCTGTCAGTGCTGATATCATAAAAACCAAGGAAGCGCTCAACTACTTCACAATTTGAGTCCAATATGTATCTGACAATTATTGAACACTGTGTTTTTTGAGTAATATCAGGTGTATCATCAACTTGCACTGAAAACAAATTTGACTCATTAATTTTGCTTTTAACACATTCGTTTATATATTCATGAATACACTCCAGTAAATCATTCTGTATCGTTTTAGATTGTCCAGAAAATAAGTTTCGTATTTCTTCAAAATGTGCTTTTAATTCTGCGGTGCTCCTACGAAGTAACAAATGGAACATCTCCTTGAAATTACCTTTATTTAATGAGGAAATAGATTCATCATGTCCTCGAAAAGGCAGTTCTTGCTTGCTTAGAACGACAACTAAATCGATTATATGTTCCATAAAAAGCCTATTTAGTCTGACCTTTTCATTAAACTTAGCTTTATGAAGACAGCATTTTCTTTGAGCATATCAGAAATAGTGTTTATATTTTTTTCCCATTCGTTTCAGACCTACGTGATTAGTTATATGCTCTTTAGAGCTTTCGTGCAATTTTGCACTACGAGAAAAGTTTTTCAGATCAAAATAACCCGTTGTATTCCACACATTTTTCTTATTGCTCAAAAGTAAACATGGCCAGCAAAAGAGAGTTTGCTTGTAATAGCTACCAGAAAGCCAGGGGGAAATCTCGTACCATGATTTATTGAAAGACCTAAAAAACGATTTGCCGCACTTCTTATCTTTAGATATTGAATTTATTATAGGTGTCGGTCTTCCAGATATGAGAACATCCCTTTTATCATAATCTTTCCAGTGTTTAAAAGGAATTTCTTCCAGAACACAAATCACATCGTTTGTTGGGCCATTCATATTTTCCAACCAAAATCAAAATATGCTGTTTAGTAACAATAACAAAATAAAAAAGAAGAAAAACTCAACATTACTATGAACTAGCCAACACCCGCAGAAGAGAGGATTGAAAACACACTACAAAAAGTTAGACTCAAATACACTCTGACGAATAGTTAAAGCTACGTAGTAATCATCGTACTCCAAAGCGTCTAGAGGCGAACGGCGTCATCGCCTGTAAAACCACTTTTTACCAAGGTTATCTGCTCATTTTCCCGCGCCCATTGGATACACAATCCTTGGGTTATCCAATAACAGCAGAGATGCGATTCCAGTTTAAGCGAAATGGAGGGTCGCCTCAGAAATTTCCTTTCTCTTACTGGAAGTCTGGCACCTCCTTAGGTAGACCTCGGACCGTGGGGGTGGGGGGTTCACTCTGTAGGGCTCTTCTCTGATCCCCAGTTCTCAAAACAGGCTTCTCATCGAGACGATTCAGCCGGTCGCCTCTAAGCGCTTAAAACATGCAGCTGCTTTGCAAAAATAATTATTCATTCCTCTTCTTGAAAGCCTTTCTTTAACCTAATTCATGGATCACAATGTGAATTTCAGTGTTTCATTTATCCTGCAAAGTTCTTATATCTTTGTTACTGACCGAAGTTTGTTTTTTTCACGTCTCATTCTGCGGAATTTCAGGTGAGGCGGCGCCTCACTTGCCTCATCTGACGGGCCGCCACTGGCTATTACTCAAGTTATGAGGAAAATGGCTGTGGAATAAATCTCACCCCTGTGCCCTGACCTTTGATCCATTTGGATGATATTCAACAGAACTGGTTCAGTATATCTCCGAAATAACATGATAAAGTTTTGTCCCAATCGAAGCAATTTTACGTAAGTTATGGTGCATAAGCGCTATAGAATAGATCCCGCTTCTGTGTCCTAACCTTTCACCCCATTTCGCCCATTTTCAATAGGATTCGTCCCCAGGAAGGTCCCTACAACATACCCACATTTCATCCAAATCGAAACATTTTTACGTAAGTTATTTTTTTTTTTTTTTTTTTTTTTTTTTTTTTGATTGGAGGTTTAACGACCACCGTGAGCAACTCAATGGGCTATAAGCAGTCGCCCGTCCCTAATTTAGGGTCACTGGTTCCAGGGAAGGGAGAGAGCCAGTGCCGTAAGACAAACACAACATCCATGCCTGACCGGGATTCGAACCCGGGCCCCTTACGGACGAATGATCAGAGGCCAACGCCTTAGACCACTGCGCCACCGAGGCGGCACGTAAGTTATGACTCATAATGGCGATGGAAGTGATTCCGCTCCTATGTCCTGACCTTTGACCCCCATTTCGCCAATCTTCAATAGGGTTTGTCCCCAGGTGATCCCCTATCACATACTAATATTTAATCGAAATCGAACCTTTTTTACGTTAGTTATGACGCATAAGAGCAGTGGAATGGATCCCGCTCTTATGTCCTGACCTTGGACCCCATTTCGTTCACTTTCAATAGGGTTCCTTCCCAGGTGTTCCCCTACCACATACTAAAAGTTCATCGAAATCGAACGATTTTTACGCAAGTTATCGTGCGGACGAACATACGCACACAACGCGTAACGTAATGAGGCAGATGGGAATCGCGGCCATCTGCTAGCAAAAGTGTGACGTCATAAAACTTTAATAGGATCCGCACATTTGTTTGACTGCTGACGTCATGAAAATACAGGTCGCGCCATCTTTTTCTGGACAATTTATGCGTTCCCAAGGATGAAAATTTGAACATCGAATAAAATAGCTTCTTTTTTTTTTTTTTGATTGGAGGTTTAACGACCGCCGTGAGCAACTCAATGGGCTATAAGCAGTCGCCCGTCCCCTAATTTAGGGACACTGGCTCCAGGGAAGGGAGAGAGCCAGTGCCGTTAGACAAACACAACATCCATGCCTGACCGGGATTCGAACCCGTACTCCTTACGGACGAATGATCAGAGGCCAGCACCTTAGACCACTGCGCCACCGGGGCGGCAAAATAGCTTCATTTTATAACTTTTTTTTTTTTTTCTGATTGGAGGTTTAACGACCACCGTGAGCAACTCAATGGGCTATAAGCAGTCGCCCGTCCCTAATTTAGGGTCACTGGTTCCAGGGAAGGGAGAGAGCCAGTGCCGTAAGACAAACACAACATCCATGCCTCGCCGGGATTCGAACCCGGACCCCTTACGGACGAATGATCAGAGGCTAGCGCCTTAGACCACTGCGCCACCGGGGCGGCCATTTTTTATAACTTGGAATACTTAATATTTTCTAAAACATAACCATAATTATGCAATCCAACATTTGTTTGTCAACTGATGTCATCAAAGTACAGGTCGCGCCATTCTTTTTCTGGTTTCAACACCACCAAAGGAAAAGTTATTGATTTTTAATATAATTATGGTTATGTTTTAGAAAATATTAAGTATTCCAAGTTGTAATAAAGTAATTTTAATCGATGTTCAAATTTTCATCCTTCGGAACACATTAATCGTGAAGGAAATGTGTACAAAAGTTTTTCCATTGGAAGTATAGTAAGCTAAATTACTTGACGTCCACCTTAATAATATGGGATAAGAGCGATGGAATGCATCGCATTCCTATGTCCTGACCTTTGACCTCATTTCGTCCACATTCAATAGGGTTCGTCCTCAGGTGGTCCCCTATCACATACTGAAATTTCATCGAAATCGAACCATTTTTACGAACGTTATGACGCATAAGGGCAATGGAATGCATCCCGCTCTTATGTCCTAACCTTTGACCCCACTTCACCGATTTTGAATAAGATTCGTCCCCAGGCGGTCCCCTACCACATACTAAAATTTAAGTGAAATCGAACCATATTTACGCAAGTTATGACGCATAAGGGCAAAGGAATGATCCAGCTCATACGTCGTGACCTTTGACCCCATCTGTCCCATTTTCAATAGGGTTCATCCCCAGGTGGTCCCCTACCACATAGTAAACTTTCATTGAAATCGAACCATATTTACGCAAGTTATGACGCATAAGGGCAATGGAAGGATCCCGCTCCTACGTCGTGACCTTTGACCCCATTTGTCCCATTTTCAATAGGGTTCGTCCCCAGGTGGTCCCCTACCACACACTAAAATTTCATCGAAATCGAACCATTTTTACGCCAGTTATCGTGCGGACGGACGGACAAAGCTGGAGCATATATACGCTTCTTCCACCTACGGTTGGAAAGCGTAAAAATAAACGCGGAATTCCGCGAGTCCGTTTAAGAATCTCGTGCATATCATAAAACAATAAAATATAAAAAAAAAAAAAAATGAAAATTCGTAGAATCCGTAGTTTCGACAGCGAGGTCCGTAGTCAGCCAACTAAATCCGTAGAAACTACGGACATTCCGTAGTAGTTCGCAGGTATGGAAATATTATTACAGTACAACCTCAAATCCGGACTACGGCACTGGCTCTCTCCCTTCCCTGGAACCAGTGACCCTAAATTAGGAACGGGCGACTGCTTATAGCCCATTGAGTTGCTCACGGTGGTCGTTAAACCTCCAATCAAAATAAAAAAAAAAAAAAAAAAAATCCGGACTATGCCGATTCCGAATTTTCCTTTGGAATATATGCATGCAGGCTTTCAGCGAACATTCACTAAAAATAATAAAAAGAAAATGCCTAACTTCCAAAGTTTTCATCGGATTTTGACGAAATTTCACATGGGAGTTTATTTTGATGTGTCTTGGTTACTGCTAAATTTGCATTCAGTTATTTAAAAAATTGAAGAATTTTTTTAAATAAAAATTTCTCCCAGTTGGACTTTTCCAACGCAGACGTTGAGCTGTCCACCACCGGCTTTCATGTCCACCGCAACCTCGTTCCCCTACGATGAACCATCCGCCTTGACGTATTCTTTGTGATCAAAAACCGACGACTTCGCCTTTTTTATAAACTTTTTTTTCTTTTCTGCTGGTTCAAGCAGAATGAAAAGGTGATGGCCGTCTTCTGTACAACTCGAATTTTGTGCCATTTCGTGCGATTTCCGTACATTTGGAGTAAAATTTTTCAAAAACGTGCGAGTTCCGTACAAGTTAAAAAAAAATTCCCGTACAATACAAGTTAAATAAAATAAACGTTTTCAACGTACAGGTCGCCAGAATTGGCGATTTAATCAAACATTTTTAGTCGCCACGACGATGAAGTTTATCGCCAGTGGCGACCTGGCGACCGTGAGTCTGGATCTATAGCAAAGCCATATTTACTGGACACATAACAACAGATACAAAGATGAAACGATTGAGCTTACAGGCCCGTGCGACTTGCGGAACACGCAGACATCAATAGTTCGTGTGGCCCCCCATGGCTGGCAATAACGGACGCTACACGCCGCGGCATCGAACGAAAGAGGCTTTGGATGTGGGCTTGGGGTATGTCGGTCCAGGCTGCTTCCACACGTTGCCACAGTTCATCACGGGTGGTGCTTACCGGGGCACTCGGTTGCCGATCAGCGACCAGACGTGTTCGATGGGCGACATATCGGGAGAATAGGCGGGCCACAGCAGCAGTGACACCTGGTGGGCCGTGAAGAATTATTGCACAATGCGTGCCACGCGCGGGCGCACGTTGTCCTGTTGAAACGTGGCCGCTGGCAGGTCCAGCAGGTAAGGGAGGACTACAGGCTCCAAAACGTCGGAGATGCAGCGGTGGCTGTTGAGTGTACTGGCGATGCGTACCAGAGGGGTTCGGGTGTCATATCCAATTACGCCCCAAACCATAACGGCAGGCGACGGACCGGTATGGCGATGCATAATGCAGGCGTCCTACAGTCTCTCGCCACGGTACCGCCACACGCGGATCCGACCATCTTGGTGTTGCAGGCAGAAGCGGGATTCGTCGGAGAAGACAACGTCGTGCCATTCCGTAGTCCAGGTGCGGCGTTCAACGGCCCACTGCCGCCGCACTCGCCGGTGGTGTAACGTCAATGGTAATCGAAGCAATGGGAGCCGTTCGACAAGTCCCCACTCCTGCAGACGACGTCGAACGGTACGTGCTGACACAGGTTGTTGCGTAACACACCCTAATTCCCGCGCTAACGTTCGTGATGAGTCGGTGCGAGCCGTCAATGCCCGCCACACAACATGCCGGTCCTCTCGTTCGGTGGTGTGCCGCGGCTGCAACAACCGCTCACGTCGGTCTGTCCGTCCCTCCTGCACCCACCGAATCCATACTCGCCTCACTGTGGCTGGATGTCGTCCCACACGGGCGCCGATGTCTCGGTACGATAAACCACTGTCGCGATAAGCCACTATTTGTCCTCTGTCGAACTCCGAAACGTGCTGAAACGACTCCCGTATTCTGCGACGAGGCATCAGGAAGCTTCACAAGCACAGGTCCGGCAGCACAACACACTTCCACTACTTACACCACGCCTTCTGTGCACCCTTCTTATAGTGCTTATCGGTGGCGTGCCGGGCGCACGATTTGCATATGCCCTGCAATGCTAATCGTTTGCATGTCCTCTCGCGAGCGAATCCCAGGCCAATCGCATGCTTCCTTCATGGTGTTGCATTTTGGGTGGCCAGCAGTATAGTTTCCCCGACCGGGCAACTACATTTCATTTTTACTTGCCCAGGCCAATAATTTACATGCCCGGGCATCTCGGGCATGGTATTTTTCAAGCCCTGATCATATTTCCACAAAATGGCGAAAGCTTACTTAGTTAAACAACATTAGCAATTAACGATAGAAGCACACAGAATGCGAAACAAAGAATCGAATGATATATCAAATGAACTTCTCACGTGGCGTCACGAGTCCATAACGAAGTTCAGAACAATGATCGCTCGCCGTGGGTCTCTGCTGAAGTCCTTGGTTTAATACGTAAGTACCGGAATAATTTCTCCTGATATGAGAGCACATGTGGAAAACCTTCCAAAGCATAATCACAGAAATTCCTTCTTTCCAGAACAATTCCATAACAATCACAGTACTTCAAATGAAACTGGATTCCTTTAGGTTTTATTTCAGGGTGTAACAACCCCTATGACCTCTGTCAGTGACATATATTCCAGGCTAGCTGTAAAGCCTACAGAATGCACAAATAATTTAAGTCAATTAGATATACACAAATAAAAGTCAATGTCAACGGTATTAAGACATGTCGATGCCTTTTGCCGCAAAAAAACCACGTGCAGATTCACTTCTTTTGACCAAGAGAATCTGTCTGGCAAGCAAAGCCCAACGGGGCTCATCGTAACACAACCAGCTCTAAAAGTCTTTGCTGTGTGATTCAAAGACTTTCAGCACGATCGCCAGCTAGCGTTTCCAGGAGAACATGAAGGAGCGAGTGAAGGCTGGAAGGTCATTGCTTCTGGCAAGGGTTTGCTCACAAAAGAGAAGACTTAGACTTAGGACAACCATTAATCACTTATTATATTTGCACTTTTAAGGTATTAACCTCTTGCAAAGTGTGCATAGTTTACGTGCAATTCATAAATGAAAAAAACCATTAGGAAGAACCATTCACTCACCATAAAGATCATGGTAACCTCCAATGACCACACACTTCCAACACGTCATTCATCGTGATGTAACTGGGCTTCCCACAGGTTTACAGACTTCTTGCTTACGCTTCTTATTTTCGGGTGTGAAACATCGTTTTTTTTTTTTTTCTCTCTTTTGCCTTATAAGATGTTACTATAATGCTTGTCAATTCGATAAAAATCACACATACAACTCATTCATACCAAGTAAAAACTATGTACATAACCTTACATTCACAGGTGATTAAACCTTGGTCAACTCTAATTATCAAACTCCTCCTTCTGTTTCACAACCTCTGCTACTCCCACTGCAAGTGTCACACCCATTCAGCCCCACACATCCAATCCTCTAGTACTTTCGACAGGTCCCTGTCATCTTCAGGAGGCAGGTGTGTCTCACCCGCCCACCACAGCTCAAGTGAGCAGAGCCATCGAGGCCTGGGCTCCAGTCGCTATCTCTGAATCGTTGTGTCTCTGGCGCCATCTATTGTCCCTGCTGCTCTTTTTTCCCTCTTTCTTTTTATGCTGCTGTTCAATTTTTATTAGGGCTTTCCATTGTTCGTTTAGGTTACTTGGCTCATTAATGTTGCATAATCTTGATCTGTTTTTTTCAATTAATACTGATTCTGCTATTCTTAACTGCTTTTCGTTTTTACAGCTCTTAATAATTTTAATATCTTCAAACCTTGGACATTTTTGATTTTCCATACAGTATTGGGTCAATGCTGTCTTAGCTTCTTTTTTATTCCAATTATTAATATGCTGGTTCAATCTATACTTTAATTTATTCTTGGTGCTGCCTATATATGACACAGGTGGTTGCTGGTTTATTGGGATTTCATAAATTCCTGCTCTATCTAATTGGCTAATTTTTTCATTTTTAATCACTAAATTTTTTACAGTAAGTACCTGATTTCCTACCTGTATGCCATACTTGCCACAAACTTTATTAAACAGTATAGAAAGAACAGTATAGAAAGGAAGAAATTGAATATATTGAAAAAATTGCTTATGCTTTTGGATACCCTAAACAGGTATTAAAAAAATGGATTTATGAAGTAACTCAAGGTTACAATAAGGTCAAGACTGATAAAAAACTTGTAAAATATGTGGGAGCAATACCATATATAGAAAATGTTTCAGCAGAAATTAATAAAGTTTGTGGCAAGTATGGCATACAGGTAGGAAATCAGGTACTTACTGTAAAAAATTTAGTGATTAAAAATGAAAAAATTAGCCAATTAGATAGAGCAGGAATTTATGAAATCCCAATAAACCAGCAACCACCTGTGTCATATATAGGCAGCACCAAGAATAAATTAAAGTATAGATTAAACCAGCATATTAATAATTGGAATAAAAAAGAAGCTAAGACAGCATTGACCCAATACTGTATGGAAAATCAACAATGTCCAAGGTTTGAAGATATTAAAATTATTAAGAGCTGTAAAAACGAAAAGCAGTTAAGAATAGCAGAATCAGTATTAATTGAAAAAAACAGATCAAGATTATGCAACATTAATGAGCCAAGTAACCTAAACGAACAATGGAAAGCCCTAATAAAAATTGAACAGCAGCGTAAAAAGAAAGAGGGGAAAAAGAGCAGCAGGGACAATAGATGGCGCCAGAGACACAACGATTCAGAGATAGCGACTGGAGCCCGGGCCTCGATGGCTCTGCTCACTTGAGCTGTGGTGGGCGGGTGAGACACACCTGCCTCCTGAAGATGACAGGGACCTGTCGAAAGTACTAGAGGATTGGATGTGTGGGGCTGAATGGGTGTGACACTTGCAGTGGGAGTAGCAGAGGTTGTGAAACAGAAGGAGGAGTTTGATAATTAGAGTTGACCAAGGTTTAATCACCTGTGAATGTAAGGTTATGTACATAGTTTTTACTTGGTATGAATGAGTTGTATGTGTGATTTTTATCGAATTGACAAGCATTATAGTAACATCTTATAAGGCAAAAGAGAAAAAAAAAAAAAAAAAAAAAAACGATGTTTCACACCCGAAAATAAGAAGTGTAAGCAAGAAGTCTGTAAACCTGTGGGAGCCCAGTTACATCACGATAAATGATGTGTTGGAAGTGTGTGGTCATTGGAGGTTACCATGATCTTTATGGTGAGTGAGTGGTTATTCCTAATGGTTTTTTCATTAATCACTTGCTTGCTCCTCCCGGCCATAACAGCAGGTGTTTCATGAGAGTTGTTTCCGTTGTGTGAAGTGTCAATCAAGGGTGTAGAAAATGTCCAGGGCCCAATATTTCCCCAAAAAACATTTTTTTTTTTTTTTTGTCTAAAATTTCCCCCAAAACTATAGCGGATTTTCATACAAGTTTAGACGATTATAAGAGCACATGTCAATGATCAAGAACTATCCTTAAAGCTTATTACTTAAAAATTAAGAAAACAAAAAAAACAAAAAATTTATTCCAATGAATAGCTAGCTTTTATTTCACGAAAAAAAATTGTCCTTATTCCTTTTTTTACGCACAAAAAATTTAATGCTTCAGGTGAAAATTTCCGGCGAGACAGGAATAGGCGAATCAAGAATTCCTTCCTTGCCTAAAATGGCGGAACCCATTAACTTTCGACGTAAGAGGAATGGGGAAAAAAAAAAAAAAAAAAACAAGAGTAGGCAAATCAAGAAGTTTGCTCCAGGTGAATCCCTCCCCTCTCTAGCAAGTGAAAGATTTAGGCGAGACTGGAATAGGCGAATCAAGAATTCCTTCCTTGCCTAAAATGGCGGAACCCATTAACTTTCGACGTAAGAGGAATGGGGAAAAAAACAAAAAAAAACAAAGCAAGAGTAGGCAAATCAAGAAGTTTGCTCCAGGTGAATCCCTCCCCTCTCTAGCAAGTGAAAGATTTAGGCGAGACTGGAATAGGCGAATCAAGAATTCCTTCCTTGCCTAAAATGGCGGAACCCATTAACTTTCGACGTAAGAGGAATGGGCAAAAAAAAAAAAAAAAAAAACAAGAATAGGCAAATTAAGAAGTTTGCTCCAGGTGAATCCCTCCCCTCTAGCAGGTGAAAGTTTTAGGCGAGATTGGAATAGGCGAATCAAGAATTCTTTCCTTGCCTAAAATGGCGGAACCCATTAACTTTCGACGTAAGAGGAATGGGCAAAAAAAAAAAAAAAAAACAAGAATAGGCAAATTAAGAAGTTTGCTCCAGGTGAATCCCTCCCCTCTAGCAGGTGAAAGTTTTAGGCGAGATTGGAATAGGCGAATCAAGAATTCTTTCCTTGCCTAAAATGGCGGAACCCATTAACTTTCGACGTAAGAGGAATGGGCAAAAAAAAAAAAAAAAAAACAAGAGTAGGCTAATCAAGAAGTTTGCTCCAGGTGAATCCCTCCCCTCTCTAGCAAGTGAAAGTTTTAGGCGAGACTGGAATAGGCGAATCAAGAATTCTTTCCTTGCCTAAAATGGCGGAACCCATTAACTTTCGACGTAAGAGGAATGGGCAAAAAAAAAAAAAAAAAAAAAACAAGAATAGGCAAATTAAGAAGTTTGCTCCAGGTGAATCCCTCCCCTCTAGCAGGTGAAAGTTTTAGGCGAGATTGGAATAGGCGAATCAAGAATTCTTTCCTTGCCTAAAATGGCGGAACCCATTAACTTTCGACGTAAGAGGAATGGGCAAAAAAAAAAAAAAAACAAGAATAGGCAAATTAAGAAGTTTGCTCCAGGTGAATCCCTCCCCTCTCTAGCAAGTGAAAGTTTTAGGCGAGACTGGAATAGGCGAATCAAGAATTCTTTCCTTGCCTAAAATGGCGGCATTAACTTTCGATGTAAGAGGAATGGGCAAAAAAAAAAAAAAAAACAAGAGTAGGCAAATCAAAAAGTTTGCTCCAGGTGAATCCCTCCCCTCTAGCAGGTGAAAGTTTTAGGCGAGACTGGAATAGGCGAATCAAGAATTCTTTCCTTGCCTAAAATGGCGGAACCCATTAACTTTCGACGTAAGAGGAATAGGCAAAAAAAAAAAAAAAAAAAAAAGAGTAGGCAAATCAAGAAGTTTGCTCCAGGTGAATCCCTCCCCTCTCTAGCAAGTGAAAGTTTTAGGCGAGACTGGAATAGGCGAATCAAGAATTCTTTCCTTGCCTAAAATGGCGGAACCCATTAACTTTCGACGTAAGAGGAATGGGCAAAAAAAAAAAAAAAAAAAACAAGAATAGGCAAATTAAGAAGTTTGCTCCAGGTGAATCCCTCCCCTCTCTAGCAAGTGAAAGTTTTAGGCGAGACTGGAATAGGCGAATCAAGAATTCTTTCCTTGCCTAAAATGGCGGAACCCATTAACGAACGTGGAAAGAGTGATGTATTTATTTATTAAGTTTTATACCCATATTTGTCTTTTGTTGACTCTGCAGCTTCACTGCAATCTTTGCTTAGCTTACCTTCCTGCTGATATGATTCCCTTCAAATTTCTTCACCACTTTTCTTATTATTTATTTCCATTTATTCCCTCAGATGACAATAATTTGGCCATCGTGATGAAAAGACTTTCAGCCTGAGGACCATGAACGCATGATATCAAAGCTTTCACTACTTTAAATAAATGGTGTAACTAACTGAATATGAATACATTCGAACACCCTGCATTGATTCTAACAAATGTTCATCATTTCCGTTTTTGGAAATTTCCCCCTCCCTTATCAAGCTTAAGTGCAAACTATCATATCAGCAGGAAGGAAAAGCTAATCTTTGCTTAGCTTTCCTTCCTGCTGATATGATTCCCTTCCCATTTCTTCACCACTTTTCTTATTATTTATTTCCATTTATTCCCTCAGATGACAATAACTTAGCCATCGTGATGAAAAGACTTTCAGCCTGAGGACCATGAATGCATGATATCAAAGCTTTCACCACTTTAAATAAATGGTGTAACTAACTGAATATGAATACATTCGAACACCCTGCATTGATTCTAACAAATGTTCATCATTTCCGTTTTTGGAAATTTCCCCTCCCTTATCAAGCTTAAGTGCAAACTATTATGGGAAAAAGTGACATTTGAGAACAACATTGGATAATGAATAGTGAGAAGCAGCGCTGGAAGAAAAAAAAAATATATGATTACGGAGAGAAATCTTCCCTTCGATCGACTTCTGTTTTCGGAAACTTTTTTCTCCATTTTTTACCTGAAATGCAGTATTTTTGGAATAAAACCATATATTAATATAAGAACAATACTGGGCTGAAAAAACATCGGGAAAAAAAAAAAAAAAACACTGACGAGAGAAATCTTCACTCTAACTTCCTTTATCAAAAATTTCAAAGGGCGGAATTCCATCCTCAAATGGAAAACGAACCCCCCCCCTCCCCCATACACCTTCCCAAAAAAAATTGTAGTTCAGTTGTGCATTCATCTCGAGAATACCCAAAATGATGGCGAAAAGAGCGGAATTCCGCAAATTCACGGAAGAATCTCATGTATGTATATTTCCTTCAATGAATGTTTTCACAATGCACATAATAGCGAGAATGGAAAACTTATTCCCGCATACACCATCAGTGTTGACGAAAACTGGTTGCAATCTTTGGCAACGCCCTAGTGATGCAAGCTCTGGCTTATGACCATTCGTCTGAGAAGGGTCCGGGTTCGAATCCCGAAGAGGCATGGGTGTTGTGTTTGTCTTACCGCACTGGTTCTCTCCCTTCCCTGGAACCAGTGGCTCTAAATTACGGACAAGTGACTGCTTGTGTCTCTGTTTCCCAACGGCCCCATTTCTATTGTACACAATATCATTGAAAGCAAACTTTCCCAATTGGGGTCTGTACCCCCTGAGGAAATTCAAGCCGTTCTGCAGGCATTACAATGCCTCATTCAGAAACGTTCCTTTTTCAGGTTTAATGGCATTTTATATCGCCAACTTGAGGGAGCCCCCATGGGATCCCCCTCTCCCCTCTGTTGGCTGAACTTCTTCTTCAAGACATAGAACATCGCATTTTGGACTTTTGTCAGTTTGTACCTTTATTATATCTTCGGTATGTTGACGATGTCTTGGTCTTTTGGCCTTCGTCAGTTGAAAATTTGTTCTCTTTTGCAACCACGTTGTCGTCTGTTTATCCTTCTATATCCTTCACTGTGGAGGTTGAATGTGACAATTCTCTTCCGTTTTTAGACTTCCAACTTCGTAGGAACCCCACCTCCCAGTACCTGAGTTATTCGGTTTACAGAAAGCCTTCCTCTATACCTATCTTGATACCACGCGTTTCTGCCCACCCGACCAGATATAAGGTTTCATCCTTATACTTCCTTATTCGAAGAGCATTTACCCACTCCTCTTCTGTAGCCTTCCGTGAGCAGGAACTTCAAAAGATATATACCATTGCTTATCAGCACGGATTTTCTCATTCAGATGTCCATAGAATCTACCGAAAAATCCAAAGTTCAACATTTTTTACCCTGACACGTGAACGAAGGGATATCAAATATGTTGGATCGATGACTTACGTCCCTCGTGTGAACGGTAGTTTATTGAACATCTGTCACAGTCACGGTGTCGGTTTTGGGTTAAAAACACCGAACATTTATTCCCTGATTAAAAATGATCGGGACTGTGTTGAATTGTTGGACAAATGTGGCATCTATTCCATTTCTATGAAATCTGTCGATCCTCAAGACAAGGACCTCATATATATCGGCTCAACCCTACGAAGACTGCAAACAAGAATTAAGGAACACCAATATAGTGTAAAAAATGGCTCTTCATCGACTGCTTTAGCCAGGCTTTCTTCAGCTGGTACACATTACCCATCTTGGACAGACGTCTCCATTCTTTCTACCTCTACTACGAGGGAAACAGTGCTCTTTACAGAGAGTCTGCACATTTTGCATCGAGTGGGCACTTGTTGCAACGACGAAGTACCCAGCTATATTTCCCAGGCCTGGAAAACTTTACTGTCCTCGATTCCTGTTTCTTCTTCTAACATAGCAGACTCTAACCATCATTAATAGAACTCCATAGGCCTCTATTTGCTCACATTACGTTAGAGCAAGTGAACTTTCTTGTATTTCTTTCCTCAGTGTGAACGATTGGCAACGGCACCGATACATAAATGTGTTCTCTGGAACTCCAACTTGTCTTTCATCTGATGATGTGCTCGTAGCGAGCACGAAAGTACTCGTGTTGTTTTAAACCATGTAAATAGATTTTAACTTGTGTGTGTGATTTTAGTTATTAAAGTTTGCATGGAACTAGAACCATTCGGCAAGTTTTTACATCGTGCGTAACAGCAAGTTTCTTACCCTGAGTAGTGGCACGAAATCCTTGTTTATTATCGACTGCTTATACCCTACTGAGTTGCTTACGGTGGTCGTTAAACCTTTAAACTCTATATGTAAAAAAAAAAAAGGTAAATGTGTACTTTAGCATCCTAAATTATTTCGTCGGAAAAATATAACTGTGTGGGAAAAGTGTGATGTACAATTTTTTAAGCATACAAAAAAAAGGTGCAAAAATATAGTATTTGTAGATAAAAGGAAATAATTTTTCTGAAGTATTAACCTGCGAGTACGATGGTTTGCAGCAGTTGGTGCGGGAGGCCGAAGCGATGCTAACGGCCACCACGTGAAGGTTCCGTGCGTCGAAACGGAGTACGAGCAGTTAGTGAATGCGCGGAAGAATACGACAGGAGTGGGGTGTATTTTTCGGAAGAGTGTGATGCGTCGTGTAATTGCGCGCAAGTAGAAGTAGTTCAAACCTGTTTTATTTTTATTTATTTTTGATAAAGATATGCATGTGCAGAATGCCGCTATTATTAGTTTCACAATGTTTCCAAATGAAAAGAAAATAAGGAATGTAAATGAATTTATGTCCGGTTGAACCCAAAGTTTTGGGTTACGGTTTGGAAGATGTGTAGGGGTCGGTGATTTCTTCAAGCACTTCATTTGTAGTTCTGCTGTTATTCCGTGCATCGTAGCTCACATTTTTTCTCGTGAAACTGATATTTTTCAAAATAAACGATTTTCTCTAATTCAGATATCGTACTATGGCAGGGAGGGCCTACAGCTTCTTGTATTGTGGCGGATAATGAAATTTTAAGCTCTGACGAAATCCGAAATGAAGGGTGGAGACTGACGATTTTGTAATTATGCTTTCTCAAAATTATCCTTTAAAAATAGCAACTCGTACGCTACAGAATATACACTGCTGGACAATTGCTAAGGACGGATCATAAATGGCTATATAGCGCATAAAAAAGTAAGTGTGGTTGGATGCCAAGTGAAATAAAATAATGTCAGAATGCCAGGACATTACAAGAAAGACAATTTATTGTGCTCTGAAATCCAGAAGGCTTTGGAACGTGTTCAAGGGACAAACAGGCCATTTTGTGCAGAATACGTAAACGTGAAAAAAATGCAATTACCGTCCGCAGGCGTTCCGGCGTAAGATGTCAATACGGGAATATGGCCACCATGGAGGGCGATGCAAGATTCCACACGTCGTGTCATGCTTTGCACAACATTATCAAGCAGCTGTTGGGGTAATTTATCCCATTCCTCTGTCAGTGCACGGATGAGGGTGTCCTTGTTTATTGGAGGGCATTGGCGACCAGCAAGACTCCTCCCAAAAGCATCCCACACATTTTCAATGGGATTCAGATCTGGAGAACGTGCTGGCCATACGAGGCTCTCAAGACACTCCTGGACAGCGACTGTTTGATGACATGTTGCGTTGTCGTCCATGAAAATGAATCTATCACCGACAGCAACACGGAACATGCAAACATGAGGTAGCAGAACATCATTAATGTATCGTTGGCCAGTCATAGTCCCAGTTGGAAGCACATAGAGGGACGTACGACCATTGATCATGATGCCAGCCCATACCATGACACTACATGTCGGATATCCTGTATGTTTGCTGGACAATATGCAGTACCACTATCACGCCAGATCAGTTGTCGTCGACAATCAGACGATAGACTGTATCTACTCTCATCTGAGAAGAGGACAGCAGGCCAGTCGTTATCAGTCCAATTGCGATGTTGAGGGCACCATTGCAAACGGGCGGTACGGTGACGTCTGGACAACAGGACGGCGGGCGTATAGTCCTCCTTCATGCAAACGTCTGGCGACAGTTTTTAGGGAGATCCGCTTGCCAGTAGCAGCCATAAACTGATTTGCTACCTCACTAGCTGTGCTGCGCTGGTGTCTTTTTGTTGATAGCACTATGTACCGATCTTCTGCAGGTGTCGTACTGCGAGCACGACCTCCCCCGTGACGTTTGCTACACTCTCCATTCGTTTGAAATGATTTCCAAAGCCTTGAAACAACACTGTGGCTGACGTCGAACTCCCTGGCAACATCTGTTATTTTTCGCCCTTCTTCAATCTTGCCAATAATACGGCCACGCGTAAAATCATCTAGGTGATGTCGGGAAGACATACTGAAAATTGCAAGTTCGTCAATTGATTCTTTGCCTTTCAACTTTGCGTTTGAACAACAACGGTCAATATGCGTCAAATCCTTTATATCTCTTATCAGCGCTATGACGTCACGAACAAGTTCGGCAATCCAAAACAACACGTCTTACTGTATCCCGCACTTATGCTAATTTCCACATTTTCCTGCCTTCCATTTTATGGTTGCTATCGTTGCTATTGTCATCCGTCCTTAGCAATTGTCCGGCAGTGTACTTCGGTCATGTTTTGTCATTGTTTTTAAAGCACATGTTAAGACCAGCCTCTTTCCTTCCGCATATTCCTACAAAACGCTTCTGTGACTATGTACTGCTCAACCACTTCCTTCTGTATTTTTCTGTCTGTTACTTGCCCTTTTCAACGAAGCTTTAATTCACCGGACTGCACCTTGATGCAGTCGCCGCTCTGTCATCCTAGACGTACCGCATATACTCTTCCAAACCATCGTACTTGCAGGTTAATACTTCGGAAAAATTATTTCCTTTTATCTACAAATACTATATTTTTTCACCTTTCCCCATTATTTTGCATGCTTAAAAAATTATATGTCGCAATTTTCTCACACAGTTACATTTACCAAAAAAAAATCTGTGTCGAATATAATTTGTTAGTAAATACTCACAAATAAAGGTAACTTGATCACGCTAGTTACGTTAAATGAAAAACTTTTACAAAAATGTTCGTAAGTTGGGAGCTTTCGACCTTATCTTAGGTCTTCATCACACCAATGGAGGACTAAGATTGTTGCCAGGTTCTACATTTGAATTTTTTTCTATTTTTGTTGCCAAAACTTAGAATTGATCACCAGATCATCGGAATGTAGAGAGGAGATTCGGAATTGCAAGTCACTGAGTTGAAAATAATTTCCAGGCTTTCAAGGACTTGCAATTCCGAATCTCCTCTCTACATTCCGATGATCTGGTGATCAATTCTAAGTTTTGGCAACAAAAATAGAAAAAAATTCAAATGTAGAACCTGGCAACAATCTTAGTCCTCCATTGGTGTGAAGAAGACCTAAGATAAGGTCGAAAGCTCCCAACTTACGAACTTTTTGCAAAAGTTTTTCATTTAACGTAACTAGCGTGATCAAGTTACCTTTATTTGTTAATATTGTTACGTGTTTTGCCCATCATCGTCATAGTAAATACTCATTCGTTTTAACCATTTTTTGTACAATTTTCTAACTGTTTACCATGTTATGTTGCATTAATGCCTACCACACCACCACTAATGCCTACCACACCACTATTTGAAGTACTATGATGTTTAATAAGTACAATAATGTTAAGCAAAATATACTTTTTTATTGGAGAAGAGGGTCTTGCCACCTGGCTGTAAAAATATATATATATATGGAAACAGCAACAAAATTAGCTGGGTCTAAGAACAAGTTGCATGTAAACAAATTATCAGGAAAAACGAAAATGTTGATGCAAAAAAGAAGAGAGATGAGGACAACTAAAGAAGATGTGACTTCCAAAGTGGAATATATAGAGCTATGCAAGACAGCACGAAAAAGTATCACTGAAGACGTAAGGAAATTCAACTGTGAACTAGTGAGGAAAGCAATTGAAAACAACCAAAGCCTAAAGATAGCAAAGGGACATCTCAGTAAGGGAAGAAAACAGATTATGGCACTGAGAAAAGAAGATGGTTCTGTAACAAGAAATAGAGGCGAAATTTTGACAAGAGTGAAAGATTTCTACTCCAAATTATATGAAAGGGATGATACATGCACTCCAGACATCATGAAAGATACCAGTACCAGAGTTCCTCCAGTCCTTCCAGCAGAAGTTGCACATGCAATCAAGAACATGAAGCGGGGAAAGCTCCAGGAGAAGATGGAATTACTGTAGACATCATACAAGAAGCAAGTGGAGAAATCGAAACAGTACTCGCCCAAATTTTCACTTGATGCCTTAATGAAGGGAAGATTCCTGAGGATTGGAACAACGCTACAATGATCTTGCTACATAAAAAGGTGACATTGAGGATCTCAGGAACTACAGACCTATCAGCCTCCTATCAGTGGTTTATAAAATCTTCACTAAAGTTCTTTCACACCGCTTGAAGGTAACACTGGACATGGCTCAACCGAGAGAACAAGCTGGATTCGGGAGTGGCTACAGCACAATAGATCATATCCACGTACTGAGAGAACTAATTGAAAGAGCGAGGGAATATGAACTTCCATTGTGCATGGCTTTTATCGATTATGAAAAAGCCTTTGATTCGGTGAAACCATCAGCAGTTACAATGGCTCTGAAAACCTGCGGTATTGAAGATGCATACATTAATATTATTAATAGCATCTATGAAAATGCAAGTGCAAAGATTCGGCTGTTTGAAAATACAACACACGTAAAAATTGGAAAGGGAGTGAGACAAGGTGACACCATATCTCCGAAGCTCTTTAATGCCACATTGGAGGGTGTTTTTCAGTCGCTGAGCTGGGAAAACAAGGGAATAAAAATTAATGGAGATTATCTAACCCATCTTCGTTTTGCTGATGACGTAGTCATTTTTGCAACTACCCCATCAGAGCTGCAGAGTATGATCCAGGAACTTGCTGACAAGAGTAAAGAAGTGGGATTAAAAATGAACTTTCAGAAGACAAAAGTGATGTTCAATGCTTTTACAAGAAATGAAGATTTATCGATTTATGGAGAAAAGCTGGAGATAACAGACACGTACGTTTATCTTGGACAGCAGATATCAAGTGAGGGTCACATTGATGAAGAAATTAATCGGCGTACAAAACTTGCCTGGAGAGCTTTTGGAAGAAACAGCATAATTTTCAAGAGCAATATGCCATTATGTCTTAAAAGAAAAGTGTTTGATCAATGCATCCTTCCAGTGCTTACGTATGGAGCAGAGACGTGGACCTTAACTAAAAGAGACATACAAAGGCTGCAGACAACTCTAAACAATATACATGGATGAAGAAATTAATCGGCGTACAAAACTTGCCTGGAGAGCTTTTGGAAGAAAGAGCATAATTTTCAAGAGCAATATGCCATTATGTCTTAAAAGAAAAGTGTTTGATCAATGCATCCTTCCAGTGCTTACGTATGGCACAGAGACGTGGACCTTAACTAAAAGAGACATACAAAGGCTGCAGACAACTCAAAGCAGCATGGAGAGGTGCATGCTTGGTGTAAGCAGGAGAGATAAGAAGAGGAACTCGTGGATCAGAAAAATGCATGACAAGAGTGGAAGACATCATGATCAGAGTTAAATCCCTGAAATGGCAATGGGCTGGACATACTGCCAGAAGGACAGACCATAGATGGACAGAAGAAATTTTAAATTGGATTCCAAGGGACATGAAAAGACCCAGAAGAAGACCACATGGGAGATGGGTGGATGAAATTTGAAAGGGTCCGGGAGTGACATGGAGGAGACTGGCACAAGACAGACCGTTGTGGAGGAAACTTGGGGAGACCTTCGTCCAGCAATGGATTGATAATGGTTGACAATGATGATGATATATCAACAACCACCTGAACTAGAATCATGACTAAATAATGTACTCAATTAAAATAATAAATATAATTGCTAATGAAAACGTCAGCAAAATTGACAGCAATTTTTATTAATACAAAATTAATTAATTGACCGAATGTGATAATTCTAGTTCAGGTGTTGTATAATATCCTTAGGAAAATGCATGCCAGGTTTGCAATTGATATGCTAAGTCTATAGTGAGAAACATGTACCTAAGTACATCAAGACCTCTCATAAGGTTAACATGCAAATCCTAATAAGGGACTGGACCCTTAAAAGACATTTACAAAATGAAATTTCTGCACCATTTGCTATTTATTTCCATACTCTAAAATCTGTACATTACACTTTTTTATTGGAGGTTTAACAACCATCGTGAGCAACTCAATGGGCTATAAGCAGTCGCCCGTCCCTAATTTAGGGTCACTGGTTCCAGGGAAGGGAGAGAGCCAGTGCCGTAAGACAAACACAACATCCATGCCTCACCGGGATTCGAACCCGGACACTTTTTCCAAGTACTAACATTTTTCAAACGAAATAATTTAGGATGCTAATCTACACATTTACCAAAGAATCAAGACATATCTTAGTGCCACACAAGGACATGTATACTTTAGAGACTTGGCTGTTTCATCAATATATAAAAACATTCTTTCTAAATAGGAAAAAGTACTTAGATTTTTTTTATGAAAACAACACTCAAATTCGCACAAAAGGAAAGAATGGAGTTCATGTACAAATAAAATATTTCAAAAGGTAGTGTTAAAATCTTAATCCTCATAATTATTTGGTATTATGTTAGCAATAGCATATACCTACATTTAGAAAAATTACTTCTATTACTTAATAGCTGAAAAATAAACTTCACAATTTAAAAAAAAAAAAAAAAAAAACTGAACCCGGAGGGCGGAGGATAGCCCAGCCTTCTTAATTCACCAATAGTTCCGAACATAGGTCAAAACTTAAACCACGAACCAAACAAACTATCAACGCCTCATTTGGAAATGGAGACTACAACTGGGACGGAGACTACCCTGAGGCCAGAACCTCTGATCACTTAGCAACTATGGTGACAAACTGGATTTAATTTTTGAGTTACCCATATATTTTATTTTTAATTCATCACGCCGTGCAGCTTTCTTTGCACAATTTTTACCCGTGACCTAAATCTCAAGTTACGTTTTTCTAAACATGTTAGTTCAACACTTCTCCACCAAAATGTTTATTACCTAAACTAAGGTTATATCAGTCACTTACCATACAATGACCGCGTGGATGTTGGAATTCTAAAATGCGACAGCTATAACTAGAGCGAGTTTTTTTTTTTTTTTTAAATTGGCCAATAATTCACGTGTCAATCTTCAATATTTATAACAACATAACACGAAAATCACGTTCACAGATTTTCTAAGTGTAATATCGATCTTCGTGAAATGTTAGTAGGATGAACAAAAAGGCTGTGTTCCCCCTTAAAATGGCACTTCGCCCATATCAGGTAACAGAGCAGCATTGTTGATGTTTAATCTTGCATGACAGATCCTGAAATCTGGCGTAAACTTAACGGAAAACAATCCCTTTAGTTCGAAGAAGATCATACATACAATATTAATATAAACCGCCAATTTATGTCACTAACCTGATAGCCGCAAATCACGGAAAATAATTTCTGCAATTTAAAGATATTTTATTGTTTACACCGGAAGCGACGCCATAGCGGATGGCCACGACCAATGTTAGATAATGCCTGAGGACTTTTTCGTGACGTCACACATAAGGAAGGCGCACTTTGGCAACGTATTTTAATTAGGAAGGAATACACAATCGGTCGGAATAAGACTTTCTCTTCTCCCCTTTTTACTTTCTTATATTTATAGTATAAGAAAGTATAGTGATCAGTCGAAATCAGACTTCTGGATTTACACTTGGCTAGATTTTTTTTTATTGGAGGTTTAACGACCACCGTGAGCAACTCCTTTATTTAGGGCCATTGGTTCCAGAGAGAGAGCTAGCGCCTTAAGACAAACACAACATCCATGCCTCACCGGGATTTGAACCCGCACTCATCACAGATGAATAGGCAGAAGAAGCCAATGCTCAGACTAATGAGCCACTGGGAGGCTTTCAAACTTTCGTGGTGCTCAGAAAAGGGGGAATATCGTCATCACCAGCTTCAATTCACGTAATACTGATGGGAGACATGCAGAAACATTGAACAAAATCATTTCAATAATCATAGTGATATTTCGTTTCTGTTTTAACTAAAATATTTATGGAATGGAGAAAAAATCTCATCTTTTTGTTATTGAAAGTTTAACGGCAACCGTGCGCAACTTGATGGGTTATAATTAGGCGTCCGTCCAAATAACCTCCTTGGTCCGTCCCTAATTTAAGTCCATTTGTTCCAGGGAAGGGAGCGAGCTCGTGCCATGTGATAACAACAGCATTTAAGCCTTTCTGAGATTCGAACTCGGACCCATCTCAGGCAAATGTTCATAAACCAGTGCTTAAATGATTGTTTTAGCATCCCCTTTTCTGCAATTAAATAAGTAATTGACGCTAAGTTCTACAACTTTTGTTCAATACTTTTTACATTAAACTGTTTCTTCAAGTGAAGTTATTGGGCCGCCCCGGTGGCGCAGTGGTCTAAGCGATGGCCTCTGATCATTCGTCCGAACGGGGTCCGGGTTCGAATCCCGGTGAGGCATGGATGTTGTGTTTGTCTAACGGCACTGGCTCTCTCCCTTCCCTGGAACCAGTGACCCTAAATTAGGGACGGGCGACTGCTTATAGCCCATTTGAGTTGCTCACGGTGGTCGTTAAACCTCCAATAAAAAAAAAAAAAGTTATTGGACTTGGAATATTCCTTCTCATAGAGATAACATACAGGTATCCCACGATTTCTGTCTGCTCAGTGTATAGTAATTTTCTGGCTTCAGATATTTTTTCTTATACGGATCTCAAGGAAATTTCAATACGTAATCAAAAAGTAATTTGTTTGTATGTGCTGCCACCTATGAGTGATATTTGAAATTTATCTGAAACGATGTTCAGCACGATAGTAATTTATTACTATTTTATACTTAATTTATATGAAAATAATCCTTCAGATTCATCGTATGTTTTCCCATGAAATTAGACATTTTTAGTGCAGTTCATAACATTCTTTTCTAATCTTCGGCTTTGCCATAAGATGTCCTCATTTTGAAACAAAATTGTCCTAAATTTTGCATTGAAATTGAGGACAACGTGTCATTTTGTCCTCAATATCGTTCTCAATATTCTGATAACCTTATCTTAGAGCTTTGATAACTACTATTGATGGAATTAAAAATCATTAACTGTACTAACGAATAACTGAACCTTTACCTGTTGATTACAAAGACTTTTTGGTCGATTACTAATGTCATGATTAATGTATTCCATAGCTCCAAGTGGATTACAAAAAATATGGTTTTCATCGACTTGATTGGACGGTCTTGCCCACCCAGCAGTCAAGTCAAGCTCTTGGGTGATGCAAGTTTCAAAGATTTTTTACCAGACTTGATGTTTACTTCGTGTATTGTTCTCAGGTCCGAGTTGTTTGAAGGTGCTTGATTGTGTAAGTTAATTTTGCATCCGCATGCGTTATTTCAGTGTTTACAAATTATTGACATGCTGTGTATATTGATTAAATTGTTTAAATTGATAGTTATATCGTCTTATGAATGACACAACGTGCGGGAAAGCCGTAATTTGGAACAATTTTCGTGCAATGTTTTAATCAAGGCTTGACATTGCAGCTACCCGGAAAGAGCTAAGTACACTTAGTGTCCCAGCTCCGTCATTTTTGAATAACTTTGAGCCAAGCGCTGTGGTTTGCAGATTCTAGTAACACTGCCTTCAGAATATCTGGTGATTCTGTTTGTTATGACGAGCTGTTGCATTTGGGAATGATATTTGACTGTGTTTGAAGTGTTGAGGCAGTAGTATTGGTGGGCCAGTGTTAGTTATCGTGTAAAATTATATAAATATATACAAATTGGTGCTGTAGTACTAATTGCTTATTTTAGAAATATTAGTTTCTCAAGGATTAGGTAAGTGGAAGGCCGGAAATTTTATGATACTAGTGTGGTTAGTCGATGTTTCTTACCTGTACACAAATGTGTGGAATGGCAACACTGATATTTCCTTTATAATGCCGCTGCGGGGCTTCGAGTTTCAAAAGCAAATTTCAAACGTGCATATCATATTTAAACCCTTGCCGCTAGATAAAATGTATGTAGTTTGCGCTAATAACTACCAGCGGTCACCCAAAAAAAAAAAAAATGAAATTACCATGTTCAGGTTCTAAGCTGTCTACACTGAAGAGCAATTGAATTAGAGACTGCTGGCATTATGCAATTGTGGCACTGTGGGCGGCCCTGTAAACGGAAACGACATGACTCTTGCAGCGATCCAACAATATAAGGAGTGATGCGACGGGAATCGGTAAGAGTCGGACGCACTATGGGTAAGACGAAGGATCTAAGCGCTTTTGATCGTGGGCAAATTGTTGGGGCCCGACGAATGGGTCACTCTATCTCGGAAGTCGTGCAGGCACTGGGATTTTCACGAGCCACTGTGTCTCGGGGGCACCGTGAGTATACCGAATCCGGTAAAACCATCCCTGCAAGGGCCAACTGCCGTGGAAAACAGCGTGTGGATGAGAGGGGTCATCGTCGGCTAGCTCGCATTGTAACAGCGGATAGACGGGCCACAGTGCAAGAAATCACTCGGCAATCTAACGCTGGTGCACAAAAACGTGTAAGCAGCCACACCATCCAGAACCATCTCGCTATGGGGTACAGAAGCCATTGTCCCACGAGGGTACCGGTGCTGACCGTACATCACAGGGTGCAAAGATTAGCATGGGCACCGGAACATTGCCACTGGACCCTAGACATGTGGGTAAATGTTGCGTGGACTCATGAGTCGAGGTTTACGTTGGTGGTACATGCGGATTGCAGGATACGAGTACGGCACAAACCACATGAAGCAATGGATCCTTCTTGCCAGCAGGGTACTCTGCAAGCTGGTGGGGGTGGCATTCTCGTATGGGGATTGTTTACGTGGACTGAAATGGGACCCCTGGTATGTGTGACATCGTCCCTCACAGGTCAACGTTACTGGGATATCCTGGACGACCCTTTGCTCCCGTTTGTGCGTCTTCACGATCCCACTGGGGACCTCATCCTGCAACAAGGCAATGCACCGTGCCATTGTATCCGAATGGTTGGATGAACACTCCACTAACGTGACCTCGCTTCCTTGGCCAGCTAGTTCACCTGATCTCAATCTCGTCGAGCACATCTGGGATGCCATCGAGAGAGATGTTCGAGGCTCTGACCCCCCTCCATCAAATCTTACCGAACTGTGGGAGCTTGTTCAGTGATCGTGGATCCGTATGGCTTCCCAACGCTTCCGGTGTCTTTTCGAGTCCATGCCGTGACAAATCGTCGCCGTCAACAGGGCGAAAGGTAGTGCTACACGTTATTAGACAGGTATCTCTAATTCAGTTGCTCTTCAGTGTAATTCACATGGCCTGTTGTTTTCTTGGTTAAGGCAGAAAAACTATACCATAAGTGCAGTTCATAGATATTAGCAGGAATATAAGTTTCTTTTATGTGAGTTACATTTAATCACAAAACACTAATCAAAATGTAACTGAGATTATGAAAGTTTATAGTACAATTATTAAACTTTGTATTCACATGTACAAGAATATTTTTAACAAAAGAAATTTACAGTAAATGCAAAAACTTTTAAAACATAGGTCACAAAAATTGGCATATGTAGATTTTTTGGGAAAGTACAGTTGCTCCCTGACATAGAGAAATCTGACTTTATGTTAAAAAAAAAATGCTTTTTTTGTGAAATGTTCTGTACTGTAATTTCCAGAATCAATCAGCGTTAACTGGTAACTTGAGTCCTCATCTTCAGAGACACTCTAAGGGTGCTTGATAATACAGGGTGTCCCACTCGCTACTGAACCCAGCATTTCTTCAATTATACACTGCCGGACAATTGCTAAGGATGGATGACAATAGCAACGATAGCAACCATAAAATGGAAGGCAGGAAAATGTGGAAATTAGCATAAGTGCGGGATACAGTAAGACGTGTTGTTTTGGATTGCCGAACTTGTTTGTGACGTCATAGCGCTGATAAGAGATCTAAAGGATTTGACGCATATTGACCGTTGTTGTTCAAACGCAAAGTTGGAAGGGAAAGAATCAACTGACGAACTTGCAATTTTCAGTATGTCTTCCCGACATCACCTAGATGATTTTACGCGTGGCCGTATTATTGGCAAGATTGAAGAAGGGCGAAAAATAACAGATGTTGCCAGGGAGTTCGACGTCAGCCACAGTGTTGTTTCAAGGCTTTGGAAATCATTTCAAACAAATGGAGAGTGTAGCAAACGTCACGGGGAGGTCGTGTTCGCAGTACGACACCTGCAGAAGATCGGTACATAGTGCTATCAACAAAAAGACACCGGCGCAGCACAGCTAGTGAGGTAGCAAATCAGTTTATGGCTGCTACTGGCAAGCGGATCTCCCGAAAAACTGTCGCCAGACATTTGCATGAAGGAGGACTATACGCCCGCCGTCCTGTTGTGTGCATCCCATTGTCCAGACGTCACCGTACCGCCCGTATTGGACTGATAACGACTGGTCTGCTGTCCTCTTCTCAGATGAGAGTAGATACAGTCTATCGTCTGATTGTCCACGACAACTGATCTGGCGTGATAGTGGTACTGCATATTGTCCAGCAAACATACAGGATATCCGACATGTAGTGTCATGGTATGGGCTGGCATCATGATCAATGGCCGTACGTCCCTCTATGTGCTTCCAGCTGGGACTATGACTGGCCAAAGATACATTAATGATGTTCTGCTACCTCATGTTCGCATGTTCCGTGGTGCTGTCGGTGATAGATTCATTTTCATGGACAACAACGCAACATGCCATCGAACAGTCGATGTCCAGGAGTGTCTTGAGAGCCTCGTATGGCCAGCACGTTCTCCAGATCTGAATCCCATTGAAAATGTGTGGGATGCTTTGGGGAGGAGTCTTGCTGGTCGCCAATGCCCTCCAATAAACAAGGACACCCTCATCCGTGCACTGACAGAGGAATGGGATAAATTACCCCAACAGCTGCTTGATAATGTTGTGCAAAGCATGACACGACGTGTGGAATCTTGCATCGCCCTCCATGGTGGCCATATCCCGTATTGACATCTTACGCCGGAACGCCTGCGGACGGTAATTGCATTCTTTTCACGTTTACGTATTCTGCACAAAATGGCCTGTTTGTCCCTTGAACACGTTCGAAAGCCTTCTGGATTTCAGAGCACTGTCTTTCTTGTAATGTCCTGGCATTCTGACATTATTTTATTTCACTTGGCATCCAACGACACTTACTTTTTTATGCGCTATATAGCCGTTTATGATCCGTCCTTAGCAATTGTCCAGCAGTGTATTAACACCAATGAAGATATTGCAACGAAATTTGAAGCGGACTTAACCTCATTTCGTGCAAAATATGATGACATTACAACATGTACTGGAAGTGGCCACCATTTCTGTCCAGACAGCATTGAACCCGCCGCTGTCTGCCGGACGCGCCTCTCTGCTGCTTTGTTCTGCCATTTCGCTGAGCGTGTCTACACAATACGGTTGTTGATAGTGAGTGCTCGTGGCTGTTCGCATACGTGCGAAAATGTATCGGTATATACTCTGGAGGAGCGAGTGTTCATTGTTCGCACTTATTGGAAAACAGAATCGATAAAGTCTTGTCAACAGCAATTCCTGGAGAGGTTTGCAGGCAGACATCTGCCGAGCAAGTCCACCATTTGGGCATTGTCAAACAAATTGGAAACCAAGGGGACTTTTTTAGACCACCATGAAGGAGGTCTTCCACAAATGACCGGGGAAATGATCCATAATGTAAGGGGTTGACTACTTGCGTCTCCCAGGAAGTCACTTCGCCGACTGTCGCAGGAAACAGGGTTGTCCGATAGCACTTGTCAACGTGCTGTGAAAAAAAAAAAGTGAAGCTTCGTGCTTACCGTATCTCCGTGGTCCACGAACTGAAAGAGCCTGACCACGTGAAACGAGTGACATACTGTCGATGGTTTCAGGCATTTCTTCAGGAAAATCTAGACTACCTGTGGTTCTCGGACAATTAGACCACCATGAAGGAGGTCTTCCACAAATGACCGGGAAATGATCCATAATGTAAGGGGTCGACTACTTGCGTCTCCCAGGAAGTCACTTCGCCGACTGTCGCAGGAAACAGGGTTGTCCGATAGCACTTGTCAACGTGCTGTGAAAAAAAAAAGTGAAGCTTCATGCTTACCGTATCCCCGTGGTCCACGAACTGAAAGAGCCTGACCACGTGAAACGAGTGACATACTGTGGATGGTTTCACGCATTTCTTCAGGAAAATCTGGACTACCCGTGGTTCTCAGACAATTAGACCACCATGAAGGAGGTCTTCCACAAATGACCGGGGAAATGATCCATAATGTAAAGGGTCGACTACTTGCGTCTCCCAGGAAGTCACTTCGCAGACTGTCACAGGAAACAGGGCTGTCCAATAGCACTTGTCAACGTGCTGTGAAAAAAAAAGTGAAGCTTCATGCTTACCGTATCTCCGTGGTCCACGAACTGAAAGAGCCTGACCACGTGAAACGAGTGACATACTGTCGATGGTTTCAGGCATTTCTTCAGGAAAATCTGGACTACCCGTGGTTCTCAGACAATTAGACCACCATGAAGGAGGTCTTCCACAAATGACCGGGGAAATGATCCATAATGTAAAGGGTCGACTACTTGCGTCTCCCAGGAAGTCACTTCGCCGACTGTCACAGGAAACAGGGCTGTCCAATAGCACTTGTCAACGTGCTGTGAAAAAAAAGTGAAGCTTCATGCTTACCGTATCTCCGTGGTCCACGAACTGAAAGAGCCTGACCACGTGAAACGAGTGACATACTGTCGATGGTTTCAGGCATTTCTTCAGGAAAATCTGGACTACCCGTGGTTCTCAGACAATTAGACCACCATGAAGGAGGTCTTCCACAAATGACCGGGGAAATGATCCATAATGTAAAGGGTTGACTACTTGCGTCTCCCAGGAAGTCACTTCGCCGACTGTCACAGGAAACAGGGTTGTCCAATAGCACTTGTCAACGTGCTGTGCAAAAAAGTGAAGCTTCATGCTTACCGTATCTCTGTGGTCCACGAACTGAAAGAGCCTGACCACATGAAAGGAGTGACATACTGTCGATGGTTTCAGGCATTTCTTCGGGAAAATCTGGACTACCCGTGGTTCCCAGACAAGGCACGGTTTCACCTGTCCCGATACGTTGATTCTTTAAATTCCCGTATTTGGGCCAGTGAAAATCCCAACTTGATACATGGAAGAACCCCTTCATTCACAAAAAAATTGTTTGGTGTGTGATGACCCTGCGCCGCATAATTGGTCCCATCTTCTTCGATACAACCATCACAACAGCTGGATTTATGGAAATCTTGAACACCTCTGTAAATGTAAATCAATTGGACGACAAGCTCTCCATTGGATATTACCAGCATGATGGAGCGCCGTCACAAACCAGTATGGCCGAAATTCAGTCCTTTTTCGGCAACTGTGTCATTTCGAAGGGTCTATGGCCACCATGCTCGCCCTATCTGACACCTCCTGATTACTTTTTATGGGGATATCTAATAGGGAGAGTTAACCAAAAGAAACTGCGAACCATAGATGCTTTGAAAGCAAACGTCACTGAAGAAATTCAGGTTGTGACGACAAACTTACTGGCAAGGACTTTTCACAACATGGTGCGCCAGTTTCAATGCTGGCTTGGACGCAAATGGTGACCAATTTGAGCAGGGTGGGAAATTAGCGGTCGCCAGGAGCAAAATGCGACCGTAATTTTACACTTTGCGACCGCTATTTTAAGCCTGGGAGCCAATTCGCGACTGCATAAATTTTTGATTTTTCTTTTTTTAACATGCGTACGTAGTAATTTTCGATTGCGGTATTTCTGCTTCTTTTTTTAAAATTTCCCAGTGGTGTGTGGTTAAAAGTATATTGGGGGTAGGGAGAAATAAGTTTAACCTCGCTGCTAGCATGTGCTGAACTAGGGAGTGTACGTAAAAGTCCCGTGAGGAATGCAGGTGCGTGCTACTGTGACCTTCGATGGCACTACTGGGGGGTGGGGAAGGGGAGGAAGCCTTAAGAAAGAGATGGGAGGGGGAAATCAGCTTCAGAGGTAGAGTGTGGGGGGCCGCTCCGGTGGCGCAGTGGTCTAAGGCGTTGGCCTCTGATCATTCGTCCGTAAGGGGTCCGGGTTCGAATCCCGGTCAGGCATGGATGTTGTGTTTGTCTTACGGCACTGGCTCTCTCCCTTCCCTGGAACCAGTGACCCTAAATTAGGGACGGGTGACTGCTTATAGCCCATTGAGTTGCTCACGGTGGTCGTTAAACCTCCAATCAAAAAAAAAGTGTGGGGGGGAGAGGGGGGGACAAGAAGAGCAGCCGTTAAGGGGGGTATCAGCATGGGAAGTGAGGTGTTTGGCATTTCCTGCCATTCTAACTAAACAGCCTGTCAAAAAAACAAAAACAAAAAATATCTATGTGAATTTTCCACGTAACTGGTAGAATTTTTTACAAACACCATAAATCATTGATACGAAAGGCCCTCCAAACTGCTCCTAAATTGGTTAAATACTTTTTAAACTAGGCATGGAAATTTTTATTAAGAATTTGTTGTGCATAAAAGTGCCGTATTTTCCCGCACATAATCCGCGGGTTATCTGTTCCTAAAAGTTTAAATTCTAGACACTGCCGATTATACGACGGTGCGGATAATACAGAGCTTTCTCCCCCCCCCCCCAACTTCAAAACGAAGCTTTAAGAATGCCACGTGTTCGACGATAATATGCAGTGTCACTCCATTAACATATCTCCGCTTGCCCCTTGGTTTTGGCAAAAATGTCTGTGTGTAGACATTTCCTCTCTGGGAAGGGATTGCTGCTTTCATAAAATGTTGACCTTGAATGGCGCGTTGACCTCCTTGAATGGCGGAGTGCGGTTTCCATTCCATAAAATGTTGAGACGTGCCGCTCTGACCCGTGATGTCACCCCCTCCCCCTCCTCCACACACACACACACACACACACACTCTTCCCGAATTTCCAACCCCACTCCCATTTGTTTATTTTCCTTTACTTCGAAGAGAATGCCTCTGGCACTTCAGCTCCAAGACTGGAGAACTTCAACACCATTACAAATTATTTACGATCTGAAAACCAGTGTTTCAGTTGTTGATGCAATTTTAAACATTACTCTAGAGTTACAGCGCGATTGCCACAGAAATTAAAAGTATATATCACAACCGTTTGAAAGTTGCGGGGTATCGTAACTAACTTTTTTTAAATTTTCAAAAAATTTCACGATTTTATAAGTTTTTAAAAGGGAAAGAAAGTATATTTATACAGTAAAACCTCGAAAATCCGGCATCCACGGGACCGGACGAGTGCCAGATTTATGAAAATTCGGGATTTCTGAAGCCATCCAAAAATTGCGTAACGGAACCTACGTAAAGCACGTACTTACACACAACAGGTCACTAACAAAATTTTGTGTTTTGTCTTATGGCACTGGCTCTCTTCCTTCCCTGGAACCAGTGGAGCTAAATTAGGGACGGGCGAGTGCTTATAGCCCATTGAGTTGTTCACGGTGGTCGTTAAACCTTCAATTGAAAAAAAAAAAAAATGCGCGCCTACGCCTTATAAATATGGAGGAGTCGCGCTGCCGATCGCATTCTTTGCAATTTGCGACAAAGAAATCGTTTTGGCGATGGGGAAAAAAGTGTTGGTGAAAATATTGGCGATTACTTTTTGTACTATATATTGTAAAACTCTGTTGTGGATTACATATCTGTTTTTTTTTTAACTTTTACTATGAATTTTGGGTACTTACGTATTAACGCCACCGCAGCAGAAATTGTGCTAATGCGTCAATAAAGAGCAATCTTGTTGTTCGCACGCGCAGGCAAAGTAGTCAATCAGATTTCGGTGGAAAATGGGCCGATATAGAGTTCAACATAGATTCAAAACAGTCTCTATTTTCTTTCACCTGACGCTGTCGCCATATGAACGTATTAACGCCACCGCAGCTACAGATTTGGCGGTTTAAGGGCCGTCTACACCTAAAATTTTTGCAACAAATCATAAAATAAAACACTATATTTAAAAACAAAGTAGTCAATCGGATTTCGGTGTAAAATGGGCCGATATAGAGTTCAACATAGATTCAAAACAGTCTCTATTTGCTTTCACCTGACGCTGTCGCCATATGAACGTATTAACGCCACCGCAGCTACAGATTTGGCGGTTTAAGTGCCGCCAATCTACACCTAAAATTTTTGCGACAAATCATAAAATAAAACACTTTATTTAAAAACAAAGAAGTCAATCGGATTTCGGTGGACATAAAGGCAACAAAGAATCCAAAATATAAATGCCTGCGCGTGCGAACAACAAGATTGCTCTTTATTGGCGCAATTAGCACAACTTCTGCTGCGGTGGCGTTAATACGTAAGTACCGAATTTTGTCTGCGAATTATACACCGACGTTTTTTCTATCACGCTGAATTTTGCCGTCTGCGGATTATATGCTGAAAAACACGGTACTTAATAAAAATTTTCGTGGGTAATTAAGAAAGTGTTTTACCGATTCACATGAAATTTTCAGGGCGGGCATCTATTATCTACTTATCCTGTGTATAAAAATTTCAGCCAGTTTTATTACGAATTCGTGAAGATAACTTTCCGATTTTTTTTTTTTTTTTTTTTATCATCTAGTTCCATAGTTGCACAAGGTGGGGAATGTGCTAACGCCGGAGCCGGCTCCTTGCTGGGCTAACTGGGGGGAGCCCAGCAAGGAACGGCTCCTAAATTTCAGCTATGGAAGCCATTTTGCTCCTAATATATTGTTCTAATTTCCCAACCTGACTTTGAGCACGTGCTGTGATGTAATCACATTTCACACGAAATGAGGCAAGTCCACTTCAAATTTCGTTGCAATATCTTAATTGGTGTTAATAATATTAAAGAAATGCAGGGTTCTGTAGCGAATCGGACACCTTGTACTAATGCACATATACGTTGCTCCATGTCACACGATGTGTAATGACTTGTGTTGCTAGAACATATTACAAAGGTAAGGGAGATTTTTGTTGTTTCTTGTACCACTTTGCCTCACAGACACCTGTATTGTAATTTGTTATATTTTCTTGTTTTTCTGGTCACTATTCTACAGTGAACTCACAAATAAAGATTTAATGTGTTATTCCATATCGAGTGATCCAATATTTTAACACTTTTGAACCTTACAACAACCCACTGCTGAATTTAACTTCGAGGTTCATCCTAGCTATTTTTAGAAGGGTGCTGCACCCCACGTGCTGTGTACTTAAAAATTCCCATCTTGCCTGTCCTCACAACCAGGGCAAGATTTCATCTTTTTTGCTCACTAGTAAATTTTGCTAGTGACCAAATAAGTTTGCTAGCAAAACATTTGCATGACTAGCAAGTGAAACTAAATCACATCGTAACTTATTTTCTAATAAAGTTACACAGAAATTTAAATATGTGTATAAATATTTTGACTTACCTTTTTGAATAATGAATAGAATCTTAGATAAGTTTAGTGACTATTAATTTCTAACAAATTCTCATACCACATGAATATATTTCACTGACATTCTAATTCAGATTTCTTCCCATATAGTTTACGCTCAGGGTGTCTGACTTTGTCATCATACCACTTTATAACTGCTGACCGTGGATTAAAAATCTCTTCTTGTGGCCCTTCTACAGTATTTCAATTGTCATCAGAGCATTTAAAGTTTCAACAGACAAATTGTTCCTCCAATCCCCTTGTATTCTTTTTTTTTTTTTTTTTTTTTTTTTAATTCAGTTGACATTAAATGTCCGTAAATACTGTTTCACACGTTATGCAAGTTCAGCTATCGGGAGATTGCAAAAGGACGTTAACATAGTATTGGCAATTGAAGTCAAGTATAATAATAATAAGTATCTGTACTTACAATATTCATAGTGGCTGTCGGGTCATATGTACAGGCAATTATCCCAAGAGATTCTACACACCCTTGGAAATATAAGACTGCAGCATTCCGCTATTATATTAAAAGAGCCATGACACACTCATCCAATAAAGAATTGGAGATCAAAGAGCTAAAATGGATTGAAAAAACTGCAGAAGAATTTGGATATAGTAAAGGATTAGTCAAGTCTTTATATAACAACATTACGGCCAATATACATCGTTTCGATAATAACATTAAAAAAGAAATACAGCAATATTATGGAAAATTTCCATACTTACCTCCTATTAGTACTATTTTAAAAAAAGAATGTTACAACAACAATATTAACATTGCAGAAACAGTTATTGACAATGGAAGCATACTTCTACTACTAATAATAGATCAATTCTAAATAAATCTGGTGTTTATGTCATTCCAACAGTTACGGATGATAACCAAAAAGACAAAGTATATATCGGAAGTACGCGTAGAAGATTTTTGACTAGATTAAATGAACATATTACGAACTGGACAAGAAAAGATGAAAAAACTTCATTAATACAACATTGTATTAAAAATCATGTAACTCCTGATTGGACTAACACAAAAATTCTAACATCACATAGATCACATGCCCAGATTCTAACCTCCGAGGCTGTAGTCATTGAGAAAACCAAAAGATACAACTGTAACGTTAATAGTCCAGTAGAGCTTCAGTTTGCATGGAGGTACCTTATTGAACAGGAGAGAAAACATTTCAAGAGGAAAAACATTAACAAAAAACATGTGACATCAAATGTTACTTAAAAATACAGTTGAATATTTCTACGTAAATGCTACTAGTATATTTTTGTTTGACTACAGATGGCGACACCATTGATATGTGCAGTGGAACCCAAATCACGATGCGCAAATATCTACACGACAGGGCTGAACATACATTGGGATTAAGCTGCATACCTGAGCGAGTGAGTGCGGTAATCCTAATGTCCGTGCACCTACCACTGACGATGGCTATAAATGTTAGCATAAACTAGTTTGGTGCTTCGCATTCGGGAGATTTGTATGTTTGTATTTTCTTTTTCAAGATTGTTTATTTTTGAGGTTTTGGCAAAAGTATAATTCATCTTCAGTTTTCATTATGTATCAGGGTGCTTCGCGGTCAAGATTGTCTCCTCTTCAGGATTGTAGTTCGTTTTTAAAAAATTCAACAAGGTTTTAATTCAGTTTCTAATTTCATCGATGTTAATGGATTTTTTTTTTTTTTGCATTGTAAAAAAATTCATCTTGTTTAATTTTATCTGGTGCAGATTTTACAATATCATGAATTTTAACTTCACAATTGAAGGAATTCACATTCTTAGATGACGCACATATGAAGCCCTGACAGCCACTATGAATATTGTAAGTACAGATACTTATTATTATTATACTTGACTTCAATTGCCAATACTATGTTAACGTCCTTTTGCAATCTCCCAATTGCTGAACTTGCATAACGTGTGAAACAGTATTTACGGACATTTAATGTCAACTGAATTAAAATATCGTAGCCACGTAAAAAGTATGTTCATAGCAACTTAGCGTAAATTGAACAACGATATATGCCCCTTGTATTCTTTTTAAAAAACTGAATCCCACCTCACAACATGCAGTACTAAGTGGAAGTATCGCACAAATTTCTGCTAAACTTCTACACACTTCATATCTGCCAACTACCACACAATGCCGTAGTTTCTACGGAATTAGTTGTCTGACTACGAAACTCACTATCAAAACTACGGATTCTACAAATTTTTCTTTTGCTATTATTTTTATGATATACACAAGATTCTTACAGGGATTCGCGGACTACCGCTTTATTATTATTATTATTTTTGTCATCAGTTAGATCATTCTGTAGATCGATATTTGGGAGAGGGGGGGTCGTCTTCCATCTGGAGACAAAATTTCGTGCTTCAAAACTTTCGAACACAGTAGTGAAACGGAGTAAGAAAATTTTGCCGTAATCGCAAATTGTTCTCCCAATGTTGTCTTTGTGTCCGCTTTTCTTGTTAAATATCATTTTATTGCATAAATGTTTGCATTTTAGCTTGAAACTGTGGAGAACAATTTGCAAAAACGGAAATTGGCTGCTGCAAAAATTTTCTGTAATCTTCAGGCATGAGATTCTTCCGCGAATTCAAGAAATTTCGTTATTATTGGAATTCCGTCTTTACGAAACTAGAAAATGAAAGGTCGACGGAATTCGGATTTTTTCCGTAATCATAATTTTTTTCTCACGATGTTGCCTCTGTCAAGTATTATTGCTCATTAACATTTCACTGGATAAATATTTGTATTTCAGCTTGAAAATACAAGGAAAATTTCCAAAACCAGAAGTCAGACGAAGCAAAAGTTTCTTCCGTAATCGTTTACCCCCTCCACGAACACGTTTCGTAAAAAAGCGTCTATCTATGCCACGCAATAAAGGCGATCGCTTGGCTTAGGGTATGACAGAAGTTGAGGACAAAGTTCATGGGGCAAAAGATGGGAGGGTGGCAGGGCAGGTGGTCAAACAACCGATCCATCCCAGAGCTCTGGGTTGCCACAGCAACCATTGCCGACGTCACGTTCAGTTTCTGTAATAGACCAATGAGGGCACGATGGAGAGGAGTTTCAATGCGCTTCTACGACAGTTTGGAAGGGATGAAAGATATGGGGGGGATGGGTATTAAGTGTCAAAAGGAAATTGGCGAAAGAAAATCGCTGATTGTCGCTGTTTTAACAAGTGATAATAGAAACTGTTATATAAACTTCGTGGATTAATAATGATTTTTCGTTACTTTAAATAAAGAAATTACCTTACTAGCAATATTTGCTACTGCGATTTTTTCACTAGCTATTTGCTAGTTGCTAATCGGTGAAATCGCGCCCTGCTCACAACATTGACTGGAATTCCCTGAAAGTCATCAGTTTCCAAAGCAACTTTCAAGAAAGAGCTAAAAGAAAAAATAGAATTACTCCAAGACAGGTTTAGATAGGCATGTTAGAGAAACTGGTCACAACAGGAACTGGAATTCCCTTAAAGTCATCAGTTTCCAAAGCAATTTTCAAAAAAGAAAGCTAACAGAAGGAATAAAAATTGCTCCAACAAGGTAGGTTCAGATACGCCTGTTATAGAAACTGGTCACAACATGGACTGGAATTCCCTGAAAGTCCTCAGTTTCCAAAGCAACTTTCAAGAAAGAGCTAAAAGAAACAATAGAATTACTCCAAGACAGGTTTAGATAGGCATGTTAGAGAAACTGGTCACAACAGGAACTGGAATTCCCTTAAAGTCATCAGTTTCCAAAGCAATTTTCAAAAAAGAAAGCTAACAGAAGGAATAAAAATTGCTCCAACAAGATAGGTTCAGATACGCCTGTTATAGAAACTGGTCACAACATGGACTGTAATTCCCTGAAAGTCCTCAGTTTCCAAAGCAACTTTCAAGAAAGAGCTAAAAGAAAAAATAGAATTACTCCAAGACAGGTTTAGATAGGCATGTTAGAGAAACTGGTCACAACAGGAACTGGAATTCCCTTAAAGTCATCAGTTTCCAAAGCAATTTTCAAAAAAGAAAGCTAACAGAAGGAATAAAAATTGCTCCAACAAGATAGGTTCAGATACGCCTGTTATAGAAACTGGTCACAACATGGACTGGAATTCCCTGAAAGTCCTCAGTTTCCAAAGCAACTTTCAAGAAAGAGCTAAAAGAAACAATAGAATTTCTCCAACACAGGTTTAGATAGGCATGTTAGAGAAACTGGTCACAACAGGAACTGGAATTCCCTTAAAGTCATCAGTTTCCAAAGCAATTTTCAAAAAAGAAAGCTAACAGAAGGAATAAAAATTGCTCCAACAAGATAGGTTCAGATTCGCCCGTTATAGAAACTGGTCACAACATGGGCTGGAATTCCCTGTAAGTCATCAGTTTTTAAAGCAACTTTCAAGAAAGAAAGCGAAAAGGAGGAATAGAAATTGATGAAAATCAGAATTCCGTCATCAAACAGGGTTTCCACTCAACCTGTAAAAACCTGGAATTCTCAGGGAATTTGAAAATGGTTCCAAAAATCAGGGAAAACTCGGGGAAAATTACCCTTTTTTTGTAAAAGTCAGGAAAAATTACTTTTTTTTTTTTTTTTTTTTTTTTTTTTTTTGTAAAAATCAATGGTGCTTTATTTTGCCAAAAAAAACTTATTTTTTCAAGATTTTAAACTTTTGCTTGCAATTACTGCCTGCCTAGAATTTGGTAGATCTTACTTTCAGTTATATTAAGTATCTCCTTTATTCTCTAAAAAGATGTGAAATTGGATTTTTAAAATTGCCAGTTATTAAGCGTTTGTTCAATTTCTGCAGGCAGTTGTTATAGCATGGAACAATTAGGCACAATGGCTCTTGCTTGAAGAAACACTTCACAAGAGAACCAACCAAATGATGGATCAAAGTCATTTCTCTGTTGGTTCTCTTGAAACATGTTTCTTTGAACAGAGTCATTCCATCATTAAGCTTAGCTGCATTGTGTTATAGAAAAACTGAAACTATTCAACTGACAGATTTTTTCTTACATATATATGACCTGTTTCTATGGGAATGTATTTACAAATTCTGTGTGGGTAGTATTCACAAAAGTTCACGGAACTTTGGTACAGAAAATAATGTGCACAGTTAGTTGTTATTAATGAAAAGCAGGTAATTTTATGACGATTGTGGGCAAAACATGTAACAATATTAACAAATAAAGGTAACTTGATCATGCTAGTTACGTTAACTGAAAACTTTACAAAAAGTTCGTAAGTTGGAAGCTTTCGACCTTATCTTAGGTCTTCATCACGCCAATGGAGGACTAAGATTGTTGCCAGATTCTACATTTGAATTTTTCTTATTTTTGTTGCCGTTGATCTGGAGATCAATTCTAAGTTTTGGCAACAAAAATAAGAAAAATTCAAATGTAGAATCTGGCACCAATCTTAGTCCTCCATTGGCGTGATGAAGACCTAAGATAAGGTCGAAAGCTTCCAACTTACGAACTTTGTAAAGTTTTCAGTTAACGTAACTAGCGTGATCAAGTTACCTTTATTTGGTAGGTAATTTTATAAAGACAAATTACTTAAAGAATTTACAAGTGTGTGCTTTGGTGAGAAAAATGAATGGAATGGAATGAAATGTAACAATTCTTTGCAACATGCCACTCTGTAAAACTTTAAAAACCACTTGGAGAACCTGGAAAAGTCAGGGAATTTTTTTATTACTTTTGAGTGGGAACCCTGTCAAAGGTTCTTCTGTGCTAAACATCTGACAGGATTCGGTGTAAAATAACCATAACTGTCGAGTTTAACCTAACCACAATAGTGATGGAGAAAGTGTTTACAAAAGACTTCCTGGAGAAGAAGAGTTTTCTCCGAAAATCTTCGATTAAAATATTTCCTAGAAAAAAACAACCCATAGAATTTTTTGAATAAAGCTCATATTGAGAAATGGCTTCCTAGTTTAATTGAGTTAATAATCTAAAGCAACTTATGGGAATTTACTAGGAAATATAAAAAAATTTCCTAGTAAATTCCCATAAGTTGCTTTAGATTATTAACCCATAGAAGTTTAAGTAATTTAAAATTAAGAAAATAGGAAGCAAATTTCCAACATGAGCTTTTTTATTCAAAGACTTAGGCTATGCTGTAAGCATTTTGAAATAATGCCATAGTTATATAAGCATCTTTTTTTTTTTTTCGTAAATACAGAAAAACTGCCTTTACTTATTTATTTATCCCTGTTTTTGTTTTGTTTTGTGATGCCATTAGATTTGTTATCTATTTTTATGTGAGACACGTGTGTTTATTTTGCAGGTGGATGCTATTTTGAGGTGAAACTGCGGTCCGCCGTCATATAGAACCGAAGAGGGAGTGGCTGTGTTTTATTTAGTGGCACGTTGACTACAAGAAATAACTGTGCACAGAGGCTGCATTTCTAATATATGGCTACCCGTGTCTTAGCAAAAAGGGCTACTGCATTATGCCGTAATTTTAACAGGTCATTGAATCCTATTCCCAGAAGTGGGACTCGTTCTCTTGCCCAGTATTTGTCTGAAGCAGAAAACACAGAAAGCCGTAAAGAGCATGTGAACTTCGACACTTTGGGTACGTGGGATAATCGAATTGAGCTCCCTCTACTGTTGCAAGCCAGCATCAAACACGGCAAGCCCATTCCAAAAATATCTGTCGAAAATGTTGGTTACGCCAGTGTTAACGGCAGGAGAACTACAAATGAAGATCGACACAGGTATGTGATAAAATGTCTTTGTTACTTAAACTTCTAATATGGGAATTTTCTACTAGGAAATATTCTTAACATGAATTAAATCACTTACTCAAGGCTTTACCCAGAACACTATCTACCAACAAGTAATCGTACACCCCTGCAATCGACGAAATCTGCAGTCCTGATACTCGTCACGGCCGCCGCCGTTAAATATCGTGTGGGAAACAACAACGCAACCAGTCTCGTGCAAGATGCCGCGCAGTTCGGAGCTCTCTGATTTCGAGAAAGGTGTAATCATCGGGTATCGCAGAAATGGCCGATCCATACAGCGTGACATATCCAGCGAGTTCAAGTACCCAAAATCGACAGTGTCCTACGTGATTGGCAAGTGGAAGATGAGAGGTGACTGTCAAAATGTGCCCCGACCCGGCAGACCCACAAAACTGAGAGTTGGAGACCGACGGGTGCTGGCCAGAGAAATTCGGAAGAACCGCACCAAATCGATGGCCCACAGCCGCGAGGAGTTTCAACAGGCATCCGGAAGTGTTCTTTCGATGAATACCATCCGTAAGAAAGCCCATCTGCTCGGTTATCATGGACCCACAAGCCTTTGATCACCAAGTCCAATAGCGCTGCTCGGCTAACGTGGTGCAAAGAACGTCGACAGTGGACCGTTGAACAGTGGAAACAGGTTCTCTGGAGCGACGAATCAAGGTTCACCCTCTAACGTTCGAATGGCAGGGTCTGGGTTTGGCGTCTGCCTGGAGAACGCCTCCTGCCGGAATGTATTGTGCCAACTGTGAAGTTCGGCGGCGGTGGAATTATGCTATGGGGGTGTTTCTCCTGGTATGGCGCGGGACCTTTGGTCGCAATTCCTGGTAGACTCAACGCCGAGACCTACTGCACCATTTTGGATGACCATGCACTTTCTACGTTGTGGCAGTTTTACGGGGTGAACCCATGTTACTTTGAGGATGACAATGCCACCTGTCATGTTACGAGGTCCACCATGGCTTGGTATGGTGACAATGGGGTTAATCGAATGGACTGGCCCCGCACCTTAACCCTATCGAGCACCTCTGGGACGAGTTGGAGCGTCGACTTAAGGGGTGCCCCCCACCGTCCGAAATCGGTGAAGGAACTGACCTGTCTTCTCTAAGCCGAGTGGAAGAAAATACCGCTAGCCGTCGTACAACGCCTGGTTGAGAGTATGCGCAGCTGTAATCGCCGCTCGTGGAGGCTCCACCAACTCTTGAAGGTGAATAAACTTCGTTTTCCTTTGCTATCACAGGTGTCCAATTACTTGTTGGTAGATAGTGTATATTCATTTGGTTCTAGTTCTAGTCCCCATAGCAGAAAGTTCCTGGTCAGTCTGTGACAGATATTGTGTCCCAAAATAATCTGTGGGTGGTCACTGTCCAAGATAACTACTAAATGGGAAAAACAATAAAAAATTTCACAGACATATTTTTCTACCTAAAAAAATGTCTAACCTAGGTGCTACAGCAATTGCAATGTTAATTAGGATCAAGAACATTCTGGTCCTCTATCTGGAATTTTGCCAATATTTTCAAGCTGAAACACAAAGATTTATGGAATAAAATTATATTTAACAACAATAAAAGCACACAGGCATCACTAGGAAAAAATTATAAGAGAAATTTTCGCTCCGTTCTACTTCCGTTTTCAGAACATTTTTCTCCATTTCCCATCACAAGTGCAAACATTTTTGTAATTAAATGATGATTAAACAACAGCTGTTGGAGAGTTATTAGAGGGAGAAATTTTTGCGTCTTGCAACTTTGGGTTTCAGAAAATTTTCCTCCATTTTCAATCTTAAATACAAACATTTATCTAATAAAATATTTAATGACCATATAGAGCTGAGGGAATATCGCAAGAAAAAGAATTCAAGATTACTGGGTTCCGTCAAACTTTCGTTTTCGGAAATTGTTGCCTCCATTTTCGAACCAAAACAAATATCATTATATCTCGTGATTCTATCATAAAGTTCACATACAATTACGTGACCACAAGGTTCTTCAGGAAGACGCTTTAACGTCTGTAAATTCTGTTTTACACTTTCTGTAAAGTGGATACAGTATGTGGTGGTGCATGAACTTATTCAATTAAAATATAAATCGGTTAAAAGTCCTAAAGATGTTACTTACGGAATTGCATGTTCAGTCCAATGTCAGTAGTTATTGAGTTTCTTTGTCCAAAGTTGTATCTTGCTTCAATATGGTCAGTTGTTAGGGTTAGTTCGAGAGCCATTTCGTTATAAGTTGTACCCTACTTCGGATATGTCCAGACGTTAGGGTTAGCTCCGTTCTTGCTGCGTCGACATCATATTGAATGGGTTATAGTTTCCAGATTATAATTAAAGATTCTTGAGTTAAGTGTTACTATTTACATACAACTTGAAGTTCCACGTCGTACTTGGCCTTTAGGGCTAGGTTCATAAAATTTTCTTAAAAGCTTCCAGTTAAAATCGTTATATACACCACCTGATACCGTCCACAGTCTCAATCACCGGACGCGCATTTCACCTAGGCTCTACCCTGGCGTTTTCAACGGAGACTTCACACCCTCTGTCGAAGTCTGCTATCTGAAAGTCCCTACAGATTTGTGACGTCAGATGCTGACAGATAAACACACATAGTACCATGGATTGCTAGCACCATAGCGTAAGGCACTCGGCTAGTTATCGAGAGATCTGGGATTCAATCCCAGCGGTGTCAAAATACAATTTTTTGGTTGGTGTGTGTTAATAAAAGAAAAACGTGGAAAGAGCGATGACTTTGTCTATTTACATTGTCTCCATGTGTTTGGAAGACTTTTACTATCAGTCTCGCCCTTTGGATTTATTAGCTCTAATTTAATAGCTTATGCCATTAAGCACCATCAGATGAAAATGTCTCAGTTGCTTAGCCCATCCCTACATTATATTTTGTGTGATTCTATCATAAAGTTCACATACAATTACGTGACCACAATGTTCTTCAGGAAGACGCTTTAACGTCTGTAAATTCTGTTTTACACATTCTGTAAAGTGGATACAGTCTGTGGTGGTGCATTAACTTAAACCAGCAGAATAATATGAGAACAATACAAATAGCAGAAGCAGTAATAATAAATAAGACCAAACCAATTAACTGCAATAATAACAGTCCATACGACCTTTCGTACGCTTGGAGGAACCTGATCGAAACTGAGAAGAAATGGAATAGGGAGAGGAGAGAGAGGAAGAGTGAGAATGACGTAGATGAAGATAAAGTTGATGTGACCTGACACTAGATGGCAATGAGTTAAAGGGGAGCATGCGCACTGTGGACACGAGACTTTCAGATAGCACACTTCGACAGAGGGTGTGAAGTCTCCGTTGAAAACGCCAGGGTAGAGCCTAGGTGAAAAGCGCGTCCGATGGTTGAGACTGTGGATGGTATGGGGTGGTGTATATAACGATTTTAACTGGAACCTTTTAAAGCTTTTAAATTTTTTATGAACCTGACCGAACTTTGAAGACTTCCTCAGCATTTCCAAGAGAGTGCAGCATTGACGAGATAGCCCTAAAAGGCCAAGTACGACGTGGAACTTCAAGTTGTATGTAAATAGTAACTCTTAACTCAAGAATCTTAAATTATTATCTGGAAACCTTTACCCATTCAATATGATGTTGACACAGCCGGAACGGAGCTAACCCTAACATCTGGACATATCCGAAGTAGGGTACAACTTATAACCAAATGGCTCTCGAACTAACCCTAACAACTGACCATATTGAAGCGAGATACAACTTTGGACAAAGAAACTCAATAACTACTGACGTTGGACTGAACACGCACTTCCGTAAGTAACATCTTTAGGACTTCTAACCGATTTATATTTTAATTGAATAAGTTAATGCACCACCACATACTGTATCCACTTTACAGAACGTGTAAAACAGAATTTACAGACGTTAAAGCGTCTTCCTGAACAAAACAAATATTTATGCAACAAAATGATATTTAACAACAACATCGGATAATTCTCTCTTCAACCATCGAGGGAACGTCGGAAGAAAAAAAATTACGATTACGGAAGAAATCCTCACTCCGCCTAACTTCCGTTTCGGAAATTTTGAAAGGCGGAAAACTTGCATCTATGTTAGGGAGTCTGCAAGACAGTTTAGTAGGGTTCTGGGGATATCCTTTCTGTCTGCAGGACCAAAGTAAATCTGCGATTAGCTTCGGCCGTCGCAGCGATTCTGCAGCGGGAATGGATACAAAATAAATCTGCAATGTACGTCGGGCGTCGCAGTGACTCTGCAACGGGGATGAGTACAAAATAATTCTGCGACGTACGTCGTTTTGCGAGAGAAAAATGAATTACGACTACTGGAGAAATCCTCACTACGCCTAACTTCCATTTTCGGATATTTTGAAAGGTGGAAAACTTGCATCTACGAGGATAGATCCAAAAAAAAAAAAAAGGTTACAAGCAGCAGCATTGGAAAAGTAATTAGTGTGGAGGGTACATTTGTTGCCCAGAATGGAGACAGAGGGCGCTAGTTGTCTGACATCAGTTGTTTGGGAAGTTAGTGCAAGTTCGCAGAGGTGTGATAGTGATTGAAATGGCAAGACGTTTAGAAAAGTGGTCCCGCTTGGAGGTGCGAGCCGTAATTCGGTTCTTATGGGCAAAGAATGTGTCTGCATCTGCAATTCACATAGTGGAAGTTTATGGTGAAGAAGCAATCGGCCGACAACATGTAGCGAAATGGTGTCATTCTTTTCAATCGGGCAGAGAGGGTGTGGAAAACCGCAACAGGGCAGCGAGTTCGTCAACGACAGAAATCAACGCGGCACCAGTTGACGAAATGATTCAAAATGATCGACGAGTAACTGTGTGTGCAATGGTGTCAGAGCTGGGATTCAGCTATGGTACCGTTCAGCGTATCGTTTCTGATGTTTTGGGATATTCCAAGGTGTGTGCCCGCCGGGTACCACGTGCGTTATCCGAGGAGCAGAAAGCCACACGAATGATGTGCACCCTCACGTTTCTGCAGCGTTACCATGCCGACGGCCAGCAGTTCGTTGATCACATCGTTACTGGGGACGAAACTTGGCTTCATCATTTCGTCCCCACAACCAAAAGAGCCAGTATGGAGTGGAAACACGCTGGATCACCAACGAAAAAGAAGTTTAAGGTTACACCCTCTGCCGGTAAAGTTATGGCAACCATATTCTGGGATACATGCTGTGTTATCCTTATCGAGTATCTGGAGCGTGGCCATACCGTTAATGCCGAGATCGTTATTGTGCCACTTTGACAAGGTTACGTGAAGCCATCCGACGCAAACGGCCTGGCATGTTGAGTGATGGTGTCATCTTCCTGCATGACAATGCCAGGCCCCATACTGCATGCAAAACTCAAAAATGCAAAAGTTCAAGTGGGAAGTCTGGAGCCACCCCCCATACAGCCCAGATTTGGCACCCAGTGACCACTTCCTTTTTCCGAAATTGAAGGAACACTTATCTGGAAGAAGGTTCTCTTCCGACAGTGATGTGAAAACAGCTGCCGAGAACTGGATCAATGGGCGGGGACGTGATTTCTACCGAGCCGGGTTAAACAAGTTGGTTGTGCGTTCCGATAAATGCCGGAACAGATTTGGTGATTATGTGGAAAAGTGATTGGCAAGTATGCCTGAAAATTCCCTTTTGAATTTTCTGTCTATTGTTAATCAATCATTTTTTATGACCCTTGTAACCTTTTTTTTTTTTTTTTTTTTTTCATCTATCCTCGTATGATAGGGAGTCTGCGAGATGGTTTTAATAGGGCTCTGGGGATATCGTTTTTGTCTGCAGGACCAAAATAAATCTGTGCCGTACGTCGCCTGTCGGCGCAATTCCGCTGCGGGGGTTCCAGTTGAAGAAATTTTGTTTAATCTTCTTTCCCTCTGGTTTCTTTTGGATTTTTACAGACAGTTCTGGCCTATTGATTTTAGTCAATACCTGTTCTCAATGTATACGAGGATTAACAAAAGTATTGTTTACTACTGAAGAATTTAATTGTTGTTTTATAAGTTGCAGGGGTTAAAATTTGAAATGAAAAAGAGTCTCCCCAGTTGTGTTTGTAAATGGAGGGGATTGAATTTTCAGGTGGGGAGTTTTGAATATGTGACTTAATAATATTAAGACTCCTGGAAAACAATAATTTTTCAAACAGTATAAGCTGCACTTTGTTCTTAAAACAAACAGGTGAATTACAAGATCAGAAAATTTACCACATTCAATCTTGGAAATATTCTAGTTGGATAATACTTTACCTAGGCATTCCATTTCTAGTGATGATTCACTTTTCTCGCACGTTTCGGGTCTTCGTCGAAGCTATTGCCCTATTGTCTGTTGTATGTGCAGCAACCATTCACATCAAACACACTGTTTACTTTGGGTAGATTCAGTAGATCTTCACTTTAGGATTCAACAACATCAATTCTTTAACGTTGTTAATGCTCTAAATTTTTCGCCCAGTCTTTGGGCACCCTCAGGAGCGGGACGACTTTTCCACCGATGTTCGTGGCTTATTTCTCGTCAATGGAGTCCGATACCCCGCGTTGCCATTCATCGGATACGCTGTATTAGATACTTTTCTTAATTAAACCTAGTCGGCACCATCTATGTTTCACTAATTCTACCTTCTTTTTTTTTTCCGCCTCTTCAAATGGTCGTTGGTGGCGCAGTGGTCTAAGGCGTTGGCCTCTGATCATTCGTCCGTAAGGGGCCCGGGTTCGAATCCCGGTGAGGCATGGATGTTGTGTTTGTCTTACGGCACTGGCTCTCTCCCTTCCCTGGAACCAGTGACCCTAAATTAGGGACGGGCGACTGCTTATAGCCCATTGAGTTGCTCACGGTGGTCGTTAAACCTCCAATCAAACAAATGGATGTTGTGTTTGTCTTACGGCACTGGCTCTCTCCCTTCCCTGGAACCAGTGACCCTAAATTAGGGACGGGCGACTGCTTATAGCCCATTGAGTTGCTCACGGTGGTCGTTAAACCTCCAATCAATCAATGGATGTTGTGTTTGTCTTACGGCACTGGCTCTCTCCCTTCCCTGGAACCAGTGACCCTAAATTAGGGACGGGCGACTGCTTATAGCCCATTGAGTTGCTCACTGTGGTCGTTAAACCTCCAATCAATCAATGGATGTTGTGTTTGTCTTACGGCACTGGCTCTCTCCCTTCCCTGGGACCAGTGACCCTAAATTAGGGACGGGCGACTGCTTATAGCCCATTGAGTTGCTCACGGTGGTCGTTAAACCTCCAATCAATCAATGGATGTTGTGTTTGTCTTACGGCACTGGCTCTCTCCCTTCCCTGGAACCAGTGACCCTAAATTAGGGACGGGCGACTGCTTATAGCCCATTGAGTTGCTCACTGTGGTCGTTAAACCTCCAATCAATCAATGGATGTTGTGTTTGTCTTACGGCACTGGCTCTCTCCCTTCCCTGGGACCAGTGACCCTAAATTAGGGACGGGCGACTGCTTATAGCCCATTGAGTTGCTCACGGTGGTCGTTAAACCTCCAATCAATCAATGGATGTTGTGTTTGTCTTACGGCACTGGCTCTCTCCCTTCCCTGGAACCAGTGACCCTAAATTAGGGACGGGTGACTGCTTATAGCCCATTTAGTTGCTTACGGCGGTCGTTAAACCTCCAATAAAAAAAAAAAAAAAATGGTCGTTGATGTCTTTCCGTATTCTTCTTCTTTTCATTTCCTATCCCTGTTCTTGCACACTTCTAATAATTGGCTAAAGAATCAAGAGCTTGATTTTATCTTGAAAATATCACAAGATCATGGTTACCCTAATAAGCTTATTAAAAATGGATATATGAGAGTAAAAAACATATGGCAAAGAGAAATGAAGACCAAGAAATTTGCAATCAAAGAAAGGTGAGAAAAAATAAATTAAAATATATAGATGCATTCCCTTACTTGGAAGGTGTCAGTAAAGGAATTAATAGGCAATGTGCCAAATTTGACTTACAACTAGGAAGTTCAGTGAACACCTTGAAAAATCTGACTATTAAAAAAAAAAACAGAGCAAAATATTAGAGGAATCGGGGTCTTACGAAATTCCCATTGCACACATACCCCCAATATCGTACATAGGGAGTACTAAAAACAGGTAAGGCTAAAACAACACATATCTAACTTGCATAAAAAAAAAAAAAAAAGAAGCAAAAACTGCATTAGTGCAATTCTGTATTGACAACCAAAATTCGAAAAAATTAAAATGCTAAAAAGGAATTAAAAGTCAGAGAGACAAATGAGAATGGAGGAATCGATCCTAATTTATAAAAATAAAAAAAAAGGGTGTGACACCAGAATGAGCCTAATATATTATCTAGCCTTTGGAAAGAGCTAATAAGACAAGAAAATGAGCAACAAAAGAAAAAAAGACAAGAGAACTCATATTTTAATGAAGTCGTTACGTGAAAAATGCCCGTAAAGAACACACACGATTTGAAATCCACGAATTTTACTGTGACAATAACGAGCCCTCATCCCTCTACTCTGGAGAGTAGAGTAGCTACTTACCAATTAAGCTAACCAACGGTATTTATCACTACATCTTTCCCTTCTTGCCATGTGCTTCACCTCTGTAGTACATCATAACGAAAACTATCATAAAGACAAAATGTCTATCTCAAAAATATATATATTTGATTTAAGCTTAAGAAAAATACCATAATATGGATTGAAAGTTCTGAGAGAGAGAGAGAGAGTGAATAAAAACTGTTAAAATCTAAGATTTTCTTTCCGGGAAGATGAGGTTGTACACTGCCGGACAATTGCTAAGGACGGATGACAATAGCAACGATAGCAACCATAAAATGGAAGGCAGGAAAATGTGGAAATTAGCATAAGTGCGGGATACAGTAAGACGTGTTGTTTTGGATTGCCGAACTTGTTCGTGACGTCATAGCGCTGATAAGAGATATAAAGGATTTGACGCATATTGACCTTTGTTGTTCAAACGCAAAGTTGAAAGGGAAAGAATCAATTGACGAACTTGCAATTTTCAGTATGTCTTCCCGACATCACCTAGAGGATTTTATGTGTGGCCGTATTATTGGCAAGATTGAAGAAGGGCGAAAAATAACAGATGTTGCCAGGGAGTTCGACGTCAGCCACAGTGTTGTTTCAAGGCTTTGGAAATCATTTCAAACAAATGGAGAGTGTAGCAAACGTCACGGGGGAGGTCGTGTTCGCAGTACGACACCTGCACAAGATCGGTACATAGTGCTATCAACAAAAGGACACCGGCGCAGCACAGCTAGTGAGGTAGCAAATCAGTTTATGGCTGCTACTGGCAAGCGGATCTCCCGAAAAACTGTCGCCAGATGTTTGCATGAAGGAGGACTATACGCCCGCCGTCCTGTTGTGTGCATCCCATTGTCCAGACGTCACTGTACCACCCGTTTGCAATGGTGCCATCAACATCGCAATTGGACTGATAACGACTGGTCTGCTGTCCTCTTCTCAGATGAGAGTAGATACAGTCTATCGTCTGATTGTCGACGACAACTGATCTGGCGAGATAGTGGTACTGCATATTGTCCAGCAAACATACAGGATATCCGACATGTAGTGTCATGGTATGGGCTGGCATCATGATCAATGGCCGTACGTCCCTCTATGTGCTTCCAACTGGGACTATGACTGGCCAACGATACATTAATGATGTTCTGCTACCTCATGTTCGCATGTTCCGTGGTGCTGTCGGTGATAGATTCATTTCCATGGACGACAACGCAACATGTCATCGAACAGTCGCTGTCCAGGAGTGTCTTGAGAGCCTCGTATGGCCAGCACGTTCTCCAGATCTGAATCCCATTGAAAATGTGCGGGATGCTTTGGGGAGGAGTCTTGCTGGTCGCCAATGCCCTCCAATAAACAAGGACACCCTCATCCGTGCACTGACAGAGGAATGGGATAAATTACCCCAACAGCTGCTTGATAATGTTGTGCAAGGCATGACACGACGTGTGGAATCTTGCATCGCCCTCCATGGTGGCCATATCCCGTATTGACATCTTACGCCGGAACGCCTGCGGACGGTAATTGCATTTGTTTCACGTTTACGAATTCTGCACAAAATGGCCTGTTTGTCCCTTGAACACGTTCCAAAGCCTTCTGGATTTCAGAGCACAATAAATTGTCTTTCTTGTAATGTCCTGGCATTCTGACATTATTTTATTTCACTTGGCATCCAACCACACTTACTTTTTTTATGCGCTATATAGCCGTTTATGATCCGTCCTTAGCAATTGTCCAGCAGTGTAGAAACTTCCTTACAAAATGATAAAAAGATCCCTGTGTAGTGAAAAAATTTTGTGTTGTGAATACTTCATTGTAGGAAATAATCAGCATCCCTCTAAAATAAATTCAGATAAATAGTTTTTTTTTCCCCTGATACATGTTTTAGTGATTGATCTTTAATGCAAAATGGAATGAAAATCAATCGGGGATCTTGATTGATTTTAAAACCTTTTTTAAACTTTTATAAGCGCTCATATATGAATTTATTTTTTTTTTGAATTTCTAGTAATGTTTTTAAAGTCACTGAATAAATGGCCTCCATGTGTAGCCCGAAACCAACTTTGATATTGTTCTTTTTATTTCTCCATATTTAAGTATCCAGTTTGCACGCAAATTGTGAAATATATGTAAAAGTAAGGGCCACAAAATGATGTAAATTTAATTTGCTATTTTGTGAATGCGGAAAACATTAAGGTAGTTACAATAATCTCTTGAAATCTGCAAATTTCAGTATTTGTACGGTGAAGGGCGATATTCAATTCAAAAATGGGGGTTTGGAAACAAAATTAAAAAAAAAATCTTTTTAAGGGCCTCGCACCCAAAAACTTACACACAAAAAATATTGATTGTAAAAAATTCTACTGTAAATGATTTTTTTTCCGAAACTACGGGGCCCCTTGAAGGCACGACGCCCCAATTACGTAACCCTATGGTCCAGACGGCCCTGATCAGGGCACAGGAGCGAGATTTATTCCACAGCCATTATCCTCATAACTTGACTAAAAATGCCTCTATTTTGAAAGAACTTTAGTATGTTGTTCCGGAGGTATACTGAACCAATTCTGTTTAATATCATCGAAGTGGGGTCAAAGGTCAGGGCACAGGAGCGAGATATATTCCACAGCCATTATCCTCTTAACTTGAGTTATAATTTCTGGTATGTTGGAAAGTGTTTCATAATCAATGCATTGCATGATTTTCCTAACTTTTTTAAAGATTGTTTTTGTTTGGACGTCATTCAAAAAAAGGTAATCACCAATATTTTTGCCAAAACTTTTTTATACGTTGCCAAACCACTGCTAAATACAACTTGTACTACACTGGTAGACAAATTGGAGAATGTATACAAAGAAAAGATGCACAAAAGTTAATCACAATCTTTTTTTTCCTGTGTAGCCTACACAAATAACATTTACCCCTATAATCATGGTGTTCATATCATTTTGTCCAACCCCTGTAAGTGCTGACTATGTCATAAAACAGATTTAGGTGTGTATCAACACTTGTCTGTAAAATTTTTGCTTTTTCTTATATTTTCATATGCTAATGACAATGTTTTGTAAAAGGGATCAGTTTTTTTCTTACCTCCATCTAGCTATAAATCAAACAGAGGTCATCGCTCTTTCCACGTTTTTATAAGTAAGTCACGGAAAAATTCTCATTGGCCGCCACCGGGAATCGAACCCAGGTCTTCCAGTTACGAGTCGGATATGCTTCCACTGCACAACAGCAGCCTCGAATTCTTCCAGACTCACGCACACTAACTTCCAAGCCATTTGGGCATGGCTCCAAGAAGCAACCTGGCTTGGCAGTTAAATGCACACTAACTGCCAAATGGCTTGGCAGTTAGTGTGCATGAGTCTGGAAGAATTCGAGGCTGCTGTGGTGCAGTGGAAGCATATCCGGCGCGTAACTGGAAGACCCTGGATTCGACTCCCGGTGGCGGCCAATGAGAATTTTTCCATGACTCGCTTATAAACGTGGAAAGAGCGAAGATCTTTGTTTGATGTTCCTGGTCCACATTAAATGTCTGTATTAATTATTCATTCGCCTTCTAATTATTTGTTCAGTTGCTGCTTACCATCTTTGGCGAATCCCCAGCATTGTGCGGGGCTCCAAGAAGCAACCTGCCAACTTGGCTTGGCAGTTAGCGTGTGTGAGTCTGGAGGAATTTGAGGCCGCTGTGGTGTAACGGAAGCGATATCCGGCGCGTAACTGGAAGACCCTGGGTTTGACTCCCGGTGGCGGCCAATGAGAATTTTTCCGTGACTCACTTATAAACGTGGAAAGAGCGAAGATCTTAGTTTGATGTTCCTGGTCCACGTTAAATGTCTGTATTAATTATTCATTCGCCTTCTAATTATTTTTTCACTTGCTGCTTACCATCTTTGGTGAATCCCCAGCATTGTGCGGGGCTCCAAGAAGCAACCTGCCAACTTGGCTTGGCAGTTAGCGTGTGTGAGTCTGGAGGAATTCGAGGCCGCTGTGGTGTAACGGAAGCGTATCCGGCGCGTAACTGGAAGACCCTGGGTTCGACTCCCGGTGGCGGCCAATTAGAATTTTTCCGTGACTCACTTATAAACGTGGAAAGAGAGAAGATCTTTGTTTGATGTTCCTGGTCCACGTTAAATGTCTGTATTAATTATTCATTCGCCTTCTAATTATTTGTTCAGTTGCTGCTTACCATCTTTGGTAAATCCCCAGCATTGTGCGGGGCTCTAGGAAGCAACCTGCCAAATTGGCTTGGCAGTTAGCGTGCGTGAGTCTGGAGGAATTCGAGGCCGCTGTGGTGTAACGGAAGCGTATCCGGCGCGTAACTGGAAGACCTGGGTTCGAGTCCCGGTGGCGGCCAATGAGAATTTTTCCGTGGCTCACTTCTAAACGTGGAAAGAGCGAAGATCTTTGTTTGATGTTCCTGGTCCACGTCAAATGCCTGTATTAACTATATAAGTGTTTAAGAAATTTACTAAGTTCTGAATAGTCTTCATACATTTTAAAAAAATAAGAACTATCCTGTGTCACTCTATTGAGGCTCTTGTATTAAAATATAATGATTCATGTTCTTCATTTGTGTCCTTTTCAGCATTAAAGAACTGATGCCTGACCTGCTGTATTTTGCTGTTTATGATGGCCACGGCGGACCCGAGTGCGCACAGTTCTGTAGTGTCAACATGGAGGAACACATCCTGTACTGGATTGATCGGGGAGAGAAAGATCTGCAAATAATCCTTCAGAATTCCTTCCTGGAAGTCAACAACGCATTTGGGCGCCATGTCATTTTTAACCCGGGAAGTGAGTAATGTTCCCATCTCTTTGCTTAGTTCATTTCCTAGCAGAGAAAGAAAACCATATCTACATCTTCTGTGTAAGGAGCATAACATAAATGCTTGTTTAGTAGTAATTAATGATATCATAGCACCTCTAATTACAGTCAACTCCACTTATAATGAACCTCTACAGGCTCGCCTATTTCGTTCACTATGTCCGAGGTTCACTAAAACCAAAATGCCTTCCCTTAACCTGAATTGAGTGGAATGGTGAGCAAGAAAACAAAATACGTACATACACAGTGCGTCGAAGAATTTTTAAGACTGGGTCTGTAAAATGAAATAGAAACAAGAAATTATAATTTGTTTTGGTTTGTTATTCAAAATAAGTCCCTCCGGCTTCAATACACTTGTTACAGCGATTTAATAATGATTCAAATGCCTGTTCCAGTTCACTTGCCTCCAAAGCACGCGTCGAAGCTGTTTGTATGGTCGAAATATCGTCAAAATAACACCCTTTTAACGTCATTTTAAGTTTTGGGAATAAAGAAAAAGTCGCAGGGTGCTAAATCAGGCGAATACGGTGGATAATGCAACACACAGACGTTATTTTGTGCCAAAAATCTACGAACAAGAAGTGAAGTGTGACTGGGTGCATTATCGTGCAACAAACACCAACTGTTTTCATCTCGATATTCTGGAAGAATGCGACGAATCCTGCCCATAAAACGCCTCAAAACATTTAAATAAAACTCAGCAGTAATTGTTTGTCCACTTGGAACAAATTCTTTGTGGATAATACCCTTACTATCGAAGAATGTAATTAGCATTGTTTTGATTTTCGATGGAACTTTTCTTGTTTTTTTTTGGCTTGTGGCGAGTTTTTTGACTCCCATTCCGCACTTCGTCGCTTTGTTTTAGGATCCTATTGAAAACACCATGTTTCATCACCTGTAACAATCGATTTTAAGAAGTTTGGATCATTTTCAGCGGCTGAAATGATGTCTCTGCAGTGTGCACTTCTTCTAGATTTTTGTTCATTGGTTAACGTGTGTGGAACAAATTTAGCACAGACTTTTGTTTTGCCCAAATCTTCATGCAGGATGGTTCGAATCGTTTCTTTGTTGATGTTTAAAGACTCTTCCATCATTCTTAGTGACGCACATCGATTGTTTGCCACGAAATCACAAACTTTTTCAATAATCTCAGGTGTCCTACATGAACTTGGTCTTCCGGTATGCTTATCATCTTCTAGCGTCTCTCTTCCGTCCAAAAAACGTTTGTGCCACAGGAAAACATTTGATCTACTTAAACAAAACTCACCGTAAACTTGTGTCATCATTTGGTACGTTTCCGAGGCACTTTTACCAAGTTTTGCGTTAAATTTAATAACAGCCCTTTGTTCCATCTTAATAATTGAACATGAAAAAAATTTTACTTCTCTAATGAACGGCCGTTTCGTTTGAGTTACTTTAACAACTGCGCAGTACTTTTGGCAGAAAGCAAGCAGATGGTCACGGTTTATAACGCATTTGCGATTACACTGGTGGCGCCACCGTAGGCTGAAATCTAGCGCCAGTCTTAATAATTCTTTGACACACTGTGTATGTATCTAAAAAATAATATTTTTATGTACATAGTGTAAATTCATTATATTAAGTAAACAAAATCAACTTTACATTACCTTAACATGAAAATTGTGTTATGTGCCGCTGCTTGCTGTAAACAATTTTAATAAATATTTTCTCTATGTCCTGTTCTAGAGTCTGTGCTTTTGCTACACTCGATTCTGCATTTTCCATACATTCTAGGAACAGTTCTGACACACTCCAACATCTCTTTCACTGTTGAAACACATTCTTCATTATCGTCCTCGTCATATTCTGCCTCGTTTTTTTCCAAGCTGCAACAGTCTTTCGCAGCCTCGACAATAGTTTCATTCGTTATAACTTGACAGTCAGCATCGATAAAAACTTCAGCTTCAGTGGAATTCACACCGATATACTGAACTGAAGCAGGTCCTCGAGAGGTATATCATCCTCTTCTTCGAATGCCACATGTCTAGTAGCCAAACCAGACCTCCGGAAACAGTTCTGTATAGTGACAGTTGACACACTCCTCCAAGCTTTGTGTCCAAAACATACTATACCATGCAAATTAATTGGAACAAGCTATTTTATTCTCAGAATTGTAATGTGATCGCCAGCTGATGTCGAAAACCCACGTAAACCGGTTTTATCAGCTGTGAGGTGGTGTGACTGTTAGAACTTGATAGTAAGAATGTGGTTTGGCCGGTTTTAAACAGGAAATAGGCACTTCAGCTTCAGTTGTGAGCTTTCGTGTGTGACAGGTGGATGTTAGTTTTTGCTCTCTATGAGTACGTGTTGCTTTCGTGTATTGAAAAATGAAAATTTCCCCAACGAAGCGTGCAGAAATAATTGCTCTGAAGGATCACACTTCTATGACAGTGAGAGATATCGCTTCTGCAGTTGGTGTAGGCAAATCAAGTGTATCAAGACTGCTTACGCGATACAATGCATCTGGATCATCATCTCCAGAAAAGAGAGGTAAATGTGGAAGAAAACGAAAAACAACTCCACGAACCGATAAATATCTAATCAGAAATAGTAAAATGAATCTAAAAAAGCAAGCACCGACCTTCAAAGAGATTTATTGGCTAGTGGTTGTGATGTTAGTGATTTAACTGTACGCCGTAGGCTCCTGGAAGTTGGCCGGAAGGCAAAAAGACCAACGAAAAACAATATTTGAATGCGAAAATGAAGATAAAACGTTTAGCATGGGCCAAAAAATATAAATCATGGACTGCTGACGACTGGAAAAAGGTAATTTTCAGGGATGAAACTCATTTATTTGTGCAGGGTTACCAAGCAAATGTCGTTAGACGAAGCAACTTAAGACCTGAGCATGTCAAACAAACTGTAAAACACCCTCTGAAACAGATGTTTTGGGGTTTTTTCACATCAAATGGCACTGGAAGCTTAGTTCCTGTTCAAGGTAGGATGAATTCAGCCAAGTACGTAGAAATATCACAACGTCGGATTGTTCCATTCTTGCAGACTTTTGACGGGACATTTCAACATGACTTGGCCCCATGTCACAATTCGAAATTGGTCAAGCTGGAAAATCAAGTTCATTTGTTTGATTGGCCTGGAAATTGACCAGACTTAAATCCCATAGAAAACTTGCGGAATATTTTGAAGAGACGTTTAGGTAAAATGGACTGTACAACCAAAGAACGCTTGATAACGAATGCTATAAAAGTGTGGTTTATGAAGTCAAAAATATGTGCACTCAATTAGTGGAGTCAATGCCAAAACGAATTCAAGAGGTCATTTCTGCTAAAGGAGGACATACTTCATACTAATACAGGTATTAGTCAGTGTATATCAAGGCATAGAATGACATAAAGGCATAATTTTGGAAGAAAGAGTGTTTTTTTACTTTGTCCCAATTAATTTGTACAGTATAGTACAGCATTCAGAATATTTATTGATGTTTTCTGCTTTTTATTCCAAGGCTTGAATTAAATGAAGCCTTACTTCCCTTCTGTAATAGGCTTTAAAGCTGTGAACACCTTCCTGCATGGATTGGAGGACTGACGTGATGTTGGCAGGCAGGAACACCAGCGTGATGTTGCTGAGGTTTTTAAACCTGCCTTTGTCCTTCAATGCATTTAAGGAGAAATAGGCCTACTATATTGTTCTCAACACATTCTCTCAAGTTTTTACAATAAGGTTTGTTTTGAAATAAGTTACAATTTCATGTTACAAGAACATTCTTTTCTTTGAAGTTTATTTTTTAGGTTAACTGAAATTGAGGGTTCACTATAAACAAAAATTTTAATGTACGTTTTCAATGTTGTGGTTCGGGACAATAATTTAGGTTCACTATAACAGAGTTCACTATATCCAGAGTTCACTATATCCGAACGTTCACTATAACAGAGTTCACTATATCCGAATGTTCACTATAACAGAGTTCACTATATCCGAATGTTCACTATAACAGAGTTCACTATATCTGAATGTTCTTTATAACAGAGTTCACTATATCCGAATGTTCACTATAACAGAGTTCACTATATCCGAACGTTCACTATAACAGAGTTCACTATATCTGAATGTTCACTATAACCGAGTTCACTATATCCAGAGTTCACTATATCCAAAGTTCACTATATCCAAATGTTCACTATAACAGAGTTCACTATATCCAAATGTTCACTATAACAGAGTTCACTATATCCAAATGTTCACTATAACAGAGTTCACTATATCTGAATGTTCTCTATAACAGAGTTCACTATATCCGAATGTTCACTATAACAGAGTTCACTATATCTGAATGTTCACTATAACAGAGTTCACTATATCTGAATGTTCACTATAACAGAGTTCACTATATCTGAATGTTCACTATATCCAAAGTTCACTATATCCAAATGTTCACTATAACAGAGTTCACTATATCCAGAGTTCACTATATCCAAAGTTCACTATATCCAAATGTTCACTATAACAGAGTTCACTATATCTGAATGTTCACTATATCCGAACATTCACTATTACAGAGTTCACTATATCCGAATGTTCACTATAACAGAGTTCACTATATCTGAATGTTCTCTATAACAGAGTTCACTATATCCGAACATTCACTATTACAGAGTTCACTATATCCAGAGTTCACTATATCTGAATGTTCACTATAACAGAGTTCACTATATCTAAATGTTCACTATATCCGAATGGTCACTATATCCAGAGTTGACTGTGTTTATCTTACAGTGGAAGAGTTGAATGTACAGGTTTTAATAGAGGAGACTTGGTAAAAATATTCAATAAAAGTTGTAAATAAAACTTCACCTTATTAGGACAGGGGTGTTGTTGGAGGGGAGGGGGGAGTAGGCTGGAAGAGAATTTTAAAGGCATATGTTTGGTTAGCAGCTCTGTACGGTTCTGAGACATGGACATTGACCAAAAGGGAAGTGAAGAGGCTGGAGGCATTTGAGATGTGGAGCTATAGAAGAATAGAGAGAATAAGCTGGCTCGATAGAAAGACTAATGAGGAGGTCCTGGAGAGAGTGGGAGAACCCAGGAATCTGATCAACATGTTCAAAAGAAGAAGAATGTTATGGATGGGACACACATTGTGCCATGGAGGCCCGATTCTGAAAGTTTTGGAAGGTAAAATTCAAGGCAAGAGAGGAAGAGGACGACCAAGGAATGGTTTTGCGGCACAATTACTCCAAGACACTAATACTAGGACATACTATAACTTGAAGAGAACGTCGGAGAATAGAGAGGAATGGAGAGACAGAGTACAACTATTGAACAACCAGTCCTTGGACTGAGTAACCAAGAAAAAGTAGTTCCAGATGTACCATTTTTCAATTTTTTTAATATCAATTCATATTAGCAGTTCATATTCCGATTTAGAAATAGATCGGAAAGTGCTACAATTCATTTTTACTTGCATTATTTCAAAAACTTGGAAGTATTCTAGTTGGATAATGCTTACCTAGGCATTCTGTTTCTAGCGATGATTCACTTTTCTCGCACATTTTCGGGTCTTCATTAAAGTTATTGTCTGTTGTATGTGCAGCAACCATTCACATCAAACACACTGTTTACTTTGGGTAGATTCAGTAGATCTTCACTTTAGGATTCAACAACATAAATTCTTTACCGTTGTTAATGCTCTAAATTTTTCGCCCAGTCTTTGGGCAACCTCAGGAGCGGGACGACTTTTCCACCGATGTTCGTGGCTTATTTCTCGTCAATGGAGTCCGATACCCCGCGTTGCCATTCATAGGATACGCTGTATTAGATACTTTTCTTAATTAAACCTAGCCGGCGCCATGTATGTTTCACTGATTCTACCTTTTTTCTTTTTTTTTTTAAATGATCGTTGATGTCGTCTTTCCGTTTTCTTCTTCTTTTCATTTCCTATCCCTGTTCCCTTGTCTTTTTTGTTGGTTTTTCTTTTGTTGTTCTTTTTCTTGTCTTTATTAGCTCTTTCCAAAGGCTAGATAACATATTAGGGTCATTCTGGTTACATACCCTTGTTTTATTTTTAGAAATTAGGATCGATTCCTACATTCTCATTTGTCTCTCTGATTTTTTTATTCCTTTCTAGCATTTTAATTTCTTCGAATTTTGGGAATTTTTGGTTGTCAATGCAGAATTGCACTAATGCAGTTTTTGCTTTTTTTTTTTTTTTGCCAGTTAGATATGTGTTGTTTTAGCCTTACCTGTTTTTAGTACTCCCTATGTACGATATTGGGGGTATGTGTGCAATGGGAATTTCGTAAGACCCTGATTCCTCTAATATTTTGCTCTGTTTTTTTTTTTTGTTAATAGTCAGATTTTTCAAGGTGTTCACTGAACTTCTTAGTTGTATTATTATATTTGCACTTTTAAGGTATTAAAACCCTGCAAAGTGCGCATAGTTTACGTGCAATTCATAAATGAAATACTATTAAAAAGCACCAATCACTTACCCTAAAGATCATGGTAATTTCCGTCGACTACACACTTCTAGCACGTCGATTATCGTAATGTTGTTGGCCTTCAAAGGTTTACAGACATCTTGCTTACGCTTCCTTCTTCCGGGGATGAAACATCTTATTATTATTTTTTTAAGCCATATGAGATGTAACTATAAGCTTGTCAATTCCATAAAAACCACACAAGCATACTACTCATTCATACAATTCAATTAAAAAACTATGTACATAATTACATTACATTACATTCCCAGGTGGTTAAACCTTTGTCAACTGTGAGTAACAAACTGCTCCATCTGTTTCAAAACCCCTGCCACTCCCAATGCAAGTGTCACACTCATTCAGCCCCTCACACACAATCCTCTAGCGCTTTCAACAGACTACTTTCGTCATCAGGAGGCAAGTGTGTCTCACCCGCCCACCACAGCTCAAGTGAGCAGAGCCATCGAGGCACGGGCTCCAGTCGCAATCTCTGAATCTTTGTGTCTCTGGCGCCATCTATTGTCATTGCTGCTATTTTTTCTTTTTTTCTTTCTATGCTGTTGTTCAATTTTTATTAGGGCCTTCCATTGTTCGTTTAAGTTGCTAGGCTCATTAATGTTGCATAATCTTGATCTGTTTTTTTCAATGAACACTGACTCTGCAATTCTTAACTGCCTTTTGTTTTTACAGCTCTTAATAATTTTAATATCCTCAAACCTTGGGCATTGTTGATTTTCCATACAGTATTGGGTTAATGCTGTCTTAGCTTTTTTTTTTTATTCCAATTATTTTATGGAATTGACAAGCTTATAGTTACATTTCTTATGGCTTAAAAAAAATACGATGTTTCATCCCCGGAAGAAGGAATCGTAAGCAAGATGTCTGTAAACCTTTTGTAAACCTTTGAAGGCCAACAACATTACGATAATTGACGTGCTGGAAGTGTGTAGTCGATGGAAATTACCATGATCTTTAGGGTAAGTGATTGGTGCTTTTTAATAGTATTTCATTCCTAGTTGTAGGTCAAATTTGGCACATTGCCTATTAATTCCTTTACTGACACCTTCCAAGTAAGGGAATGCATCTATATATTTTAATTTATTTTTTCTCACCTTTCTTTGATTGCAAATTTCCTGGTCTTCATTTCTCTTTGCCATATGTTTTTTACTCTCATATATCCATTTTTAATAAGCTTATTAGGGTAACCATGATCTTGTGATATTTTCAAGATAAAATCAAGCTCTTGATTCTTTAGCCTATTATTAGAAGTGTGCGTATACGCTCTTCGAATCAAGTTTACTATGCCATTTTTTTTATGAATAATTTTTTTTGTAGCAAAAACTGCATTAGTGCAATTCTGTATTGACAACAAAACATTCCCAAAATTCGAAGAAATTAAAATGCTAAAAAGGAATTAAAAAACAGAGAGACAAATTAGAATGGAGGAATCGATCCTAATTTATAAAAATAAAACAAGGGTGTGTAACCAGAATGACCCTAATACGTTATCTAGCCTTTGGAAAGAGCTAATAAAGACAAGAAAAAGAACAACAAAAGTAAACCGAAAAAAGATAAGGGAGCAGGGACAGGAAAAGAATAGAAGAAAACGGAAAGACTACATCAACGATCATTAAAAAAAAGATAGAATTAGTGAAACATAGATGGCGCCAGCTAGGTTTTGATCAAAAAAAGTATCTAATACAGCGTATCCGACGAATGGCAACGTGGGGTATCGGACTCCATTGACGAGAAATAAACCATGAACATCGGTGGAAAAGTCGTCACACTCCTGAGGATGCCCAAAGACAGGACGAAAAATTTAGAGCGTTATTAACGGTAAAGAATTGATGTTGTTGAATCCTAAAGTGAAGATCTACTGACTCTACCCAAAGTAAGCAGTGTGTTTGATGTTTGATGTGAATGGTTGCTGCACATACAATGGACAATAACTTCAATGAAGACCCGAAAACGTGCGAGAAAAGTGAATCATCGCTAGAAACGGAATGCCTAGGTAAGCATTATCCAACTAGAATATTTCCAAGTTTTTTAACAGGAATATTCAAGGTGAGATCGAAAAAGTGTCCAGACTGGATTTAGGGCATGAAAAATATCTGAGAAGTTACATGTCCGGTTGGGCATGTGCAGAAATTGTTTACCTTCCCAGGTATTAAAGGTGGATGCCCAGGAAAATTTATCTTTTAAGATAACAAATCAGAATCCTCATTTTTAAGTTAAAAGACATATGAACTTTTTTTTTTTTTTTTTTTTTTTTGCATGTTTTACATTTCTATTTTAAAGGTTTGTATTTGAAATGCTCAATGCACAAAAACCTGTATCTCAAGTTTTAAGATGATGGTGCTGAAATTAGTATTTGAGAAATTTAGTGATTTTCCGTTTATTGAAGTTTTTGCCCTTCGTCACTAAACACTGGAGTCTAGTTCTATCAGAAGTATGCATCTCGTCACTGGCTATAAACAACATTTGGAGCAAAACTAGATATGGTTCCAATCTGTAGACCTGGAGCATAATATAATTAGCAGATCTGCCAACTGTTACGATTTTATCACACTTAGTATGATAATAATAGTGTCAAACAAAGATCTTCGCTCTTTCCACGTTTATAAGTGAGTCACAGAAAAATTCTCGTCGGCCGCCACCAGGAGTCGAACCCAGGGTCTTCCCATTACATGCCGGATATGCTTCCGCTACACCACAGCGGCCTCGAATTTCTCCAGACTCACACACGCTAACTGCCAAGCCAAGTTGGCAGGTTGCTTCTTGGAGCCCCGCACAATGCTGGGGATTCACCAAAGATGGTAAGCAGCAACTGAAGAAATAATTAGAAGGCGAATGAATAATTAATACAGACATTTAACGTGGACCAGGAACATCAAACAAAGATCTTCGCTCTTTCCATGTTTATAAGTGAGTCATTGAAAAATACTCATTGGCCGCCACCGGGAGTCGAACCCAGGGTCTTTCAGTTACGCACCGGATATGCTTCCGCTACACCACAGCGGCCTCGAATTCCTCCAGACTCGCACACGCTAACTGCCAAGCCAAGTTGGCAGGTTGCTTCTTGGAGCCCCGCACAATGCTGGGGATTCACCAAAGATGGTAAGCAGCAACTGAAGAAATAATTAGAAGGCGAATGAATAATTAATACAGACATTTAACGTGGACCAGGAACATCAAACAAAGATCTTCGCTCTTTCCACGTTTATAAGTGAGTCACGGAAAAATTCTCATTGGCCGCCACCGGGAGTCGAACTCAGGGTCTTCCAGTTACGCGCCGGATATGCTTCCGCTACACCACAGCGGCCTCGAATTCCTCCAGACTCGCACACGCTAACTGCCAAGCCAAGTTGGCAGGTTGCTTCTTGGAGCCCCGCACAATGCTGGGGATTCACCAAAGATGGTAAGCAGCAACTGAAGAAATAATTAGAAGGCGAATGAATAATTAATACAGACATTTAACGTGGACCAGGAACATCAAACAAAGATCTTCGCTCTTTCCACGTTATAAGTGAGTCACGGAAAAATTCTCATTGGCCGCCACTGGGAGTCGAACCCAGGGTCTTCCAGTTACGCGCCGGATATGCTTCCGCTACACCACAGCGGCCTCGAATTCCTCCAGACTCGCACACGCTAACTGCCAAGCCAAGTTGGCAGGTTGCTTCTTGGAGCCCCGCACAATGCTGGGGATTCACCAAAGATGGTAAGCAGCAACTGAAGAAATAATTAGAAGGCGAATGAATAATTAATACAGACATTTAACGTGGACCAGGAACATCAAACAAAGATCTTCGCTCTTTCCACGTTATAAGTGAGTCACGGAAAAATTCTCATTGGCCGCCACTGGGAGTCGAACCCAGGGTCTTCCAGTTACGCGCCGGATATGCTTCCGCTACACCACAGTGGCCTCGAATTTCTCCAGACTCACACACGCTAACTGCCAAGCCAATTTGGCAGGTTGCTTCTTGGAGCCCCGCACAATGCTGGGGATTCACCAAAGATGGTAAGCAGCAACTGAAGAAATAATTAGAAGGCGAATGAATAATTAATACAGACATTTAACGTGGACCAGGAACATCAAACAAATATGTTCGCTCTTTCCACGTTTATAAGTGAGTCACGGAAAAATTCTCATTGGCGGTCACAAGAAGTCGAACCCAGGGTCTTCCAGTTACGCGCCGGATATGCTTCCGCTACACCACAGCTGCCTCGAATTCCTCCAGACTCGCACACGCTAACTGCCAAGCCAAGTTGGCAGGTTGCTTCTTGGAGCCCCGCACAATGCTGGGGATTCACCAAAGATGGTAAGCAGCAACTGAAGAAATAATTAGAAGGCGAATGAATAATTAATACAGACATTTAACGTGGACCAGGAACATCAAACAAAGATCTTCGCTCTTTCCACGTTATAAGTGAGTCACGGAAAAATTCTCATTGGCCGCCACTGGGAGTCGAACCCAGGGTCTTCCAGTTACGCGCCGGATATGCTTCCGCTACACCACAGTGGCCTCGAATTTCTCCAGACTCACACACGCTAACTGCCAAGCAAATTTGGCAGGTTGCTTCTTGGAGCCCCGCACAATGCTGGGGATTCACCAAAGATGGTAAGCAGCAACTGAAGAAATAATTAAAAGGCGATGGGTTCGACTCCCGGTGGCGGCCGATGAGAATTTTTCCTTGACTCACTTATGAACGTGGAAAGAGCGAAGATCTTTGTTTGATGTTCCTGGTCCACGTTAAATGTCTGTATTAATAATGACAGTGGTTTATGTCTAGATTACTGTATGCTGATGACACTGTCCTGTTGGCAGAGAGCAAAAGTGATTTGCAGAGTATGTTGTCTTAGATGTACGAAGTTTGCATGAAATTCAAACTGATTATTAATAAGGGAAAACCCAAAGGACAAATTGGATGGTGAAATTAGTAGGCGAGTGAATTCTTCATTGAAAGTCATAGCTTCTCTGAGAGGTTTTCACAGGAATCTCGAGAGAGTCCCACATGGCAGTGAAACCTGGGTACTGCAGAAGAAACATAGGAGTCGTTTGTGTGCTGGAGAAATGCATTACTTACGGGGTTTGTGGCTAGACACGGTATGATTGTGTGTGGAATGAAGATGTGTTGCAGTTGTGTGATGTGAAGCAAAATGTTGTTAGCAAGGTGGAGACTAATATTCTTAGATGGTTTGGCCATGTTGAAAAAATGAGTGATGAGATGCTTACTAAGAAAATCTTTTTGGCCCAAGTGACAAGAAGGGAAGGCCAAGGAAGACATGGGTGGATCAGATTCAGGAGTGTCTGCATGAGAAAAAGGTTATGAGTATGAAGTATAAAAGATCTTGTGTACGCCGTGTAATGGATATCAGTGAAGCCTACGGTGAGTTTTGTTTAAGTAGATCAAATGTTTTCCTGTGGCACAAACATTTTTTGGACGGAAGAGAGACGCTAGAAGATGATAAGCATACCGGAAGACCAAGTTCATCTAGGACAACTGAGATTATTGAAAAAGTGCGTGATTTCGTGGCAAACAATCGATGTGCGTCACTAAGAATGATGGAAGGGTCTTTAAAAATCAACAAAGAAACGATTCGAACCATCCTGCATGAAGATTTGGGCAAAACAAAAGTCTGTGCTAAATTTGTTCCACACACGTTAACCAATGAACAAAAATCAAGGAGAAGTGCACATTGCAAAGACATCATTTCAGCCGCTGAAAATGATCCAAACTTCTTAAAATCGATTGTTACAGGTGATGAAACATGGTGTTTTCAATATGATCCTAAAACAAAGCGACAAAGTGCGGAATGGAAGTCAAAAAACTCTCCACAAGCCAAAAAAACAAGAAAAGTTCCATCGAAAATCAAAACAATGCTCATTACATTCTTCGATAATAAGGGTATTATCCACAAAGAATTTATTCCAAGTGGACAAACAATTACTGGTGAGTTTTATTTAAATGTTTTGAGGCGTTTGATGGGCAGAATTCGTCGCATTCGTCCAGAATATCGAGATGAAAGCAGTTGGTGTTTGTTGCACGATAATGCACCCAGTCACACCTCACTTCTTGTTCGTAGATTTTTGGGAGAAAATAACGTCTGTGTGTTGAATCATCCACCGTATTCGCCTGATTTACCACCCTGCGACTTTTCTTTACTCCCAAAACTTAAAAAAAATGACGTTAAAAGGGTGTTCTTTTGATGATATTTCGACCATAGAAACAGCTTCGACGCGTGCTTTGGAGGCAATTCCGCAAAGTGAACTGGAACAGGCATTCGAATCATTATTAAATTGCTGTAACAAGTGTATTGAAGCCGGAGGGACTTATTTTGAATAACAAACCAAAACAAATTATAATTTCTTGTTTCTATTTCATTTTACAAACCCAGTCTTAAAAATAATTTGACGCACTGTGTATGATGTGGGAGCACTCTTGGCATTTAAAACTTCTTGAATCCTCCTTGGAATGGACGCATTCAAGTCCTAGATGGTGGTAAGTGGTATGTTTGTACCATTCTGCCTGCAGAAACTGCTCCAATTCCTTGAGAGACACCGGAGGAGGTTAACGGGATCGCACTCTGTTTTCCAACGCAGACCACAGGGGCTCAATGATGTTTAAGTCTGGTGATTGTGCAGGCCAGGGAAGGTGTGAAACTTCATCATCATCTTCCTCAAACCATAATTAAACTGTTCAACTTCTGTGAATCGTCATCTTGAAAGGTGCAATCCCCTGATGGAAACAATGTCTGCGCCATTGAACGCACATGGTCGGCCAATTGAGTGACATAGTCACCGCCAGTGATCCGTCCATGTAGGTGATAATGGGACCTCCTGCTGCAAACCACAAGATCATGGCCCAAACCATTACGGAACCTCCCCAATGCTTCACTGTAGGAAGGAGACAGTCTGGGTTGTAGGCGTCTGCGGGGGTTCTGCACGCGTGAACCCGTCCTGTGGTGGGGAATAGTGAGAAACTTGATTCATTGGAAAACAAGACATGCTTCCATTGATCCGCAGTCCACGTTTTATGTTCCTGGCACCACTGTTGTCTCCGTTTCATATTCACCTGCGACACCAGGGGTTTTGCAATCGCAGCTCTGCCGTAAATATTGTGCTTATGCAATTCCCTTCGCACGGTATGGGTCAACACTGGGTTTTGGAGATGTGCATTAAGCTCAGCAGCCACTTTCGTCGCCGTGTTCTTCCTCCTTGTGATCACAATCCTGTTCTCTAATGTCCTCCTGTCTCTCGCAGTGAGTTTGGTTTTCCTTCCAGAGTTGTGTCTCGCAGATGTATAACGAAGTAAATTTCTCCGTCATTTTTATCCGCGCCGGGGCTCGAACCCGGGTCCCCTCATTCCGGAATAAGTTGCTCTACCAATCGAGCTACGTGGACGTTTTATTCTGATTCCTATCTGCCTTTATGTCGTGTGCGTCCTTCGGGCAGGTACGTTACCTCTCCTGGTGCGTTACATCATCTCCCCCTTATTATTATTATTTTTTTTTTTCGAAGTGTTGAAGAAGGGATTCTCTTATTTTTCCCATCTCGCGGTGTGGAAATAACATCACACCATTGTGAGATTTTGAACGGTCGGGTCATCCGGATAGTTCGGGCGCCATTATAACGAAGTAAATTTCTCCGTCATTTCTGTCCACGCCAGGATTCGAACCCGGGTCCCCTCATTCCGCAATAAGTTGCTCTACCAACTGAGCTACGCGGACGTTTTATTTTGATTCCTATCTGCCTTTATGTCGTGTGCGTCCTTCTGGCAGGTACGTCACATCTCCTGGTACGTTACAAACTTTTGAAAGTTTGAGGTGGTTTTAATGAAACTGCACTGACATGTACTGTACAGGGTTTGTCTAAAATAACGGAAACACTTTGAAACAATAGGTGTTACGCACCTAATATGGTGTGGGATTTAAAACTGCTTGCATCCTCCTTGGAATGGACGCATACAAATCCTGGATGGTGTTATGTTGTACCATTCTTCCTGCAGAAACTGCTCCAATTCCTTGAGAGACGCTGGGGGAGGATAATGGGATCACATTCTGTTTTCCAACACAGACCACAGGGGCTCAATGATGTTTAAGTCCGGTGATTGTGCTGGCCAGGAAAGGTGTGTAACTTCTTCCTCGTGTTCCTCAAACCATGATTGAACAGCTCGACTTCTGTGAATCGGGGCATTATCATCTTGAAAGGTGCAATCCCCTGACGGAAACAATGTCTGCGCTATTGAATGCACATGGTCGGCCAAAAGAGTGACATAGTCAGCACTAGTGATCCGTCCGTGTAAGGTGATAGTGGTACCAGCTGCAAACCCCGATATCATGGCCCAAACCATTACGGGAACCTCCAACATGTTTCAATGTAGGAAGAAGAGAGTCTGGGTTGTAGGCTTCTGAGGAGGTTCTCCACACGTAAACCCGTCCTGTGGTGGGGAATGCTGAGAAACTTGATTCATTGGGAAACAAGACATGTTTCCAGTGATCCGCAGTGCACGTTTTATGTTCCTGGCAGCACTGTTGTCTCCGTTTCATATTCACCTGCGACACCAGGGGTTTTGCAATCGCAGCTCTGCCATAAATATTGTGCTTATGCAATTCCCTTCACATGGTATGGATCAACACTGGGTTTTGGAGATGTGCATTAAGCTCAGAAGTCACTTTAGTCGCCGTCGTCTTCCACCTTGCGGTCACAATCCTCTTTAATGTCCTCCTGTCTCTCGCAGTGAGTTTGGTTTTCCTTCCAGAGTTGTGTCTCGCATATGGTGGTGTGCCGTGAACATTGAATGCTGTCATGACCTTCGACACGGTACCTCTCGATACCCCCAACACCTGTGCCGCTGTGGTTCCCGACGCACCAACCAGACGGGCTTCTACAATCTGCCCTCTTTGGAACTCCGACAGGTCACCCATTGTGCCTTCACCTGGAAAGAAATTATGCAAACACCGATTTACAATGCAATCGCACAGACCCTTGAGACTAAGCAACACTTTTTTACAAAAAAAATTGTTGCTACATGCACGGGTGCAGAAAATTTTCAGGGCCCAATATTTCTCCAGAACGCAATTTTTTTTCCTGTCCGAAATTTCCCCCAAAACTGTAGCGGACTTTCATGCAAGTTTAAGCGAGTATTAGATCTATATGTTGATTATTAAGAACTAATCCTTAAAGCCTATTGCTTAAAAAATTGAAAAAAAAACAACCTAATATTTATCCTAGTTGTAAATGCATTTATGGCACCTCTATTCATAGTGATTGTGGAATAACTTTTTACGGGTCTTATAGAGGTTATTTTTCATCAAAGTTGGTTGTCAAATTTTCGAACTAAAGCCTAGTTCGTCATCAGGACTATGTCACTGGAGTAGTTGCTGCCACTCAATTGGAAGAGTCTATCCGCAATTATCGTTAATTGTGGTACTTCTTCTTCTTGCTATTTCGATCCCTTCTTCTAGTTTCCTCTTTACTAAGTTTGACTGGTGGGCGATTATTCTTACTGAGTCCCAATTTATGGAGTGTCCACTTGCTTGTATATGTCTGTCTAGCCCTGTTTTGTTTCCAATGTTCCTAATAGCTGCTTGGTGTTCTTTCATTCGGACCTTAATACTTCTCCCTGTTTCTCCTATATAGCTGAGTAATTAATTGTGGTACTTCTTCTTCTTGCTATTTCGACCCCTTCTTCTAGTTTCCTCTTTACTAAGTTTGACTGGTGGGCGATTATTTTCACTGAGTCCCAATTTATGGAGTGTCCACTTGCTTGTATATGTCTGTCTAGCCCTGTTTTGTTCCCAATGTTCCTAATAGCTGCCTGGTGTTATTTCATTCGGACCTTAATACTTCTCCCTGTTTCTCCTATATAGCTGAGACCGCAGTTACAGTCGATGCAGTAAATTACTCCTTCCTGCAATTGGATGTCCAATTCTTTCTGCTTTAAAGCTTGCAGGAATTTCTTTATTTTGTTATTAAGATCTGGAGCTAGCCTGATATTATATTTTGTTCCGATCCTTTTCAGTTTCTCGAAAAGTCCCTTGTGGTACGTAATTTTGCTGGTGAATTTGAAGTTGGTTTTTTCCCGCTTCTTTTTTGGCACTTGTTTAAATATCTTCTCAACATATGGGGAGAGGGGTAATTGTTTTCTGCCAATATTTCCTTTAATTCTTCTTTGTGAAGATCTTTCTGAGTAGCTGAAGAGACCAGGATTTCAATTTTTTTCCAAAAATTGTCTCGCCGTATTCGATTTAATATAATCAGGGTGGAATGAGCAGAAGTCTAACATCTTCCCTGTGTTGGTGGGTTTTCTAAAAAGCTGAGTGAATATTTCCCCTTCTCTTGAGGTCAAGGTTAAATGTAGGTAATTGATGCTATGGTCTTTTTCCTGTTCCAGGGTGTACTGCAAGGTATTCTCTAGTAAGTTAAATTCTGCCAGAATCTGAGAGGGTAGAGATTGGTCCACAGTATCTACTATAATTAGGACATCATCCATGTACCTTACATAGAGAGCAAACAAGGAGGGTTATAAAGAAATTCCTGCCAGCTTTAAAGCAGAAATAATTGGACATCCAATTGCAGGAAGGAGTAATTTACTGCATCGACTGTAACTGAGGACTCAGCTGTATTGGAGAAACAGGGAGAAGTATTAAGGTCCGAATGAAAGAACACCAAGCAGCTATTAGGAACATTGGGAACAAAACAGGGCTAGACAGACATATACAAGCAAGTGGAAACTCCATAAATTGGGACTCAGTGAAAATAATCGCCCACCAGTCAAACTTAGTAAAGAGGAAACTAGAAGAAGGGATCGAAATAGCAAGAAGAAGAAGTACCACAATTAACGATAATTGCGGATGGACTCTTCCAACTGAGTGGCAGCAACTACTCCAGTGATGGAGTCCTGATGATGAACTAGGCTTTAGTAACAAAACAGGGCTAGACAGACATATACAAGCAAGTGGACACTCCATAAATTGGGACTCAGTAAGAATAATTGCCCACCAGTCAAACTTAGTAAAGAGGAAACTAGGAGAAGGGATCGAAATAGCAAGAAGAAGAAGTACCACAATTAACGATAATTGCGGTTGGACTCTTCCAACTGAGTGGCAGCAACTACTCCAGTGATGGAGTCCTGATGAGGAACTAGGCTTTAGTAACAGAACAGGGCTAGACAGACATATACAAGCAAGTGGACACTCCATAAATTGGGACTCAGTGAAAATAATCGCCCACCAGTCAAACTTAGTAAAGAGGAAACTAGAAGAAGGGATCGGAATAGCAAGAAGAAGTACCACAATTAACGATAATTGCGGTTGGACTCTTCCAACTGAGTGGCAGCAACTACTCCAGTGACGTAGTCCTGATGACGAACTAGGCTTTAGTAACAGAACAGGGCTAGACAGACATATACAAGCAAGTGGACACTCCATAAATTGGGACTCAGTGAAAATAATCGCCCACCAGTCAAACTTAGTAAAGAGGAAACTAGAAGAAGGGATCGAAATAGCAAGAAGAAGAAGTACCACAATTAGCGATAATTGCGGTTGGACTCTTCCAACTGAGTGGCAGCAACTACTCCAGTGATGGAGTCCTGATGAGGAACTAGGCTTTAGTAACAGAACAGGGCTAGACAGACATATACAAGCAAGTGGACACTCCATAAATTGGGACTCATTAAGAATAATCGCCCACCAGTCAAACTTAGTAAAGAGGAAACTAGAAGAAGGGATCGAAATAGCAAGAAGAAGAAGTACCACAATTAACGATAATTGTGGTTGGACTCTTCCAACTGAGTGGCAGCAACTACTCCAGTGATGGAGTCCTGATGATGAACTAGGCTTTAGTAACAAAACAGGGCTAGACAGACATATACAAGCAAGTGGACACTCCATAAATTGGGACTCAGTGAAAATAATCGCCCACCAGTCAAACTTAGTAAAGAGGAAACTAGAAGAAGGGATCGAAATAGCAAGAAGAAGAAGTACCACAATTAGCGATAATTGCGGTTGGACTCTTCCAACTGAGTGGCAGCAACTACTCCAGTGATGGAGTCCTGATGAGGAACTAGGCTTTAGTAACAGAACAGGGCTAGACAGACATATACAAGCAAGTGGACACTCCATAAATTGGGACTCAGTGAAAATAATCGCCCACCAGTCAAACTTAGTAAAGAGGAAACTAGAAGAAGGGATCGGAATAGCAAGAAGAAGTACCACAATTAACGATAATTGCGGTTGGACTCTTCCAACTGAGTGGCAGCAACTACTCCAGTGACGTAGTCCTGATGACGAACTAGGCTTTAGTAACAGAACAGGGCTAGACAGACATATACAAGCAAGTGGACACTCCATAAATTGGGACTCAGTGAAAATAATCGCCCACCAGTCAAACTTAGTAAAGAGGAAACTAGAAGAAGGGATCGAAATAGCAAGAAGAAGAAGTACCACAATTAGCGATAATTGCGGTTGGACTCTTCCAACTGAGTGGCAGCAACTACTCCAGTGATGGAGTCCTGATGAGGAACTAGGCTTTAGTAACAGAACAGGGCTAGACAGACATGTGCAAGCAAGTGGACACTCCATAAATTGGTACTCATTAAGAATAATTGCCCACCAGTCAAACTTAGTAAAGAGGAAACTAGAAGAAGGGATCGGAATAGCAAGAAGAAGTACCACAATTAACGATAATTGCGGTTGGACTCTTCCAACTGAGTGGCAGCAACTACTCCAGTGACGTAGTCCTGATGACGAACTAGGCTTTAGTAACAAAACAGGGCTAGACAGACATATACAAGCAAGTGGACACTCCATAAATTGGGACTCAGTGAAAATAATCGCCCACCAGTCAAACTTAGTAAAGAGGAAACTAGAAGAAGGGATCGAAATAGCAAGAAGAAGAAGTACCACAATTAGCGATAATTGCGGATGGACTCTTCCAACTGAGTGGCAGCAACTACTCCAGTGATGGAGTCCTGATGAGGAACTAGGCTTTAGTAACAAAACAGGGCTAGACAGACATATACAAGCAAGTGGAAACTCCATAAATTGGGACTCAGTAAGAATAATTGCCCACCAGTCAAACTTAGTAAAGAGGAAACTAGAAGAAGGGATCGAAATAGCAAGAAGAAGAAGTACCACAATTAGCGATAATTGCGGATGGACTCTTCCGAGTGGCAGCAACTACTCCAGTGACATAGTCCTGATGACGAACTAGGCTTTAGTTCGAAAATTTGACAACCAACTTTCATGAAAAATAACCTCTATAAGACCCGTAAAAAAGTTATTCCACAACTAATATTTATTTTAGATTCAAAATGTCTGAAACATTTTTGGGTGTAGGCAAAAACACTGGTGGGACAGAGAAGCTGAAAAATAAACAGCTAAAAAAAAATTCTGCGATTAACTATAATTTATTTCATTCTAGCATTTCAGGCGTATAATTGTGCCAGATAATTTTACTGAATGGAATTTAAATTAGACTTTTAATCCTTTGAAAAATGCATTTGCTTTAAAATGTGCGAAACCCCAAATAATTTTTCAAATCGGCGCCTACGACAGATAAGCTGCCATTAGTTTCGGAAAATTTTATCAGCATGACTAGTGGCTGCGCCGTACTTGTTACTCGTGCCACGCTGTCTGCGCCTTGGCATTAGTAAAGTCGTTTGGGCTCGATGAATCATACGCCAGCGGCAGTCTGTAGTACGTCACTGTGCTCATAACCTCTTGTATTTATAATGACATGACATTTTTCAAAATGATTACCGTGCAGTAAATTACTCTTATCTTTTGCGTTATACTCATTGTTAATAAGTCAATTTTTTGTTTTATTATTATTATTACTACTACTACTATTATTATATTACCCGTGAGCAAACATTTCCCCAGAGCTGCCTTAATTTCCCCCGAACCTCGTTCGCGAGTTTGGACAAATTCTGCACCCCTGGCTACATGTTCATTTTATTCAAAAAGCAGCACATACTGTACCAAAGTCACTGTTTTCATTGAGGTGTTTCCATTATATTTTGGACAACCCCTGTATATTGATATGTGTACTGTAACTGTTTTTCTAATGTGCATTGATAACTTCTAAAATTAATGGCTGGATTGATTGTGTATGTTCAGGAAGAGGTTCGGGGACGTCGGGCACTACTGCTACCGTGTGTCTTCTGAGGAACAGTGTGGAACTGGTTGTTGGTCACGTCGGCGACAGCAGGGCTCTTCTGTGTCGAAATGGAGAAATAAGAAAATTGACTACCGATCACACTGCTGATCTCAAGTCTGAAAAGGTGAGAATTTCTAAATATTTCTTAACTAGCGTATGGCCCGTCCTGGGCTCGTTGTTTTCAAGCTTCAAATCATTATCATCAACCATTATCAATGCCCTGCTAGACGAAGGTCTCTCCAAGCCTCTTCCACAACGGTCTGCCATGTGCCAACATGTCACTCCCGCATACTTCCGAATGTCAACCACCCATCTCACATGTGGTCTTCTTCTGGGTCTTTTCCTGTCCCTTGGAATCCAGTCTAAAATTTCGGCTGTCCATCGATGGTCTGTCCTTCTGGCAGTATGTCCAGCCCATTGCCATTTCAGGGATTTTACTCTGATCGTGATGTCTTGTCATTTTTCTGATCCCCAAGTTCCTCTTATCTATCTCTCCTGGTTACACCAAGCATGCATCTCTCCATTTCCGTGACTCACTTATAAACGTGGAAAGAGCGAAGATCTTTGTTTGATGTTTCAGGTCCACGTTAAATGTCTGTATTAATTATTCATTCGCCTTCTAATTATTTGTTCAGTTGCTGCTTACCATCTTTGGTGAATCCCCAGCATTGTGCGGGGCTCCAAGAAGCAACCTGCCAACTTGGCTTGGCAGTTAGCGTGTGTGAGTCTAGAGGAATTCGAGGCCACTGTGGTGTAGCGGAAGCATATCCGGCGCGTAACTGGAAGACTTTGGGTTCGACTCCCGGTGGCGGCCAATGAGAATTTTTCCGTGACTCACTTATAAACGTGGAAAGAGTGAAGATCTTTGTTTGATATCTCTCCATGCTTCTTTGAGTTGTCTGCAATCTTTGTATGTCTCTTTTAGTTAAGGTCCACGTCTCTGCACCATACGTAAGCACTGGAAGGATGCATTGATCAAGCACTTTTCTTTTAAGACATAATGGTATATTGCTCTTGAAAATTATGCTGTTTCCTCCAAAAGCTCTCCAGGCAAGTTTTGTACGATGATTAATTTCTTCATCAATGTGGCCCTCACTTGATATCTGCTATCCAAGATAAACGTACGTGTCTGTTATCTCCAGCGTTTCTCCATCAATCGATAAATCTTCATTTCTTGTAAAAGCATTGAACATCACTTTTGTCTTCTGAAAGTTCATTTTAATCCCACTTCTTTACTTTTGTAAGCAAGTTCCTGGATCATACTCTGCAGCTCTGATGGGGTAGTTGCAAAAATGACTATGTCATCAGCAAAACGAAGGTGGGTCAGATAATCTCCATTAATCTTTATCCCTTTGTTTTCCCATTTCAGTGATTGAAAGACATTTTCCAATGTAGCATTAAAGAGCTTCGGAGATATGGTGTCACCTTGTCTCACTCCCTTTCCAATTTTTATGTGTGCTGTATTTTCAAACAGCCGAATCTTCGCACTTGCATTTTCATAGATGTTATTAATAATATTAATGTATGCATCTTCAATACCGGAGGATTTCAGAGCCATGGTAACTGCTGATGGTTTCACCGAATCAAAGGCTTTTTCATAATCGATAAAACCATGCACAATGGAAGTTCATATTCCCTCGTTCTTTCAGTTAGTTCTCTCAGTACGTGGATATGATCTATTGTGCTGTAGCCACTCCTGAATCTAGCTTGTTCTCTCGGTTGAGCCATGTCCAGTATCACCTTCAATAAATATTAATATATAGGGGATGTTGTCCATTCTATGACGTACTGAAATTTTTAATTGAAGCAGACTAAAAACAAATAAAATTGACGCCGGATTTCTGTAAGGAAATATAGTAAAAACTTATATAGTAAGAACTCATTCATGTTAGAGCTAAAAAATTATATGGTATTTATTTCCAATTTTTAAAAGACCTCAAGATAAATAGCACATTCCTGCCAACTCTTCCGGATTTTGCAGAAGTTTTCCGATTTTTCACACAATCTTCCATTTTTTCGGCCCGGGGAGGGGGGGGAGTCTTGCACCATCTTGTTACAAAAGGCTGATTTCGCACCAGAATTCCCGTGCCCCATCGTCATTGTTGGGAATTCGTCACAGTAAATTCTCCATTCACACCGTTCTGCTTGAAGCTGAATAAGATCATGCTGTGGGAAGAAAGATTCCGAGACTCCAAGTACTGCGGATTTTACGTAGTTTCTCTACGGACGACGGAAAACATCAAGTATGCTATGGAAATCATCAGTCTGCTATGGATGACGCAAAACATTGAGTATCCTTCGGAAATCGTCTATCTGCTACGGACGATGGACAACGTTGAGTATGCCATAGAAATTGAAAGTCTCAGTTAAATAACATTATTAAACATCTGTGTAAAGTTTATTTTCATGTTTTGAATAACCTAACACTTGTTAATGGGTTTTAAAAACCACCGTGAGTTACTCCCAGTCTGTGTAGGCACTTATTACATTTGCTGCAGGATCCCTATTGGTGTTTGAGGAAAACTAGAAAAAGAAGATCCTAGCACTTGTTAATGGGCTCCAAAGACCACCGTGAGCTACTCCCAGTCTGTGTAGGCACTTATTACATTTGCTGCAGGATCCCTATTGGTGTTTGAGGAAAACTAGAAAAAGAAGATCCTAGCACTTGTTAATGAGCTCCAAAGACCACTGTGAGCTACCCCCAGTTTGTGTAGGCACTTATTACATTTACTGCAGGATCCCTATTGGTGTTTGAGGAAAACTAGAAAAAGAAGATCCTAGCACTTGTTAATGGGCTCTAAAGGCCACCGTGAGCTATCGCAGTTTGTGTAGGCACTTATTACATTTATTGCACGATCCCTATTGGTGTTTGAAGAAAACTAGAAAAAAAAAATCCTAACACTTGTTAATGGGCTCCAAAGACCTGTGAGCTACTCCCAGTCTGTGTAGGCACTTTTTACATTTACTGCATGATTTCTATTGGTTATTGGTGTTTGAGGAAAACTAGAAAAAGAAAATCCTAACACTTGTTAATGGGCTCCAAAGACCACTGTGAGTTACTCCCAGTCTGTGTAGGCACTTATTACACTTACTGCAGGATTCCTATTGGTTATTGGTGTTTGAGGAAAACTAGAAAAAGAAGATCCTAACACTTGTTAATGGGCTCCAAAGACCACTGTGAGCTACTACCAGTCTGTGTAGGCACTTATTACATTTACTGCAGGATTCCTATTGGTTATTGTTGTTTGAGGAAAACTAGAAAAAGAAGATCCTAACACTTGTTAATGGGCTCCAAAGGCCACTGTGAGCTACCCCCAGTTTGTGTAGGCAATTATTACATTTACTGCAGGATTCCTATTGGTTATTGGTGTTTGAGGAAAACTAGAAAAAGAAGATCCTAACACTTGTTAATGGGCTCCAAAGACCACTGTGAGCTACTCCCAGTCTGTGTAGGCACTTATTACATTTACTGCAGGATTCCTATTGGTTATTGTTGTTTGAGGAAAACTAGAAAAAGAAGATCCTAACACTTGTTAATGGGCTCCAAAGGCCACTGTGAGCTACCCCCAGTTTGTGTAGGCACTTATTACATTTACTGCAGGATCCCTATTGGTGTTTGAGGAAAACTGGAAAAAAGAAGATCCTAGCACTTGTTAATGGGCTCTAAAGGCCACCGTGAGCTATCACAGTTTGTGTAGGCACTTATTACATTTATTGCACGATCCCTATTGGTGTTTGAAGAAAACTAGAAAAAAAAATCCTAACACTTGTTAATGGGCTCCAAAGACCACTGTGAGCTACTCCCAGTCTGTGTAGGCACTTTTTACATTTACTGCATGATTTCTATTGGTTATTGGTGTTTGAGGAAAACTAGAAAAAGAAAATCCTAACACTTGTTAATGGGCTCCAAAGACCTGTGAGTTACTCCCAGTTTGTGTAGGCAATTATTACATTTACTGCAGGATTCCTATTGGTTATTGGTGTTTGAGGAAAACTAGAAAAAGAAGATCCTAACACTTGTTAATGGGCTCCAAAGACCACTGTGAGCTACTCCCAGTCTGTGTAGGCACTTATTACATTTACTGCAGGATTCCTATTGGTTATTGTTGTTTGAGGAAAACTAGAAAAAGAAGATCCTAGCACTTGTTAATGGGCTCTAAAGGCCACCGTGAGCTATCGCAGTTTGTGTAGGCACTAATTACATTTATTGCACGATCCCTATTGGTGTTTGAAGAAAACTAGAAAAAAAAAAAATCCTAACACTTGTTAATGGGCTCCAAAGACCACTGTGAGCTACTCCCAGTCTGTGTAGGCACTTTTTACATTTACTGCATGATTTCTATTGGTTATTGGTGTTTGAGGAAAACTAGAAAAAGAAAATCCTAACACTTGTTAATGGGCTCCAAAGACCACTGTGAGTTACTCCCAGTCTGTGTAGGCACTTATTACACTTACTGCAGGATTCCTATTGGTTATTGGTGTTTGAGGAAAACTAGAAAAAGAAGATCCTAACACTTGTTAATGGGCTCCAAAGACCACTGTGAGCTACTCCCAGTCTGTGTAGGCACTTTTTACATTTACTGCATGATTTCTATTGGTTATTGGTGTTTGAGGAAAACTAGAAAAAGAAAATCCTAACACTTGTTAATGGGCTCCAAAGACCACTGTGAGTTACTCCCAGTCTGTGTAGGCACTTATTACACTTACTGCAGGATTCCTATTGGTTATTGGTGTTTGAGGAAAACTAGAAAAAGAAGATCCTAACACTTGTTAATGGGCTCCAAAGACCACTGTGAGCTACTCCCAGTCTGTGTAGGCACTTATTACATTTACTGCAGGATTCCTATTGGTTATTGTTGTTTGAGGAAAACTAGAAAAAGAAGATCCTAACACTCGTTAATGGGCTCCAAAGGCCACTGTGAGCTACCCCCAGTTTGTGTAGGCAATTATTACATTTACTGCAGGATTCCTATTGGTTATTGGTGTTTGAGGAAAACTAGAAAAAGAAGATCCTAACACTTGTTAATGGGCTCCAAAGACCACTGTGAGCTACTCCCAGTCTGTGTAGGCACTTATTACATTTACTGCAGGATTCCTATTGGTTATTGTTGTTTGAGGAAAACTAGAAAAAGAAGATCCTAACACTTGTTAATGGGCTCCAAAGGCCACTGTGAGCTACCCCCAGTTTGTGTAGGCAATTATTACATTTACTGCAGGATCCCTAGTGGTGTCTGAGGGAAACTAGAAAAACAAGATCCTAGCTCTTGTTACTGGGCTCTAAAGACCGCCGTGAGCTACCCCCAGTTTGTGTAGGCAATTATTACCTTTACTTCAGGATTCCTATTGGTTATTAATGTTTGGGGAAAACTTTAAAAAGAAGATCCTGACACTTCTTAATGGACTCCAAAGACCACCGTGAGCTACCCCCAGTCTGTGTAGGCACTTATTACACTTACTGCAGGATCCCTATTGGTTATTGGTGTTTGAGGAAAACTAGAAAAAGAAGATCCTAGCACTTGTTAATGGGCTCTAAAGACCGCCGTGAAGTACTCCCTCTCTGTGTAGGCACTTATTACATTTACTGCAGGATTCCTATTGGTTATTGGTGTTTGAGGAAAACTTGAAAAAGAAGATCCTAGCACTTGTTAATGGGCTCCAAAGACCATTGTGAGCTACCCCAGTTTGTGTAGGCACTTATTACATTTACTGAAGGATTCCTATTGGTTATTGGTGTTTGAGGAAAACTTGAAAAAGAAGATCCTAGCACTTGTTAATGGGCTCCAAAGACCATTGTGAGCTACCCCCAGTTTGTGTAGGCACTTATTACATTTACTGAAGGATTCCTATTGGTTATTGGTGTTTGAGGAAAACTTGAAAAAGAAGATCCTAGCACTTGTTAATGGGCTCCAAAGACCACCGTGAGCTACTCCCAGTCTGTGTAGGCACTTATTACATTTACTGCAGGATTCCTATTGGTTATTGTTGTTTGAGGAAAACTAGAAAAAGAAGATCCTAACACTTGTTAATGGGCTCCAAAGACCACTGTGAGCTACTCCCAGTCTGTGTAGGCACTTATTACATTTACTGCAGATGAGTTGCGTTTCCAACTGTATCAGGCAGATGGAAGGATTTGTGTGTAGCGCAAACCTCGTGAAGCCATGGATCCCGCCTGTCAGCAGGGAATTGTACTGGCTGGTGGGGGGTCCATAATGGTATGGGATGTGTTTAGCTGGACTTCACTGGGACACCTGGTATGTCTAAAAACGTCTTCGACTGGCCAACGCTATGTGCACATCCTTTCTGATGAGGTACACCCGCTCATGTCCTGCATTCATGCTGATGGGTTGGGCCTGTTCCAACAGGACAACACAAGTGTCGGGGTGCCACATTATGGTTAGAGGAGCATTCATCTGAGTTTGGGGTGTTGCCACTCTCACCCAAGTCCCTAGATCTGAACATGATAGAACACATTTGGGATGCTATGCAACACGCTGTCAAACACAGGAATCCCAGACCTCGGAATACACTCGAATTGTGGAACGCTCTACAGGAAGTATGGTGTGCATTGCCTACAGCATATTTCCAGAAGCTAGTGGAGTCCATGTCCTGCTGTATTTCTGCAGTCCTGCGCTCCCGTGGGGGACCTACCAAGTATTAGACTGGTGTACCATTTTTTCTGGCACTTCAGTGTATACAAGAGTTTATTATTTACTGTTGTGTTGTTTTCTAGTAGACTGTGTATATCTCTTTTAGGAAAGGATTATCAAATCTGGTGGCATGGTGAAAGTGGATAGTTTAGGCAGAAATTTAGTAAATGGAAGACTTGCGATGACCAGAAGCTTAGGAGATTTGGACCTGAAACCCTTTGGTGTGACAGCTGTTCCAGACACGAGAGCTTTAGAAGTAAGTTTTTTTTTTTTTCATTGTTCTGTTATTTGAATGAGATTTTTCTGTTTTTGAAGAGCCGAGTCTTGTGTTTTGTCAAATAGTAGCTCAGTATATGGAGTATTTGGGTAATTATAATATTTGCACTTTTAAGGTATTAACCTCTTGCAAAGTGCGCATAGTTTACGTGCAATTCATAAAAATAAAAAAAAACCATTAGAAAGTACCACGTACTCACCAAAAATTATGGTAACCTCCAATGACAACACACTTCCAACACGTCATTCATCGTGATGTAACTGGGCTTCCAAGGTTAACAGACTTCTTGCTTACGCTTCTTACTTCCGGGTGTGAAACATCGTTTTTTTTTTTTTTTTTTTTCCCCTTAGCCTTATGAGATGTTACTCAAAAGCTTGTCAATTCTATAAAATCACACATACAACTCATTCATACCATTCAAGTAAAAACTATGTACATAACCTTACATTCACAGGTGATTAAACCTTGGTCAACTGTAATTATCAAACTCCTCCTTCTGTTTCACAACCTCTGCCACTCCCACTGCAAGTGTCACACCCATTCAGCCCCTCACATCCAATCCTCTAGTACTTTCAACAGGCCTCTGTCGTCTTCAGGAGGCAGGTGTGTCTCACCCGCCCACCACAGCTCAAGTGAGCAGAGCCATCGAGGCCTGGGCCCCAGTCGCTATCGCTGAATCGTTGTGTCTCTGGCGCCATCTATTGTCCCTGCTGCTCTTTTTCCCCTCTTTCTTTTTACGCTGCTGTTCAATTTTTATTAGGGCTTTCCATTGTTCGTTTAGGTTACTTGGCTCATTAATGTTGCATAATCTTGATCTGTTTTTTTCAATTAACACTGATTCTGCAATTCTTAACTGCTTTTCGTTTTTACAGCTCTTAATAATTTTAATATCTTCAAACCTTGGACATTGTTGATTTTCCATACAGTATTGGGTCAATGCTGTCTTAGCTTCTTTTTATTCCAATTATTAATATGCTGGTTTAATCTATACTTTAATTTATTCTTGGTGCTGCCTATATATGACACAGGTGGTTGCTGGTCTATTGGGATTTCATAAATTCCTGCTCTATCTAATTGGCTAATTTTTTCATTTTTAATCACTAAATTTTTTACAGTAAGTACCTGATTTCCTACCTGTATGTCATACTTGCCACAAAGTTTATTAATTTCTGCTGACACATTTTCTATATATGGTATTGTTCCTACATATTTTACAAGTTTTTTATCAGTCTTGACCTTATTGTAACCCTGAGTTACTTCATAAATCCATTTTTAATACCTGTTTAGGGTATCCAAAATCATATGCAATTTTTTCAATATATTCAATTTCTTCATTTCTATACTGTTCAATTGATGAGTGTGTAAACTTTCTTTTAATTAGTGTTTTAATACTATTTCTTTTATGTGTTAATGGATGTGATGACTGAAATGGTATAAGTACTGGGATATATGAAGATTTTCTATGCACTCTGAATTGCTTATTCTCCTCTGTTTTATGATGACTGAAATGGTATAAGTGGTATAAGTACTGATATATTGGACATTTTGATTGTTAAAACAGAGGAGAATATGCAATTCAGAGTGCATAGAAAATCTTCATATATCCCAGTACTTATACCATTTCAGTCATCACATCCATTAACACATAAAAGAAATAGTATTAAAACACTAATTAAAAGAAAGTTTACACACTCATCAATTGAACAGTATAGAAATGAAGAAATTGAATATATTGAAAAAATTGCATATGATTTTGGATACCCTAAACAGGTATTAAAAAAATGGATTTATGAAGTAACTCATTGTTACAATAAGGTCAAGACTGATAAAAAAACTTGTAAAATATGTAGGAGCAATACCATATATAGAAAATGTTTCAGCAGAAATTAATAAAGTTTGTGGCAAGTATGGCATACAGGTAGGAAATCAGGTACTTACTGTAAAAAATTTAGTGATTAAAAATGAAAAAATTAGCCAATTAGATAGAGCAGGAATTTATGAAATCCCAATAAACCAGCAACCACCTGTGTCATATATAGGCAGCACCAAGAATAAATTAAAATATAGATTGAACCAGCATATTGATAATTGGAATAAAAGAGGCTAAGACAGCATTGACCCAATACTGTATGGAAAATCAAAAATGTCCAAGGTTTGAAGATATTAAAATTATTAAGAGCTGTAAAAACGAAAAGCAGTTAAGAATTGCAGAATCAGTGTTAATTGAAAAAAACAGATCAAGATTATGCAACATTAATGAGCCAAGTAACCTAAACAAACAATGGAAAGCCCTAATAAAAATTGAACAGCAGCGTAAAAAGAAAGAGGGGAAAAAGAGCAGCAGGGACAATAGATGGCGCCAGAGACAACGATTCAGCGATAGCGACTGGGGCCCATGCCTCGATGGCTCTGCTCACTTGAGCTGTGGTGGGCGGGTGAGACACACCTGCCTCCTGAAGATGACAGAGGCCTGTTGAAAGTACTAGAGGATTGGATGTGAGGGGCTGAATGGGTGTGACACTTGCAATGGGAGTAGCAGAGGTTGTGAAACAGAAGGAGGAGTTTGATAATTACAGTTGACCAAGGTTTAATCACCTATGAATGTAAGGTTATGTACATAGTTTTTACTTGAATGGTATGAATGAGTTGTATGTGTGATTTTATAGAATTGACAAGCTTTTTGAGTAACATCTCATAAGGCTAAGGGAAAAAAAAAAAAAACGATGTTTCACACCCGGAAGTAAGAAGCGTAAGCAAGAAGTCTGTTAACCTTGGAAGCCCAGTTACATCACGATGAATGACGTGTTGGAAGTGTGTTGTCATTGGAGGTTACCATAATTTTTTGGTGAGTACGTGGTACTTTTTAATGGTTTTTTTATTTTTTTTGGGGTAATTATAAGTAATTGTGTGTAAAGCAATAAAATGTGAAATTTATTTAACCCTTTAAGCGGTCAATGTACCTGAACGAAGAGTTTTCCAAATCTTCCTGAGCTTCTCAAACAGGAGTGTCCCCATAGTGACTGCGTTACACCAAAATTTACGACAAAACATTTTATTTCCCTGTTTCATCCCAGGGGTACCGATTATAAATCTGTCGCTGGTTATAAATTCCCCCTTACTGTCCTTAGTCTTACACTATGCAGTGTGATTCCCTTATAGTCCTTTGTTTTCTGTTCCATTACCCAAGGAATGATTCGGAAGCCGTAGTCTCCCGGATATGGACATCATGCTACTGGGTAGAAACAAGTTACTGAAACACCTTTTCTCTTCTGTCTTAGGTTCGTTGCACTTTTCTTAGCATTCGTAGTGGAAAACACAATCAGAAAGCAAGAATTAATGGCAATCATACCCCCCAAATTACCACTTAGAACGATAAACGTAAGGTAAAAGCAACGCGTTTTGAAGCACAGGTTCACTCGTTCCTGTCGCGTTCGACCCACTTCTCAGAAGCCGCCCGGTGGCGCAGTGGTCTAAGCGATGGCCTCTGATCATTCGTCCGAACGGGGTCCGGGTTCGAATCCCGGTCAGGCATGGATGTTGTGTTTGTCTTACGGCACTGGCTCTCTCCCTTCCCTGGAACCAGTGACCCTAAATTAGGGACGGGCGACTGCTTATAGCCCATTGAGTTGCTCACGGTGGTCGTTAAACCTCCAATCAAACTTCTCAGAAAGCGAATATATTCGTTCGAGATGATGTCGGCCAATTTTGTTAACCCCGAGTTAATTCGTTCGAGCCGGTTAAAGGGTTAAAATAGTACTAGTGATCCAAATTTTTTAGTGTAGAATATATTGGGTGTACAAATAAGTTTACATCATTTGCAAATAGATGGCATAACCAGCACAGATTTCATGCAATTGCAAAGGACAACACGTGTATAAGAAAGTCCCTGCAACAAGCTTTGATTAGTGGAGGACAGTTCGTTGCAGTGTGAGTGTGAACATCATTGTTTGTCAGTGCATTGAAAATGTCGAATTTCGTTCCAAAAAACGTCATATGCGGGAAGTTTTGCTGCATTACTTCTTAAAGAAAACCGCTGTTGAAAGTCACCGTTTGCTTGTGGAAGCTTATGGTGAACACGCTCTAGATGGAAGCACGTGTGGACAGTGGTTCCGACAATTCAAAGGGAATGGTTTCGATGTGGAAGACAAAGAACGTGAAGGTGCACCCAAAAAATTTGAAGATGCTGCTTTGGAAGCTTTACTGGATGATGATGATCTGTGCCAAACAGAAACAGAGTTAGCAATGGCATTACATGTTACCCAACATTGCATTTCTCAATGTCTACATGCAATGGGAATGGTTCAAAAGCAAGGACATTGGGTCCCACATGAATTGAGAGAAAGACATTGCAAAGTGCATAACCATATGTGAAATTGCTCCTGCAAAGAGACACAAGAAAATCATTTTTGTGTCGAATTGTTACGGGAGACAAAAAATGGATTCACTACGATACTGCGAAACGACCAAAAGCATGGGTGCGTCCAGGTCGGTCCCGGACGATTGGTCCAATGACAATTCATCCAAAGCGACGATTGGTCCAATGTCCGATTCATCCAATGGTACGATTGGTCCAACGCCGATTCGTCCAATGGTATCCTCTTACCAACGGTAAACTTTTTTATTTTCCAGAAAGGAATAATAATTTGAATTATTCTCCTCTTTATATCCTTTAGAAAGATGATTTCCGTATATTTGGTAATTGTAAACATTTTACATAAACCTGGTAAAAGGCACTCAATAGAGCATTTCTCAGCTGTTTGCAAAGCACCTAGGCCGCGGGCATTTTTTAGAAGATATTAATTTACAACCTAGATATTTAGTATTTGTAAACATTTTATAAAACCTAATAAAAGGCACTCATCCTATCATTTCTGAGGTCTTTACGAAGCACCTAGGCCCCGGGCCTTTTTACAATATTTTAAATTACAACCTAGATATTTAGTATTTGTAAATATGTAATAAAACCTAATAAAAGGCGCTCACCTATCATTTCTCAGGTCTTTACGAAGCACCTAGGCCCCGGGCCTTTTTAGAATATTTTAAGTTTCAAACCTAGACATTTAGTATTTGTAAATATGTTATAAAACCTAATAAAAGGCGCTCATCCTATCATTTCTCAGGTCTTTATGAAGCACCTAGGCCCCGGACCTTTTTAAAATATTTTAAGTTTCAAACCTAGACATTTAGTATTTGTAAATATGTTATAAAACCTAATAAAAGGCGCTCATCCTATCATTTCTCAGGTCTTTACGAAGCACCTAGGCCCCGGGCCTTTTTAGAATATTTTAAGTTTCAAACTTAGACATTTAGTATTTGTAAATATGTTATAAAACCTAATAAAAGGCGCTCATCCTATCATTTCTCAGGTCTTAAAGAAGCACCTAGGCCCCGGGCCTTTTTAGAATATTTTGTTTCAAACCTAGACATTTAGTATTTGTAAATATGTTATAAAACCTAATAAAAGGCGCTCATCCTATCATTTCTCAGGTCTTTACGAAGCACCTAGGCCCCGGGCCTTTTTAGAATATTTTAAGTTTCAAACCTAGACATTTAGTTTTTGTAAATATGTTATAAAACCTAATAAAAGGCACTCATCATATCATTTCTGAGGTCTTTGCAAGGCACCTAGGCCGCAGGCCTATGAATTAATATTTCGTGCTTAAGTGAAAGCGCAATATTTTTAACTTGATTTGATATGTAAACGTTATGAATATGACATCGCTGGAATAAAAACTGTTGGAAAGGCCTCTGTCCAAACCCCGAACAGTTGTTTCCAGTGGGCAGTTGGTGGAAAACCCACTGCATTTCTACAAACAGAAACGGAAAACTAGCATTTTATATTATTTCATGCAAAAGAGAAACATTGAAGTTGATTGAACAGCTCGTCCATCAGTAACTTCATACGGCAGCAAGGACAGTATAACAAGAAAACGCGATTCCAAAAAAAAAAAAAAAAAAAAAAAATCTGTAACCACAATGTTACGCATGAAATGTAACATTATTTTACATTCTTTAGACTACCGGTACTTTCGTATAACATTGGAGATAGAATCAGAACAGATGAGACTTTTATAGCACAAGTGGCACTTTGGACTGATAGGACGGAATTGGACCAATCGTACCTTTGGACCAATTGGATGAATTGTCATTGGACCAATCGTCGTTGGACGAATCGTACCAGCCCCGTCCAGGTACACCAGCTCCATCAACACCAAAGCAGAATATTCATGGCAGTAAGGCGTGTATCTGGTGGGATCAGAAAGGTGTGGTGTACTATGAGCTGCTGCAACTGCACCAGAGCATCAACACTGAACGTTATCAACCACAACTAATCAATTTGAGCTGTGCATTGAGAGCGAAACGTACGGAATATGTGAAAAGACATGACAAGGTTGTTCTCCAGCATGGCAACGCCAGATCTCATGTCGCGATATGGGTCAAGGAAACCGTAGAAGCGCTTGGCTGTCCTGTGTCACCCCACCCGCCGTATTCACCGGACATCGCGCCATCAGATTACCATTTGTTTCGATCCCTGCATAGCACCCTTTCTGGAGAACGCATCCGTTCTTACGAGGAGATCCAAAATTGGCTTGATAACTGGATTGCTTCCAGACAACCAGACTTCTTCTATCGCGGAATCCACTTATTGCCTGAAAAGTGGGGGAAGGGTTGTATGTTGTGAAGGTAAATATTTTGAATAAAATAATCGCTATCTGTCTATAACAAACTGTTACCTTTTTTCGACCGAAAAACGATGTAAACTTATTTGTACACCCAATAAATCACAGTTTCCAAGCTTTCACACATCAACCAGGTGCCTTTTTCAAGGAAGGTAGACAGCTAACTGGATAATGGAACACTTCAACAACTTGAGCGCGGTGACTTGACTAGACAATAACTGAATAGGCGCAAATGTGGTCAGTCATTTGAAGAAACGAGGTCACGTTGGTTAGGTGTGTGGTACTGTGGCAGAAAACACAGCATTATTTGAAGAATTGATTCCAAATGCGTGGCAACTCAAGAGAGATGCTATCATTGCAAGCCTCGCTGCTGGTAAAGATTTTCAAGGTTTCGCGAATGGCAGTAGATTTGGGTGTGGAGTATGAAGCTAATTTCTTGATATCATTCCACGTAGGATCATCGGACTTGAACTTGACCTCTCTACATAAGGCAGTGGTTATTTTTCCATCTTTTGTATCCCTTTTATGTTCGTTGATTCTAATTCCAAATGAACGTCTGGGTCAATCCGATGTAGTATCACCTGGAGCCGTCCGGATATTGTAGTGGGATTGCATAAACACCTGCCTCATTGAGAAGAGGGGACTTGCCAATATTTTTCTTGAGCATCGTACACTGGCGTGCAAAAATTAAGGGGGAGACAGTTTTTCGAATGTAACGTCGTGCAGAAGTGATCCACATCGACTCAAATCATACCATAAGGTCCCCAAGATGTAAGAATATGGGACAAGTGAGCAAAACCGTCCAAACAAGGAATCCAAAGGATACAAAGGCACTTTATTGAAAAGGTAGCTTCGAGCACAACTGGACAGAAGACAGAAACGTCCATGTGACAGGCGGCTGCCAAGAAAAATCCAGTCTTTAATAGGGGATATGATCAACCCTGACTGCGTTGCAGGATTTACAACATCTGTCCATGCTGAGGACGAGGTTGTCAAGGAGCTGTTGAGGCATCGCTGCCCATTCCTCTTGTAGCGCCAATCGCAGCTGCAGAATTGTTGCTGGCGGCTGGTGAAGCACTGCCAAGTGTCTTCCGAAAAGGTACCACACATGTTTGATTGTATTTAGGTCTGGGGACCTTGTGGGCCAATCCACGCGTTGAATATCTTCACTCTCCAACAGCTCTGCGACAGCCACTGTACAATGAGGTGTAGCATTGTCGTCCATGAAGAGGAACTCGGGACCCACAGCACCTCTAAACAGATGCATGTGAGGCAGGAGAACCTTGGTACAATAGCGGACACCAGTGACTGAGCCTCCTTGGAAGATGTGGAGGTCAGTACGGCTACCAAGCATGATACCGCCCTGAATGGGAACTCCACCACCTCCAAACCGGTCCTTTTCGATCATGTTGGAGGTGTGATTGCGTGTTCCCTGCTCTCTCCAGATGTGTATACGTCCAGAATCACTCGTCAGACTAAATCGGCTCTCATCGGTAAATAGAACTCGACCCCATTGCTGATGTGTCCAGTTCTTGGGTTCCTGGCACCACAAAAACCGCCGTCGCCGATGAGCAGGCATTAATGGCACACACCATACTGGTCGTCGTGCAAATAGACCACCTTTGGGCAGCCTCCTGGCCACTGTAAAACGAGATGGCGTACGTCCAGTTGTCAGTTGCATGTGCCTTGCAATTTCTCCCGCTGTCTGCCGTCCATCTCTTCTCGACTGTAGGACAATATACCGGTCGTCCGCCACCGTGGTTGCTCGTGGACGACCACTGTTAAACTCTCGGACAGCTGTTCCTGTCGTTTGAAATGCTCTCCAAGCTCGTGAAACGAAGCTGTGAGCGATCCCGAACTCCTCGGCCTCACTAGTCACACTTCGACCTTCTTCCAACTTCCCAATGACGCGACCTCTGGTAAAGTCATCCAGATGTCGTCTACTGGATTGCTTGTTGGCCGTAACACAGGGTGGCAGCAACTCGACGTCGTTCAAACCGATGTACACCGTGCAATAGCTTTCACCGAATTGCTGAGCGTACACCTCCCGTGTGCTTTATACCCTTCCGACACTCCCACCCCCCTACGTCATGCTGCATATATGCGCATGCCCTAGCGTTCCGGACCCTAGTCTATCTCCTGAGTGATCTTTCTGTCCGTTCTGCCTGCTCGTTCCGCTGTTATGCTAATTTCTTCTCCTCTTCGTCCTTAATTTTTGCACACCAGTGTGTATAAAGATGCCTGAGACCTTATGCCGACACAGAAGCTCAGCCTTCTAACGTGTTTTTGAGTCGAGAGGAATCTTTTGGTTTGTAGGGAATAAAGCCCAGGTAGCGAAGTTGCGACATTAAAAAAAATGGACACTGCTGGCTCTGGCTGTTTGATAAAGTTATGCATCTGGTTCGACGTACATCCTGCCTCGGTGGCCAATCCGACAATGTTTTTTAGTTCCGGTTCTCTAGGTCGAACGTCGGAGGAGACAGCGAAGGCTCTACTAATTGGAGAACGGAAGAAGGGCCGTCTTGTAACCATCGGGGCCTGAACGGACTGCGGAGCATCAGGTTGGGAACGGAGGTGAGTTTATAATAGACTTCCGTACGAAGGCGGGTGTCATGCGATTTTCTCACGTTGAGAAAAGGTAAGGTGCCGCTGCAGTCGAGCTCCATTGTGAAATTGATCGTGGGGTGTATATAATTGAATTTTTTCGATGGAGCGGGCGAGAGAGTGAAAGATAAGTTTGCCTCCTAAGGGCGCTCTCTGGTAACAATGGCGCACACAACAGCAACAAGGACCTCTGTGAATCTTGGAGAGGTGCCAGCTAGTCTTGTGTGACATTGGCGAAAATACCCCAACTCCACTGGGTTTTGTTCCAGAATCCTTAGGTTGAATGACCAACTGGAACCCTCAGCTGTGTGCTAATCCCCCACACTGATGCACTTACCTGATTAAAAAGACAAAAAGAAATGCCAAAAAGGACTCAAGTGTGGGATATGGTGGGCCTACCACTATTGAGAAGGATGGTCCACCATGGAATCGACCTGGGACTGGAAGAAGGGAAATCAGAAAGAGATCTTGGCTGAGTGTGTAAGATTGGTGTATGGAATACTAGAGGTATAAATGGCAAGATGAGTGAGGTGATTGAGGAGATGAATAAGTACAGACTGGATGTGCTGTGTGTGTAAGTGAAACCAAAAAGAAGGAAATTGGGGTAGAAGAAGTGAATGGCACGGTAAGTGTGTGGTATGGAGTGTTGGATAATGTGAGAGGACAGGCTGGTGTAGGTGTGATTTTAAGTGAAAAGATGAACAACTTGATTCACTATAGCTGCATAAGTGAGAGAATTCTCTGGATTCGTTTGAAAGTGAAACTTCAGAGAATAGTAATTGTTGTAGTGTATGCTCCTTGTGACTCGGAACCTTCTGATAAGAAGGAAGATTTCTGGAATGAGCTAAAAGCTGTTTTGAGCCAGTTTGGTGCTAAAGAAAAAGTTATAATAGCAGGGGATTTCAATGCTAGAGTAGGTGTGCAGAATGCATTTTCTGACACTGTTCTGGGTAAGTTTAATGATCCTTGTGTGAATGATAATGGTGAAAAGATTAATTGAACTCTACATTGAGAATGGTTTGTGTTTATCTAATACATTTTTCAACCACAAGTATATCCACACATATACACTATCTACCAACAAGTAATTGGACACCCCTGCAATTGACGATATCTGCGGTCCTGATACACATCACGGCCGCCGCCGTTAATTATCATGTGGGAAACAACAACGCAGCCAGTCACATGCAAGATGCCACGCAGTTCGGAGCTCTCTGATTTCGAGAAAGGTGTAATCGTCGGGTATCACAGAAATGGCCGATCCATATGTGACATATCCAGCGAGTTGAAGTACCCAAAATCGACAGTGACCTATGTGATTGACAACTGGACGATGAGAGGTGACTGTCGGAATGTGCCCCGACCCGGCAAACCCACAAAACTGGGAGTTAGAGACCGACGGGTGCTGGCCAGAGAATTTCGGAAGAACCGCACCAAATCGATGGGCCACATCCGTAAGGAAGCCCATCTGCTCGGTTATCATGGATGTGCTGCCGCCCACAAGCCTTTGATCACCAAGTCCAATAGCGCTGCTCGGCTAACGTGGTGCAAAGAACGTCGACGGTGGACCGTTGAACAGTGGAAACAGGTTCTCTGGAGCGACGAATAAAGGTTCACCCTCTACCGTTCGGATGGCAGGGTCTGGGTTTGGCGTCTGCCTGGAGAACGCCTCCTGCCGGAATGTATTGTGCCAACTGTGAAGTCCGGCGGCGGTGGAATTATGCTATGGGGGTGTTTCTCCTGGTATGGCACGGGACCCTTGGTCGCAATTCCTGGTAGACTCAACGCCGAGACCTACTGCACCATTTTGGATGACCATGCGCTTCCTACGTTGTGGCAGTTTCACGGGGTAGACCCATGTTACTTTCAGGAGGACAATGTCACCTGTCGTGTTGCCAGGTCCACCATGGCTTGGTATGGTGACAATGGGGTTGATCGAATGGACTGGCTCCGGACCTTAACCCTATTGAGCACCTCTGGGACGAGTGGGAGCGTCGACTTAACGGGTGCCCCCCACCGTCCGAAATCGGTGAAGGAACTGACCTGTCTTCTCCAAGCCGAGGGGAAGAAAATACCGCTAGCCGTCGTACAACGCCTGGTTGAGAGTATGCGCAGCTGTAATCGCCGCTCGTGGAGGCTCCACCAACTATTGAAGGTGAATAAACTTCGTTTTCCTTTGCTATCACAGGTGTCCAATTACTTGTTGGTAGATAGTGTATATTTAAGTCTATATTGTTCTCATCTTACCTTTTTTTTTTTTTGTTTTCTGCTCAGGTAAAACATGGTAAAGATGCCTTTTTGATCCTTACCACTGATGGCATAAACTTTGTGATGAACGATCAAGAAATATGTGATGCTGTCAACGTCTGTCACGATCCCTGTGAAGCAGCTGCATTCGTTACTGATCAAGCTATGCAGTTTGCATCTGAGGATAATTCCACGGCAGTTGTCATTCCCTTTGGAGCATGGGGCAAATACCGTAGCCACAAAAAGGTGACTTACAGTTTCGGCCGCAGTCTAATGCGAAGCAGTCGCTACTGAAGTTTGGCAAAATCTGATCTCCGAAGAATTCGAGAGGCATTTTGTTGCTTCACTGCAGTTCTTTCATGTTGTTAGAGAGTTCCTTACTTGTTGTACATATTCCTGAAGTCCGCCTACCAAGTACAATATTTCCATGTCTTTATGTGATATCCGTCTGTATGGTGAGAAAGAATATTATTTGACAGTTGTTAATGCTGAAAATCTACGTTAGCTGCAACACTGTTAGAAAGGAAGTTTGCCCCAAAAGTACAAAGAGTGATTTCTTAAAGAATGTAAAGAAAATGTTGCATGGTAGTTGTTTTCATATTGGTGTAAATATATATCTAAGCTGTCATTTCTGTATTTATTTTAGCATGGTAGCATGCATGTTAGAAACAGTTGCCGAAATATTTGTGGACAAAGCTTTTGTGCTATATTTCTGTACCATAAAATTAGTATTTAAAATAAAATGTTTCTCTAGATTTTATTGTTTTCATTGCCAGAGGCATACAGAGTGCACCTTTTAAATTGATATATACACTATATTGACAAAAGTCACAGAACACCTAGAAGAGAAACACAACGTAGCATTTATTGACATACATTATTACAGTGTTGATCCACCTTTGGCCTTAATGCATGCACTGACCCTTCGAGACAAGGTTTTGGAACACAGCAATAGGTATGCTCTTCCATTCATTACTTAACGCTGCTGCTAACTGTTGCTTAGTAGTTGGCCTTGGTTCCAAACTTCTTATATGGTGCTCTAATTCATCCCATAGGTGCTCTATGGGATTAAGATCAGGGATCTGTGTTGGCCAGTCCACAAACGATATGGAATGACATGCCGTAACAGTCTTGCTTTATAGCTCGGTGCATTATCCTGCTGGTACCAACAAGGCTCGGTTCCATAATATTACCACAGAGTTGGTAGGGCATAATTGTCCAAAATATCGAAGTAGACGTGCTGGTTACCAGGTTTGTTCCCGATAACCAATGGGCCAGGACCATACCATAAAAAACACTCCAACACGAGTACACTGCCAGCTCCAAACTTGATCGTAGGAACATTACACTGTGGTAAATAGCGTTCCCCCGGCTGTAGCCATACCCACACATGGCCATCAGACTGATGGATTGTGTATCTGGATTTATCAGTCCATAGGACCCGTTTCCATTGATCTACGGTCCACGATAAATGTTCTTTACACCATGCTAAACGACGAGTAGCATTCCGAGTGGAGATGAAAGGCTTATGAGCAGCCGCACAATCATGGTAACCCATGGAATGAAGTTGTCTGCGAATGGTACGTGTGCATACCGAGGTTCCAGCATCTTTACTCACATGTACACTGAGGTCTTGTGCAGTACTCCGTCGATTAGCTGTAACGAATCTCCTGAGGCTTCGACGTCCTCTATCACTGATTTTCTTTGGTCTGCCAGTACGTTTTGCTGCTTCATTTGTCTTCCACTTATTCAGTACATCCAAAACAGTTGACTTGGGAATGTTTAAACGCCTCTCGGTTTCTCTTATGGACAACCCACTAATATAACACCCAACAATCTTTCCTTTCTCAAAGTCAGTTCTCTCCCGCCGCGACAAAGAAGCGGTAAAGAAGCTCACTTATACCATTTTCAAATTTAGTCTCGTGCAGTATTCCTTTGATTAGCTGTAACGACTCTCCTGAGGCTTCGACGTCCTCTATCACTGATTTTCTTTGGTCTGCCGGTACGTTTTGCTGCTTCATTTGTCTTCCACTTATTCAGTACATCCAAAACAGTTGACTTGGGTATGTTTAAACGCCTCTCGGTTTCTCTTATGGACAACCCACTAATATAACACCCAACAATCTTTCCTTTCTCAAAGTCAGTTCTCTCCCGCCGCGACAAAGAAGCGGTAAAGAAGCTCACTTATACCATTTTCAAATTTAGTCTCGTGCAGTATTCCTTTGATTAGCTGTAACGACTCTCCTGAGGCTTCGACGTCCTCTATCACTGATTTTCTTTGGTCTGCCGGTACGTTTTGCTGCTTCATTTGTCTTCCACTTATTCAGTACATCCAAAACAGTTGACTTGGGTATGTTTAAACGCCTCTCGGTTTCTCTTATGGACAACGCACTAATATAACACCCAACAATCTTTCCTTTCTCAAAGTCAGTTCTCTCCCCGCCGCGACAAAGAAGCGGTAAAGAAGCTCACTTATACCATCTTCAAATTTAGTCTCGTGCAGTATTCCTTTGATTAGCTGTAACGACTATCCTGAGGCTTCGACGTCCTCTATCACTGATTTTCTTTGGTCTGCCGGTACGTTTTGCTGCTTCATTTGTCTTCCACTTATTCAGTACATCCAAAACAGTTGACTTGGGTATGTTTAAACGCCTCTCGGTTTCTCTTATGGACAACCCACTAATATAACACCCAACAATCTTTCCTTTCTCAAAGTCAGTTCTCTCCCGCCGCGACAAAGAAGCGGTAAAGAAGCTCACTTATACCATTTTCAAATTTAGTCTCGTGCAGTATTCCTTTGATTAGCTGTAACGACTCTCCTGAGGCTTCGACGTCCTCTATCACTGATTTTCTTTGGTCTGCCGGTACGTTTTGCTGCTTCATTTGTCTTCCACTTATTCAGTACATCCAAAACAGTTGACTTGGGTATGTTTAAACGCCTCTCGGTTTCTCTTATGGACAACGCACTAATATAACACCCAACAATCTTTCCTTTCTCAAAGTCAGTTCTCTCCCGCCGCGACAAAGAAGCGGTAAAGAAGCTCACTTATACCATCTTCAAATTTAGTCTCGTGCAGTATTCCTTTGATTAGCTGTAACGACTATCCTGAGGCTTCGACGTCCTCTATCACTGATTTTCTTTGGTCTGCCGGTACGTTTTGCTGCTTCATTTGTCTTCCACTTATTCAGTACATCCAAAACAGTTGACTTGGGTATGTTTAAACGCCTCTCGGTTTCTCTTATGGACAACCCACTAATATAACACCCAACAATCTTTCCTTTCTCAAAGTCAGTTCTCTCCCGCCGCGACAAAGAAGCGGTAAAGAAGCTCACTTATACCATTTTCAAATTTAGTCTCGTGCAGTATTCCTTTGATTAGCTGTAACGACTCTCCTGAGGCTTCGACGTCCTCTATCACTGATTTTCTTTGGTCTGCCGGTACGTTTTGCTGCTTCATTTGTCTTCCACTTATTCAGTACATCCAAAACAGTTGACTTGGGTATGTTTAAACGCCTCTCGGTTTCTCTTATGGACACTAATATAACACCCAACAATCTTTCCTTTCTCAAAGTCAGTTCTCTCCCGCCGCGACAAAGAAGCGGTAAAGAAGCTCACTTATACCATTTTCAAATTTAGTCTCGTGCAGTATTCCTTTGATTAGCTGTAACGACTCTCCTGAGGCTTCGACGTCCTCTATCACTGATTTTCTTTGGTCTGCCGGTACGTTTTGCTGCTTCATTTGTCTTCCACTTATTCAGTACATCCAAAACAGTTGACTTGGGTATGTTTAAACGCCTTTCGGTTTCTCTTATGGACACTAATATAACACCCAACAATCTTTCCTTTCTCAAAGTCAGTTCTCTCCCGCCGCGACAAAGAAGCGGTAAAGAAGCTCACTTATACCGTTTTCAAATTTAGTCTCGTGCAGTATTCCTTTGATTAGCTGTAATGACTCTCCTGAGGCTTCGACGTCCTCTATCACTGATTTTCTTTGGTCTGCCAGTACGTTTTGCTGCTTCATTTGTCTTCCACTTATTCAGTACATCCAAAAAACAGTTGACTTGGGTATGTTTAAACGCCTCTCGGTTTCTCTTATGGACAACCCACTAATATAACACCCAACAATCTTTCCTTTCTCAAAGTCAGTTCTCTCCCGCCGCGACAAAGAAGCGGTAAAGAAGCTCACTTATACCATTTTCAAATTTAGTCTCGTGCAGTATTCCTTTGATTAGCTGTAATGACTCTCCTGAGGCTTCGACGTCCTCTATCACTGATTTTCTTTGGTCTGCCAGTACGTTTTGCTGCTTCATTTGTCTTCCACTTATTCAGTACATCCAAAAAACAGTTGACTTGGGTATGTTTAAACGCCTCTCGGTTTCTCTTATGGACAACCCACTAATATAACACCCAACAATCTTTCCTTTCTCAAAGTCAGTTCTCTCCCGCCGCGACAAAGAAGCGGTAAAGAAACTCACTTATACCATTTTCAAATTTAGTCTCGTGCAGTATTCCTTTGATTAGCTGTAACGACTCTCCTGAGGCTTCGACGTCCTCTATCACTGATTTTCTTTGGTCTGCCGGTACGTTTTGCTGCTTCATTTGTCTTCCACTTATTCAGTACATCCAAAACAGTTGACTTGGGTATGTTTAAACGCCTCTCGGTTTCTCTTGTGGACAACCCACTAATATAACACCCAACAATCTTTCCTTTCTCAAAGTCAGTTCTCTCCCGCCGCGACAAAGAAGCGGTAAAGAAGCTCACTTATACCATTTTCAAATTTAGTCTCGTGCAGTATTCCTTTGATTAGCTGTAACGACTCTCCTGAGGCTTCGACGTCCTCTATCACTGATTTTCTTTGGTCTGCCGGTACGTTTTGCTGCTTCATTTGTCTTCCACTTATTCAGTACATCCAAAACAGTTGACTTGGGTATGTTTAAACGCCTCTCGGTTTCTCTTATGGACACTAATATAACACCCAACAATCTTTCCTTTCTCAAAGTCAGTTCTCTCCCGCCGCGACAAAGAAGCGGTAAAGAAGCTCACTTATACCATTTTCAAATTTAGTCTCGTGCAGTATTCCTTTGATTAGCTGTAACGACTCTCCTGAGGCTTCGACGTCCTCTATCACTGATTTTCTTTGGTCTGCCGGTACGTTTTGCTGCTTCATTTGTCTTCCACTTATTCAGTACATCCAAAACAGTTGACTTGGGTATGTTTAAACGCCTTTCGGTTTCTCTTATGGACACTAATATAACACCCAACAATCTTTCCTTTCTCAAAGTCAGTTCTCTCCCGCCGCGACAAAGAAGCGGTAAAGAAGCTCACTTATACCGTTTTCAAATTTAGTCTCGTGCAGTATTCCTTTGATTAGCTGTAATGACTCTCCTGAGGCTTCGACGTCCTCTATCACTGATTTTCTTTGGTCTGCCAGTACGTTTTGCTGCTTCATTTGTCTTCCACTTATTCAGTACATCCAAAACAGTTGACTTGGGTATGTTTAAACACCTCTCGGCTTCTCTTATGGACAACCCACTAATATAACACCCAACAATCTTTCCTTTCTCAAAGTCAGTTCTCTCCCGCCGCGACAAAGAAGCGGTAAAGAAGCTCACTTATACCATTTTCAAATTTAGTCTCGTGCAGTATTCCTTTGATTAGCTGTAACGACTCTCCTGAGGCTTCGACGTCCTCTATCACTGATTTTCTTTGGTCTGCCGGTACGTTTTGCTGCTTCATTTGTCTTCCACTTATTCAGTACATCCAAAAAACAGTTGACTTGGGTATGTTTAAACGCCTCTCGGTTTCTCTTATGGACAACCCACTAATATAACACCCAACAATCTTTCCTTTCTCAAAGTCAGTTCTGTCCCGCCGCGACAAAGAAGCGGTAAAGAAGCTCACTTATACCATTTTCAAATTTAGTCTCATGCAGTATTCCTTTGATTAGCTGTAACGACTCTCCTGAGGCTTCGACGTCCTCTATCACTGATTTTCTTTAGTCTGCCGGTACGTTTTGCTGCTTCATTTGTCTTCCACTTATTCAGTACATCCAAAACAGTTGACTTGGGTATGTTTAAACGCCTCTCGGTTTCTCTTATGGACAACCCACTAATATAACACCCAACAATCTTTCCTTTCTCAAAGTCAGTTTTCTCCCGCCGCGACAAAGAAGCGGTAAAGAAGCTCACTTATACCATTTTCAAATTTAGTCTCGTGCAGTATTCCTTTGATTAGCTGTAACGACTCTCCTGAGGCTTCGACGTCCTCTATCACTGATTTTCTTTGGTCTGCCGGTACGTTTTGCTGCTTCATTTGTCTTCCACTTATTCAGTACATCCAAAACAGTTGACTTGGGTATGTTTAAACGCCTCTCGGTTTCTCTTATGGACACTAATATAACACCCAACAATCTTTCCTTTCTCAAAGTCAGTTTTCTCCCGCCGCGACAAAGAAGCGGTAAAGAAGCTCACTTATACCATTTTCAAATTTAGTCTCGTGCAGTATTCCTTTGATTAGCTGTAACGACTCTCCTGAGGCTTCGACGTCCTCTATCACTGATTTTCTTTGGTCTGCCGGTACGTTTTGCTGCTTCATTTGTCTTCCACTTATTCAGTACATCCAAAACAGTTGACTTGGGTATGTTTAAACGCCTTTCGGTTTCTCTTATGGACACTAATATAACACCCAACAATCTTTCCTTTCTCAAAGTCAGTTCTCTCCCGCCGCGACAAAGAAGCGGTAAAGAAGCTCACTTATACCGTTTTCAAATTTAGTCTCGTGCAGTAGTCCTTTGATTAGCTGTAACGACTCTCCTGAGGCTTCGACGTCCTCTATCACTGATTTTCTTTAGTCTGCCGGTACGTTTTGCTGCTTCATTTGTCTTCCACTTATTCAGTACATCCAAAACAGTTGACTTGGGTATGTTTAAACGCCTCTCGGCTTCTCTTATGGACAACCCACTAATATAACACCCAACAATCTTTCCTTTCTCAAAGTCAGTTCTCTCCCGCCGCGACAAAGAAGCGGTAAAGAAGCTCACTTATACCATTTTCAAATTTAGTCTCGTGCAGTATTCCTTTGATTAGCTGTAACGACTCTCCTGAGGCTTCGACGTCCTCTATCACTGATTTTCTTTGGTCTGCCGGTACGTTTTGCTGCTTCATTTGTCTTCCACTTATTCAGTACATCCAAAAACAGTTGACTTGGGTATGTTTAAACGCCTCTCGGTTTCTCTTATGGACAACCCACTAATATAACACCCAACAATCTTTCCTTTCTCAAAGTCAGTTCTCTCCCGCCGCGACAAAGAAGCGGTAAAGAAGCTCACTTATACCATTTTCAAATTTAGTCTCGTGCAGTATTCCTTTGATTAGCTGTAACGACTCTCCTGAGGCTTCGACGTCCTCTATCACTGATTTTCTTTAGTCTGCCGGTACGTTTTGCTGCTTCATTTGTCTTCCACTTATTCAGTACATCCAAAAAACAGTTGACTTGGGTATGTTTAAACGCCTCTCGGTTTCTCTTATGGACAACCCACTAATATAACACCCAACAATCTTTCCTTTCTCAAAGTCAGTTCTCTCCCGCCGCGACAAAGAAGCGGTAAAGAAGCTCACTTATACCATTTTCAAATTTAGTCTCGTGCAGTACTCCTTTGATTAGCTGTAACGACTCTCCTGAGGCTTCGACGTCCTCTATCACTGATTTTCTTTGGTCTGCCGGTACGTTTTGCTGCTTCATTTGTCTTCCACTTATTCAGTACATCCAAAACAGTTGACTTGGGTATGTTTAAACGCCTCTCGGTTTCTCTTATGGACAACCCACTAATATAACACCCAACAATCTTTCCTTTCTCCCGCCACGACATTTTTACTCAACCTAACAGTGCGATATGATGCCGGTCAGCTGTAGGCTTGTTTTTATACCGGTTGCAGCTCTGCCGTACATCTTAACAACGCAGTGGCTCCGTTCATTTGCTTTTGAAGGAGTGTCTGGTTACTTTTGTCAATACAGTGTATGTTACCAGCAATGTCTGAAACTATGCATTGTACAATAATGCCTAGGAAATTTGTAGAATGCCGAAAATGGGGTGTCAAAGTATGGAACACTTAACATTTTCACATTTCCTAGGCATTCTGCGTCATGCCAAAAGTCAAATCGGCAAAGTATAAATTATTCCCACCAGTGACTTATTCGGGTTTTTTTCCCCCCGTGAGAAAAAATGAAAAAGTCACTAGAAATACAGGCCAAACAAGTGAAAATGGACTCTGGCGAAAAAAAATACTCCTGCATCTTCGAGGGCCACTGCCCTAGATCCTATTCCTGACGTCCATAAGGGAGAGGGTAACTTCCGCAATCTGTTGGCAATTATTATGAGTGTGACAGAAGACAGTTTTTACCAACTTGGAACTACTCTAGGATTTTTAAACCGACTGTATGCCTGGTCACAATTCACTTTATGTCCAAAGGACTTGCTCAGAGTTGAAGACTGTTCCTGACCACGAAATTCGTCTTGCAAGCGAAAGTGTCGGACCTCCCGACGACAATCTTCATGGAACGTTCTGTGGTGGGCAGGTCATGGCACCAAAGTAACAGGTGTCAAGTACAGCCAAAGAATATCGAATGAGAAGTTAAGGCTACTAGCGCAGCTATGTCTTCAGGGAAAACATGCACTGCAGAGAAGCCAACATACAGGCTGATCGGTTGATGCAGGAGCAGACTGTGCATGCATATTTCTGTTAACTTCAATTCTTTGGGTAAGGAACAGTCAGCCGAGCTAGTCAGACTTGCAGCACGTGATTGTAACCTTCTCGATAGCATAATCACTTCGCAAATCGGATATGTTAGTTTTGATTCGCCAACCGGGTAAGTTAAGGCTTTTGTTTGTTCTTCAGAAATACACTGCTGGACAATTGCTAAGGACGAAACATAAACGGCTATATAGCGCATAAAAAAGTAAGTGTGGTTGGATGCCAAGTGAAATAAAATAATGTCACAATGCCAGGACATTACAAGAAAGACAATTTATTGTGCTCTGAAATCCAGAAGGCTTTGGAACGTGTTCAAGGGACAAACAGGCCATTTTGTGCAGAATACGTAAACGTGTTCCGGCGTAAGATGTCAATACGGGATATGGCCACCATGGAGGGCGATGCAAGATTCCACACGTCGTGTCATGCTTTGCACAACATTATCAAGCAGCTGTTGGGGTAATTTATCCCATTCCTCTGTCAGTGCACGGATGAGGGTGTCCTTGTTTATTGGAGGGCATTGGCGACCAGCAAGACTCCTCCCCAAAGCCTCCCACACATTTTCAATGGGATTCACATCTGGAGAACGTGCTAGCCATACGAGGCTCTCAAGACACTCCTGGACAGCGACTGTTCGATGACATGTTGCGTTGTCGTCCATGAAAATGAATCGATCACCGACAGCACCACGGAACATGCGAACATGAGGTAGCAGAACATCATTAATGTATCGTTGGCCAGTAGTAGTCCCAGTTGGAAGCACATAGAGGGACGTATGGCCATTGATCATGATGCCAGCCCATACCATGACACTACATGTCGGATATCCTGTATGTTTGCTGGACAATATGCAGTACCACTATCACGCCAGATCAGTTGTCGTCGACAATCAGACGATAGACTGTATCTACTCTCATCTGAGAAGAGGACAGCAGACCAGTCGTTATCAGTCCAATTGCGATGTTGATGGCACCATTGCAAACGGGCGGTACGGTGACGTCTGGACGATGAGATGCACACAACAGGACGGCGGGCGTATAGTCCTCCTTCATGCAAACGTCTGGCGACAGTTTTTCGGGAGATCCGCTTGCCAGTAGCAGCCATAAACTGATTTGCTACCTCACTAGCTGTGCTGCGCCGGTGTCTTTTTGTTGATAGCACTATGTACCGATCTTCTGCAGGTGTCGTACTGCGAACACGACCTCCCCCGTGACGTTTGCTACACTCTCCATTTGTTTGAAATGATTTCCAAAGCCTTGAAACAACACTGTGGCTGACGTCGAACTCCCTGGCAACATCTGTTATTTTTCGCCCTTCTTCAATCTTGCCAATAATACGGCCACGCGTAAAGTCATCTAGGTGATGTTGGGAAGACATACTGAAAATTGCAAGTTCGTCAATTGATTCTTTCCCTTTCAACTTTGCGTTTGAACAAGAACGGTCAATACGCGTGAAATCCTTTATATCTCTTATCAGCGCTATGACGTCACGAACAAGTTCGGCAATCCAAAACAACACGTCTTACTGTATCCCGCACTTATGCTAATTTCCACATTTTCCTGCCTTCCATTTTATCGTTGCTATTGTCATCCGTCCTTAGCAATTGTCCGGCAGTGTATTTTCAGTAATGCCAAATACTAGGGAATGTCTGCATTTTGTATTGCAGAGCATATTATCTCTTAAGATGTAGTGGCACTGTTGCCGCCTGTTTTACGTTATCTCTGAGAGTTGACCTTCTTTAAGTGTTAGATATTCTTTGGTACGACATTTCGCAATCGTCCGCGACCCCTAGAACATGGCTTGTAAAAGTGGGACACTTGCCTGTAATGTATGCAGCCATAAAGTGTCAAACAACATGTAAATGTGGGTGTGATGTGATTGGGTGATACTGCGCATGCCTGGAAGGTGCCCTGCGTTGTGTACATCAGTGACTGTTAAACGTGAGTAGTGTGAGACAGCGCACGGGCCTGTTCGTTCGCATACAAATATTGTGTTGTGTGTTTTAAGAAAATGGCTTGTAACCCTCGTGCTGTAGTACAGATACTGGTGAACGAGGTGACGCAGAAATAAAAAGCGGACGACACGACTCCAACTGACATCGACAGGCGAATTGCAAGGCAGTTGTATAGCGTTTTGCAGCAACATGTAATTGGAGGCGCTGACATGTTTGAAGGACACATAGTGATGAAACGTCGGACATTATCTGAACATAGTCACACACAGTGAACTTCAGCACACAACGTGCCAAGCAGTTCGAGTTCCTATGAACCACCACTCCCAAAGTGAAACGGAAAAGCATTCACGAACAGTTTTCCGGACAAACCATGCAGAGTGTCTATGCTAATGTGAAGGTCGCGAAGAAAACCGTTGCAGCACTGTCTTCTGTCAACACCATTACCATGACAGAGTGAGGTTTGTATATGACATTTGCAACTTAATGGTGGTGTACGTGGTCTCTCTCGACATTTAGGTTCCTTAACATTTGCACAGTGCGTCAAAGAATTTTTAAGACTGGCGCTAGATTTCAGCCTACGGTGGCGCCACCAGTGTAACCGCGAATGCGTTTAAACCGTGACCATCTGCTTGCTTTCTGCCGAAAAGTACTGCGCAGTTGTTAAAGTAACTCAAGCGAAACGGGCGTTCATTAGAGAAGTAAAAAATTTTCATGATCAATTATTAAGATGGAACAAAGGGCTGTTATTAAATTTAACGCAAAACTTGGTAAAAGTGCCTCGGAAACGTACAAAATGAGGAAACAAGTTTACGGTGAGTTTTGTTTAAGTAGATCAAATGTTTTCCTGTGGCACAAACGTTTTTTGGACGCTAGAAGATGATAAGCATACCGGAAGACCAAGTTCATCTAGGACACCTGAGATTATTGAAAAAGTGCGTGATTTCGTGGCAAACAATCGATGTGCGTCACTAAGAATGATGGAAGAGTCTTTAAACATCAACAAAGAAACGATTCGAACCATCCTGCATGAAGATTTGGGCAAAACAAAAGTCTGTGCTAAATTTGTTCCACACACGTTAACCAATGAACAAAAATCAAGGAGAAGTGCACATTGCAGAGACATCATTTCAGCCGCTGAAAATGATCCAAACTTCTTAAAATCGATTGTTACTGGTGATGAAACATGGTGTTTTCAATATGATCCTAAAACAAAGCGACAAAATGTGGAATGGAAGTCAAAAAAAAAACTCACCACAAGCAAAAAAAAAAAAAAATCAAGAAAAGTTCCATCGAAAATCAAAACAATTATCATTACATTCTTCGATAGTAAGGGCATTATCCACAAAGAATTTGTTCCAAGTCGACAAACAATTACTGCTGAGTTTTATTCAAATGTTTTGAGGCGTTTGATGAACAGAATTCGTCGCATTCGTCCAGAATATCGGGATGAAACCGGTTGGTATTTGTTGCACGATAATGCACCCAGTCACACCTCACTTCTTGTTCGTAGATTTTTGGAGAAAAATAACGTCTGTGTTGAATCATCCACCGTATTCGCCTGATTTAGCACCCTGCGACTTTTCTTTGTTCCCAAAACTTAAAATGACGTTAAAAGGGTGTTATTTTGATGATATTTCGACCATGCAAACAGCTTGGACGCGTGCTTTGGAGGCAATTCCGCAAAGTGAACTGGAACAGGCATTCGAATCATTATTAAATCGCTGCAACAAGTGTATTGAAGCCGAAGGGACTTATTTTGAATAACAAATCAAAATAAATTATAATTTCTTGTTTCTATTTTATTTTACAGACCCACTCTTAAAAATTCTTTGCCACACTGTGTATAGGGTAATAATACGTTGCAAAAAACCCTTTCTTTTTTGTCTTTGAAGCAGCAATCCGCAAATGGTTTTTCGACGTTCAATGTCTCTTTCCCGCAAAGCATGTGGAACCCAATTCCCTTCTTTTTGCACCATTCCCATGGCAGCTAAACGTTGTGAAATGCATGGTTGACTAACATTTAATGCTGCTGCTAGTTCTTTTTGGGTCTGGTACGGATCCTCATCGAGTAAAGCTTCTAATTTGGCATCAGCAATTTTTTTGGGTGGTCCAGAACGTTCTTTATCACTGACATCGATATCATTCCTTTTGAATTGTGTACTTTGAAGTCTTTATCGTGTTCTTGCAACTACTCTCGGACATTTCTAGCTATGTGACACGTCGTATTGTCGTTATGGAAGATCCGATCCTCCCCAGGGAAGACAATCAGTATGTAAGGCTTTACGTGGTCTGCAAGGATGCATTCATAACGAATTCGGTCCATAGTGCTTTCCACAGGAATGAGTGGACTCAGGGAATGCAACGAAAACATTCCCAGACCACAACGCTGCCCCCTTCAGCTTTGTTCTTCCAGCATTGGTTGAAGAGTGTTTGCTCTCCGATGTTTCTCGCCTTATACGCCAACATCCATCCGTTTGATGAAGCAGAAAACGTGACTCATCGGAGAAGTCAATCCTTTGCCAATCAGCGGAGGTCCATTTCCTATAATGCCGTGCAAATGTAATCATTTTCTGCAGATCCACCTTCGTTAGCATAGGTGCAGTGACTATCCGTCTGCATCGGATCCCCATACGCAACAGGGTTTGCTGATCTGTCGTTTTCGGACAGACCGGAAATCCCCTGGTTCATTCGGCCAGTGAGTTGCTCCGCTATAGCGTGTCGATCGGCCCTCGCGGTATACCTCTCGCATCAATGGCATGTAGTGCTCTGCAGTTTTCACGTCGTTAATTTGCAATGGTGCCATTTCTCCAATCACGATACACTTTAACCACAGCAGCACGCAAACAGTTCACAAACTGCGTTTCAGAAATACTGCCACCTTTATCCCGAAAGCCGATAATCCTCCCTTTTTGCAAATCTGATAAATCGCTCCATTTATCCATGACAGCAATGAGTGATATGTTTTCGGATTGCACGCCTTCATACTCTCCAAACCAGCTCACGTCACGTGCCTTCTTTCATTGGCTACGCGCTGCTGACGTCAAAAGTAGGAGGTGGTCAGCAATGAGTGATATGTTTTCGGATTGCACGCCTTCATACTCTCCAAACCAGCTCACGTCACGTGCCTTCTTTCATTGGCTACGCGCTGCTGACGTCAAAAGTAGGAGGTGGTCGGCAATGAGTGATATGTTTTCGGATTGCACGCCTTCATACTCTCCAAACCAGCTCACGTCACGTGCCTTCTTTCATTGGCTACGCGCTGCTGACGTCAAAAGTAGGAGGTGGTCAGCAATGAGTGATATGTTTTCGGATTGCACGCCTTCATACTCTCCAAACCAGCTCACGTCACGTGCCTTCTTTCATTGGCTACGCGCTGCTGACGTCAAAAGTAGGAGGTGGTCAGCAATGAGTGATATGTTTTCGGATTGCACACCTTCATACCGGCCGCCCCGGTGGCGCAGTGGTCTAAGGCGCTGGCCTCTGATCATTCGTCCGTCTGGGGTCCGGGTTCGAATCCCGGTGAGGCATGGATGTTATGTTTGTCTTACGGCACTGGTTCTCTCCCTTCCCTGGAACCAGTGACCCTAAATTAGGGACGGGCGACTGCTTATAGCCCATTGAGTTGCTCACGGTGGTCGTTAAACCTCCAATCAAAAAAAAAAAAAAAAAAAAACACCTTCATACCCTCCAAACCAGCTTACGTCACGTGCCTTCTTTCATTGGCTACGCGCTGTTAAGTGACAGTAGGAAGTGGTCAGCAATGAGTGATATGTTTTCGGATTGCACGCCTTCATACTCTCCAAACCAGCTCACGTCACGTGCCTTCTTTCATTGGCTACGCGCTGCTGACGTCAAAAGTAGGAAGTGGTCAGCAATGAGTGATATGTTTTCGGATTGCACACCTTCATACCCTCCAAACCAGCTTACGTCACGTGCCTTCTTTCATTGGCTACGCGCTGTTAACGTGACAGTAGGAAGTGGTCAGCAATGAGTGATATGTTTTCGGATTGCACACCTTCATACTCTCCAAACCAGCTCACGTCACGTGCCTTCTTTCATTGGCTACGCGCTGCTGACGTCAAAAGTAGGAAGTGGTCAGCAATGAGTGATATGTTTTCGGATTGCACACCTTCATACCCTCCAAACCAGCTTACGTCACGTGCCTTCTTTCATTGGCTACGCGCTGTTAACGTGACAGTAGGAAGTGGTCAGCAATGAGTGATATGTTTTCGGATTGCACACCTTCATACTCTCCAAACCAGCTCACGTCACGTGCCTTCTTTCATTGGCTACGCGCTGCTGACGTCAAAAGTAGGAGGTGGTCAGCAATGAGTGATATGTTTTCGGATTGCACACCTTCATACCCTCCAAACCAGCTTACGTCACGCGCCTTCTTTCATTGGCTACGCGCTGTTGACGTGAAAGTAGGAAGTGGTCAGCAATGAGTGATATGTTTTCGGATTGCACGCCTTCATACTCTCCAAACCAGCTCACGTCACGTGCCTTCTTTCATTGGCTACGCGCTGCTGACGTCAAAAGTAGGAGGTGGTCAGCAATGAGTGATATGTTTTCGGATTGCACACCTTCATACCCTCCAAACCAGCTTACGTCACGTGCCTTCTTTCATTGGCTACGCGCTGTTAACGTGACAGTAGGAAGTGGTCAGCAATGAGTGATATGTTTTCGGATTGCACACCTTCATACTCTCCAAACCAGCTCACGTCACGTGCCTTCTTTCATTGGCTACGCGCTGCTGACGTCAAAAGTAGGAGGTGGTCAGCAATGAGTGATATGTTTTCGGATTGCACGCCTTCATACTCTCCAAACCAGCTCACGTCACGTGCCTTCTTTCATTGGCTACGCGCTGCTGACGTCAAAAGTAGGAGGTGGTCAGCAATGAGTGATATGTTTTCGGATTGCACACCTTCATACCCTCCAAACCAGCTTACGTCACGTGCCTTCTTTCATTGGCTACGCGCTGTTAACGTGACAGTAGGAAGTGGTCAGCAATGAGTGATATGTTTTCGGATTGCACACCTTCATACTCTCCAAACCAGCTCACGTCACGTGCCTTCTTTCATTGGCTATGCGCTGCTGACGTCAAAAGTAGGAAGTGGTCAGCAATGAGTGATATGTTTTCGGATTGCACACCTTCATACCCTCCAAACCAGCTTACGTCACGCGCCTTCTTTCATTGGCTACGCGCTGTTGACGTGAAACTAGGAAGTGGTCAGCAATGAGTGATATGTTTTCGGATTGCACACCTTCATACTCTCCAAACCAGCTCACGTCACGTGCCTTCTTTCATTGGCTACGCGCTGCTGACGTCAAAAGTAGGAAGTGGTCAGCAATGAGTGATATGTTTTCGGATTGCACACCTTCATACCCTCCAAACCAGCTTACGTCACGCGCCTTCTTTCATTGGCTACGCGCTGTTGACGTGACAGTAGGAAGTGGTCAGCAATGAGTGATATGTTTTCGGATAGCACACCTTCGTACTCTCCAAACCAGCTCACGTCACGTGCCTTCTTTCATTGGCTACGCGCTGCTGACGTCAAAAGTAGGAAGTGGTCAGCAATGAGTGATATGTTTTCGGATTGCACACCTTCATACCCTCCAAACCAGCTTACGTCACGTGCCTTCTTTCATTGGCTACGCGCTGTTGACGTGACAGTAGGAAGTGATCAGCAATGAGTGATATGTTTTCTGATTGCACATCTTCATAATCTCCAAACCAGCTCACGTCACGTGCCTTCTTTCATTGGGTACGCGCTGTTGACGTGAAAGTAGGAAGTGGTCAGCAATGAGTGATATGTTTTCGGATTGCACACCTTCATACTCTCCAAACCAGCTCACGTCACGTGCCTTCTTTCATTGGCTATGCGCTGCTGACGTCAAAAGTAGGAAGTGGTCAGCAATGAGTGATATGTTTTCGGATTGCACACCTTCATACCCTCCAAACCAGCTTACGTCACGTGCCTTCTTTCATTGGCTACGCGCTGTTGACGTGACAGTAGGAAGTGATCAGCAATGAGTGATATGTTTTCTGATTGCACATCTTCATAATCTCCAAACCAGCTCACGTCACGTGCCTTCTTTCATTGGGTACGCGCTGTTGACGTGACAGTAGGAAGTGGTCAGCAATGAGTGATATGTTTTTCCGGCAGCCCCGGTGGCGCAGTGGTCTAAGGCGCTGGCCTCTGATCATTCGTCCGTAAGGGGTCCGGGTTCGAATCCGGGTCTGGCATGGATGTTGTGTTTGTCTTACGGCGCTGGCTCTCTCCCTTCCCTGGAACCAGTGACCCTAAATTAGGGACGGGCGACTGCTTATAGCCCATTGAGTTGCTCACGGTGGTCGTTAAACCTCCAATAAAAAAAAAATGTTTTCGGATTGCACACCTTCATACTCTCCAAACCAGCTCACGTCACGTGCCTTCTTTCATTGGCTACGCGCTGTTGACGTGACAGTAGGAAGTGGTCAGCAATGAGTGATATGTTTTTCCGGCCGCCCCGGTGGCGCAGTGGTCTAAGGCGCTGGCCTCTGATCATTCGTCCGTGAGGGGTCCGGGTTCGAATCCCGGTCAGGCATGGATGTTGTGTTTGTCTTACGGCACTGGCTCTCTCCCTTCCCTGGAACCAGTGACCCTAAATTAGGGACGGGCGACTGCTTATAGCCCATTGAGTTGCTCACGGTGGTCGTTAAACCTCCAATCAAAAAAAAAAAAAAAATGTTTTCGGATTGCACACCTTCATACTCTCCAAACCAGCTCACGTCACGTGCCTTCTTTCATTGGGTACGCGCTGTTGACGTGACAGTAGGAAGTGGTCAGCAATGAGTGATATGTTTTTCCGGCAGCCCCGGTGGCGCAGTGGTCTAAGGCGCTGGCCTCTGATCATTCGTCCGTAATGGGTCCGGGTTCGAATCCGGGTCTGGCATGGATGTTGTGTTTGTCTTACGGCGCTGGCTCTCTCCCTTCCCTGGAACCAGTGACCCTAAATTAGGGACGGGCGACTGCTTATAGCCCATTGAGTTGCTCACGGTGGTCGTTAAACCTCCAATCAAAAAAAAAATGTTTTCGGATTGCACACCTTCATACTCTCCAAACCAGCTCACGTCACGTGCCTTCTTTCATTGGGTACGCGCTGTTGACGTGACAGTAGGAAGTGGTCAGCAATGAGTGATATGTTTTTCCGGTGGCGCAGTGGTCTAAGGCGCTGGCCTCTGATCATTCGTCCGTAATGGGTCCGGGTTCGAATCCGGGTCTGGCATGGATGTTGTGTTTGTCTTACGGCGCTGGCTCTCTCCCTTCCCTGGAACCAGTGACCCTAAATTAGGGACGGGCGACTGCTTATAGCCCATTGAGTTGCTCACGGTGGTCGTTAAACCTCCAATCAAAAAAAAAAAAAAATATGTTTTCGGATTGCACACCTTCATACTCTCCAAACCAGCTCACGTCACGTGCCTTCTTTCATTGGCTACGCGCTGCTGACGTCAAAAGTAGGAAGTGGTCAGCAATGAGTGATATGTTTTTCCGGCAGCCCCGGTGGCGCAGTGGTCTAAGGCGCTGGCCTCTGATCATTCGTCCGTAATGGGTCCGGGTTCGAATCCGGGTCTGGCATGGATGTTGTGTTTGTCTTACGGCGCTGGCTCTCTCCCTTCCCTGGAACCAGTGACCCTAAATTAGGGACGGGCGACTGCTTATATCCCATTGAGTTGCTCACGGTGGTCGTTAAACCTCCAATAAAAAAAAAAATGTTTTCGGATTGCACACCTTCATACTCTCCAAACCAGCTCACGTCACGTGCCTTCTTTCATTGGCTACGCGCTGCTGACGTCAAAAGTAGGAAGTGGTTACAATAATGCGACTCGCCTGTGTAGAACAAGTTAAAAAAATTGGGTGGGGGTCGTTTTTTACCTGGTGACGGTATTTTGCCTTTCAAAACTTTCGAAAACGGAATTTAAACGAAGTAAATATTTTCCCCGTAATCGTACTTTCTTTTTTCTTACGATGTTGCCTGTGTCCAGTATTATCGGTAACAAAGGCGTTCCTAGGCATTTGTGCGCCCGAAGCAAACCAGAAAATATTGTACCCCGAATCTGCCTCTCTACCTCATATATTACAGGTGTGTGTGTGTGTGTGCATTACTAATTTAATATTTATATACATTACTACTAGGGGTGTTCAAATGAAAAGGTACGAAACGTCATAAGAACGTAACCGTTAACATATTTGCCTATGCCGCTATGGGAGAACGTAGCGACGCATCTAGGGATGCGATTGGAGTCGCCGGTGTGGATCGGAGCATGCGCGGGCGCCCGCATGCGCAGGAGAGAGCAGAGGCTCTTATAAAGAGCGCCGTCCAATTGACGCGGCAGTGCGTGTGAGGGCAGGATGGCGTTCACATTGCAAAATTCGACGATTGAGGAGCAGCGAGGCGTTATCCGATTTCTGACAGCGGAAGGTGTTAAACCGGCCGCTATTCATCGCGGAGGGTGTGGTTCTGCTCCATGATAACGCGCGTCTACACGTCTCCAGGGTCACACACGCGGAACTGGCCAAGTTCCAGTGGGAGCAGCTTGACCATCCGCCCTACAGCCCGGACATGTCGCCCTGCGATTTCCATGTGTTTGGTCCCCTGAAAAAACATCTGAAAGGGAAGCGCTTCCACTCGGACGACGAACTCAAGGACGCTGTGCAGGACTGGGTCTCGTCACGGCCACAGGAATTCTGGGAACAAGGAATCCTTCGGCTCGTTAATCAATGAGATCGTTGTGCTACGGCCTATGGTATATACTTTGAATAAAGTCTTCATTTATACCCATAGTGTCGTTTCGTACCTTTTCATTTGAACACTCCTTGTAATTTGATAGTTACGTAGGCTATATTGACAAAATTCACCGGACACCCCATAAAAACCAAATGAACGGATGCACTGCGTTGTTAAGATGCGCTGTACAGCTGCATAAAAACAATCCTGCAGCTGACCGCGATCATATCGCACTGTCAGGTTGAGTGATAATGTCACGGAGGAAGAGAACTATGTGGGAAAACTTTACAAGCAATGATCGTTGTTTTTGTTTAAATCCATTAGTGCATTTTAGCATCCCTGGAGCTGAGCGTTGGTCACGTGTTGACATCACGTTTACAGCTGAAAGGAAAGCAACAGAGTAAAAGAGAAACCATTCCTGTAACAGTTGGGAGAGTCATTCGTGGATTTTTTTTTTCGATTGAATAATTGACTGAATGTTTAACGACCACCGTGAGCAACTGAATGGGCTGTCGGCCGTCTTTGATTTGGGGTCACAGATTCCATGGAAAGGAGAGACCCAGTGCCGTAAGACAAACACAACATTCATGCCACACCAGAATTCGAACTCAGGCCCTTCACGGACGAATGGTCATAAGCCAGCACTTAGACCATTGCGGCCATGTTTTAGGTGACCGACGTCGTAATGAGATAAGCAGTTTGTTCTGGTCGGATACAACTGAGATGTTTAATTAAGATTTAAAACATCGCAGTTGTCTCCAACCAAAACAAACATAGCCGCCTCGGTGGCGCAGTGGCCGAAGCGATAGCTTCTGACAATTCGCCCGAGAAGGGTTCTGGTTCGAATCCCGGAGAAGCTTGGATTTTGTGTTAGTCTCCCGGCACTGGCTCTCCCCCTTCCGTGAAACCAATAATCCTAAATTAGACACAGGTGACTGTTTATATAGTCCAAGAAATGATTTTTTTTATTGGAGGTTTAACAATCACCGTGAGCAACTCAATGGACTATAAGCAGTCGCCCGTCCCTAATTTAGGGTCACTGGTTCCAGGAAAGGGAGAGAGCCAGTGCCGTAAGACAGACACAACATCCATGTCACACCGGGATTCGTACCCGGACCCCGTTCAGACCAATGATCAGAAGCCATCGCTTAGACCACTGCGCCACCAGGGTGGCTCAAGAAATGATTGCACGGCCCAAATCATCGTCTACAATTAAGGTGACCACATATCGGGGCGTCCCCAAATAGGTAGTTCATTTGAGGACACATACGTACTCAAAATAAATATTTAAATCTTTTTGTCACAAAACTGCATTGCTTCAATAAGTGTGATATTACACATTAAAATCTGTGTTTTAAAAGGATATATCTTGTAGAATGTTGGTAATTTGTATTGACAAAGCAGAACTATGATGGCGTGAACATATTAGCAAAAGTGAAATGCTTTACCTTAGGTACATGCACTGAATTAAAATTAGGCTGTACAGCATAGTAATTGCATGGCGAATTTTTCATTTTGCCAAAGTTTTTGGAGAAACTCAGAACAAGTGCAATCGAAATTTGACCGCGTCAATGGTGTATTGACCTAGTGCTGGCTACAGACCATTCGTACAAGTTGGTACGGATTCGAGTCCCGAATGAGGCACGTGTGGTGTGTTTGTCTTTCAACACTTGCTCTCTCCCTTCCCCAGAACGAATGTGTCCAAATTAGAGACAGGTGACTGCTTATAGTCCTTAGAGTTGCTCGTAGTGGTCGTTAAAACCAGAAAGAAGAAAAAAAAGTCAAAATTTGTTTTTACAAGAAGCATGTTGGAAAATTAGTACAACGGAAACTACTTTTAAGAACATTTTTCTTTGGAAATCTAAAAGGGTTAATCAGGAAGTGTAAATTCGAGGGCATTTGGGGACAAACATTAAAATTTGAGGGCAATTTGCTTTCCCAAAGGCTTCAGACGTTTTGGGGGACAGTAAACTAAATTTGAGAACTGTCCTCAAGAATTGGGGATGTCTGGTCAGCTTATCTACAATGCAAATGTGAAATTGCTTTCTGTCCGAACTCAGCTGTTAGCGACAGATACATTACTTTGCGTATGAGTTATTCGCTCTTTTTATTTAACGTGATTGTGCTGTATCTTCTGGAATCAAACTTATATTTTTAGTAATTCCGTGTGGTTATTTTTTTTTTAATGCTCTTTAGAGGAAATTTGTGTTCTTTACTGCTCTCTGATCCACAGATTGAACCTGGCAGTTCTGGTTTTATCCTGTGCGTGGTTTCTCGAATTTGATTCGAGATAAGAGGCCTCTAGGCGTCTCAGGCAGCAGTCAAAGCGGTGGTGTCTGACTATTAGGCCGAGAAGTTTTGGTATTCGAATCCCGGCGAGGCACCGATGTTGTGTTTGTTTTACGGCACAGGGTTTCTCCCTTCCCTGGAGCTAGTGGCCCTAAATTAGACGGACGGCTGCTTACAGTATAGCCCACTGAGTTGCTTACGGTGGTCGTTAAACCCCCAACCATAAAAAAAGAAATAAAAAAGAGGGCCTTTAGTGACATAACAATAACACACACTGCTCGGAACTTTAAAAAATGGCACAGCCGGCCCAGTGTCGAAGTTGCCTAAGCGGCGAAGTTGCTCTAAATGCATAAAAGAACTGACAAGTCGTGGATTTTTCATTAGCGATATTTCCATAAATGAACAGGACTGTCTGTATGAGAAAGATCCGAAGAAAACTCACATTCTGATAGGAGCTGACTTCGCAGGGAAGTTACTTATAGGTGAAATTGAGCACATTTCCAATGGATTGGTGGCAGTAAACACACGTCTGGGATGGACGTTAATGGGAAAAACAGAAGAAAAGGAAGCCAGTAAACCTAATGTCCTTATCTCTCTCCACGTTGGCGAATTAAATCTTTCTGATTTGTGGAGACTTGATACTTTGGGGATTCTCGATCCAGGTGAAAAGATCGCGGGAAAGGAGCTCGAAGACGCTGCGAAAGATCATTTTATTCGTAATGTTTCAAGAGACCAAGAAGGGAGATATATGCTTTGTTTGCCATGGATTCAAGATCACCCTCCTCTGTCGGACTGCAGGGAGATAGCAGTTAAAAGATTGAAGAGCCGTGTTAAAACCTTAAAACGGACTGAGAAGTTAGATGCTGATGACGTTTTCCGGCAGTGGCTGAAGGAGGGCGCCGCCCCGGTGGCGCAGTGGTCTAAGGCGTTGGCCTCTGATCATTCGTCCGTAAGGGGTCCGGGTTCGAATCCCGGTCAGGCATGGATGTTGTGTTTGTCTTACGGCACTGGCTCTCTCCCTTCCCTGGAACCAGTGACCCTAAATTAGGGACGGGCGACTGCTTATAGCCCATTGAGTTGCTCACGGTGGTCGTTAAACCTCCAAACCAAAAAAAAAAAAAAAAAAAAAAAAGGAGGGCATTATAGAAGAAGTTAAATCTCCTGAGGAGAATGTGAAAACTGAGCATTTTTTACCACATCATCCTGTTTTCAAGGAGAACTCAACGACCAAAGTGAGACCTGCCTTTGATGGCTCGACGAGAGGGAAGAATTCTCCCTTCATTAACGATTGTCTGGAAAAGGGACCAAATGTTGTAGAACTTATACCCTCAATTATAAACAGATTAGGATGGGAAAAATTGGGGTAACTGCCGACATAAGGAAAGCTTTCCTACATATTGGACTTCAGGAGCATGATAGACCATTTTTGAGGTTCCTGTGGTGGGAGAACGGTAAGGAAGAAAATCTTAAAACCTTCCAGCACCGAATATTAGTTTTCGGAATTTCTTCGAGCCCTTTCCTGCTGGGTGCAATATTGGAATTTCACCTGAAGAACGCGCCGGTTCATCTGCAGGAAACGGCAAAAAAGCTCCTGAGGTCGTTTTATGTTGACAATTGTGTTTCAAGCGTGAATAGCCGAGAGAAGCTTGAAAAGTTCATTTTTGAGTCACGAAGTACCCTCAGTGAAGCCAAGTTCGATTTGCGAAGGTGGGAGCATGCTCTTGCGTCGTCAGAAGTGGAGGATGAAGATGGAGATGCAAGGAAGGTCCCAGTGCTGGGACTGAGTTGGACACTGAGTTTAGATGAGCTGCCTATTGACATGAAGGGGCTCTCTAGCGGTGAAAAGTCCCCATTGACAAAACGAGAGGCCCTCTCAGTCGTCCATCGAGTATTCGACCCCATTGGATTAACGTGCCTAGTCACACTGGGGCCAAAGGTTTTGCTGCAAGAATGTTGGAAGAAGTGGATCACTTGGGACTCTAAGCTGCCTCCGACTATATCTAGGAAACATGAACGTTGGAAGACGCAATTGGAAGGCTTGATTGGTGTGTTGATTCCAAGATGCATACTAAAGGATGCTTCAACCAATTCGGAGGTATCTCTTCATGTGTTCTGTGACGCAAGCAAGATAGTATTTACTTCTTGTATTTTTGTCCGATGTCAAACTGATCGGTCCACGACGTGTCAGCTAATACAAGCACGTTGTAGAGTCGCCCCTTTAAAATTACCTTCCATACCCAGGATGGAACTCTTAGACTGCACTATTGGAGCTAGGTTAGCAGAAACAACTAAATCAGACTTGGGGCTGGAGAACGTGCCTACGTACTATTGGTCTGATTCTGTAAATGTGTTATACTGGATAAAAAGAAATGAAAATTGGGCAACCTTCATTTACAATCGCGTTCAGGAAATTCGGAGGCTAATAGACCCAGAAGACTGGAGGCACATTGCCGGGTCTATGAATCCTGCGGATCTCCCTTCGAGAGGATGTACAGTGAAAGAGTTGAAAAATTCTCGTTGGTGGGAAGGTCCGGATGGCTAAGATTACCATGTGATGAATGGCCAGCCTCAGAAGCGCTTCCAAATTTGGAGGTTGTGAATTCAGAAAGGCAAAAAACTATTGTGTCTGCTACTAACACAGAAATTGAGAAGGTTTTCGAATATCTTCTTGTATAGCAGAATAATCAGAGTCATGGCGTGGAATTTTCAATTTTACAGGAATGCAAAGGCCAAACGAACTGAAAGATGTTTCGGAGAGTTGTGTAGAGCAAGGCGAAAAGGCGGAAATGATAATGCTGAAAGAAGTCCAAAGACAGAGTTTTGGCGAAAATGGAGAAACTTCTCTGAAAACCTTTATCGACTTTAAGGGCTGCTTCGAGTCAATACGAGAATCACCTTGAGAAAGGACTCGGAGGCATTTCGTCATCCAGTAGTACTGCCTTCTAAACATCACATAGTGAAAAAATTAATTTGGGAAAAACATGTTGAACTTGGCCATGCTGGTCTGCAGGTCCTAATCTCGACTCTGCGTGAACGTTATTGGATAATAAAGTGTAGAAAGACGATACTGCAAGTTAATAAAGAATGTGTCAGAGAAGCAAGAAGAAGCAACGGGGGGGGGGGGGGAGGCGTGCGATCCCGTTATGGACGAATCTTAAATCCAAAGCGAATGGACTTATGACGTTTTATGTGTTTGAGTTTCCTGACTTGATCCCAAAGCTCAAAGGTGGGAGGATGTCGGAAGAACAACAACTCCCGAAGAGAAAAAATAAATAAAATCCAAACAGCTGTGGAGACGATTCTGACAGAGGGCGCTATCACTCCGTGCTAAGCGAGAGGAGAAAAAAATCGTGTGATTGTGGTCCAAGCGATGGCCTCTGATCATTCGTCTGAACGGGGTCCGGCCGCCCCGGTGGCGCAGTGGTCTAAGCGATGGCCTCTGTTCATTCGTCCGAACGGGGTCCGGGTTCGAATCCCGGTGAGGCATGGATGTTGTGTTTGTCTTACGGCACTGGTTCTCTCCCTTCCCTGGAACCAGTGACCCTAAATTAGGGACGGGCGACTGCTTATAGCCCATTGAGTTGCTCACGGTGGTCGTTAAACCTCCTATCAAAAAAAAAAAAAAAAAAAAGAACTCAAAAAAGGCGCGGTCGTGTGTTTTAAACAAGATGGAACTCAAGATAAAAAATAACGCCGATGTTTTATGTTACGTGTCCTTAGTATGTGTTCGGTCGGTCATCTGTTTGTGTTAATTTGAGTCTCGTGTGAATTCATTGTGTCAACTGCTGCGGACTTACTTATTTCCTTTGGATTAATGTGCTATTGTCAACTGCTATATACTGACCTCAACACCCACGATTCCAGAGCCGTCGTCCAAAAATGAATGGCAGGTAAGAAGTATTTTCTTCACTACTGTGCTTTCCTGATTGATTTGAACGGCGACACATTACAGTGGTCGTTAAACCTCCAATAAAAAAAATCATTCGTCTGCGATGGGTCAGGGTTCAAATCCTGGTGAGGCATGGACTGGCTCTCTCTCTTCCCTGGGACCCCAGTGACCCTAAATTAAAGACGGGCGACTGCTTATAGCCCATTGAGTTGCTTACGGTGGTCTTTAAACCTCAACTTATTAAAAAAAAATAATAACCGCGAGCAACAGCCGTCAAAGTGCTGGACAGCTGATGGTTTCCAATGCTTTTGGAATGCATTGGGTTTTTTTTCGTTCCAAATGTTTTCAATTTCGCACTTAGCTTGCTTTCGATGTGTGAGAAAATGCTAAATTTATAAAATTCTTAATTATTTTGAAGCCCCTTCCCATTTTTATTTTAAATTGAAATACACGAACATTAGTGCAGATTCAAAACGAAATATAACGTTAAAGTTGAAAACTTTACTCATGTATGAAGCATAATTAATTCCGGTTTGATGTTAATTTAGTTTTTGCAACCAGAAGCCACACAATTCCAAAATACACTCGTTGAAATTACATAGGTGTTATGTAAACTATGTCAAATTCACACACCTGGCGGCTTCACGGCTAAAAGACTCAGGGCAAGGAGGTTATTTTACTGGAGACACCACTCCTATCCACGCAGCATTTGCCGCCATAAATCACCGTCTGTGCTGCAAATGACGTCATGAGCAGGCGCAGAAGAGAAGCTGCTTGGAAACCAGTGGAACAAAAGCTTCTAAGCGTATAAACAGATAAAATGAGTAATTCAATAATCTTTATCAATGATACACAAGCTTACTGTTTCATCAACGGTATAATTTAGTTCGTTTTTGCCTGCTTGTGACGTCACACCACAGATTACGAGGCTGACGAGAAATTTCGTCAGCCTCGACAGATTAGCTGTGACCTGTGGTGGCAGAGCCAGTGGTGTCTCCAGTAATATAACCTCCTTCACTCAGGACATCTCTAGAAGTATTATTCGAACTTCCTTGGCTATAAGCAGTCGCCCGTCCCTAATCTAGGGTCACAAGCTCCAGGGATGGGAGAGAGCCAGTGCCGTAAAACAAACACAACAGCCATGCCTTACAGGGATTCGAACCCGGATGGTCGTAAGCCAACACTCAAGCACTCCATTATTTCCATCTCGTTGTGGAAGACATATAGATCTCCATTCCCGTTTCCCGAAGATAGCTTGGACATGGTTTTCCAGCCCTGAGCTCGGACATGTTTTTTTTTTTTAATTGGAGGTTTAACGGCCACCGTGAGCAACTCAATGGGCTATAAGTAGTCGCCCGTCCCTAATTTAGGGTCACTGGTTCCAGGGAAGGGAGAGAACCAGTGCCGTAAGACAAACACAACATCCATGCCTCACCGGGATTTGAACCCGGACCCCGCTCGGACGAATGATCAGAGGCCATCGTTTAGACCACTGCGCCACAGCAATGGTTTTCTGATGAGCAAAAGTTAGGTATGTCGTTAATAAATATATGAAAAATCGTAATTTTACCACTAGCGTCTCGCGACAGCGATATCCACATGTATCAGTGGCGTAGCAGGGGGGGGGTCGTGGTTTGCACCCCTTATTAGGCGAGACAGCTTTTTCTAAGTACGTTTTATAGATAATTTCCCTATTTAAATTCTTTGATTTTTATATAACTCGGAAAGCAATATAATTTCTTGATAATAGAAGAGAAAGTAAAGCAAAGCGGCCAAAGAAGTTGCTTTATTAAATTTTTATTAAAACAACTATAATTTATTGCATTTTCTTCATTTTATTAAATTAGCTTCATTTTGTATTAATATTCAAGATGTGCGTACGTACCAATAGGAAAATATTTGTTGAAGCGCCCCCCCCCAAATTGTTATATGCACTTATGCACAGTTATACAGCAGAAGCGCAGAACCCCCCCCCCCCCCTTCAAAAAGTTTCATGTCAAAGGCAGTATCCCCCATTAGATATCTTTGAAGTCCTGGGTTCGAGTCGGCTGAATCATTAAAATCCGCTGAGATTCGGAATTTAGCCCTTATATACAAATATTATTCAACAGTAATGGAATAAAATTATAGAAATATATGAAACACGGCGTGGGGAGTCTTCACGAAAAAATCCAAAAATTTTAGAGAAAAAATGTACATATACCTCTCTATATATGTGTGTGTGTAATATACGCTACTTTTGCAACAATATTTTTATGAAGACAATTATTCGATAATTTTACAACAAAGAAAGAAATATTTCACCAGTATTCTTTTATGTAATACACTTGAGCGAAAATACGCAATTTGCGCGGTTTCTTTAGCTAGTCAATGCGTCACTCACATCCCAACGCCAATCGGAGATCCACTTCTTAAAAAATTCAAAGTAAATCATTTGAATATTATTTTTTTTCTCACGAAGTGTTTCTTGAGCTTGAATAAAAGTCACAGTTCGATTGGCATATTAGTGAAGGTGCATTTAGCACGGGTCACAAACTGAAGTCCAGGCTCGTGATAACTATGTACAGGAGAAGTCAAGCTAAGGAAGTACATTTCTATATAAAAAAAGTATAAAATAATTTAAACCTGGAATTAAAAACAGAGGAATACGAAATTAATTTGCTTTGGGCTCGAACAGAATGCTTTCAGTTTATTTTTTATAAATAAGTTCAATTCTGCGATCCTTTTTGGCTGCAAATTTGTCTATGATCAGATCATAAAATGGTTGAGTAGACATTAGATGGTTCAGCAATTCTTTCTCGATTGAAATTTTAGCGAGTGAAGACAAACGATCTTGTGCCGTTGTATTACGGAGGTAAGTCTTAATTCTCTTCAAACAAGAAAAAATTCCTTTCAGCAGAAGAACTTGTTGACGCCAGTGTCAATACAAGAGAAAATCATTTGTAGGCTTCTGGTAACACATCTTTCAGCTCGTTTTCTTTCATTGTTTTCAAGGTTTTCTGAAAACTGAGTTCCCTGAAGTTGTGATCATTATATAAAAAATCTAATTCGTTTTTTAGTCGTTGTGTGTTTGTAAAAATGTTTGGATAAATTTTTTGAGTGTTAAGGGCACTGGATGGAAATGACTCTGAATAACTATGGTATTTTGAGCTGTCAACTAGCTGCAGAAACTCGAGCTTTCCCATATCTTCAAATCTGGTATTTATTTGGACTTTTATATATTCATGAATACACTCCATTAAATCATTCTGTATCGTTTTAGATTGTCCAGAAAAGAAGCTTCGTATTTCTTCAAAATGTGCTTTTAATTCTCGGATGCTCCTACGAAGTAACATTTGGAACATTTCCTTGAAATTGCCTTTATTTAATGAGGAAATAGTTTCATCATGTCCTCGAAAAGGCAGTTCTTGCTTGCTTAGAACGACAACTAAATCGATTATATGTTCCATAAAAAGCCTATTTAGTCTGACCTTTTCATTAAACTTGACTTCACGAAGAGCAGCAATTTTCTTTGAGCATATCAGAAATAGTGTTTGTTTTTTTCCATTCGTTTTAGACCTACGTGGTTAGTTCTATGCTCTTTAGAGCTTTCGTGCAATTTTGCACTACGAGAAAAGTTTTTTAGATCAAAATAACCCGTTGTATTCCACACATTTTTCTTATTGCTCAAAAGTAAACATGGCCAGCAAAAGAGAGTTTGCTTGTAATAGCACCAGAAAGCCAGGGAAAAATCTCGTACTATGATTTATTGAAAGACCTAAAAAACGATTTGCCGCACTTCTTATCTTTAGATATTGAACTTATTATAGGTGTCGGTCTTCCAGATATGAGAACATCCTTGTTATCATAATCTTTCCAGTGTTTAAAAGGAATTTCTTCCAGAACACAAATCACGTCGTTTGTTGGGCCATTCATATTTTCCAACAAAAATCAAAATATGCTGTTTAGTAACAATAACAAAATAAAAAAAGAAAAACTCAACATTACTATGAACTAGCAAACACCCGCAGAAGAGAGGATTGAAAACACACTACAAAAAGTTAGATTCAAATACACTCTGACGAATAGTTAAAGCTACGTAGAAATCTTCGTACTCCAAAGCTTATAGAGGCGAACGGCGTCATCGCCTGTGAAACCACTTTTCACAAGGGTCATCTGCTCATTTTCCCGCGCCCATTGGATACACAATCCTTGGGTTCTCCAATAACAGCGGAGATGCGATTCCAGTTTAAGCGAAATGGAGGGTCGCCTCAGAAATTTCCTTTCTCTTACTGGAAGTCCGGCACCTCTTTAGGTAGACCTCGGACCGTGGGGGTGGGGGGTTCAGTCTGTAGGGCTCTTCTCTGATCCCCAGTTCCCAAAACCGACTTCTCATCGAGACGATTCAGCCGGTCGCCTCTCAGCGCTTAAAACATGCAGCTGCTTTGCAAAAATAATGATTCATTCCTCTTCTCGAAAGCCTTTCTTTAACCTAATTCATGAATCACAATGTGAATTTCAGTGTTTCATTTATCCTGCAAAGTTCTTATACCTTTGTTACGGACAGAAGGTTTTTTTTTTTTCTTTCACTTTGCGGAATTTCAGGTGAGGCGGCGCCTCACTTGCCTCATCTGACGGGCCGCCACTGCTCTGATCATTCGTCCGTAAGGCATCCGGATTCGAATCCCGGTCAGGCATGGATGTTGTGTTTGTCTTACGGCACTGGCTCTCTCCCTTCCCTGGAGCCAGTGACCCTAAATTAGGGACGGGCGACTGCTTATAGCCCATTGAGTTGCTCACGGTGGTCGTTAAACCTTCAATCAACAAAACAACAAACATAGTCATGATGAATAAAAGAATAATAACAGAATGCAAAGATAACTACCCATAATGTTTGCATTCGAATGTAAACAACAACAGATGCATTGCCAGATCGAAAACAGTAGATTGCTCGCGGAGCTGTTCTAGCGTTCCGCTGTCTTAGCTGTGAGAAATGAGGAATGCGCCCGTTTGTGGAAGAATAGCCATTTTTATATTTGGATGTATACTGCAAACATCTTAAATTGTTCTATTTGTACCGACAGCCACCAATGAAGAAACTAATGTTAACTAAGATGTAAACAACCTGTGTCACGACTTCGACGACGTATACGAACTACAAGTGCTGTTTCAGTGCCGGTCGCCAATTGGTGGGTGCCAGTTTTATTGCTGCCAATGAGATAACTCAATACATGTGGATATGGCTGTCGCGAGACGCTAGTAATTTTACCGAACCTTTTCAAAGTATCTTTTTTAATTTTTTTATTATTTGCGACTTTAACGACCACCGTGAGCACATCAGAGGGCTATAAGCAGTAGCCCGTCCCTAATTTAGGACCACTGTTTCCAGGGAAGGGAGAGAACCAACGCCATACGACAAACACAACACGCATGCCTCGCAGAGATTCGGACCGGGACCCCTGTCGGACGAATGGTCAGAAGCCAGCTCTCAGACCACTGCGCCCCCTGGTTATAGCGTCTAGAAGGGAAAGTGTGCCGAGCGCCTAGCGTACGTAATGATTGGCGTGGATACCGAAATTTGTCCCCTTCGTAGATGGCGCTTCGATCGCCTTCCCTTCCCTCTTTCTTACTGTGATGGGAGCGGGAAACTAAATTCGTGTTGCTTACTGTGAAAAGAACGGTAATTTAGACGAAAACGTGTTATGTTTTAGGTTTTAGAAGGAATGTGGATTACCTAAATATTGTATATAAGTTATACTTAGCTCATTATGCGGAAGAGAAATAACCATAGTTTTGTGCCAGGTTGCAATACTCAGTACAAAAACAGTAAGCCGTCACTCTTTGGAATACCCAAAAATGATAAACTTTTACAGCAGTGGCAAAGATTGATTCCCGGTGCAGATGTGCAGATAAAAACTTACGACAAATTTAGTGCTGTATGTGAACTGCACTTTGAGAGATTTGTGGTTCGAAATTTTGTGCATAAAATAAATGAGGAGACTGTGTTAATACCCAGAGATCGGCCCATCTTGACACCAGATGCAATTCCAACAATATTTCCAAACCTTCCCCATTATTTGTCAAAAACTCTGGCAAAATACAGGAAAGTTAGGGAAACCGATGATAAGCCTGATGGTAATTTAAATAGCTTGGAATTCACTTCCCAAAGAGTTACACGGAACTGCCTTCTGAATATCACAGCCTTCAGTATTTTGGGGTAAGCAAATTCCTGCAAATAATTCAAAGTGCATAATTTTCCATGTTCATTCATTCAAATGTGAATTGTCAAATTCATTGACAACAGAAAAACTGGTTGTTGTTACCAAAAGTTAACCAGAGGTTACCTGTAAAGTGTATTTACGTGGAATAAAAATTAACTCAGTTTCTAATATTACTTCTAAAGATGAATCAAAATCCATTATTCGAGACACTGATAGGCTAACAGTATGTCATGGCACAGGCTCCATTTCAGAATTTGAAAATAACATGAAGTACCTTGAAAGTGGAGTTATTTTTTAGAATAATTTGTACAGCAAAAATTGTGTAACGAAAGGAACAACAAAGACTTGCCTCAGATGTAAGTATCTGCAGGGCTTACTTTTGCACAAAATAGCTTATCATAGAAGAAAGGCTACATTTAAAAATAAGTATCAAAATACAGTTCGGAAAATCAACAGGCTGAAGAAACTAGTTATTTCGCTCTCTAATTAAACTTAAAAAAAAAAAAAAAATAAAAAAAAAAGGAATTTTACAGAACTTTCCATTAATGAAAAAATAGCAGAATTACGCATTAAGCAGCAGCAAATGGTTATTCATTGTTATAAGGCAGCAAAAAAGAAATCTGCAAGAGGTATGTCATATACCAAAGAATGGTTACTTGAATGCTTACTAATGCACATAAAAAGTCCAAAATTGTACGAGCACATACGGAAACACAAAATCATGATCCTACCTAATAGAACAACTATTAGAAAGTATATTTCAAATTACAACAGCAGTTTTGGATTCAATGCACTGACGTTTGAAACTATTTCAAAGAAAACAAGTGAAATGGAGCCTTTTGCAAGACATGGTGGTATATTAATAGATGAAGTGAAGCTTACAGAAAAACTGCATGCAAAATCATCTGGTGAAATATTAGGGTTTGTTCATATTGGGCCATACACTTCAAAAACTGTTAAGTATACCCCATGTAATCACGGACTGGTAATGGTGTTTCAGCCATTAAATGGAGATTGGACCCAAATAATTGGTGTTTTTGCCACAAGTAACAATATAAGTGGAACTTTGCTAGCAAAATTAATTATTAAAGCTGTTATTCTCACTGAAAATGCAGGTCTGTTTGTTAATTTCATTACGTGTGATGGGGCTTCTTGGACCAGGAATATGTGGAAGACATTTGGTATATCAGCAGACTGTTCTGGAACTAAATACAGCATTATGCATCCTACAGATTGTTCTAGTTTACATTTCATATCAGATTTTCGCCAGTCAAAGCGAGCCTTGCTTCATCGTAGCTCAGCTATTTAGAGTCAGGTCGATGCTTAGCAAATTCCCAGTTATACAGGTAAACACTGGGGAAGAAATATTTCTTCTTATTATACGTGGGAAATATATCTCTATAAGCAATCTGAAATCGCATATTTACTGTTACGTAACTGAAATCAAACGATCGTCCATGGAATGGAAACATGTCACCTCCCCAACAAGGAAGACGTGAAAAGTCCAACTGTCTCTGTCTGCGGGAGTGGTCATGATGACTGTGAATCTGTTGTTTACACAGAATTTCTGTCAAAAGAGACAACCATCAAGTGACTCATATTGCCAAACACCATTAAATTTGCGAAATTCAATTAAGGACAGATGCCGGGGTAAGTTGAGCGAAGGTGTCACACTGATGTCCAAGAACATTACACAGCACGGAAAACTAAGGGAATTGCTGCATTAATTCAAGTCGGAATTGTGGCAGCATCCACCTTATAGCCCCAACTTATCCCCATGCGGCTACCATTTGTTCGGTAAAATGAAACAGGAGCTTAGTGGACAATGATTCCCAACGGATGAGGCTGTGAAAAGTGCGGTCCTTAACTAGTTGCACCAAACTGGACTTTTCTTGTACAGGTATGGGAAAGTTAATCGCACGTTCCGATAAATGTTTACAGTCCTTAGGCGACTATGTCGAAAAATGAATTAATGTTGTAAACCAACATACATCCCCTGAGTATATCCTTGATTTTTTTATTCAACAGTGTAACTAACTTTTTGATCCACCCTCATATTATTAAAGCACTTTGCTACAATTCAGAAATTAATTTTTTAGTTTGTTTTAAAAATTAGCATAAATACTACATTTGGATAAAGTATCAACTTACCTATTGACTATGAATTTGTCTTGTATCTTCAAGCGGAACAAAGTAAAAAATACTATTAAAAATAAACAAATGGGTCCATTCTTTTACATAAATGTACCTCAAATGTCTGTTTCAAATAGTTTGAAAGAAGGAAGTCATCACAAGCTAAACAGTATTCAGCTTCAGATTGTTACCCAAACTTCCTTTATGTGATAGCATCTGCAACAAAGTTATAGATACACACAACAAAATAAAAAAAGAATTCTTGCTAACCAATGGCAGAAATTAAGACATCTGTTTCAAATAGTTTGAATCATCACAAGTTACATCAAAATTATCTCAGCTTTAGATCCTCCAGTGTGTGTTACCATCTGAATATTTTATGTATGAGTTATGTCAATTATTTTCTTTACCTAAAATCTACTCTTGTAATGTTCATACCTGTGATCTACTTTTTTATAAAACATATTTGATATCACTTTTTAGATTAGACAACATTTTAACAGTATAAATAAATATTTCCCACACATTTCTAAAGGAATTAAGCAGAATTGGTTAGTAGTTTTTCATAACACTAGGGAATTTATACATTTTACTAACATTCTTTACTAGAAGCCAAATTTGCTCATTATAGTAAAATTAAATTTTTACTTTCAATATACCTACTATAAATGTCAAGCTAAGCACTAGTACACACACACACACCAGTGCTGAGACGGGCCGAGCCCGAACCGGGCGCTGGCTGTGTAATACTTACTGGAGTTCGGGCTTGGAGAGAGGGGAAGAATTTTCTTCCTTTTTCTTTTAATGTGATTTTATATAATTTAGCACACGAGACTTTTTTTACACTTTCTAGTTGTGAAAGAGAATTCTTCAGCAACTGGGTCAAATGGGGAGTAGGAATTCTGCAGGGCTATCCATTCCGGGCTTGGATAACAAAATACCATAGGCCATGAATTACAGGATTTCTGCCAAGGATAAGTTTTAAGAAGCATAGATAGTAGATAGCAAGCTGACGGAATTTTGCTCCCTACCTCAAAGGGGCAGCTCCCTGCTAATTCTATTGAGCAACATACGACATAGTTTGTTGTGCCTCCAGATGTCCCCCTCCCCCAAAAAAACATTTCGGGAATAAATGAATGGTTAAAGGTAACTATAGAAATAGATAGACATCCCTTCTCCACTCCGCAGTTGAGAAAGACATCAGTTAATTGCATGGGTAGGAAAGAGTGGAAGTCTGGAAGACTTTTTTCAATGCTTAACAGGTTAATCATAGTTTTCGGGCTCGTTCGAGCTGACATACTTCAGGCTCAGGATCTTGAAATTCAGCCCGAACTCAGCTCTGACACACACACACACAGTAACACTTCAGTTAATTTCTCACAGGTGTTTTTATCAAAAATTTTATGGCAATGAAGTCATAGTGGTAAGTATGAAAAATAAGAGAAATTTCCTGGAATTTTTTGGTACAGTATTGAAACATAAACAAAAATGCTACAATATTACTGCTAACATTTATTAATCTGAAAATAAGTGACATGGAACTCGTACGGGTATGGTGTCGTTGAGGGACTAGCCGGACCCCATGACGCGAAGGAGTACAGCATCATCTTCCACGGAAAGAAAATAGTCCATAGATTTTCAAATGAATTTTGACAGATGAAATCAAACCTGCTAGTAAATGAGGACCTCTGGTCCATTTTGAAGACGGGCAACCACTGCACAAACAGTATTAGTTCCAATTTGAAAAAAAAAAAAAAGACACCACCAAATATTAAATACAAATCTTCAGTACAGAATGCCACCAACCACTCCGCATCACTGTGTGAATATGTGATGAAGCAGAAAAAAGATTGGAAATATGTTACGAGAAGCTAACTGAAGTACTGCTTCCTGGTATACAAGTTTCAAATAAAATTAAACCAAATATGACGGATCTTTACTTTCCAGTTTCAAAGATAACTTTTCAGAAATGTTATCTTCATTTATTACAGAAGAAAAATACATTTCAATACTTTAACCAACCTGGCTATACACTTTTGCATATAAAATATTTGATAAGTTTGAACTCTTTTTCCTATCTCAGGACTTACTCTGTGCACACTATGCACTAAGGAGAGGCACACAAAACTAAGCGTTCAGACTTTCAACTTCTTAATTTTCCTTTCACGTGATTTCAAATAATTTCAGTTGTCATGTTTGGCTTTCACTAAGTTGTTCAAGAGTATTTTCCAGCTGAGGAGAGTTATGTTTTCCTATTTAGTTTTCAAGCTACTCATACACAAACATTCCACGGAAAATGAACAAGGAAATCTAAAATCAGAACTTTGTCTGTTTAAATGTATGCAGCAGATTTTGTATAAGACAATTGGTATGGCAAAAGTTGTAAGTCTCCTTTTGACTTCTATAATTTAACTAGCAGCCACTAACACTGCAACACTGTGGCATGGCAAATTTTGGCAATTCCTGTAAAAAGAATTACACCTTTTAATACAAGTGAAGAACTAGATATGAAATTTTTAATCGAAAGTAGTTCCCTATGTTTTGTACAGTTAGAATAAAGTTGACCATGCAAGTTTTTCAACATAATCTGTCCACACTGTTCAGACAGCTTTAGTAAATTCAATCAGACAAATGCTATATCACAGTTGCATTAAGTTACGAAATTAAAAAATGTACTCTTTAATTCAGAGACACATTACAATGCAACAACAGTTCAAGCATTAATTTCGTAAAGAAAGGGCTAACGATTGTTGGAGATGCAAATGTTATACAAATTACGAAGGCTAATTTCCTGAAAAGTTGCCCTGATTTCTGGTAATATTCAAGCTCTATGTGAATCGGCATTGGCAAAATATATTAATTATTCTATTTGAAATAAGAATTCAACACTACAGAATAACTCACTTCTTTATACTTCACTATTCACGAGACATGAACAGATTTCAACACGTGTGAAACTAAGATCTACTCATTAAACCTATAATTATTACTAAAACTAAATAAAACGTTTACTAAGAATTAACCTTACCTTAGAAATATAATAATACCTACCTTACAAAACTATACGTGTATCCAAATGGCAATAAACGGAACACTCACTCAATACAAACAAATGTGAACCAACAATGAAACGCAATGGCTGTTCAACCGATTGACTTGGCGACAGCACTAAGTTGTGCACGTGACTATTTCGCACCGTAGCCTGTCTTTTTCGTCAGATTCGACTCAGCTTACCACTAGCCGCTACTAAGTGACATACATTTAAATTTTCCAAACAGCACTTCTTTACTTGGCACATACAAGCCATTTGTTAGCCTTTTGGTAGGCATTCTTCGAGGAGGTAGCATATCAATTTAAATCACGCATAATTATACTTTCAATTACATTTGCCGACGCTGCACTCTGCGCCAGACGTAGACATTTCACTGAACCATAAAATGTGTTTCCATAATCACACACTTAAGAAAATCGTACATATCCTAATCCAACCCCTGTTGTTTGGTTCACATTGCACAACTGTACACACAATCTTTGACACAGACGCCGTCTGCAGCGCCGCGATGCGGCGTGGGACATATTTCGAACGCAGATTTTGAGTTCGCACGGCACACTTCCCCTTTTAGACGCTATACCCTGGTGGCATTTGTTTCTAAGCAATTGAAAAACGGGTATGAACCAAGGAGGTCAGGAGAAGGAGGAGGTGGCAACAGCACCTCTCCGCGGGCTGCTGACGTGACGCCACTCTTTATTAGCTGACTACACCAATGCGCCCAACCCGAGAATCTCCTGTATATCTATATGAAAAAATCGTGATTTTGAACGGGTTTTTCGGACCTTTGCTCTATCCATACAGTCATGAAAAAAATTGAGGCTGAAATATTCATTCTCATAATTAAAAAATTCCAGAAAAAAATATGCGTTGGTATTTCTTTAAAAATTTTAACAAAATAATGATTTTTTGAGCGGAAGTGCATACTGCGCTTGTGCAAGTAGCCATGTTTAAAATATTACCAAAACTCTAATGTTGAGAAATACGAAGTCCGAAATATTCCTTGTTTGTATCCTTGTTTTGCATGGTTTGCATGCGCTGAGCGTAGCTGCTTCAGGCACATGAAGTGACGTCACGTTGCCGAACTCCCGCAAACTCACTCCACCTCAGAGAAAGTATCCAAACAGCTGATCTGTTTCGGCTTCACTCATAACCTCCTTTGCTCAAAACGGGTTCTTTCACCTCCTCTTCTTCTTCTACACTCCTTGGTACGAACAGACATTATTGGCGCGCTGTAGCCGCACATATTTCCCATGATGCAATGCGAGGTGCATAAGGTCCATTCCATGGTTCTGCTGCCTGAATATCGTATGCTAAAGTGGAATGTAAATCTAGTTTGTAAAGGTTAAATCGGAATAACTGAAGTTGTTGGGGTCGTGAATTACACAGAAAATTTTTCCAGTATGTACCACTCTTTCGGTGATAGCCAGCAGCTCAGAGTTATATTCCAGTTATTTATGAACATCGATTACGTTTTCATTAATCGAAAGTAAAACTCACGTGACTCCATTGAATGTCAACAATAGTTGAATACCATTTGTTGTTGGGTTTTTGTTTTGTAAAATACGCGCCGAACAGTAAATTAGAACGATGGCTAACGATGGTTTGAGTTTTGTGGGAGTTGTTTTGGACGTTGCAGATCCTACAGAGAGTTCAGGTTAGTGTTTTATTTTGTATACGGTGAATATTAATGTGATGCAATTCTTGGCAACTATAATTTCTGTAGTCCGATTTGCTGAATTGCAAACAGAGGTGGGTGCGTTTTCTTTCTGTTGTGTACTTACTAAGGAGTGATTAGAAATAATATTATTTATCACCACGATAAATTTTGGTTATTCCTTGAAACTGGGACTGCTGTACTTCAAATATCCTACAGATGGCAGCACATTGATTACCAATTTTGTTTTGTTGTAGAAGTGTGTTAAAAGGAACTTGACGATTTTGACGGGGAGGGGGTTCTTATGATGGAAAGCTGTTTTCTCACGAATGTGAAGCTTTCTGTTTAGCACAGTAAATCATTGTTGAAGGAAAGGGGTTACAAGTGGTGAAATATATATTCACAATATATTATTTATTATAATTATGTATTACTATAATAAATCAGAGGAATTATAATGAAAAATCATAATATAAAGTTATGATTACCTGAAAGTAAGCACGGATGAGATTACCTTAACTTAAAGAAAAATGGTTAAAAGTATAAATCATGGCTGCTTATAGCCCATTGAGTTGCTCTGGGTGGTGGTCAGTGGTAGTTAAACCTACAATAAAAAAAAATCATAACATGTTTTTATGACATTGTTTTTGTAATACCTTCTGAGAAAACGAAAAAGAATTCAATCATTTTAACTGCTTGATTTGCAAATTCATATAACTGCAGTGAAGTTAAAATTGGATTATTTACTGGATGCTGCAAGCTATCTTTACTTTCAAGTCTTCTCATAATCCCACCAATATCATGCCATGACTGGTTGCAAATAAATAAATAAATAAAAATTCCATTTATCAGCTATTCCAAAATCCCCAAGGTGACAAGACAAATTGGTTAATTTTTTTTTCTATTTTTGTACTTAGTAGCGTCACCAGAAGAATATATAATTTCTCTGCAGTGGCGTATTTTGGGTCAGAGACCTGGGCTATCTCCCCCTCCCCCCAGTACTGTTTTTTTTTTTTTTTTTTTTTTGAATTGCAAAGTTTAATTTTTAATTCTTAAGTAATAGAAGTAACTTTATTTCTAAATTTTAGGTACATGCCATTGCTAACATGATACCAAATAATTATGAAGATTGGGATTTGAACACTTATTTGCACACAAACTCCATTCTTCTTCTGAATATTTTATTTGTACATGAACTCCATTCTTCTTCTGAATACTTTATTTGTACATGAACTCCATTCTTCTGAATACTTTATTTGTACATGAACTCCATTCTTCTTCTGAATACTTTATTTGTACATGAACTCCATTCTTCTTCTGAATACTTTATTTGTACATGAACTCCATTCTTCTTCTGAATACTTTATTTGTACATGAACTCCATTCTTCTTCTGAATACTTTATTTGTACATGAACTCCATTCTTCTTCTGAATACTTTATTTTGACATGAACTCCATTCTTCTTCTGAATACTTTATTTGTACATGAACTCCATTCTTCTTCTGAATACTTTATTTGTACATGAACTCCATTCTTCTTCTGAATACTTTATTTGTTCATGAACTCCATTCTTCTGAATACTTTATTTGTACATGAACTCCATTCTTCTTCTGAATACTTCATTTGTACATGAACTCCATTCTTCTTCTGAATACTTTATTTGTACATGAACTCCATTCTTCTTCTGAATACTTTATTTGTACATGAACTCCATTCTTCTTTCCTTCTGTGTAAACTTGAGTGCTACGTTTTCATAAAATGCTTCTTTCGAGTACTTTTTCATGTTTAAAAAGAACGTTTTCCTCTATTGACACAACAGCCAAGTTTTTTTAATGTGCATGTCCTTGTGTGGCTCTAAGATATATCTTGATTCTTTTTAATGCTGAAAAACTTCTTTCGGCAGTTGTAGATGGAAAGTTTAATATGAGGTCTGCTAATTTGTACACCTCACTAAACACTATGTCCAATTTATACAACTTTATTTAACACGTAATGTCTCTTACTGATTTGTTTTTGTATTCATCAAGGGAATAAAACACCTTCAGTTCATTTTTAGTTGAGCTGTATCAAAATTTGAAGCGTAGAATTCTTTAAGTTCTGTCAGTAGATGTTCAGGAAAGCTTTCACAAAATTTATCAAAACAGTTCAAATCCAACAAAGTCACGGATTTAAGATATAATACCTCTGATTTTAATTCTTTGACACTTCAGAAAAACTGAAACAACTCTCGCAAAACACTTATGGGCGAGAGTATGCAAGTGACTTCTGAGATAGTCTAACTCTTCTTTTTTCCGAGCGAACCGTTTCCCAAAGCAATGGCCCATTCCTCTCTACCAGCTGATTCATGTTGCCATGGAAACGCTAGCAGGTGATTGATTTTACGGAAGGTTTTCGCATCAGAATTGCGAAGACTCTGGAAGAGCTGCTTGCGTTATACCGTTAATTTTCACTCGCCAGACTGAGCCAAACCCGCACTCATTTTTTTCGCACCGAAAGCTTCGACATATTTTTAAAATGTTGATACTTTACTTTTATTTATGTATATTTAATTCAGTTTTATTTGTGCATTCTCTGGACTTGGCAGCTAGACTCGAATATATGGCACTGTTTCTCTGATACATTCATTTTACTAGCATGATGAGAAAAATATATAATTTCTTTGATACATGCATATTTTCTTTAACAAAATAATTATTATTACTTTTTTTTTTTTTGGTAATTTGTAGACAGCTGGAGTTGCGGTTGTAGATGATCGCTGGCTGTACGTGAACTTATGACTCTAGGCTTCTTTTTGATTTCAGATGATACATAGGCAACCAAAGGGCAATGGCAAGCTCAGAAATTCTTAATTATTATATTTGCACTTTTAAGGTATTAACCTCTTGCAAAGTGCGCATAGTTTACGTGCAATTCATAAATGAAAAAATCATGGTAACCTCCAATGACAACACACTTCCAACATGTCATTCATCGTGATGTAACTGGGCTTCCAAGGTTTACAGACTTCTTGCTTACGCTTCTTATTTCCGGGTGTGAAACATCGTTTTTTTTTTTTTCTTTTCCTTAGCCTTATGAGATGTTACTATAATGCTTGTCAATTCGATAAAAATCACACATACAACTCATTCATACAATTCAAGTAAAAACTATGTACATAACCTTACATTCACAGGTGATTAAACCTTGGTCAACTCTAATTATCAAACTCCTCCTTCTGTTTCACAACCTCTGCCACTCCCACTGCAAGTGTCACACCCATTCAGCCACTCACATCCAATCCTCTAGTACTTTCAACAGGCCTCTGTCATCTTCAGGAGGCAGGTGTGTCTCACCCGCCCACCACAGCTCAAGTGAGCAGAGCCATTGAGGCCTGGGCCCCAGTCGCTATCTCTGAATCGTTGTGTCTCTGGCGCCATCTATTGTCCCTGCTGCTCTTTTTTCCCTCTTTCTTTTTACGCTGCTGTTCAATTTTTATTAGGGCTATCCATTGTTCGTTTAGGTTACTTGGCTCATTAATGTTGCATAATCTTGATCTGTTTTTTTCAATTAACACTGATTCTGCAATTCTTAACTGCTTTTCGTTTTTACAGCTCTTAATAATTTTAATATCTTCAAACCTTGGACATTTTTGATTTTCCATACAGTATTGGGTCAATGCTGTCTTAGCTTCTTTTTTATTCCAATTATTAATATGCTGGTTCAATCTATACTTTAATTTATTCTTGGTGCTGCCTATATATGACACCGGTGGTTGCTGGTTTATTGGGATTTCATAAATTCCTGCTCTATCTAAATTTGTGTCATACTTGCCACAAACTTTATTAATTTCAGCAGAAATTAATAAAGTTTATTAATTTCAGCACCAAGAATAAATTATTAATTTCAGCAGAAATTAATAAAGTTTGTGGCAAGTATGACACAAATTTAGATAGAGCAGGAATTTATGAAATCCCAATAAACCAGCAACCACCGGTGTCATATATAGGCAGCACCAAGAATAAATTAAAGTATAGATTGAACCAGCATATTAATAATTGGAATAAAAAAGAAGCTAAGACAGCATTGACCCAATACTGTATGGAAAATCAAAAATGTCCAAGATTTGAAGATATTAAAATTATTAAGAGCTGTAAAAACGAAAAGCAGTTAAGAATTGCAGAATCAGTATTAATTGAAAAAAACAGATCAAGATTATGCAACATTAATGAGCCAAGTAACCTAAACGAACAATGGATAGCCCTAATAAAAATTGAACAGCAGCGTAAAAAGAAAGAGGGAAAAAAGAGCAGCAGGGACAATAGATGGCGCCAGAGACACAACGATTCAGAGATAGCGACTGGGGCCCGTGCCTCGATGGCTCTGCTCACTTGAGCTGTGGTGGGCGGGTGAGACACACCTGCCTCCTGAAGATGACAGAGGCCTGTTGAAAGTACTAGAGGATTGGATGTGAGTGGCTGAATGGGTGTGACACTTGCAGTGGGAGTGGCAGAGATTGTGAAACAGAAGGAGGAGTTTGATAATTAGAGTTGACCAAGGTTTAATCACCTGTGAATGTAAGGTTATGTACATAGTTTTTACTTGAATTGTATGAATGAGTTGTATGTGTGATTTTTTATCGAATTGACAAGCATTATAGTAACATCTCATAAGGCTAAGGAAAAGAAAAAAAAAAAAAAAACGATGTTTCACACCCGGAAATAAGAAGCGTAAGCAAGAAGTCTGTAAACCTTGGAAGCCCAGTTACATCACGATGAATGACGTGTTGGAAGTGTGTTGTCATTGGAGGTTACCATGATCTTTATGGTGAGTGAGTGGTTCTTTCTAATGGTTTTTTCATCAGAAATTCTTGTTTGGGGAAGGGGGGGGGGGGTGTCTGTATGTATGTATGTATGTGTGTGACACACACACATTTATATATGAACTAGTGACCTGGCCCGGCTTCGCACGGTAGTGTTGTGGCGGAAATCTCAGCCACGTTATATAAAGTTATTATGATTGATAGCCAAAAGTAAACCTGAAGGGAAATTTTGAATTTGGACTAAAATTTAACTTTGGGAGATGGGTAGATGCATTTCGAAACCAAAAATATTTTCTAAGTATATGAAGGCCATGAACATCCTAAACAAAAATGCATCTGAAAATTTACATTCCACAAGAAGTTATTGGAAAGTTTGCGTTGTTTGTGTTCAAGCAGAGTTGAGTCACCTGAAAGTGCAAAAATAAGTGAATATTGTTGCATGTGTATGAAAATGTGTCACTATAAGTCATAGGATAAAATGTACTCGTTTAATAACAACTTGTGGAGGCTGTGAAAGTCAATTTAAAAGGACAGGACAAAAATTGCAGTTATGAAATACCTTATAATACCAGGATTCGGATCGATAGCCTTGGTCAAGCTAAGGTGAATACATGGGACCAAGTCATGGAAGACAACAGCACACAAAATGTTTCACACTGCACTAATTTTGGACTTTTTTTGAAAGGCTACTGCCTGTATTTTTTTTTCTTTAAAAACTTAACAAAGTAATTTAGTGGACAATCAGCTGTGGTATTTCTTTTTTCTTGTTTGTTTACACACAGCAGTATAAAAACAGAATCTCAATCTTTTCTTTCTATTTGGCCACTGGCCTTATGAACAGCACAACTTGACATATTTCAACACAGTTGGTTTGAACACCAGGCATGGACTTCATGCATCCAAAACTATACTACGATTCACATAGCTTACACAAAAAAAAATACTGTATTCTTTTTAATTCCACAAGGTGGACAAGTTCTGTTCTTTTTGAAACGTACTCTCTTCTCCCTCACCTAATTAGCTCAATGACAAATTTACAATTGTACACTTATTGATTTAAATTTACAGCACCTTAACAACCTTAGCAAACTCTGCAATCTCCCAGACCAGCTTCAAAGACTTCAATTAAATTTACAGTTATAATAAGAACCGCAAATTATACATTAACCAAATCTACTATCTGCAAGTAAACAAACCAAGTAAATTATCCTCAAAACAGAATCTACACTGAGCACAAGCATTAATTAACATTACATAACCTATGGAACTACACTGAATGAAACTACTTCACTTATAAAGAAACCTCACTAACTAACTTAAAAATTATCACTATTCATAACATCATCAACATAATTCAGAAATTCAAACAACCTTCCTGCACTAGCTTGCTCATAAAAATCACCTCACTCTGCACTTCAAATAATAGCTCAAGATACTTAATAACTCTATAATGTAAACAAAAGCTCAAAATACCAATTAACTAAATCTCCAAACTAAATATCAAGTTCACTAACACTAACAACCAGAAATTTAGAATTTACATCTCTAGCACTACAGCATATCATAAACAAATTAATTTAGATACTTTAAATCACACCAAACAAAACTCAAATTTAACACCTGCAGTGAATTACTGAGGTAGCGGTGAGGCAAATACTCTCAGTTCAGACACTACCCTGGGTTTTGAGAACCAACACAGGAAGAAAATACTAGTCAGGCTGAAGGCGTGAAATTGGGTCGTGAATCCAATTTCAGCCTAGGGGAAAGGGAAAAAAATCCTCAAGTGCGACACATCATCAGGTACAGAATTTCCTCTAATATGATCTCGCAACATCCACTGAAGCAACGCTCGACCGACCCTCGCTGGCAGTAGATATCTCCGTGGGCAGCGAAACTACTGGGAGGTTTGAAGACAAGTTTTCCCCAAAAAACCACGTCCTCAAGGCTCCCCCTTTTCGAACCAATGCATGATCCCACCTTGATCAACCACGCCTGCAAGAGCCTGTCGTACTTCAACCCAAAAACTCCAGGCACATCCGGCCTAGAACTGACACAACTATATCCCAGGAAAAATCACTTATCTATCCACATATATCCCAGGAAAAATCACTTATCTCTATATATCCCAGGAAATCCAGAATCACAATATCCACATATATCCCAGGAAAAATCACTTATCTCTATATATCCCAAGAAATCCAGAATCACAACATCCACATATATCCCAGGAAAAATCACTAAGCAAGGAAATTCTTCTGTACCGCACTGCAGATAATAACACTGACCATTTACATAACCTACTAAATATTTTCACCTTATTGAAAACTAAAATTACATTTAGACTTTTTAGTAAAAACAAGAAAATTTAGGCCAAAGAAAAGAACAATTAATACTGGAACTGGTGGCAAAAAGTGTGTCTTCTCAACCCATGATGTTCATTCTTTTTGTGAAGTACTAAACTTGAGAACCCAAATACCTTAACTTCTATTTTGCACATATCGCATCCTGGTGAAAATTCCCCACTCAGAGCCCTCTGCCTTAGGACAAGTTCCCAGGCTTGCCCTAAGATCACCCCTTTCCAATGGGAGATTAACACTCATCTGGAGCATGCAAAATACTGGTCCTCAAAATAACACACCAATACTCTTAATTTCGACACTCAACACTCCAAGAATGTAAACAGCACTTTAGGTTTCCAATTTCATCACACTATACATATGCTCCAAAATTCCAATATAAATCATCCCATAATTTATCTTCACCCAGAAAAAAAAAAAAACTCAACGCTGTAAAAGGCTAGAGAAAAATGTTTACAATTATTTTATCACACGCGGCATCACAATAACACTGCTTTTCAATTATCACATGCCCAACTAAACTATAATTGATGCACCAAAATTTACTGTGCTCAAACATTAAACCAAATTTTTCGGATTCATTAAAATTTACTGGCCTGGGGAGTTGCTAAAACACCAGACATGACAACAAAAAAAAAAAAAAAAAAAAAAAAAACATAAATGAAAGCATTTTCAACTCCCTTTTCTTTTTTCCCTTTTTTCTGAACTCATACCTGAGGAACTAATAAATTTTATTTTTGAAAACTGAACGACAACACAGCCACAATCATAGGCCACAAACAAAAACCTTGGGTTTTTTTCCCCCTATGTTCAGCTCGAAGCTCAGGTATTTGCGTGGGCTTTTATGTATCAATACTAAAAGATATGAACTAAAACATTACCTTTGAGCTGGCGTTCCTTTTTATTTTATTTTCTTTTTTTTTTTTTCACAACACAACTCCCCCTGAGTTCATAGCACTGGAACACCCAAAGTCTCTGCAGATCGTCTTCCATGTCTTTTTCTCTTTTTCGGTTAGCCCAGTAGGCACTTTTTTTTTCAGAACAAGGGCATCGCTGGCAGCTGCAGACTTGAAGTACTTTTTGATGAAAGTGGAGAGCCGTTTAATATCCACCTTGTGATTAGCAGCAATGTGCTTCTTGATGGCCTGCAGGGAAGAGCCTCCCGTTCCCTTCCTTAAACGGTTAATAGCCGAGGTAACCATTTCCGAAACTTTGGGATGAGATGGAACTTTTTTTGGCTTCTTTCCTCCGCCCTTTGAAGCAGGCCTCTTTTTGGGAGTAGCAACAGAATGGAGAAGCTGTAGATGTGTTGGGCTCTCTCTTTGCGGGATATCAATAAGGGAGAAGGCATGTTTTTTTTTCCGGCTAAGTCCTCTCCACGAACAACATCGTCTTAGCCTGTCGCCTCCCCGCCATTTTTCTTGCCAGGGCAAAGTTCCCGGCCGGCGAGATGCCTCTTTTTTAGGCGTTCTACATCGTCAACCCTCAAATGCCAAGACCAGAGCCAGAGTGCCACAATTTTACTAAAGCACTCGGAGGTTTGAGACTGCTGACCTCTCATTGGCTGACCTCTGCATGGCAACAGCATTTCCTCACAAAGGAATTTCTTTCCCACTCCTGAAGAGTGACCCCTGACCTTCACACGTAAGCATCGTTGCAGCGTCCCGCACTCTCAACGAGAGAAAAAAAAAGATTGTTACCAGGCACATGGCATCTTCGGTCAGCCGGGGGAGAAGAACTCTTGACCTTCACACGTAGGGACCAAGTAACTTCCTATGTGCGGCTGTGACCTTGTCCCAGAAATAGAACGTCACCCCAAGAAAGCATTACTGCAACATTTTCTGAGCGGTTTCTACCGGACCCTTAAAATGGCCGATCTGAAAGAAGATTCCGTTTTCTCACAACTTTTTTTTTTTCAGAAACGCTTTTTTCCTCATTCCGTGATGTTAAAGTAAGATTAATTTTGATTCTCTGAGCTGCACACCTACTCCCCTTTTCCTATCGCGATAAAAGAACAGATAAATTAATTATTTCCAAAACCCCAAAGTCAGTTAACTCAAATATTATTCTCTTTTCCTTTTTTTTTTCACCAACATGAAATTTTGTTTTCCTGGTTGTGACAAATAAAGGTAACTTGATCACGCTAGTTACGTTAACTGAAAACTTTTACAAAAAGTTTGTAAGTTGGAAGCTTTCGACCTTATCTTAGGTCTTCACCACGCCAATGGAGGACTAAGATTGTTGCCAGATTCTACATTTGAATTTTTCCTATTTTTGTTGCCAAAACTTAGAATTGATCTCCAGATCAACGGAATGTAGAGAGGAGATTCGGAGTTGCAAGTCATTGAGTTGAAAGTAATTTCTATGCTTTCACGGTAACGGAGGGCAAAACGATTGTCAAAAGAAGCAATTCGTTTTGCTTCGTTCCAGTGGGGAACTGCAGATGTGTCTTCCATTGTCAAAATAGACAAGGCAGTATTAGGATTGGCTTTTGAAACATCTTTTCTATGTTCTAAAATTCTATGGCTAATGCTCCTGTATGTGCTTCTAATGTATAAGTTATCCCCAGTAGAAGAAGAGATAGGAATGCAGTAAACTCCTGGGAGGTTCAGGCTTTCAACTTTGTCCCTATCCCTTTGTAGAAGTTTCAAGATGTTTGGGGTAGATTTAATGGCAAGATGGTAACCAAAACTTCTAAAAAGAATGGTTGTGATTAAGACAAGCGAATTTTGCGCACAAATTCCCCTGCCTTTCAACCAGCAATTTTTCTTCTAACGTATGTCATGGGAGAAAATTTTGCATTAATTAATCCCTGATAAACCAACAGAAAGATTGATCAGGACTTTCTGAAATTCACCAGAGGTTAAAATTTTTGCCATGACAGTAGCAATTTAGAATTTACAGCAAATCTAAAGAGCGACAATTTTTACGTTCAACAGGCGACTGTCTTTCTCTTTGTAAAGCCATTCTTTGTCTGTCATTTGCCAATCGAAATTCCGTTTCTTGGAAAGTTTCATTATGACGGGATAAACAAATTCTTTTAGCGTCCGATGTACTACGACCTACCGTATGTTCGATTTTCGTTTTGGCATAAGGTTAACACAGTATTTAAATTTCAATTAAAGTTCTACTCAAAGAGATGCGTATGTGTGGACGAAAACAACTACGTATTTAGTCTGTGCTAGCGCCGATAAACCAATTTTTTCTGCGTCCGATTTAACGACGCATTTAGTCCATGGCCTTACATGCTGTTAGCCTGGCCACAGCGCATGAGCCCAGAGTTGTATAAAAATAAAATGTATCTGCGTACACAACCATTAAAACAGAAAACTTGCTGCAAACCCGCAAATCACGATAACAATAGAATAAGATAATTTACAGAAAAATTAATATAACAATAAATAATTATTAGAACATTACAGATTCCAGAGAGGACAAAAGTACATAATGACTAAATGCATAGAAATGTGTGTAAAATGGACCTTAAGGCCAAAAGTTTAAAATACTGAACTATGAACCTCATAAGAACAAGATACTAATTAAAGAAAGTTTTTATATCTAGAAAAGCAGTCCTGTTAATGAACCTTCAAAAATTATAAATAGCATTTTCAACAACTTAATTCAAAAATAGTAGACTTATAAATTACAAAAGGAAAAGATTTTAATTTTATAACTGGCAACTGCAAGAGTAACCTGGCAATAAAATTAGTAAAAAATACAATATTAGGCTAGCTCCAAGTTTTTTTTTTTTTTTTTTTTTTTTTGATTGGAGGTTTAACGACCACCGTGAGCAACTCAAATGGGCTATAAGCAGTCGCCCGTCCCTAATTTAGGGTCACTGGTTCCAGGGAAGGGAGAGAGCCAGTGCCGTAAGACAAACACAACATCCATGCCTGACCGGGATTCGAACCCGGACCCCTTACGGACGAATGATCAGAGGCCAACGCCTTAGACCACTGCGCCACCGGGGCGGCAGCTCCAAGTTTAGAGAACAAAGTTAAAAATTTCTTCCCTAAAATAGTTCAAAGAGAAGAAGATATTTTAAAAATGCAAGGAGTAGTTTATGAAGTAAATTGTAGTTGTGGACTATCTTACATAGGTGAAACAGGTCGCAGACTAGAAACTCGTATAGCTGAGCATAAAGCAGCTATAAAAAATTGCTCCAACAAGACTGGATTAGATAGGCATGTTAGAGAAACTGGGCACAGCATGGATTGGAATTCCCTTAAAGTAATCAGTTTCCAAAGCAATTTCCAAAAAAGAAAACTGAAAGAAGGAATAGAGATTGAGAAAAACCAAATTCCATCATCAATGACTGCAGAGGATTTTCCCTGCCTAACATCTGGCAGGATTTGTTGAAAAATAACCTAAACCGTCAAGGTTAACCCTAACCGTCAAGGTAAACCGTAACCATGATAGTGACAAGCAAAAAGTGACAACAACAAGAGAGCCTGAAGAAGGAGAAGAGTTTTCTCCGAAAATTTGCTATAAATGAAAAAAAATTCCTAGTAAATTCCCATAAGTTGCTTTAGATTATTAAAAAAATCTTTCTGTGTAAACAAAACTTTTGTTGCAGTTCCTATATATTGAGAACAGGCCTTGATAAAATCAAGAGGCCAGAAATGTCTGTAAAAACAAAAGAACTCGCTATCGAAAGATGTGAAAAATAGTTGAACATTCTCACGTTAAGATAGAATTAAGTATATTAAATCTGAGTAAAGCCTTGAGTAAGTGTTTTAATTGCTGTAAATAACATTTTTATTTTTTAATCTACAAGCAAATACTATCTGCAAAATCTGCTAATAATTTGGAAACTATCCGCGTACGCGTGTACGTCTATATTCTACGACTCTGCACAAGCCTTGCGTCTTTTTTCCAAAGAGCGAAAAAGTTTCGTAAACCGGTCGCCGCGCAGCGTTGTTTAGGCAGTGGAAACCACGAAAGAATGTGAACGGCGGATTTTTCTTTGACTTGTTACTAAAATCTTTACTGCTCGGGCTCCTTTTGTCATAGATTAATGTTTCATACACCTAAACCTTCCTCGACAAATGCTCTATGGAATGGTGAAAACCGCATACAAAATCCATCCAGCGATTCTCGAGATTAGCCCGAACAAACGGGCAGATGCCTACCGGGGACTTTATTTTATACTATGTATAGAAGAAGCCTGAAGAGATGCATGCTGGGAGTAACCAGGAGAGATAAGAAGAGAAACTCGTGGATAAGGAAAACTGCACGAGTGGAAGACATCACGGCCAGAGTGAAATCCCTAAAATGGCAATGGGCTGGACATGTTGCCAGAAGAGCAGAACACTGATGGACAACCAAAATTCTAAACTGGATTTCAAGGGACGGAATGAGACAACATGCGAGATAGGTGGATGAAATTTGAAAGCATGCGGCAGTGACATGGAGGAGACTGGCGCAAGATAGACTGTTGTGGAAGAAACTCGGAGAGACTTTCATCCAGCAGTGGATTGATAATGGTTGTTGTTGATGATGATGAGGATGATATAAATAGTGTATATACAATATATTGACAAAAGTCACCGGACACCCCTTCAAAAGCAAATGAACGGATCAGCTGCGTTGTTAACATGCGCCGTACAGCTGCAAACGGTATAAAAACAAGCCTGCAGCTGACCACGATCATATCGTACTGTGAGGTTGAGTGAAAATGTTGCTGAACTGACTTTGAGAAAGGAAAGATTGTTGGGTGTTATATTAGTGGATTGTCCATAAGGAAAACCGAGAGGCGTTTAAACATACCCAAGTCAACCGTTTTGGATGTCCTGAATAAGTGGAAGACACATGGCGTGCCTCAAGCAGCAAAATGTACTGGTAGACCAAAGAAAATCAGTGACAGAGAATGTCGAAGCCTAAGGAGAGTCGTTACAGCTGATCCACAGAATATTCCACAAGACCTCAGTGTACAGGTGGGTAAAAATGAGCACTGAAACCTCGGTTTGTACACATACCATTCACAGAAAACTTCATTCCATGGGTTACCGTGGTCGTGCGGCTGCTCATAAGCTTTTCATCTCCACTCAGAATGATACTCGGCCTTTGGCATGGCGTAAAGAACATTTATCATGGACCATAGATCAATGGAAATAGGTCCTATGGACTGATGGATCCAGATACATGATCCATCAGTCTGATGGCCGGGTGTGAGTATGGCGGCAGCCGGGGGAACGCTCTTTACCACAGTGTGCTGTTCGTATGGTCAAGTTTGGAGCTGTCAGTGTACTCATGTGGGGGTGTTTTTCGTGGTATGGTCCCAGCCCATAGGTTATCATGGACAAACATTTTAACCAGCACGTCTACCTTGATATTCTGGACAATTATACTCTGCCAACTCTGTGGCAATACTATGGAACCGAGCCTTGTTGGTACCAGCAGGATAATGCACCGAGCCATAAATCAAGGACTGTTAGGGGGTGGTTTGACGATAATTCCGTATCGTGTTTGGACTGGCCAGCTAAGAGCCCTGATACACCTGTAATCCCATAGAGCACCTATGGGATAAATTAGAGCACCGCATTAGAAGTTTGTAATCAAGGCCTACTACTAAGCAACAGTTAGTGGCAGCATTACGTACTGAATGGAAGTGCATACCTATCGCTGTGTTCCAAAAGCATGTCTCAAAGGGTCAGTGCATGAACTAAGGCCAAAGGTGTACCGACACCATACTGATGTATGTCAATGTACGCTATGTTGTGTTTCTCTTCTAGGTGTCCAGTGACTTTTGTCAATTTATTGTATATATATGTCATCATCATCATCATCATTGTCAACCATTATCAATCCACTGCTGGACGAAGGCCTCCCCAAGTTTTCTCCACAATGGTCTGTCTTGTGCCAGTCTCCTCCATGTAACTCCCGCATACTTTCGAATTTCATCCACCCATCTTCGATGTGGTCTTCTTCTGGGTCTTTTCCTGTCCCTTGGAATCCAATCTAAAATTTCGGCTGTCCATCGATGGTCCGTCCTTCTGGCAGTATGTCCATCCCATTGCCATTTCAGGGATTTAACTCTGATCATGATGTCTTGTCATTTTTCGGATCCACGAGTTCCTCTTCTTATCTCTCCTGGTTACACCAAGCATGCACCTCTCCATGCTGCTTTGAGTTGTCTGCAGCCTTTGTATGTCTCTTTTAGTTAAGGTCCCATGTCTCTGCACCATACGTAAGCACTGGAAGGATGCATTGATCAAACACTTTTCTTTTAAGACATAATGGCATATTGCTCTTGAAAATTATGCTGTTTCTTCCAAAAGCTCTCCAGGCAAGTTTTGTACGCCGATTAATTTCTTCACCAATGTGACCCTCACTTGATATCTGCTGTCCAAGATAAACGTACGTGTCTGTTATCTCCAGCTTTTCTCCATCAATCGAGAAATCTTCATTTCTTGTAAAAGCATTGAACATCACTTTTGTCTTCTGAAAGTTCATTTTTAATCCCACTTCTTTACTCTTGTCAGCAAGTTCCTGGATCATACTCTGCAGCTCTGATGGGGTAGTTGCAAAAATGACTACGTCATCAGCAAAACGAAGGTGGGTTAGATTATCTCCATTAATATTTATCCCTTTGTTTTCCCAGTTCAGTGATTGAAAGACGTTTTCCAATGTGGCATTAAAGAGCTTTGGAGATATGGTGTCACCTTGTCTCACTCCTTTTCCAATTCTTATGTGTGTTGTATTTTCAAACAGCCGAATCTTTGCACTTGCATTTTCATAGATGTTATTAATAATATTAATGTACGCATCTTCAATACCGCAGGATTTCAGAGCCATTGTAACTGCTGATGGTTTCACCGAATCAAAGGCCTTTTCATAATCGAGAAAAGCCATGCACAATGGGAGTTCATATTTCCTTTCTCTTTCAATTAGTTCTCTCAGTACGTGGATATGAGTATAAATCTTCATTATTTCTTGATTCTGTTAATTTTTTAAAAGGACCCAGAATATCGCACAAAGTACCCACTTTTACAAATCTGTGGGTCTCTAAGACCCAGCGTGATAACAATGCAAGGGTAGTTCCGTAGTGCGTAGGACTTCTACTGCAGGTTGGCTGTGTTTATGATGACATCATGTGATGTCAGCTGAAATCACATTGGAGAGTATGGGACAGTGTGAGACCAACTAATTTGCTGAAAAAGTGAAGGACCCCCTGGGCTAAATTAAGCATATCCAGCAGATTCCACCCAACAATCTCCATCACCATCTCTTGTCACTGATATTTCTCTTGTGTTCCCCCTTTTTGTATATATGTAAATATCACTTATTCAGTTTTACTACGAGAAATTTAGGCGCAAAATTGAAGTCTTCAACTTGCAGTTTTGGCTTTGGTTTTGCAATTTAAATCATGAGATTATTCTGCGCAAAACGCAAATCTTCAAGGCGTCGCTTTACCGACTGTTTTACAATTTACATACATTTTATTGCGTGTGTTATTATTCCCTCAGAAAAACTGATTAGACTGGTGGAACTGCCTTTTAAATTGCATAACCTCTAATTTATAGTTCTAAATGTTTTTATGGCACCTCTATTCATAGTGTACTGTGGAATTAACTTTTTTACGGGTCTTATAGAGGTTATTATTCAAAAAAGTTGGTGGTCAAATTTTCGAACTAAAGCCTAGTTCGTCATCAGGACTACGTCACTGGAGTAGTTGCTGCCACTCAGTTGGAAGAGTCCAACCGCAATTATCGTTAATTGTGGTACTTCTTCTTCTTGCTATTTCGATTCCTTCTTCTATTGGGTTGTCAGAAAAGTCATGACGTATTTTGGCACCCAATGGCGGTTGGGCGGTTTTGGAAGTACTAGAGGCATGCGCTGCTCTGTTATCGCTATGGCATTCGACGGGTGTCAGTTCTAGCAGCAATCTAAAAGGAATAGTGAGCGATTTGGTAGATTTGCGGATATTTGACATCAAGTTGAAAATGGAAGACCAAACTGTGCATTTTCGCCATATTTTGCTGTTTTACTTCCGTAAAGGGAAGAATGCGCGTCAAGCTTGTGAAAAGTTGCGTAAAGTGTACGGTGATAATGCTCTACAAGAACGTCAGTGCCAGCGGTGGTTCGCAAGATTCGATGCTGGTGATTTTGACCTCAACGATGCTCCTCAATACGGGAGGCCCACCGTGGTTCATGACGACCAAATCAAGGCATTGATTCAAACCCACGTTACACGACAGGAGAGATTGCAGACACATTGCACATCCATCATTCAAGCGTTCACGACCACCTGAAGAAGCTGGGATACGTAACCAAGCTCGATGTGTGGGTTCCTCGTGAACTCAAAGAAGCTCAATTGACGGCGCGTATAAACATCTGCGTTATGCTCATTAAGCATGAGGAAAACGGTCCTTTTTGGAAGCGACTGATAACTGGAGACGAAAAGAGGATTGTGTACAACAATGTGCTGCGCAAACGGTCTTGGTCCCGACGTGCTGCTTCGCCTCAAACGGCATCCAAAGCAGACATTCACCAGCGGAAGGTTCTGGTCTCAGTGTGGTCGGATTTTAAAGGTGTCGTGTTTTTCGAGCTCCTACCACGGAATCAAACAATCAATTCGAATGTGTACTGTCGGCAATTGGACAGTTTGAACGCATCCATCATCCAGAAACGTCCAGAGCTCGTTCATCGTAAAGGTGTTGTGTTCCGTCACGACAACGCGAGACCACACACAAGTTTGATCACCCGCCAAAAATTATTGGAGCTTGGGTGGGATGTGTTGCCACACACCCAGCATACTCGCCTGACCTTGCGCCGTCAGACTTCCACTTGCTTCGCTCTCTTCAACAGTCCTTGCGTGGTATAACGTTCAATTGAGATGAGGCTGTAAATCAGCACCTTGTAGAGTTTTTGGCCACGAAAGACAGGCATTCTGCAGAACGAGGCATTCTGCAGCTCACTGAAAGATGGCAAAAGGTTTTCGAACAAAACGAACATTATATCATTGATTGATCTTTGTTCTTACTATCAATAAATGACCTTTGCAAAACTTGGCTAAAATACGTCATGACTTTTCCGACAACCCAATAGTTTCCTCTTTACTAGGTTTGGCTGGTTGGCGATTATTCTTAATCAGTAAGAATAATCACCCACCAGTCAAACTTAGTAAAGAGGAAACTAGAAGAAGGGATCGAAATAGCAAGAAGAAGAAGTACCACAATTAACGATAATTGCGGATAGACTCTTCCAATTGAGTGGCAGCAACTACTCCAGTGACGTAGTCCTGATGATGAACTAGCTTTAGTAACAAAACAGGGCTAGACAGACATATACAAGCAAGTGGACACTCCATAAATTGGGACTCAGTGAAAATAATCGCCCACCAGTCAAACTTAGTAAAGAGGAAACTAGAAGAAGGGATCGAAATAGCAAGAAGAAGAAGTACCACAATTAACGATAATTGCGGATGGACTCTTCCAATTGAGTGGCAGCAACAACTCCAGTGACATAGTCCTGATGATGAACTAGCTTTAGTAACAAAACAGGGCTAGACAGACATATACAAGCAAGTGGACACTCCATAAATTGGGACTCAGTAAGAATAATCGCCCACCAGTCAAACTTAGTAAAGAGGAAACTAGAAGAAGGGATCGAAATAGCAAGAAGAAGTAGTACCACAATTAACGATAATTGCGGTTGGACTCTTCCAACTGAGTGGCAGCAACTACTCCAGTGACGTAGTCCTGATGATGAACTAGCTTTAGTAACAAAACAGGGCTAGACAGACATATACAAGCAAGTGGACACTCCATAAATTGGGACTCAGTGAAAATAATCGCCCACCAGTCAAACTTAGTAAAGAGGAAACTAGAAGAAGGGATCGAAATAGCAAGAAGAAGAAGTACCACAATTAACTATAATTGCGGTTGGACTCTTCCAACTGAGTGGCAGCAACTACTCCAGTGACGTAGTCCTGATGATGAACTAGCTTTAGTAACAAAACAGGGCTAGACAGACATATACAAGCAAGTGGACACTCCATAAATTGGGACTCAGTGAAAATAATCGCCCACCAGTCAAACTTCGTAAAGAGGAAACTAGAAGAAGGGATCGAAATAGCAAGAAGAAGAAGTACCACAATTAACGATAATTGCGGTTGGACTCTTCCAACTGAGTGGCAGCAACTACTCCAGTGACGTAGTCCTGATGATGAACTAGCTTTAGTAACAAAACAGGGCTAGACAGACATATACAAGCAAGTGGACACTCCATAAATTGGGACTCAGTGAAAATAATCGCCCACCAGTCAAACTTAGTAAAGAGGAAACTAGAAGAAGGGATCGAAATAGCAAGAAGAAGAAGTACCACAATTAACGATAATTGCGGTTGGACTCTTCCAACTGAGTGGCAGCAACTACTCCAGTGACGTAGTCCTGATGATGAACTAGCTTTAGTAACAAAACAGGGCTAGACAGACATATACAAGCAAGTGGACACTCCATAAATTGGGACTCAGTGAAAATAATCGCCCACCAGTCAAACTTAGTAAAGAGGAAACTAGAAGAAGGGATCGAAATAGCAAGAAGAAGAAGTACCACAATTAACGATAATTGCGGTTGGACTCTTCCAACTGAGTGGCAGCAACTACTCCAGTGACGTAGTCCTGATGATGAACTAGCTTTAGTAACAAAACAGGGCTAGACAGACATATACAAGCAAGTGGACACTCCATAAATTGGGACTCAGTGAAAATAATCGCCCACCAGTCAAACTTAGTAAAGAGGAAACTAGAAGAAGGGATCGAAATAGCAAGAAGAAGAAGTACCACAATTAACGATAATTGCGGATGGACTCTTCCAATTGAGTGGCAGCAACAACTCCAGTGACATAGTCCTGATGATGAACTAGCTTTAGTAACAAAACAGGGCTAGACAGACATATACAAGCAAGTGGACACTCCATAAATTGGGACTCAGTAAGAATAATCGCCCACCAGTCAAACTTAGTAAAGAGGAAACTAGAAGAAGGGATCGAAATAGCAAGAAGAAGAAGTACCACAATTAACGATAATTGCGGTTGGACTCTTCCAACTGAGTGGCAGCAACTACTCCAGTGACGTAGTCCTGATGATGAACTAGCTTTAGTAACAAAACAGGGCTAGACAGACATATACAAGCAAGTGGACACTCCATAAATTGGGACTCAGTGAAAATAATCGCCCACCAGTCAAACTTAGTAAAGAGGAAACTAGAAGAAGGGATCGAAATAGCAAGAAGAAGAAGTACCACAATTAACGATAATTGCGGATGGACTCTTCCAATTGAGTGGCAGCAACAACTCCAGTGACATAGTCCTGATGATGAACTAGCTTTAGTAACAAAACAGGGCTAGACAGACATATACAAGCAAGTGGACACTCCATAAATTGGGACTCAGTAAGAATAATCGCCCACCAGTCAAACTTAGTAAAGAGGAAACTAGAAGAAGGTATCGAAATAGCAAGAAGAAGAAGTACCACAATTAACGATAATTGCGGTTGGACTCTTCCAACTGAGTGGCAGCAACTACTCCAGTGACGTAGTCCTGATGATGAACTAAGCTTTAGTAACAAAACAGGGCTAGACAGACATATACAAGCAAGTGGACACTCCATAAATTGGGACTCAGTGAAAATAATCGCCCACCAGTCAAACTTAGTAAAGAGGAAACTAGAAGAAGGGATCGAAATAGCAAGAAGAAGAAGAAGTACCACAATTAACGATAATTGCGGTTGGACTCTTCCTGCAGCAACTTCTACAGTGACGTAGTCCTGATGACGAACTAGGCTTTAGTTCGAAAATTTGACCACCAACTTTTTTGAATAAAAACCTCTATAAGTCCCGTAAAAAAGTTAATTCCACAGTACTCTAATTTATTATATCTGCAAACTTAAATTAGATGGAAAAATATTGCAAACATCCTCAGCATACTTGTGCATATGCAGTTGGTAAGGTCCTTAAAAGTGTTTTGGAGGGTGCTTAAAAATCCTTAATAAAAGGAGGGGAGCAAAAGTGAGCTGCAGAGTATGTTGTCCTGGATGTACGAAGTTTGAATGAAATTCAAACTGAATATAAATAAGGGAAAAAACAAAGTTATGGTTTTGAGAGGAACTGCTAGTACTGAATGCATGGGTGCCTGCAGGAAATTTTTCAAGAGGGGTCAAGTGTAATTAATTAAGGTTTGGTTAATATGTAGAAAACAGTAATTTGTGAAAATGAAAGATCAATACTATTACTACTACTTACTATTATTATTATTAATTGATGCTGCTCTTGAAGAAAGTGTATGTTAGTAATAGTCATGTACAGGGTGATCCATTTAAACCAGTACCCTGAAAAAAACCTTACATTTTTGCAAGGGATCGCGCAAGGAACTTCTTTTTTCAATAGAAGCAGCAACTCCTGGAGAATGAAAACCGCCACCGTGAGGAAGATTGTTAACCGTAACTGTAACTCAGCTCGTGATTTGTTTGTTGTTGCGTTGTCATTCACTTGCGTGCATTAGGAAACATGCAGTACTCTGTTCCAGAGCGTGTTTTTTTTAGTGAAATCGTATTGGGTAACCAATTCTGTCATCAAAACGTAACAAGCATTTCGAAGAGAGTTTGGAGTTTGAAAAGTGCCAAGCAAGTCAACAATTATTTCGATGGCAAAAAAGCTGGAGAAAAGCGGTTCTTTTCTCAGCGGTAGCGGTAGACATCACCCTCCGATGCCCCAAACGCGTGTGGACGATGTTCGGCAACGTTTACTTCAATCTCCGACGAAATCGTTGCGCAGATTAAGCCAACAGACAGGATATTCATACGGAACTTGTCAAAGGGCAGCAAAAAAAGCGAATATTCGACCATTTAAAGTGCACGTAATCCATCAGCTGCAGGAACCGGACAAGGGAAAGAGAGTAAGTTACTGCAAATGGTTTCAAAATTTTCTTAATTTGCGATCTGATATTCTCTCCATCACATGGTTTACGGATGAAGCCTGGTTTCATCTGTCAGGCTACGTCAATTCGCAAAACAGCAGATACTGGGCTGCCGAAAACCCACACGTTATGTGTGAAACACCGATGCATTCACAAAAGGTTAGTGTATGGTGTGCGGTTTCGTCTATGAAAATTATTGGCCCCATTTGTTTCTCTGAGACTGTCAACACTAACGTTTATTGCCGCATATTCAATGAATTTGTGGAACAACTTGATGGCATTGAATTGACAGAGGGCTACTTTCAGCAGGATGGCGCTACGTGTCACACATCGAAAGTCTCAATGGAACTCATAACCAGCTTCTTTGATGATAGATTAATTTCAAAAAACCATATGGCCTCCCCAATCTCCGGACTTAACTTTTTTTTATGGGGCTTCTTAAAGGATAGAGTTTACAAAACCCATCCAAAAACATTGGATGCATTACGTGAAACAATCACGACTGAAATTGGCAATGTTACTGCTCGTACTCTACATGAGACATCAGTGAATATGGTGCGGCGTGTTCAACTGTGTTTACAAGAAAATGGAGGACAATTCCAACATTTGCTTTGATAAAATGATCCACATGTATAATTCTCAACTTACTGTATGATTTTGTTTTTATTTATAAAAAAGTAATAAGTAAATCACATGGTACTGGTTTAAATGGATCACCCTGTATTATCATGTACATTGGTAACTGTTTTCAAAATAATGAATAGAGTCAAGCAGGACCATGGGAAGCGTTTTAAGTTCAGCACACGCCACCCTGAGCCGAACGTGTTTGGGCATACTTCCTTACGGTTTGCTAGGTTTTCCGCTCTCACGTTATCGTTTACCAATTCCAAGTTTCCAATAAAATTGGGATATCAAATTAAATGCCCCAAACTCCATCTATCCTTCTGGTCCAGTTCTGTGAGTGTTAAAAAAGTAATAAATAAAATAAAATAATTCTACAGGGGGTCAAGTGACCTCTGTGATTCCCCTGTCAGCACCCATGACAATGTAATACACTGCTGGACAATTACTAAGGACGGATCATAAACGGCTATATAGCGCATAAAAAAGTAAGTGTGGTTGGATGCCAAGTGAAATAAAATAATGTCAGAATGCCAGGACATTACAAGAAAGACAATTTACTGTGCTCTGAAATCCAGAAGGCTTTGGAACGTGTTCAAGGGACAAACAGGCCATTTTGTGCAGAATACGTAAACGTGAAAAAAATGCAATTACCGTCCGCAGGCGTTCCGGCGTAAGATGTCAATACGGGATATGGCCACCATGGAGGGCGATACAAGATTCCACACGTCGTGTCATGCTTTGCACAACATTATCAAGCAGCTGTTGGGGTAATTTATCCCATTCCTCTGTCAGTGCACGGATGAGGGTGTCCTTGTTTATTGGAGGGCATTGGCGACCAGCAAGACTCCTCCCCAAAGCATCCCACACATTTTCAACGGGATTCAGATCTGGAGAACGTGCTGGCCATACGAGGCTCTCAAGACACTCCTGGACAGCGACTGTTCGATGACATGTTGCGTTGTCGTCCATGAAAATGAATCTATCACCGACAGCACCACGGAACATGCGAACATGAGGTAGCAGAACATCATTAATGTATCGTTGGCCAGTCATAGTCCCAGTTGGAAGCACATAGAGGGACGTACGGCCATTAATCATGATGCCAGCCCATACCATGACACTACATGTCGGATAGCGGTCCCTTTCCTGTATGTTTGCTGGACAATATGCAGTACCACTATCTCGCCAGATCAGATGTCGTTGACAATCAGACGATAGACTGTTTCTACTCTCATCTGAGAAGAGGACAGCAGACCAGTCGTTATCAGTCCAATTGCGATGTTGATGGCACCATTGCAAACGGGCGGTACGGTGACGTCTGGACAATGGGATGCACACAACAGGACGGCGGGCGTATAGTCCTCCTTCATGCAAACGTCTGGCGACAGTTTTTCGGGAGATCCGCTTGCCAGTAGCAGCCATAAACTGATTTGCTACCTCACTAGCTGTGCTGCGCCAGTGTCTTTTTGTGGATAGCACTATGTACGGATCTTCTGCAGGTGTCGTACTGCGAACACGACCTTCCCCGTGACGTTTGCTACACTCTCCATTTGTTTGAAATGATTTCCAAAGCCTTGAAACAACACTGTGGCTGACGTCGAACTCCCTGGCAACATCTGTTATTTTTCGCCCTTCTTCAATCTTGCCAATAATACGGCCACGCGTAAAATCCTCTAGGTGATGTCGGGAAGACATACTGAAAATTGCAAGTTCGTCAATTGATTCTTTCCCTTTCAACTTTGCGTTTGAACAACAACGGTCAATACGCGTCAAATCCTTTATATCTCTTATCAGCGCTATGACGTCACGAACAAGTTCGGCAATCCAGAACAACACGTCTTACTGTATCCCGCACTTATGCTAATTTCCACATTTTCCTGCCTTCCATTTTATGGTTGCTATCGTTGCTATTGTCATCCGTCCTTAGCAATTGTCCGGCAGTGTATAAGTCTAAATGGCGCTGTGATTGACCAGGTGAGTGAGTTTGTGTATTTAGGAAGCATGTTTGACAGAGAGAACAAGTTGGATGGTGAAATCAGTAGGCGAGTGAATTCTTCTTTGAAAGTCATGGCTGCTCTGGGAGGTTTTCACAGAAATGATGGGTTCTCTAGAGAGTCCCGCATGGCTGTGTATGAGAGTGTAATTGTTCCTACTCTGATGTATGGCAGTGAAACCTGGGTACTGCAGAAGAACCATAGCAGTCGTTTGTGTGCTGGAGAAATGCGTTACTTACGAGGGGTTTGTGGCAAGACACGTTCCGATCGTGTGAGGAATGAAGATGTATTGCAGTTGTGTGATGTAAAGCAAAATGTTGTTAGCAAGGTGGAGACCAATATGCTTCGGTGGTTTGGCCATGTTGAAAGAATGAGTGATGAAATGCTTACTAAGAAAATCTTTTCAGCCCAAGTGGCAAGAAGGAAAGGCAGAGGAAGGCCAAGGAAGACATGGGTGGATCAGATTCAGGAGTGTCTGTATGAGAAAAAGATTATGAGTATGAAGTATAAAAGATCTTGTGTACAGCGTGTAATGGATATCAGTGAAGCCCGAGTTGTATATCAAGATCGCTGTAAATGGAGAAGTTTGATACGACAACAATAAGTAAAAATATCTGGAAGTTTGTATTTCTTTTTGGAGCTAACCTCTGAATCTCAGAGAACAGCTTGGTGATATGTATGTACACTGAAGAGCAATTGAATTAGAGATACCTGTCTAGTAACGTGTAGCACCACCTTTCGCCCTGATGACGGCGGCGATTCGTCTCGGCATGGACTCGACAAGACACCGGAAGCGTTGGGAAGCCATACGGATCCACGACCCCTGAACAAGCTCCCACAGTTCACGAAGATTTCATGGAGGGGGTCATCTCTCTCGATGGCATCCCAGATGTGCTCGGTCAGGTGACCTAGCTGGCCAAGGAAGCGAGGTCACGTCGGTGGAATGTTCATCCAACCATTCGGATACAATTCGGGAGCTGCATTATCTTTTTGCAGGATGGGGTCCCCAGTGGGATGTTGAAGACGCACAAACGGGAGCAAATGGTCGTCCAGGATATTCTGGTAACGTTGACCTGTGAAGGACGATGTCACACGTACCAGGGGTCCCATTTCAGTCCACGTAAACAGTCCCCAGACGAGAATGCCACCCACACTAGCTTGAAGAGTACCCTGCTGGCAAGAAGGATCCATCGCTTCATGTGGTTTGCGCCGTACTCGTATCCTGCCATCCGCATGTACCAACGTGAATCTCGACTCATCAGTCCAGGCAACATTTTCCCACATGTCTATGGTCCAGTGGCGATGTTCCCGCGCCCATGCTAATCTTTGCACCGTGTGATGTGACGTCAGCAGCGGTACCCTCGTGGGACGATGGTTTCTGTACCCCATAGCGAGAAGATGGTTCTGGATGGTGTGACTGCTTACACGTTTTTGTGCACCAGTGTTAAATTGCCGAGTGATTTCTTGCACTGTGGCCCGTCTATCCGCGCTGTTACAATGCGAGCTAGTCGACGATGACCCCGCTCATCCACACGCTGTTGTCCACGGCAGTTGGCCCTTGCAGGGATGGTTTTACCGGATTCGATGTACTCACGGTGCACCCGTGACACAGTGGCTCTTGAAAATTCCATGACTTCCGAGATGGAGTGACCCATTCGTCAGGCCCCGACAATTTGCCCACGATCAAATGCGCTTAGATCCTTTGTCTTACCCATACTGTGTCCGACTCTTACTTATTCCCGTCGCATCAATCTTTATATTGTCGGATCGCTGCATACGTCATGTCGTTTCCGTTTAGAGGGCCGCCCGCAGCGCCACATTTGCATAACGCCAGCTGTCTCTAATTCAATTGCTCTTCGGTGTATGTATATATTAAAAATCCTTAAAAAGTGCTAATTTTTTTGTACAAGAAAAAGAGCGGAAACCCTGATGAAGCTTATGCACAATAAAGAAAACGTTGCGGTGCTTTTTCTGACTATTAAATAAAACTGAATATAATAATTCATGTAGAGGATATTAAGAAAGCAGTCTCTGACGTCTGTATTAGACAGCCTTTAGAAACAGCAAGCTAGGAGATTGGGGTTAGGGTATGCTACATAAAAGAAAAATGTTGGATAGTAAAGCGTAACTGCGCAGTTAGCTGGCAGCACAGGAACCAAACCATGAAATATCGCGCAAAATTCCAGGCTCTATCAACCATCCCTACAGCCTGCAAGGGCGATTAAAACTTCATGAAAGCGGCAGCTTGCCTCAGGTAGAACTAAACTTTACTTTTTCGATTCAGCATACCGCTGTACCAGCTGTAATCCAACCCATTATGCATACATGAAATTCTTTCGCGGAATTTCACTTTTTTTGCGCTTCTCCAAGCGTAGGTTGAACAAGCGTATATATGCTCCAGCTTTTTCCGTCCGTCTGTCTGTCGGCACGATAACTCACGTAAAAATGGTTCGATTTCGATGAAATTTTAGTATGTGGTAGGGGACCACCAGGGGACGAACCCTATTGAAAATGGGCGGAATGAGGTCAAAGGTCAGGACATAAAAGCGGGATCCATTTCATTACCTTATGCGTCATAACTTGCGTAAATATGGTTCGATTTCGATGAAATTTTAGTATGTGGTAGGGGACCACCAGGGGACGAACCCTATTGAAAATGGGCGGAATGAGGTCAAAGGTCAGGACATAAAAGCGGGATCCATTTCATTACCTTATGCGTCATAACTTGCGTAAATATGGTTCGATTTCGATGAAATTTTAGTATGTGGTAGGGGACCACCTGGGGACGAGCCCTATTGAAAATGGGTGAAGTGGGGTCAAAGGTCACGCCATAAGAGAGGGAGCCATTCAATTGCCCTTATGCGTCATAACTTGCGTAAATATGGTTCGATTTCGATGAAATTTTAGTATGTGGTAGGGGACCGCCTGGGAATGAACCCTTTTGAAAATGCGTGAAGTGGGGTCAAAGGACAGGACATAGGAGCGGGATGCATTCCATTGCCCTTATGCGTCATAACGTGCGTAAAAATGGTTCGATTTCGATAAATTTTAGTATGTGGTAAGGGACCACGTGGGGACGAAACCTATTGAAAATGGACGAAATGGGGTCAAAGGTCAGGACATATGATCGGGATCCATTGCATCGCCCTTATCCCATACTATTAAAGTAGCAATTCTTGTATGTATGTAAATTTTATTTTGAAAACGGCTCTAAGGATTTTGATGAAAGTCATTAACCTACCGTTTTCTGGTACTAGAAATCCATTTAGCTTGATCTCGACTTTAGGAAAATTCTTTCAGTGTGTTAAATAACCACCCCGAATTACCACGTTTTTAGTGTCATGGCGTCGTCCCATTAATGTTGCCCATGCTTAGAAATCTTATGATGTCACTCTTACGATAGAGATGTTGACACACGGTCACGCCATCTGTCCCATTACGTCACGCGTTGTGTGTGAATCCTATTAAAAGTTTTATGACGTCACACTCCTTTGAGCAGATGGTCGCGATTCCCATCTGCCTCATTACGTAACGCGTTGTGTGCGTATGTCCGTCCGCACGATAACTCGCGTAAAAATCGTTCGATTTCGATGAAGTTTTAGTATGTGGAAGGGGTGTTACCTGGGAAGGAACCATATTGAAAGTGAACGACATAGGGGCGAGATCCATTCCACTGCTCTTGTGCGTCATAACTAACGTAAAAAAGGTTCGATTTCGATTAAATTTTAGCATGTCGTAGGGGACCACCTGGGGAGAAACCTTATTGAAAATGGGCGAAATGGGGTCAAAGGTCAGGACATAGGAGCGGAATCACTTCCATCGCCATTATGCGTCATAACTTACGTAAAAATTCTTCAATTTGGATGAATGAAATGTTAGTATGTTGTAGGGGCCTGCCTGGGGACTAATCTTATTGAAAATGGGCGCAATGGGGTCAAAGGTTAGGACACAGGAGAGGGATCTATACCATGGCCCTTATACATCATAACTTACGTAAAACTGCTTCCATTGTGACAAAAGTTTATCATGTTATTTCGGAGGTACACTTAACCGGTTCTGTTGAATATCATTGAAATGGGGTCAAAGCTCAGGGCACAGGACCGAGATTTATTCCACAGCCATTGTCCTCATAACTTGAGTAATGATTTTTGGTATGTTGGAAAGCGTATTATAATCAATGCATTGCATGATTTTACTGACTTGTTTCTTCATCATTTGGGTCATTCTCAAGATTGATGCAAAACTGAAGAGAAATCTTGGAAGAATTTGTTGGATGGGGGGGGGGATCTTTTTATGTCAGGGGACGGTGTATTTAATCTTTAAAAACTTTCGAAAACGGAAGTAAAACGATTGAAGATTGTAATTTCTTTTCCTTGGAATGTTCCTTATGCCCAATATTGCTGTTAACTATAATTTTATTCCATAAATATTTGTATTTCAGTTTGAAAACGGAGGCAGGAGATTTTTCCATTTGTGCGACTCGCAAGATCCAGTGTTAGAATAAGAAATAAATCTTCTACTGGCCCAGCGGGCCACTAGAATTTGCAAAACCACTGGTCCGTAAAAAAAAAAAAAAAAAAAATTAGACATTTACAATACATGTAGAAAATAACGCATCATTTCAATGGAATTATTTCCAATATTTATTTTTAAACCTAACGTTAGTTTGCAGCCTAAAAAAAAAAAAACCATGTAGCAAGGTAAAAGAAACAGAAATTCATTTTTTAACTTGTGACAAATTAGAAAAAAAAATCTTACTGGCCATCCGGGCCAGTAAAACCAATAGTTCAGTGGTCCGACAGACATTTTACTGGCCAATGGCCAGCGGACCACTGGGTAATTCGAACGCTGATATCGATGCGTACCTGAACAGAATTTTTGGGGTGATTGATGGTGGTGTGTGTAGGTCGTTTTCCGTAGGAGGACGGAATTCCGACTTTTGATAGTTAGACGGAGTGAAGATTTCTCCCGTGATCATAATTTTTTTTTCCTCGTGATGTTTCTTCTGCTCAGTGTTGTTGCCAAATGCCATTTTATTCCATTAATATTTGCATTTCACCTTGAAAAGGGAGGAAGGATTTTCGAAAACGGAAGTCGGACGAAGCGAAATTTCCTGCCACAATCGTAATTCTTTTCCCTGCGGTGTTCTCTCTATCTTGTGTTGATGTGCTCAAGTTTAATATTTACATAAATAAATTTACATGAACAATTCTGTCTTGCTCACATTACCTTATATTTATATTGTTTTACTGCATGTTTCGATTTTTCACCTGGTTGAAAAGTTTAGCTATATTCTTTCTACGTCATTCTCATATATGATTATGGGAGTATGCCTTTAGCAATAATTATTCTTTGTCCCTATCTTTTCCCTCCTGACAAAGTACCAAAGGAACTTTGTGAAATCCAAGGGAAAAGGGTGTCCATCAGATCTCCTTTGGGACTAACTGGGGTGTTCGTTGATCACTGTTAAGGCTGTCTTTGAATGAGTGTTACGGTTCATCTTCTACCCTATATATTTGCAATGTAAATTCTTTTGTATCCATTTTCTCGAAGACTGTTACTTTGTAGTGTTTGCAATTTTGAGCACAAATAAAAACAACCCATAGCTAATACACTATCTACCAACAAGTAATCGGACACCCCTGCAATCGATGATATCTGCGGTCCTGATACACGTCACGGCTGCCGCCGTTAAATAAGGTGTGAGAAACAACGCAACCAGTCGCATGCAAGATGCCACGCAGTTCGGAGCTCTCTGATTTCGAGAAAGGTGTAATCGTCGGGTATTACAGAAATGGTCGATCCATACGTGACATATCCAGCGAGTTGAAGTACCCAAAATCGACAGTGGCCTACGTGATTGGCAAGTGGAAGATGAGAGGTGACTGTCGGAATGTGCCCCGACCCGGCAGACCCACAAAACTGGGAGTTAGAGACCGACGGGTGCTGGCCAGAGAAATTCGGAAGAACCGCACCAAATCGATGGGCCACATCCGCGAGGAGTTTCAACAGGCATCCGGGAGTGTTCTTTCAATGAATACCATCCGTCAGGAAGCCCATCTGCTCGGTTATCATGGACCCACAAGCCTTTGATCACCAAGTCCAATAGCGCTGCTCGGCTAACGTGGTGCGAAGAACGTCGACAGTGGACCGTTGAACAGTGGAAACAGGTTCTCTGGAGCGACGAATCAAGGTTCACCCTCTACCGTTCGGATGGCAGGGTCTGGGTTTGGCGTCTGCCTGGAGAATGCCTCCTGCCGGAATGTATTGTGCCAACTGTGAAGTTCGGCGGTGGTGGAATTATGCTATGGGGGTGTTTCTCCTGGTATGGCACGGGACCCTTGGTCGCAATTCCTGGTAGACTCAACGCCGAGACCTACTGCACCATTTTGGATGACCATGCGCTTCCTTGCATTGTGGCAGTTTTACGGGGTGGACCCATGTTACTTTTAGGATGACAATGCCACCTGTCATGTTGCGAGTTCCACCATGGCTTGGTATGGTGACAGTGGGGTTAATCGAATGGACTGGCCCCGGACCTTAACCCTATCGAGCACCTCTGGGACGAGTTGGAGCGTCGACTTAAGGGGTGCCCCCACCGTCCGAAATCGGTGAAGGAACTGACCTGTCTTCTCCAAGCCGAGTGGAAGAAAATACCGCTAGCCGTCGTACAACGCCTGGTTGAGAGTATGCGCAGCTGTAATCGCCGCTCGTGGAGGCTCCACCAACTATTGAAGGTGAATAAACTTCGTTTCCCTTTGCTATCACTGGTGTCCAATTACTTGTTGGTAGATAGTGTATATGCCACAGTTATTATTTTAAAAAAATGTTAGAATTTTTTCTTTAAATTCAATTTATCTGACTCGGGAACATTCCAATTTGGCACGATAAGTTATCATAGCAGTGTTTCTGTTTGGAAGCAACGGAATCTCTTATTTCTGCCTGATTTTTATAATGATCTGAGCCAAATAGAAATCAATGAATAGGGGCAAAAGTGAGATTGTAATCTTGTCTTCTATAGATCATCTTAAATCCTACTGTACATACATTTCTTAAAGAGAAAATGTGTACATGTGTAGCAGAGAACCCCCGAATTTGAGCTATAGAAACTCCGCCTACTTACTGAGCTCTACCCCTAAGTAACATCATTGGTCAAAACGTAACAGCTCATATTTTGTCTTTTCATTCTGGAGCCAACAAGAGACCAGTTATATTTTGAATACGATGAGGTCTGCAGTGATTCGCTGACGCTAACTTCTGGACAGTCACTCAAGACGTAAAAGCCACGCCAAAAGAGTGATTTTCTGTGCTATCTATTGCAGAAGATGAACCCTAACACTCACTCAAAGACAGTCTAGACACTCATTCAAAGACACTGTTACAGTTCATCTTTTTGTGCAATAGATGAATGAGTGTTAAAGTTCATGTGCGATAGATGGCACAAAAAAAAATCACTTCTTGGGCGTAGCTTTTTTACGTCTTGAGTGACTGTCCCAGAAGTTGGCGTCAGTGAATCACTGCAGACCTCACCATATTCAGAATAAAAGCAGTCTCTCATTGGCTCCACAGTGAAAAGACAAAATACACACTGCTACATTTTAACCAATGACGTTATTTGAGGGTGGGGCTCAGTAAGTGGGCAGAGTTTCTATAGCTCAAATTCAGGGGTTCTTTGCTGAATGTACACATTTTCTCTTCAAAAAGAATGTACAGTAGGATTTAAGATGATCCATAGAAGACAAGATTCTAATCTCACTTTTGCCCCTATTCATTGATTTCTATTTGGCTCAGATAATTAGAAAAATCAGGCAGAAATAAGAGATTTCGTTGCTTCCACACAGTAGCACTGCTAAGCTAACTAATCTCGCCATCTAGCGATAAATTAGAATACTTTCGAGTCAGATAAATTGAATTAAAAAAAAACTCTAACAAATTCTGGAGAATAATTATTGTGGTATATATTAGTTATGGGTTACGAAATATGTAATTCATGAGACAAACCTTAAGGGTTGTCTTATGCTATAAACACATGCTTTTAGACTAAACAAGTTAGTAAAATCATGCAATGCATTGATTATGATACGCTTTCCAACATACCCGAAATCATTATTCAAGTTATCACTCAAGTTATGTGGATAATGGCTGTGGAATAAATCTCAGTCCTGTGCCCTGACCTTTGATCCCATTTCGATGATATTCAACAGAATTAGTTCAGTATACCTCCGAAATAACATGATTAAGTTTTGTCACAATGGAAGCATTTTTACGTAAGTTATGATGCATAAGGGCTATGGAATAGATCCCGCTCCTGTGTCCTAACCTTTGACCCCATTTCGCCCATTTTCAATAGAATTCGTCCCCAGGCAGACCCCTACGACATATTAACATTTTATCCAAATCGAAGAATTTTTACGTAAGTTATGACGCATAATGGCGATGGAAGTGATCCCGCTCCTATGTCCTGACCTTTGACATCATTTCGTTCACTTTCAATATGGTTCCTTCCCAGGTGTTCCCCTTACACATACTAAAATTTCATCCAAATCGAACAATTTTTACGCGAGTTATCGTGCGGACGGACATACGCACACAACGCGTGACGTAATGAGGCAGATGGGAATCGCAACCATCTGCTCGAAAGAGTGTTACGTCATAAAACTTTAATAAGATCCACACACAATGCGTGACGTAATGAGACAGATGGCGTGACCGCGCGCCAGCATTTCAATCGCGAGATTGTGACGTCATAAGATTTCTAAGCATGGGTAACATTAATAGGACGCCATGACACTAAAAAGCGTGGTATTTCGGGGTGGTTATTTAACGCACTAAACGAATTTTCCTAAACTCGAGATCAAGCTAAATCGATTTCTAGTACCAGAAAACGGTAGGTTAACGACTTCCATCAAAATCCTTAGAGCCGTTTTCAAAATAAAATTTACATACACACAAGAATTGCTCGTTTAATAGTATGGGATAAGAGCGAAGGAATGGATCCCGATCCTATGTCCTGACCTTTGACCCCATTTCGTCCATTTTAAATAGGGTTCGTCTCCAGGTGGTCCCCTACCACATACTAAAATTTCATCGAAATCGAACCATTTTTACGTACGTTATGACGCAGCAGAGCAATGGAATGGATCCCGCTCCCATGTCCTGACCTTTGACCTCATTTCGTCCATTTTCAATAGGGTTCGTCCCCAGGTGGTCCCCTACCACACACTAAAATTTCATCGAAATCGAACCATTTTTACGTACGTTATGACGCAGCAGAGCAATGGAATGGATCCCGCTCCCATGTCCTGACCTTTGACCCCATTTCGTCCATTTCCAATAGGGTTCGTCCCCAGGTGGTCCCCTACCACACACTAAAATTTCATCGAAATCGAACAATTTTTGCGCGAGTTATTGTGCGGACGGACATACGCCGCACACAACGCGTGACGTAATGAGGCAGATGGGAATCGCGACCATCTGCTTGAAAGAGTGTGACGTCATAAATCTTTTTTTGATTGGAGGTTTAACGACCACCGTGAGCAACTCAATGGGCTATAAGCAGTCGCCCGTCCCTAATTTAGGGTCACTGGTTCCAGGGAAGGGAGAGAGCCAGTGCCGTAAGACAAACACAACATCCATGCCTGACTGGGATTCGAACCCGGACCCCTTACGGACGAATGATCAGAGGCCAGCGCCTTAGACCACTGCGCCACCGGGGCGGCCATAAATGTTTAATAGGATCCACACACAATGCGTGACGTAATGAGACAGATGGCGTGACCGCGCGCCAACGTTTCAATCGCGAGATTGTGACGTCATAAGATTTCTAAGCATGGGTAACATTAATAGGACGACATGACACTAAAAACGTGGTAATTCGGGGTGGTTATTTAACGCACTTAAAGAATTTTCCTAAACTCAAGATCAAGCTAAATCGATTTCTAGTACCAGAAAACGGTAGGTTAACGACTTCCATCAAAATCCTTAGAGCCGTTTTCAAAATAAAATTTACATACACACAAGAATTGCTCGTTTAATAGTATGGGATAAGAGCGAAGGAATGGATCCCGATCCTATGTCCTGACCTTTGACCCCATTTCGTCCATTTTAAATAGGGTTCGTCTCCAGGTGGTCCCCTACCACATACTAAAATTTCATCGAAATCGAACCATTTTTACGTACGTTATGACGCAGCAATGGAATGGATCCCGCTGCCATGTCCTGACCTTTGACCCCATTTCGTCCATTTTCAATAGGGTTCGTCCTCAGGTGGTCCCCTACCACACACTAAAATTTCATCGAAATCGAACCATTTTTACGTACGTTATGACGCAGCAGAGCAATGGAATGGATCCCGCTCCCATGTCCTGACCTTTGACCCCATTTCGTCCATTTTCAATAGGGTTCGTCCTCAGGTGGTCCCCTACCACACACTAAAATTTCATCGAAATCGAACCATTTTTACGTACGTTATGACGCAGCAGAGCAATGGAATGGATCCCGCTCCCATGTCCTGACCTTTGACCCCATTTCGTCCATTTTCAATAGGGTTCGTCCCCAGGTGGTCCCCTACCACACACTAAAATTTCATCGAAATCGAACCATTTTTACGTACGTTATGACGCAGCAGAGCAATGGAATGGATCCCGCTCCCATGTCCTGACCTTTGACCCCATTTCGTCCATTTTCAATAGGGTTCGTCCCCAGGTGGTCCCCCACCACACACTAAAATTTCATCGAAATCGAAAATTTTTTACGCGAGTTACCATGCCGACATACGGACGGAAAAAGCTGCAGTATTTTACGCTTCTTCAGCCTACAGTTGGAAAGCGTAAAATACATAATATCTAAGGTATCTCACGTTGGCAAAGTATTTCGCACGTTGTTGCTCCGTGAGGCACATGCTCCCAGCCCGAGAGAGGTCTGTTGTGATGGGTTTTTTCGGTTAGTTAAAGAATTTTATTAAATGAAACAATTAGGTTATATTATTAATCAGTTCCCATTCAAACGTTTTAAATTTACAATTGATTAAAAATTGTGTTAGAAGAAGTTCTACTCATCGGGTCGGGAAACTTCTCTCAAGAGGTTCTTTGTCCCGCTGTTATGGCGAGCGCTTTCGACACAACCGGTGTGCCATCGTCAGGCCTTCTTCATCCACACGAGGGGTTGCGTCGCGTGTTTGTAGCCGCTGGAGTGGCATGTCGGGCTACAAACACGCGAGGAAACCCTCGTGTAGAAGGCCCGACGATGACCAAAACCCCCTGGAGAGAAAGCCCCAGCGCGCGAACTACGAAGGGGTGCGACGTCACCGTCAAAGGGCCATCGCAATCCCTCTCTCCAGAAAGGGCAAACGTAAAGGGAATGCCGATATTAGCTTCTTTATACAACATGCTTGGAAAATACTGAGTGCCTTTATACAGATCTAATCACAAAGCACATCCCAAAACCATTGTTTTCAGCTTTCCTAAAAGTGAAAGCTTTCGAATTAGGAGGATTTCTTCCGTACCAATGAAGAATTTTGAACCCACCGTGAATTCAAAGGTTAGTTCAGTTTTCAGGACAGCATTTTCTGCTTTTGTTGTAAATACAATTATAATTTAGCGAATTGTTACTAGTTTTTATTGACGGAGTAAAATTTAAGGGCTAGCCTTCCGATTATCAGCTCATTATTTATTGCCGTTTAAATGATTGTATTACCATTCAAGATTTCATTTCCATAAAGTAAGTTATTTTTCTTTACAAAATTTGTAGTGTTCAGATTGAGAGGAAAAAAAGAGGTACACATATATTACGCATCAAGTACTAAGGTTAACCAGGCAAAGAAACTGGCAATAAATTATTACGTTATTTATTAATCAACATTTCATTTCCGTAAAAGAAAAGCCATTTTTCTTCATAAAATTGAAATGTGTCAGAGTCCTAATTAAAACAAGAATTCGCACGAAATTTACAGAACTACTTGATGCGCTGATAATATGTATCAGAGTCCTAATTAAAACAAGAATTCGCACGAAATTTACAGAACTACTTGATGCGCTGATAATATGTATCAGAGTCCTAATTAAAACAAGAATTCGCACGAAATTTACAGAACTACTTGATGTGCTGATAATATGTATCAGAGTCCTAATTAAAACAAGAATTCGCACGAAATTTACAGAACTACTTGATGAAGCAAATCGAATACGTACCTAATGAGCGAAATAATCTTCGTGTTGGATAAAAATTTGAGCCATCGGTCAGGGAACTGCCGAATGCCGCTGCGGAAAAGTGCTGTTTCGAGTTGATAAAGTAGTCAATACTTGTGGACCTACTCGACAGAAGTGAAGTTCGTATCACTCAGGTGATGCTGCAGGGAGCGAAAGAGGTGATAATCCGACGGGGCGAGGTCTGGAGAATACGACGGGTGAGACAATCTCCCATCCTAGGTCGGCGATTGTGTTTAAAGTAGTTTTCGCTGTGTGAGGACCCGTTATCCTGAAGCAGGACAGTCCTTTCCTCGCCGGGTTAAGGCCTTTTCCGCCTCCATTGAGTCACTCACACGAATGAGTGGCTGACTATAACGCTCAGCATTGACCGCTTCACCAGGTTTTGAGCAACTCAGCGCAAGACACCGCGCTGATCCAAAACCCCCTGGAGAGAAAGCCCCAGCGCGCGAACTACGAAGGAGTGTGACGTCACGGTCAAAGGGCCATTGCAATCCCTCTCTCCAGAAAGGGCAAACGTAAAGGGAATGCCGATATTAGCTTCTTTATACAACATGCTTGGAAAATATTGAGTGCCTTTATACAGATCTAATTACAAAGCACATCCCAAAACCATTGTTTTCAGCTTTCCTAAAAGTGAAAGCTTTCGAAGGAGGATTTCTTCCTTACCAAAGAAAAATTTTGAACCCACCGTGAATTCAAAGGTTAGTTCAGTTTTCATGACAGCATTTTCTGCTTTCGTTGTAAATACAATTTAGTGAATTCTTACTCTTTTTTTCTTGTTTTTATTGACGGAGTAAAATTTAAGCCTTCCGATTATCAGCTCATTTATTACCGTTTAAATAATGGCATTAATTACCATTCAACATTTCCAGAAAGTAAGTTATTTTTCTTTACAAAATTTGTAGTGTTCAGATTGAGAGGAAAAAAAAGGAGGTACACATATTACGCATCAAGTACTAAGGTTAACCAGGCAAAGAAACTGGCAAATTATTACGTTATTTATTAATCAACATTTCATTTCCGTAAAACAAATGCCATTTTTCTTGAAAAAAATTGCTGGGTATCGGAGTCCTAATTAAAACAAGAATTCGGAATTAATATATTCCATGTTCATTTGACAAATGACTTTTTCCCAAATGATTTTAATTTATAATTTTTTTTACCTTCTAGAAATAGTTGCGAGATTTGAGCACCGCATTTTACCGTATTTTCAGTAAATATACTCACTAAATCGGAAATTTCGCTTTCGCGCTCGTTACGCAATTACGGAAAAGTCTTTTCTTTTTTGCTTTCATTTAAATAAATCGAGCGCGGAGGGAATTTCCAAATGTTTAAAGTGAAATGATTATGTTCATACAGTCCTACCAATTTGCCATTAACGCAAATTGCCATTAAAAAGATTGTACTTGCAAAAATGCTTAACGCAAAATGCTGGGTTTTGTACGTTATGCGTGAAGAAACTTTTTTTTTTTTTTTTTTTTGCTCCAAAGCCAAATTGAAAACTAAAACAAAAATTTCATGAAATTATTTCCCAGCACACGAGCAAAACCTTGGAATTCCCAGATTTACGGATATCATCGCTGGAAACTGAGAAAAAAAAAATAAAAGCTAAGGATGTAATCTTTTGATGTTATCTAAAAACCAAAAATAAAGAGAAAGAAAAAAAACCCGGTCGATTTATTGTTGTGTGCGCAAATTGTCTAGTATCGCACTCGAGAAATTATTTATCTGCGTAAACACCGCGGTACTTCGTCGGCGTTTTCAGGAGCGGAGAGCTTGAGGCTCGAGTCGGTTGGCCCACTAGCTTTGACATCACAGACCAGTTTGGAGGCTTTCTTAATCTTTAGGGGGTCTTGCGATGACACACCGGCTGTGTCAAAAGCGCTCGCCATAACAGCGGGACGAAGAGCCTCTTGAGAGAAGTCTCCCGACCCGATGATTATAACTTCTAACACAATTTTTAATCAATTGTAAATTTAAAACGTTTGATTGTGCGAACGAATGAATGTGAACTGATAATAATATAACCTAATTGCTTCATTTAATAAATAAAGGCTGGGAGCATGTACCTCACGGAGCAACAACGTGCAAAATACTTTCCCAATATCAGGTAATAATACCTTAGATACACTGCTGGACAATTGCTAAAGACGGATCATAAACGGCTATATAGCGCATAAAAAGTAAGTGTGGTTGGATGCCAAGTGAAATAAAATAATGTCAGAATGCCAGGACATTACAAGAAAGACAATTTATTGTGCTCTGAAATCCAGAAGGCTTTGGAACGTGTTCAAGGGACAAACAGGCCATTTTCGTGCAGAATACGTAAACGTGAAAAAAATGCAATTACCGTCCGCAGGCGTTCCGGCGTAAGATGTCAATACGGGATATGGCCACCATGGAGGGCGATGCAAGATTCCACACGTCGTGTCATGCTTTGCACAACATTATCAAGCAGCTGTTGGGGTAATTTATCCCATTCCTCTGTCAGTGCACGGATGAGGGTGTCCTTGTTTATTGGAGGGCATTGGCGACCAGCAAGACTCCTCCCCACAGCATCCCACACATTTTCAATGGGATTCAGATCTGGAGAACGTGCTGGCCATACGAGGCGTTGAATATCCTCGCTCTCAAGACACTCCTGGGCAGCGACTGTTCGATGACATGTTGCGTTGTCGTCCATGAAAATGAATCTATCACCGACAGCACCACGGAACATGAGGTAGCAGAACATCATTAATGTATCGTTGGCTAGTCATTGTCCCAGTTGGAAGTACATAGAGGGACGTACGGCCATTGATCATGATGCCAGCCCATACCATGACACTACATGTCGGATATCCTGTATGTTTGCTGGACAATATGCAGTACCACTATCTCGCGAGATCAGTTGCCGTCGACAATCAGACGATAGACTGTATCTACTCTCATCTGAGAAGAGGACAGCAGACCAGTCGCTATCAGTCCAATTGCGATGTTGATGGCACCATTGCAAACGGGCGGTACGGTGACGTCTGGACAATGGGATGCACACAACAGGACGGCGGGCGTATAGTCCTCCTTCATGCAAACGTCTGGCGACAGTTTTTCGGGAGATCCGCTGGCCAGTAGCAGCCATAAACTGATTTGCTACCTCACTAGCTGAGCTGCGCCGGTGTCTTTTTGTTGATAGCACTATGTACCGCTCTTCTGTGAACACGACCTCCCCCGTGACGTTTGCTACACTCTCCATTTGTTTGAAATGATTTCCAAAGCCTTGAAACAACACTGTGGCTGACGTCGAACTCCCTGGCAACATCTGTTATTTTTCGCCCTTCTTCAATCTTGCCAATAATACGGCCACGCGTAAAATCATCTAGGTGATGTCGGGAAGACATACTGAAAATTGCAAGTTCGTCAATTGATTCTTTCCCTTTCAACTTTGCGTTTGAACAACAACGGTCAATACGCGTCAAATCCTTTATATCTCTTATCAGCGCTATGACGTCACGAACAAGTTCGGCAATCCAGAACAACAGGTCTTACTGTATCCCGCACTTATGCTAATTTCCACATTTTCCTGCCTTCCATTTTATGGTTGCTATCGTTGCTGTTGTCATCCACCCTTAGCAATTGTCCGGCAGTGTATTATGTATTTTTAGTTATGGGTTGTTTTTATTTGTGCTCAAAATTTCAAACTCTACAAAGTCTTCGAGAAAATGTCTAAAAAAAAATTTATATTGCAGATATAGGGTAGAAGATGAACCCTGACAATCATTTAAAGACAACTTTAAGAGGTCTTGTTGTTTGGAGGTTATCCTTAATGCTAATCCTATGCAAGCTGTTTTGTACCAACAAAAACTCACCATTGCCCGGAAGTGCGCGTTAATGGAAGTTTTTCTGTACCTTTTTATAGGTGTAGTCTGAGAGTTATGGCCTGTAGTGTAATTTTGTTTTTTAAAACAATCTGTATGTAATTTGTTCTGAATGTTTTGCCCCTTGTCTTTTTGTTAATCTCTTTTCCTCCTTTAGAAAATCATGTCTGGCCAAGAAACAGCGTTCTCGCACTGATTAACTGCTACAAAGCCAACCAGGAAAGCATGAACGATCCTCGACGAAAGAAGAAGAATGTATGGTATTCCATTGCAGAGATGATGAGAGCAAGAGGAGAGTCTGTCTCTGCCGAAATGTGTAGCAGGAAGTGGCGTAACTTGAGAGGTACCTACAAGGCCATCAAAAATAACACCAAACTCTCAGAAAGCAGGCGTAGGAGGTGGGAGTTTTTCGACTTGATGCACGAGATACTCGTCGACGATAATGACACAGATTCTCTGCCCACTCTTTCTCCAGTCATGAGGAATGCAGATGAAATTTTCCATGAAGATGATTATCCAAGAAAAAGTACTGTAGCAACTCTAAAAAGGTACCTGAAGTCTGCTAACGACGATCGGTGTACCGAGTTAAAAAAATTAAGAGAGAGCATCGAAGAGTCGAATAGACTGAACAGAGAAAGGAATGAAATACTGAAAGATGCACTAAAAGAACGAAATCTTATTTTAAGGGAATCGCTTCGTGAGAAAAATGACATTTTAAAAGCACTGCTTAGTTCAGAGATAGACACTAATTAAGACTGTAAAAATCCTTGTAAATATTTCTTTGTATAAATAAAATCCGATTGCTTATTAACTGAAGATAAATTAGTAAATGGCTAATTAATTATATTTATGTACATACATACATACCACTAAGCTGTTCTCTGAGATTCAGAGGTTAGCTCTACAAACTACCAGGTAATTTTTAACTGATTATTTCAGGGTTCCCACTCAATCTGGAAAACAGGGAAAACCTGATAGAATAATAGCTATATACTATATTCACTGCTGTTTCACACGTTATATACGTTCTGTGCACATTTGCAGCAAAATCATCCTGGCATTTATATATCACATGAATAGGAATAATATTATAAGTTTTAATTATTATATTATCAAGGACTCGCCTTGTATCGGCATTCCTGCTTAGTAAGCTTCCTTTTGTATCTTGAAAAATATTTTTATCTAGCGTGTCATTAGCCACGTAGAATCATCGTATTAAAAATAGGCCTAACTGAAATTTGCAACCAGGGTTTAAATTCAAATAAAACACGACTATGGATATCATACAAAGAGAGTGTGAAAGAATTATATACAATGTAATTAAAAAACCTATACCATCAACAGGTATTGTCAATCTTTAAAAGAATGAATGGATAAAATCAATGACATTACAAACAGTCCTCAAATAAAACTCTCGTCCATTATTGAACAATGCCAGGCAATCTCTGTAACACGCACACAACTCCACGTAAACCACCGGACATGTTTCGGCTCGACTGACATTCGGCCATTATCAACGGTATGCATCCTGGATCAATGTTCAAAGTTGTTATATATCTAGGTCACCTCGGCATCACCTCTGCTATAGTTGTTCTACGTCAACGCCTTCTGTCATCGTTACATGTACGTGTATTCACGTGTGAGTCACATCCACGCCATCTATTGGGTTAATTCCGGAATTGCTGTCGCTGTTTTTATTTCGTAAGTACATAGGGAAAAACCTGGAATTCTCAGGGAATTTCAAAAAGGTTAAAAAAAATCAGGAAAAATTACCCCTCTTTTTTTGTAAAAATCAATGGATACTTTATTTTGCCAAAAAAACTTATTTTTTCAAGATTTCAAACTTTTGCTTGCAATTACTGCCTGCCTAGAATTTGGTAGATCTTACTTTCAGTTATATTAAGTATTTCCTTAACTCTCTAAAAAAAGATGCAAAATTAAATTTTTAAAATTGCCAGTTATTAAGCTTTTGTTCAATTTCTGCAGGCAGTTGTTGTAACATGGAACAATTAGGCACAATGGCTCCTGCTTGGAGAAACACTTCACAAGAGAACCAACCAAATGATGGATCAAAGTCCTTTGTTGGTTCTCTTGAAACATGTTTCTTTGAACATAGCCATTCCATCATTAAGCTTAGCTGCATTGTGTTATAGAAAAACTGAAACTATTCAACTGACAGATTTTTTCTTACATATGACCTGTTTCTATGGGAATGTATTTACAAATTCCGTGTGGGTAGTGTTCACAAAAGTTCACGGAACTTTGGTACAGAAAATAATGTGCACAGTTAGTTGTTATTAATGAAAAGCAGGTAATTTTATAAAGACAAATTACTTAAAGAATTTACAAGTGTGTACTTTGGTGAGAAAAGTGAATGGAATTGAATGACATGTAACAATTCTTTGCAACATGCCACTCTGGAAAACTTTAAAAACCACCTGGAAAAGTAAGGGAATTTTTTTTATTACTTTTAAATGGGAACCCTGTATTTACTTACTGTTGCCGTATCAAACTTATGCATTTACACCAATCTTGACACACAACTCAGGCTTCGCTAATATCCATCACACGACCTATACTTCATACTCATAATCTTTTATTCATGCAGACACTCCTGAATCTGATCCTCCCATGACTTCTGTGGTCTTCCTCTTGTCTTACCTTCCTGCCACTTGAGCTAAAAAGATTCTCTTAGTAAGCATCTAATCTCTCATTCTTTCAACATGGCTAAACCACCGAAGCATATTGGTCTCCACCTTGCTAACAACATTTTGCTTCACATTACACAACTGCAACACATCTTCATTCCTCACACGATCGGGACATGTCTTGCCACAAACCTGCCATAAATAACGCATTTCTTCAGTGCGCAAATGACTCGTACGTTTCTTCTGCAGTACCCAAGTTTCACTGCCATACATCAGAGTAGGAACAATTACACTTTCATACACAGCCATTTGGGACTCTCTTTAAAACCCATTGTTCCTGTGAAAACATCCTAAAGCAGCATTGACTTTCTATGAAGAATTCACTCACCTACTAATTTCACCATCTAATTTGTTCTGTCTATCAAACATGCTTCCTAAATACACAAACTCATTCACCTGGTCAATCGCTGTCCCATTTAGACTTATACAGTGTAACTTGGATAATTCAAAGCTGAAGGGTCCACAAAAATAATTTGAATTAGGCAAGTTTGAATATGGACACATTCAAGTACCATAAAAAATAAGATATTTATTCATAACATCCGAAAAAAAGTACAGTTCGGTAAATTTACATATTTAATAAAAAAAATGTGAAATTTTGGCCAGCTTCTTAAAATTTATGTTACTGGTTAGTGTAAATTCCTCAAATGTATTGAGTGAATGAAATAGAGAGTCACTTACATTCTGCTGTCCCTCAATAAACTTCCTTAAGTGTTGGAGGTGAACCAAGGCCTCTACTGAATTTGGAAGGCCCTTTTCAGTTTATCGAGTGAATGAAATAGAGAGTCACTTACATTCTGCTGTCCCTCAACAAACTTCCTTAAGTGTTGGAGGTGAACCAAGGCCTCTACTGAATTTGGAAGGCCCTTTTCAGTTTATCGAGTGAATGAAATAGAGAGTCACTTACATTCTGCTGTCCCTCAACAAACTTCCTTACGTGTTGGAGGTGAACCAAGGCCTCTACTGAATTTGGAAGGCGCTTTTCAGTTTATTGAGTGAATGAAATAGAGAGTCACAGTCTGCTGTCCCTCAACAAACTTCCTTAACTGTTGGAGGTGAACCAAGACCTCTTTATGTTATGGGTAAGTGTAAATTCCTCAAGTTTATCGAGTGAATGAAATAGAGAGTCACTTTCATTCTGCTGTCCCTCAACAAACTTCCTTAAGTGTTGGAGGTGAACGAAGGCCTCTACTGAATTTGGAAGGCGCTTTTCAGTTTATCGAGTGAATGAAATAGAGAGTCACTCACATTCTGCTGTCCCTCAACAAACTTCCTTACGTGTTGGAGGTGAACAAAGGCCTCTACTGAATTTGGAAGGCGCTTTTCATTTTATCGAGTGAATGAAATAGTCACTTACATTCTGTTGTTCCTCAACAAACTTCCTTAAGTGTTGGAGGTGAACAAAGGCGCTTTTCAGTTTATCGAGTGAATGAAATAGAGAGTCACTTACATTCTGCTGTCCCTCAACAAACTTCCTTAAGCGTTGGAGGTGAACCAAGGCCTCTACTGAATTTGGAAGGCGCTTTTCAGTTTATTGAGTGAATGAAATAGAGAGTCACTTACATTCTGCTGTCCCTCAACAAACTTTCTTAAGTGTTGGAGGTGAACCAAGGCCTCTACTGAATTTGGAAGACACTTCTCAGTTTATCGAGTGAATGAAATAGAGAGTCACTTACATTCTGCTGTCCCTCAACGAACTTCCTTAAGTGTTGGAGGTAAACGAAGGCACTTTTCAGTTTATCGAGTGAATGAAATAGAGAGTCACTCACATTCTGCTGTCCCTCAACAAACTTCCTTAAGTGTTGGAGGTGAACCAAGGCCTCTACTGAATTTGGAAGGTGCTTTTCAGTTTATCGAGTGAATGAAATAGAGAGTCACTCACATTCTGTTGTCCCTCAACAAACTTCCTTAAGTGTTGGAGGTGAATGAAGGCCTCTACTGAATTTGGAAGGCGCTTTCCAGTTTATCGAGTGAATGAAATAGAGAGTCACTTACATTCTGCTATCCCTCAATGAATTTCCTTAAGTGTTGGAGGTGAACGAAGGCGCTTTTTAGTTTATCGAGTGAATGAAATAGAGAGTCACTTACATTCTGCTGTCCCTCAACAAACTTCCTTAAGTGTTGGAGGTGAACCAAGGCCTCTACTGAATTTGGAACACGCTTCTCAGTTTATCGAGTGAATGAAATAGAGAGTCACATTCTGCTGTCCCTCAACAAACTTCCTTAAGTGTTGGAGGTGAACGAAAGCCTCTACTGAATTTGGAAGGCGCTTTTCAGTTTATCGAGTGAATGAAATAGAGAGTCACTTACATTCTGTTGTCCCTCAACAAACTTCCTTAAGTGTTGGAGGTGAACGAAGGCCTCTACTGAATTTGGAAGGCGCTTTTTAGTTTATCGAGTGAATGAAATAGAGTGTCACTTACATTCTGCTGTCCCTCAACAAACTTCCTTAAGTGTTGGAGGTGAACCAAGGCCTCTACTGAATTTGGAAGGCGCTCTTCAGGAAATTCTGGCCGTTTCAGTTCTTTATCTGAAGATACACAGCAGATCTTCTTATTCATAATATCAGCCAAGATCTCATCATCTGTGAGCTCACCACAAAGAGCTAAATTGTCATCAACTCTTACAAAAGCTTCATACAGTAAGTACATCATGGCCGACATCTTCCCAGTACTCCACAGTGGGTATGATCTCCTCGCCACCATTACCTTGATTAGTTGTGACTCATCATCGGGGTGCTGGAAGCCTGCTTTTATGAAGCAGTTGGCTATAGTTTTAGGTTTAACTTGTTGCTTCATCCAGAACAGTACCTACCCATTTTAAAAGGTAATTTTTGAGAATACGAAAATAGGGTTTTCTTCGAATTAAACGAAAAAAAGTTCGAATTAAAGGAGTTTTTTTAACATTATTTATATAGGAAATTCAAGGGACCAAACGAAAAATGTGAATTAAAAACATTCGAATTAGACAAGTTACACTGTATTACATTCAGTACTACTGTCAGTTCTTCTCTCAAAAACCACAACTTTGGTTTTTCCTTTATACTGAGTTTGAATTTATATCTGCATCATTATTTTTATAATTTCTATGGAGCCTACATAATTTTTTTTCTGGATTTTTTCATCTAGGAAAATATGCGATTTTCACTTACGTGTCAAATTTTTGAGCAGTAGATATATCTACTTGCCATCAGGAGTCAGAAAGCATTTCCATTCCTATGATAAAATCCAACCTTTTTGATCATTCAGTGACAGGGCTTGAAAAATAGCATGCCCGGGGGCATGCAAATAAAAATTTACAAGGGGCATCCTGAAAGTAATTCCTCCTCCTTAATAACTTTTGAAGTGATTTTAATGAAACCGCACTGACATGTACACTATCTACCAACAAATAATTGGACACCTGTGATAGCAAAGGAAAACAAAGTTTATTCAGCTTCAATAGTTGGTGGAGCCTCCGCGAAGCGATTACAGCTGCGACCCTCCGGGGCATACTCTCAACCAGGCGTTGTACGACGGCTAGCGGTATTTTCTTCCACTCGGCTTGAAGAAGACAGGTCAGTTCCTTCACCGATTTCAGAAGGTGGGGGCACCCCTTAAGTCGACGCTCCAACTCGTCCCAGAGGTGCTCGATAGGGTTGAGGTCCGGGGCCAGTCCATTCGATTAACCCCATTGTCACCATACCAAGCCATGGTGGACCTCGCAACATGACAGGTGGCATTGTCATCCTGAAAGTAACATGGGTCCACCCCGTGAAACTGACACAACGTAGGAAGCGCATGGTCATCCAAAATGGTGCAGTAGGTCTCGGCGTTGAGTCTACCAGGAATTGCGACCAAGGTTCCCGTGCCATACCAGGAGAAACACCCCCAAAGCATAATTCCACCGCCGCCGAACTTCACAGTTGGCACAATACATTCCGACAGGAGGCGTTCTCCAGGCAGACGCCAAACCCAGACCCTGCCATCCGAAGGGTAGAGGGTGAACCTTGATTCGTCGCTCCAGAGAACCGGTTTCCACTGTTCAACGGTCCACTGTCTACGTTCTTTGCACCACGTTAGCCGAGCAGCGCTATTGGACTTGGTGATCAAAGGCTTGTGGGTCCATGATAACCGAGCAGATGGGCTTCCTTACGGATGGTATTCATCGAAAGAACACTCCCGGATGCCTGTTGAAACTCCTCGCGGATGTGGTCCATCGATTTGGTGCGGTTCTTCCGAATTTCTCTGGCCAGCACCCGTCGGTCTCTAACTCCCAGTTTTGTGGGTCTGCCGGGTCGGGGCACATTCCGACAGTCACCTCTCATCTTCCACTTGCCAATCACGTAGGCCACTGTCGATTTTGGGTACTTCAACTCGCTGGATATGTCATCAGCCATTTCTGTGATATCCGGCGATTACACCTTTCTCGAAATCAGAGAGCTCCGAACTGCGTGGCATCTTGCATGCGACTGGTTGCGTTGTTGTTTCCCACACGATATTTAATGGCGGCGGCAGTGACATGTATCAGGACCACAGATATCGTCGATTGCAGGGGTGTCCAATTACTTGTTGGTAGATAGTGTACATATAAAGATTCACATACAATGGGTTTGAAAATTGGGCATAATCCAATTAAGTTGGAACACTTGGCAGCTATGCATAGTACAACACTAGAAAAGTCCTGAGCAACAAAACATCATGTAGGGTCAAAATATGGGAATGAATAAAATTCTGGAATTTTAGGGCATTTTTTGGGCATCTAACAGAATTTTAAAAAATTTCTAGAGCATCCACCAGATTTTTAGGACATTTCTAGGGCATCTGACAGAATTTTAGGACATTTATTGGCATCTAACAGAATTTTAGGACATTTCTAGGACATCTAACAGAAATTTAGGGCATGTAACATAACTTTGGGACATTTCTAGGGCATATGACAGATTTTTGGGGCATTTCTAGCACATCAAACAGAATTTTAGGACATTTCTAGAGCATCCAACAGAATTTTAGGACACTTCTAGGGCATCTGACAAAATTTTAGGACATTTATTGGCATCCAACATAATTTTAGGACATTTCCAGGACATCTAAAAGAAATTTAGAGCACCTAATGCAACTTTAGGATATTTCTAGGGCATACAACAGATTTTTGGGACATTTCTAGCACATCTAACAAAATTTTAGGACATTTCTAGGGCATCTAACATAACTTTAGGACATTTCTAGAGCATCCAACAGAATTTTAAGACACTTCTAGGGCATCTGACAAAATTTTAGGACATTTATTGGCAACCAACATAATTTTAGAACATTTCCAAGACATCTAACAGAAATTTAGAGCACCTAATGCAACTTTAGGATATTTCTAGGGCATACAACAGATTTTTGGGACATTTCTAGCACATTAACAAAATTTTAGGACATTTCTAGGGCATCTAACATAACTTTAGAACATTTCTAGAGCATCCAACATAATTTTAGGACACTTCTAGGGCATCTGACAAAACTTTAGGACATTCATTGGCATCCAACATAATTTTAGGACATTTCTAGGGCATATAACAGCTTTTTAGCACATTTCTAGGACATCAAACAGAATTTTAGGACACTTTTAGGGAATTTGACAAAATTTTAGGACATTTCTTGGCACATCAAACAGAATTTTAGGACATCTAACAGAATTTTAGGACACTTCTACGGAATCTAACAGAACTTCAGGACATTTCCACAATATGTAGCACTTTCAGGACAAATAGAATTCCAGGAATTCTCCTGTATTTCTAGAACAAGTACAATCAATGTTTATTCACATTCAGTATAACAGTATACATATGGTGTAAGAAACAATTTCAAGAAATGTTCTGTTTGTAAAGAAATGCTATGGACATCAAAATGAGACAAAGTTATTTGCAGCTATTTATTATGCATGACAGCAATCATACAAAATTATGATTGCACATATCTTTTTTCACGGGCATTTACACTTACCACCCAAAAGATTTACATCAGAACTGTAATGACACCATTTTATTATTTGGAATTGTTACATTTCCAAACTCTCATTTTCAGTAATTTTAGCTAGCTCCATTCTCCATTCTGTTCCACTACAGTTTAGTGTCCAACTGTAACAAAATGTCATAAATTAGATGGATCACAACATATTGTTGAATATGTTTTGTCGTCATGCAGAAGGAACTTCCGAACAAACAAATACTTGGGCAATATCATCATAATCATAAGTCCGTTTAAGAAACATGTCAGTCAGCCTTATTCCAGAAATTACCTGCAAATAAAAACTAATTTCAGAAACAATTGCACAAATTTTTTTACACAGGCATGAACACAAGCCAGGGGTCAATCCAGGTTTTTAAAGATGTTTTTTTTTTTTTTTGATTGGAGGTTTAACGACCACCGTGAGCAACTCAATGGGCTATAAGCAGTCGCCCGTCCCTAATTTAGGGTCACTGGTTCCAGGGAAGGGAGAGAGCCAGTGCCGTAAGACAAACACAACATCCATGCCTCACCGGAATTTTTTTTGATTGGAGGTTTAACGACCACCGTGAGCAACTCAATGGGCTATAAGCAGTCGCCCGTCCCTAATTTAGGGTCACTGGTTCCAGGGAAGGGAGAGAGCCAGTGCCATAAGACAAACACAACATCCATGCCTGACCGGGATTCGAACCCGGACCCCTTACGGACAAATTATCAGAGGCCAGCGCCTTAGACCACTGCGCCACCGGGGCGGCCGTTTTTAAAGATGACACCCATTTTTGTGAAATTTTGTCTGTTTTTCTGAAATTCTGCCTATTTTTGTGTTGGCAGCAATTTTGTCTAAACATTGATTTCGATTCAATTCCGCCTCTTTTTTTGCAATGTGAATCTGATCCTACCATGACTTAAAAAAAAAGAAAGAAGAGGTGTCTCAATCTCTGTCCCTCAGATTGAGAATATTATAAATGCTTTACCGGATGATGAACGGGATTCTACACGTTATGCTTTGATTAAATCTATTTCAAATTCCACCAATTCCTCAAAGTTTTTCAAGTATGAAAGAGAACAGCTGGTTTCTTTACCTAATAACCCTAATCTTTCTATTGTAGGGGCGGACAAGTCTCAGCAAATTTATTATTTTGGATAAAACAAATTATTCTGCCAAAATGGCTCAGGCTGTTAATCTAATTCCACACCAAATTCTTAAGTCGGACCCTGCTGCAGCTACGGTGGTGGAACTGAGTAAACTCAGAAATCAGGGTTTCCTTCCCGTTTCAATATCCTCTGAAATGAAACCTCCCACTGGACCCAGAGTACCAGAACTTTTTGGTAAGCTAAAATTACATAAACCAGACCATCCCCTAGGATTATTAGCCTCGGGCCGTGCTAGCCCTACAAGGCCTCTTGAGTCTGCGCTGGCTACTTATTTGAGACCCCTCACTTTGAACTCAAATGTATCAATAAAAAGTTCCATACAGGCTTTGGAATGTATTAAAGGCTTTGACCCACCACAAACTGGATTTATTATGGCCTCTCTGGATGTGGTGTCGCTTTTCCCGAATGTACCACTAGACACGGTGCATTCCATCATTGCTGACAGATTGCAAGAAGACTCTATCCCATATTTAGAAGTACATGCTATTATTCTCACAGCTCTGAAATTAGTAGCCAAAAGATCATATTTTAAATATGAGGACATAATCTATCAACAGAGAGAGGGGGCACCCATGGGTTCCCAACTCTCTCCGGTGCTGGCAGAAATACTTTTGCAGTTTCTGGAAGACAAGGTCTTGCGTGATTATCCGTTTCAACCCTCATTAATCCTTAGGTATGTTGACGATATGCTGGTCTTCTGCCCACATTCAATTCACCAACTTGATGATCTCGTTTCTTGCTTATCATCACAGTATCCTACAATAAAATTCACCAAAGAAGTTGAACAAAATGGGAAGTTACCCTTCCTTGATTTCTTGTTATGTAGAAACCTAAATACTCAACAGATCAAACACTCTGTTTATAAGAAACCCACTTTCCCCCCTGCATCATACCGTTCAACTCATCTCACCCCCAGAACATAAATCTGCAGCTTTTCGTTTCTTGATTAGACGTGCTTATACACATTCTACATCAGGCAGAGCAAGACGTCAAGAACTTTCCAGAACCTTGTCTTTGGCCCGCAAACTCGGCTACCCGGAACAATTTTTTCAGAAGTTGTTGAGAAGATCTACTAGACTGAACTTCACCACTTTGTCTAGGGAAACTTCGTACGACTAGATTTATAGGTAAAGTAGATTACCTCCCTCCTATAGTCTCCACACTCAGAAAAATCTGTCGGCGACATGACATCTCTTTTGGATTATGCACCAGAAATATCTTTGATATGGTCAGGAATGACCGGGACAGAACGCCTACCCTCAGGAAACATGGGGTATACTGCATTCCTCTTACCCAAGGAGACCCGAATGTTACTGAGAATTGTTATATAGGTTCTACTCTCAGGTGCTTAAATACCCGCCAGAGAGAACACCAGTACACGCTTCGAGTTGGCACTACTCATACTGCCCTTACGTTAGCTGTCACACAGGGTGTGTTACTCACCAGATACAGGGACGTGTTACTCACCAGATGGGGAAAATGTGAAAATTCTAGAAACAATTCTCAATAAAAGTACTGTTTTCCTTTCTGAAAGCCTGTTTATTCTTGCTTACGGTGACAGATGTTGTAATTTGGACTTGCCCGCATATGTACCGGGACCTTGGCGTAGATTGGTTGCCCCGACAGAGACTTTGTCCGATGGCTAATCTGCACTTCTTGCGCCTAGTGTCATTTGTAATTTCTTATGCTTAGTGTAATATCAGCTGTTAATAACTTGTACGCCTTTTTCTGTTTAAATGTTGGCATCACTAAAATGTTGGTGACGTGGTGTAAGGGGAGGAGGGATTTTTATCTGTATATAATGACTGCCTCTATCGTATCCTTGTGGTGCTTCGAACCCGTAGATGGTGACAACGGGATCCCCGAAAGTGCTAGTCTGTTTTTTAACCTACTTCTAAATTGTAAATTAAGTGATTTTAATTTGCAACTTATGGTATGGTGTTTTATTGCACAGGTAGACAGCTGAATTCTTACATATAAAAAGAGGTGAAATTAAATGCGGTGTGGATCATAGATAGAGTCATCGTTATCAGACCAGGACTTGCAAAATGCAATTCCCAGAAACAAGGGTCATCAAAATCATTGATCCATGGGCATGTAAATAAGAAATTCAGTAGCATCAGAAGTACAAGAGAAGGTTCAAAATGGTGTGGATTCATAGATTGAACCATCAGGACTTGCAAAAATGCAATTACCAGGTGCATTGGTCTGAACATGTAAATAAGACAAACATTGGAATACTCCAGATACGTATTTGCTTACCTATGAGGTCTGCTTCTGGAAACAAATCACATTTCATACACGTTAATTGGTTCCCGTCGATCTCCTTCAGTCCATTGTAGAGAACACAAAAGCACTCAATACATAAGCACACCAAACCAGGTAGAATCGGAAGATATTAAACTTTGGACACAGTTACTATTAGTAGTTCTAATTCCGACTTCTCGTAGAGTTTGCAGAGGCAGAAGGGTTTTTCATCTTGAACTCCTTTTCCAAGAAAAAGCAACACAGGAAATGGACGTGGAGACATCCAAATGGGACGACAAGTGAAATTGATTTTATTATGTGTAACAAAATATTCGTCATAGAAGACTGCAGTGTGCTAAACAAGTTCAACACAGGTAGTGACCATAGATTGGTGAGATGTAAGATGCACCTCAACACTAAACTCGAACGTGGCAAGCTCGTAGGACAAACAAAATGTATTGACATAACCAACCTTAAAAAACACCATAATACCTTCAAGTTGGAACTGAAGAACAGATTCTCTGCTTTAGAAGGCCTAACATCGGAAGAAGTGGATATTTCTGAAGTTAACAGAAAAGTAACCAAAGCTCTTATGGAAACAGCAACAAAATTAGCTGGGTCTAAGAACAAGTTGCATGTGAACAAATTATCAGAAAAAACCAAAATGTTGATGCAAAAAAGAAGAGAGATGAGGACAACTAAAGAAGACGTGACTTCCAAAGTGGAATACATAGAGCTATGCAAGACAGTACGAAAAAGTATCACTGAAGACGTAAGGAAATTCAACTGTGAACTAGTGAGGAAAGCAGTTGAAAACAACCAAAGCCTAAAGATAGCAAAGGGACATCTCAGTAAGGGAAGAAAACAGATTATGGCACTGAGAAAAGAAGATGGTTCTGTAACAAGAAATAGAGGCGAAATTTTGACAAGAGTGAAAGATTTCTACTCCAAATTATACGAAAGGGATGATACATGTACTCCAGACATCATGAAAGGTACCAGAGTTCTTCCAGTCCTCCCAGCAGAAGTTGCACATGCAATCAAGAACATGAAGCGGGGAAAAGCTTCACGAGAAGATGGAATTACTGTAGACATCATACAAGAAGCAAGTGGAGAAATCGAAACAGTACTCGCCCAAATTTTCACTCGATGCCTTAATGAAGGGAAGATTCCTGAGGATTGGAACAACGCTACAATGATCTTGCTACATAAAAAAGGTGACATTGAGGATCTCAGGAACTACAGACCTATCAGCCTCTTATCAGTGGTTTATAAAATCTTCACTAAAGTTCTTTCACACCGCTTGAAGGTGACACTGGACATGGCTCAACCGAGAGAACAAGCTGGATTCAGGAGTGGCTACAGCACAATAGATCATATCCACGTACTGAGAGAACTAATTGAAAGAGCGAGGGAATATGAACTTTCATTGTGCATGGCTTTTATGGATTATGAAAAAGCCTTTGATTCGGTGAAACCATCACCAGTTACAATGGCCCTGAAATCCTGCGGTATTGAAGATGCATACATTAATATTATTAATAGCATCTATGAAAATGCAAGTGCAAAGATTCGGCTGTTTGAAAATACAACACACATAAAAATTGGAAAAGGAGTGAGACAAGGAGACACTGTATCTCTGAAGCTCTTTAATGCCACATTGGAAAATGTCTTTCAATCACTGAACTGGGAAAACAATGGGATAAAGATTAATGGAGATTATCTAACCCACCTTCGTTTTGCTGATGACGTAGTCATTTTTGCAACTACCCCATCAGAGCTGCAGAGTATGATCCAGGAACTTGCTGACAAGAGTAAAGAAGTGGGATTAAAAGTGAACTTTCAGAAGACAAAAGTGATGTTCAATGCTTTTACAAGAAATGAAGATTTATCGATTGATGGAGAAAAGCTGGAGATAACAGACACGTACGTTTATCTTGGACAGCAGATATCAAGTGAGGGTCACATTGATGAAGAAATTAATCGGCGTACAAAACTTGCCTGGAGAGCTTTTGGAAGAAACAGCATAATTTTCAAGAGCAATATGCCATTATGTCTTAAAAAAAGCGTTTGATCAATGCATCCTTCCAGTGCTTACGTATGGTGCAGAGACGTGGACCTTAGCTAAAAGAGACATACAAAGTTTGCAGACAACTCAAAGCAGCATGGAGAGGTGCATGCTTGGTGTAACCAGGAGAGATAAGAAGAGGAACTCGTGGATCCGAAAAATGACAAGACATCACGATCAGAGTTAAATCCCTGAAATGGCAATGGGCTGGACACACTGCCAGAAGGACAGACACAGCCGAAATTTTAGATTGGATTCCAAGGGACAGGAAAAGACCCAGAAGAAGACCACATGGAAGATGGGTGGATGAAATTCGAAAGTATGCGGGAGTGACATGGAGGAGACTGGCGCAAGACAGACCGTTGTGGAGGAAACTTGGGGAGACCTTCGTCCAGCAGTGGATTGATAATGGTTGACAATGATGAAGATGATGACATCTGAAGAATGGCAACAAGGAGTATCAGACTCCATTAGCGCGAAGTTAACCACGAACATCGGTGGAAAAGTCGCCACGCTCCCGAGGATGCCCAGAGGATGGGCGAAAATTTCGAGTATAAAGAACGGTAAAAGTTGGTGTGTTTGAATCCTAAAGCGAAGATCCACAAGGTATACCCAGCGAAAAGTGTGTGAAGTAAAGCTATTTCGTCTCATACAACAGACTTTAGGACAAGGACAGCAACAAAGACAAGAAAACACGCGTGTGAAATATTTCTCATTGCTAGCAAGGAATGCCAAGGTAAGCATTATCCTCTAGAATATTGTACAAGTTATTTTGGACATAGGAACACCAATTAACTATACACGATTAATAATGCTCGAAAATTTTTCGCCCAATGCTTTAGGCATCATCGGGAGCTTGCCGACGTTCCCCGCCGATGTTACCCACCGATGTTCGTGGGTCACCTATCACCACTGGAGTGCATTACTCTGATACTGCCTTTCGTCGGAGACACTGTCAGAGATACGACACTAAAAACCATGCTGGCACTATCTATGCATTCAATCACTAACTAATTGTTAATGATCGCCGATGCGTTCCTTATCTTTGTATTTTCTTTATCCTGAGTTATTACCTCTTTTTTTATGCCGATTTTGCATGTGTTGTTCAGTCTCCTGCCTAATTAAATCTTTCTAGTGATTGGAAAGACTTAATTAGATCCAATCACTGGAAAAATTTAATTAGGCAGGAAACTGAACAACACATGAAAACAAATAAAAGTAACTTGATCACGCTAGTTACGTTACACGAAAAAGAACTTTTACAAGAAATTATTATATTTGCACTTTTAAGGTATTAAACCCCAACAAAGTGCGCATAGTTTACGTGCAATTAATTAATGATATACTATTAAAAAACATCAGCTTAGAAAGAAAAAAAGAACAGAGAGCTGCAATGACAATAGATGGCACCAGAGACACAAAGATTCAGAGATTGCGACTGGAGCCCGTGCCTCGATGGCTCTGCTCGCTTGAGCTGTGGTGGGTGGGTGAGACACACCTGCCTCCTGATGACGACAGTAGTCTGTTGAAAGCACTAGAGGATTGTGTGTGAGGGGCTGAATGAGTGTGACACTTGCATTGGGAGTGGCAGGGGTTTTGAAACAGATTGAGCATTTTGGTACTCACAGTTGACAAAGGCTTAACCACCTAGGAATGTAAGGTTGTGTAAATATGTACATAGTGTTTTAATTGAATTGTATGAATGAGTAGTATGCATGTGTGGTTTTTATGGAATTGACCAGCTTATAGTTACATCTCATATGGCTTAAGAAAAAACAAACAAACGATGTTTCATCCCCGGAAGAAGGAATCGTAAGCAAGATGTCTGTAAACCTTTGAAGGCCAACAACATTACAATAATTGACGTGCTTGAAGTGTGTTGTCGATGGAAATTACCATGATCTTTAGGGTAAGTGATTGGTGCTTTTTAATAGTATTTCATTTTACAAGAAAGTTTGTAAGTTGGGAGCTTTCGACCTTATCTTAGGTCTTCATCAAGCTAATGGAGGACTAAGATTGTCTTACATTCACAGTCTTCATCACGCCAATGGAGGACTAAGATTGTCTTACATCCATAGTCTTCATCACGCCAATGGAGGACTAAGATTGTCTAACATTCACAGTCTTCATCACGCCAATGGAGGACTAAGATTGTCTTACATTCACAGTCTTCATCACACCAATAGAGGACTAAGATTGTCTTGCATCCATAGTCTTCATCACGCCAATGGAGGACTAAGATTGTCTTACATTCACAGTCTTCATCACGCCAATGGAGGACTAAGATTGTCTTACATTCACAGTCTTCATCACACCAATAGAGGACTAAGATTGTCTTACATCCATAGTCTTCATCACGCCAATGGAGGACTAAGATTTTCTTACATTCACAGTCTTCATCACGCCAATGCAGGACTAAGATTGTCTTACATTCACAGTCTTCATCACGCCAATGGAGGACTAAGATTGTCTTACATTCACAGTCTTCATCACGCCAATGGAGGACTAAGATAGTCTTACATTCACAGTCTTCATCACGCCAATGGAGGACTAAGATTGTCTTACATTCACAGTCTTCATCACCCCAATAGAGGACTAAGATTGTCTTACATTCACAGTCTTCATCACACCAATAGAGGACTAAGATTGTCTTACATTCACAGTCTTCATCATGCCAATGGAGGACTAAGATTGTCTTACATTCACAGTCTTCATCATGCCAATAGAGGACTAAGATTGTCTTACATCCAAAGTCTTCATCACGCCAATGGAGGACTAAGATTGTCTTACATTCACAGTCTTCATCACGCCAATGGAGGACTAAGATAGTCTTACATTCACAGTCTTCATCACGCCAATGGAGGACTAAGATTGTCTTACATTCACAGTCTTCATCACGCCAATAGAGGACTAAGATTGTCTTACATCCACAGTCTTCATCACGCCAATGGAGGACTAAGATTGTCTTACATTCACAGTCTTCATCACGCCAATAGAGGACTAAGATTGTCTTACATCCAAAGTCTTCATCACGCCAATGGAGGACTAAGATTGTCTTACATTCACAGTCTTCATCACGCCAATGGAGGACTAAGATAGTCTTACATCCACAGTCTTCATCACGCCAATAGAGGACTAAGATTGTCTTACATCCAGTCTTCATCACGCCAGTGGAGGACTAAGATTGTCTTACATTCACAGTCTTCATCACGCCAATGGAGGACTAAGATAGTCTTACATCCATAGTCTTCATCACGCCAATGGAGGACTAAGATTGTCTTACATTCACAGTCTTCATCACGCCAATGGAGGACTAAGATTGTCTTACATCCAAAGTCTTCATCACGCCAATGGAGGACTAAGATTGTCTTACATTCACAGTCTTCATCACGCCAATAGAGGACTAAGATTGTCTTACATCCAGTCTTCATCACGCCAGTGGAGGACTAAGATTGTCTTACATTCACAGTCTTCATCACACCAATAGAGGACTAAGATTGTCTTGCATCCATAGTCTTCATCACGCCAATGGAGGACTAAGATTGTCTTACATTCACAGTCTTCATCACGCCAATGGAGGACTAAGATTGTCTTACATTCACAGTCTTCATCACACCAATAGAGGACTAAGATTGTCTTACATCCATAGTCTTCATCACGCCAATGGAGGACTAAGATTTTCTTACATTCACAGTCTTCATCACGCCAATGCAGGACTAAGATTGTCTTACATTCACAGTCTTCATCACGCCAATGGAGGACTAAGATTGTCTTACATTCACAGTCTTCATCACGCCAATGGAGGACTAAGATAGTCTTACATTCACAGTCTTCATCACGCCAATGGAGGACTAAGATTGTCTTACATTCACAGTCTTCATCACCCCAATAGAGGACTAAGATTGTCTTACATTCACAGTCTTCATCACACCAATAGAGGACTAAGATTGTCTTACATTCACAGTCTTCATCATGCCAATGGAGGACTAAGATTGTCTTACATTCACAGTCTTCATCATGCCAATAGAGGACTAAGATTGTCTTACATCCAAAGTCTTCATCACGCCAATGGAGGACTAAGATTGTCTTACATTCACAGTCTTCATCACGCCAATGGAGGACTAAGATAGTCTTACATTCACAGTCTTCATCACGCCAATGGAGGACTAAGATTGTCTTACATTCACAGTCTTCATCACGCCAATAGAGGACTAAGATTGTCTTACATCCACAGTCTTCATCACGCCAATGGAGGACTAAGATTGTCTTACATTCACAGTCTTCATCACGCCAATAGAGGACTAAGATTGTCTTACATCCAAAGTCTTCATCACGCCAATGGAGGACTAAGATTGTCTTACATTCACAGTCTTCATCACGCCAATGGAGGACTAAGATAGTCTTACATCCACAGTCTTCATCACGCCAATAGAGGACTAAGATTGTCTTACATCCAGTCTTCATCACGCCAGTGGAGGACTAAGATTGTCTTACATTCACAGTCTTCATCACGCCAATGGAGGACTAAGATAGTTTTACATCCATAGTCTTCATCACGCCAATGGAGGACTAAGATAGTCTTACATTCACAGTCTTCATCACGCCAATGGAGGACTAAGATAGTCTTACATTCACAGTCTTCATCATGGCAATGGAGGACTAAGATAGTCTTACATCCACAGGGCTCATATCATTTACAACAACCAACTTTCACTTCAAGAAGAATTCTCCAAAATTTCTACAATAGCCCTCTCTCATGGTTTCTCTGCTCTTACAGTAAACTCCCTCTTAAAGAAATATGAAAACAATTCGAAAGTCTAATGCCTCCTTCCTCAAAAGAAAGAAAACCTGATATTCTCTGATTCTGTTCCTTACCACCCTTCCTATGCTTATAAGTTACAGATTCTTTCTAGAAGTTTTGGTTACCATCTTGCCATTAAATCCCCCCCCAAACATCTTGAAACTTTTAACTTCTACAAAGAGATAGGGACAAAGCTGAAAATCTGGACTTACATTCCTATCTCTTCTTCAACAGGTGATAACTTATACATTGGAAGCACATACAGGAGCATTAACCACAGAATTTTAGAACATAAAAAAGATGTTTCGAAAGCCAATCCTAATACTGCCTTATCTATTTTGACAATGGAAGACACTTCTGCAGTTCCCCACTGGAACGAAGCAAAACGAATTGCTTCTTTTGACAATCGTTTTTGCCCTCCGTTACCGTGAAAGCCTGGAAATTATTTTCAACTCAATGACTTGCAATTCCGAATCTCCTCTCTACATCCCGAGGATCTGGAGATCAATTTTAAGTTTTGGCAACAAAAATAGAAAAAAATTCAAATGTAGAGTCTGGCAACAATCTTAGTCCTCCATTAGCGTGATGAAGTCCTAAGATAAGGTCGAAAGTTCCCAACTTACGAACTTTCTCGTAAAAGTTCTTTTCATGTAACATAACTAGCGTGATCAAGTTAGCTTTATTTGTTATTATTGTTACATGTTTTGCCCATCATCGTCATAACACATGAAAAATCGGCATAAAAGAAGAGGTAATAACACAGGAAAAGGAAAATATGAAAATAAGGAACGCATCGGCGATCGTTAACAGCTAGTTAATGATTGAACGCACATAGATGGCGCCAGCAGGGTTTTTAGCGTTGTATCTCTGATACTGTCCCTGACGAAAGGCAGTATCGCACTCCAGTGGTGATAGGTGACCCACGAACATCGGTGGGGACATCGACAAGCTCCCGAGGATGCCCAAAGTGTTGGGCGAAACATTTTGAGCATTATTAATGGTGCATCATTAGTTGGTGTTTCTCTGTCCAAAGTTTAAGATCTTCCGATTCTACCTGGTTTGGTGTGCTTTGTATTGAGTGCTTTTGTGTTCTCTACAACGGACTGAAGGACATGTGATCATGTGTAGAGGATTTTAGGAAGGGAGTATCTGACCCCAGGGGTTAAACAACCCTTAGAAATAGGAAGCTAGGAGATTTGGGCTAGAGTGCCCGATAGGAAAGTCACACGGAAGCGAGGTAGAAGACGCCCTTATTTACTACCGGGGATCAGAAGGCTTAACGTGCCCATTCAATGCTCTAGTAGATCAGATCAGATCATATGTAGAGGATTTTAGGAAGGGAGTGTCTGACCCCTAGGTCTTAAACAACCCTTCGAAATAGGAAGCTAGGAGATTTGGGCTAGAGAACCCGATAGGAAAGTGACACGGAAGCGAGGTAGAAGACGCCCTTATTTACTACCGGAGGTCAGAAGGCTTAACGTGCCCATTCAATGCTCTAGTAGATCAGATCAGATCATATGTAGAGGATTTTAGGAAGGGAGTGTCTGACTCCAGGTCTTAAACAACCCTTAGAAATAGGAAGCTAGGAGATTTGGGCTAGAGAACCCGATAGGAAAGTGACACGGAAGCGAGGTAGAAGACGCCCTTATTTACTACCGGAGGTCAGAAGGCTTAACGTGCCCATTCAATGCTCTAGTAGATCAGATCAGATCATATGTAGAGGATTTTAGGAAGGGAGTGTCTGACTCCAGGTCTTAAACAACCCTTAGAAATAGGAAGCTAGGAGATTTGGGCTAGAGTGCCCGATAGGAAAGTGACACGGAAGCGAGGTAGAAGACGCCCTTATTTACTACCGGGGGTCAGAAGGCTTAACGTGCCCATTCAATGCTCTAGTAGATCAGATCAGATCATATGTAGAGGATTTTCGGAAGGGAGTGTCTGACTCCAGGTCTTAAACAACCCTTAGAAATAGGAAGCTAGGAGATTTGGGCTAGAGTGCCCGATAGGAAAGTGACACGGAAGCGAGGTAGAAGACGCCCTTATTTACTACCGGGGGTCAGAAGGCTTAACGTGCCCATTCAATGCTCTAGTAGATCAGATCAGATCATATGTAGAGGATTTTCGGAAGGGAGTGTCTGACTCCAGGTCTTAAACAACCCTTAGAAATAGGAAGCTAGGAGATTTGGGCTAGAGTGCCCGATAGGAAAGTGACACGGAAGCGAGGTAGAAGACGCCCTTATTTACTACCGGGGTCAGAAGGCTTAACGTGCCCATTCAATGCTCTAGTAGATCAGATCAGATCATATGTAGAGGATTTTCGGAAGGGAGTGTCTGACTCCAGGTCTTAAACAACCCTTAGAAATAGGAAGCTAGGAGATTTGGGCTAGAGTGCCCGATAGGAAAGTGACACCGAAGCGAGGTAGAAGACGCCCTTATTTACTACCGGGGGTCAGAAGGCTTAACGTGCCCATTCAATGCTCTAGTAGATCAGATCAGATCATATGTAGAGGATTTTAGGAAGGGAGTGTCTGACTCCAGGTCTTAAACAACCCTTAGAAATAGGAAGCTAGGAGATTTGGGCTAGAGTGCCCGATAGGAAAGTGACACGGAAGCGAGGTAGAAGACGCCCTTATTTACTACCGGGGGTCAGAAGGCTTAACGTGCCCATTCAATGCTCTAGTAGATCAGATCTGATCATATGTAGAGGATTTTAGGAAGGGAGTGTCTGACTCCAGGTCTTAAACAACCCTTAGAAATAGGAAGCTAGGAGATTTGGGCTAGAGTGCCCGATAGGAAAGTGACACGGAAGCGAGGTAGAAGACGCCCTTATTTGCTACCGGAGGTCAGAAGGCTTAACGTGCCCATTCAATGCTCTAGTAGATCAGATCTGATCATATGTAGAGGATTTTAGGAAGGGAGTGTCTGACTCCAGGTCTTAAACAACCCTTAGAAATAGGAAGCTAGGAGATTTGGGCTAGAGTGCCCGATAGGAAAGTGACACGGAAGCGAGGTAGAAGACGCCCTTATTTACTACCGGGGGTCAGAAGGCTTAACGTGCCCATTCAATGCTCTAGTAGATCAGATCTGATCATATGTAGAGGATTTTAGGAAGGGAGTGTCTGACTCCAGGTCTTAAACAACCCTTAGAAATAGGAAGCTAGGAGATTTGGGCTAGAGTGCCCGATAGGAAAGTGACACGGAAGCGAGGTAGAAGACGCCCTTATTTACTACCGGGGGTCAGAAGGCTTAACGTGCCCATTCAATGCTCTAGTAGATCAGATCTGATCATATGTAGAGGATTTTAGGAAGGGAGTGTCTGACCCCAGGTCTTAAACAACCCTTAGAAATAGGAAGCTAGGAGATTTGGGCTAGAGTGCCCGATAGGAAAGTGACACGGAAGCGAGGTAGAAGACGCCCTTATTTACTACCGGGGGTCAGAAGGCTTAACGTGCCCATTCAATGCTCTAGTAGATCAGATCAGATCATATGTAGAGGATTTTAGGAAGGGAGTGTCTGACTCCAGGTCTTAAACAACCCTTAGAAATAGGAAGCTAGGAGATTTGGGCTAGAGTGCCCGATAGGAAAGTGACACGGAAGCGAGGTAGAAGACGCCCTTATTTACTACCGGGGGTCAGAAGGCTTAACGTGCCCATTCAATGCTCTAGTAGATCAGATCAGATCATATGTAGAGGATTTTAGGAAGGGAGTGTCTGACCCCAGGTCTTAAACAACCCTTAGAAATAGGAAGCTAGGAGATTTGGGCTAGAGTGCCCGATAGGAAAGTCACACGGAAGCGAGGTAGAAGACGCCCTTATTTACTACCGGGGGTCAGAAGGCTTAACGTGCCCATTCAATGCTCTAGTAGATCAGATCAGATCATATGTAGAGGATTTTAGGAAGGGAGTGTCTGACCCCAGGTCTTAAACAACCCTTAGAAATAGGAAGCTAGGAGATTTGGGCTAGAGTGCCCGATAGGAAAGTGACACGGAAGCGAGGTAGAAGACGCCCTTATTTACTACCGGGGGTCAGAAGGCTTAACGTGCCCATTCAATGCTCTAGTAGATCAGATCAGATCAGATCATATGTAGAGGATTTTAGGAAGGGAGTGTCTGACCCCAGGTCTTAAACAACCCTTAGAAATAGGAAGCTAGGAGATTTGGGCTAGAGTGCCCGATAGGAAAGTGACACGGAAGCGAGGTAGAAGACGCCCTTATTTACTACCGGGGGTCAGAAGGCTTAACGTGCCCATTCAATGCTCTAGTAGATCAGATCAGATCATATGTAGAGGATTTTAGGAAGGGAGTGTCTGACCCCAGGTCTTAAACAACCCTTAGAAATAGGAAGCTAGGAGATTTGGGCTAGAGTGCCCGATAGGAAAGTGACACGGAAGCGAGGTAGAAGACGCCCTTATTTACTACCGGGGGTCAGAAGGCTTAACGTGCCCATTCAATGCTCTAGTAGATCAGATCAGATCATATGTAGAGGATTTTAGGAAGGGAGTGTCTGACTCCAGGTCTTAAACAACCCTTAGAAATAGGAAGCTAGGAGATTTGGGCTAGAGTGCCCGATAGGAAAGTGACACGGAAGCGAGGTAGAAGACGCCCTTATTTACTACCGGGGGTCAGAAGGCTTAACGTGCCCATTCAATGCTCTAGTAGATCAGATCAGATCATATGTAGAGGATTTTAGGAAGGGAGTGTCTGACCCCAGGTCTTAAACAACCCTTAGAAATAGGAAGCTAGGAGATTTGGGCTAGAGTGCCCGATAGGAAAGTGACACGGAAGCGAGGTAGAAGACGCCCTTATTTACTACCGGGGGTCAGAAGGCTTAACGTGCCCATTCAATGCTCTAGTAGATCAGATCAGATCATATGTAGAGGATTTTAGGAAGGGAGTGTCTGACTCCAGGTCTTAAACAACCCTTAGAAATAGGAAGCTAGGAGATTTGGGCTAGAGTGCCCGATAGGAAAGTGACACGGAAGCGAGGTAGAAGACGCCCTTATTTACTACCGGGGGTCAGAAGGCTTAACGTGCCCATTCAATGCTCTAGTAGATCAGATCAGATCATATGTAGAGGATTTTAGGAAGGGAGTGTCTGACTCCAGGTCTTAAACAACCCTTAGAAATAGGAAGCTAGGAGATTTGGGCTAGAGTGCCCGATAGGAAAGTGACACGGAAGCGAGGTAGAAGACGCCCTTATTTACTACCGGGGGTCAGAAGGCTTAACGTGTCCATTCAATGCTCTAGTAGATCAGATCAGATCATATGTAGAGGATTTTAGGAAGGGAGTGTCTGACCCCAGGTCTTAAACAACCCTTAGAAATAGGAAGCTAGGAGATTTGGGCTAGAGTGCCCGATAGGAAAGTGACACGGAAGCGAGGTAGAAGACGCCCTTATTTACTACCGGGGGTCAGAAGGCTTAACGTGCCCATTCAATGCTCTAGTAGATCAGATCAGATCATATGTAGAGGATTTTAGGAAGGGAGTGTCTGACTCCAGGTCTTAAACAACCCTTAGAAATAGGAAGCTAGGAGATTTGGGCTAGAGTGCCCGATAGGAAAGTGACACGGAAGCGAGGTAGAAGACGCCCTTATTTACTACCGGGGGTCAGAAGGCTTAACGTGCCCATTCAATGCTCTAGTAGATCAGATCAGATCATATGTAGAGGATTTTAGGAAGGGAGTGTCTGACCCCAGGTCTTAAACAACCCTTAGAAATAGGAAGCTAGGAGATTTGGGCTAGAGTGCCCGATAGGAAAGTGACACGGAAGCGAGGTAGAAGACGCCCTTATTTACTACCGGGGGTCAGAAGGCTTAACGTGCCCATTCAATGCTCTAGTAGATCAGATCAGATCATATGTAGAGGATTTTAGGAAGGGAGTGTCTGACTCCAGGTCTTAAACAACCCTTAGAAATAGGAAGCTAGGAGATTTGGGCTAGAGTGCCCGATAGGAAAGTGACACGGAAGCGAGGTAGAAGACGCCCTTATTTACTACCGGGGGTCAGAAGGCTTAACGTGTCCATTCAATGCTCTAGTAGATCAGATCAGATCATATGTAGAGGATTTTAGGAAGGGAGTGTCTGACCCCAGGTCTTAAACAACCCTTAGAAATAGGAAGCTAGGAGATTTGGGCTAGAGTGCCCGATAGGAAAGTGACACGGAAGCGAGGTAGAAGACGCCCTTATTTACTACCGGGGGTCAGAAGGCTTAACGTGTCCATTCAATGCTCTAGTAGATCAGATCAGATCATATGTAGAGGATTTTAGGAAGGGAGTGTCTGACTCCAGGTCTTAAACAACCCTTAGAAATAGGAAGCTAGGAGATTTGGGCTAGAGTGCCCGATAGGAAAGTGACACGGAAGCGAGGTAGAAGACGCCCTTATTTACTACCGGGGGTCAGAAGGCTTAACGTGCCCATTCAATGCTCTAGTAGATCAGATCAGATCATATGTAGAGGATTTTAGGAAGGGAGTGTCTGACCCCAGGTCTTAAACAACCCTTAGAAATAGGAAGCTAGGAGATTTGGGCTAGAGTGCCCGATAGGAAAGTGACACGGAAGCGAGGTAGAAGACACCCTTATTTACTACCGGGGGTCAGAAGGCTTAACGTGTCCATTCAATGCTCTAGTAGATCAGATCAGATCATATGTAGAGGATTTTAGGAAGGGAGTGTCTGACTCCAGGTCTTAAACAACCCTTAGAAATAGGAAGCTAGGAGATTTGGGCTAGAGTGCCCGATAGGAAAGTGACACGGAAGCGAGGTAGAAGACGCCCTTATTTACTACCGGGGGTCAGAAGGCTTAACGTGTCCATTCAATGCTCTAGTAGATCAGATCAGATCATATGTAGAGGATTTTAGGAAGGGAGTGTCTGACTCCAGGTCTTAAACAACCCTTAGAAATAGGAAGCTAGGAGATTTGGGCTAGAGTGCCCGATAGGAAAGTGACACGGAAGCGAGGTAGAAGACGCCCTTATTTACTACCGGGGTCAGAAGGCTTAACGTGTCCATTCAATGCTCTAGTAGATCAGATCAGATCATATGTAGAGGATTTTAGGAAGGGAGTGTCTGACTCCAGGTCTTAAACAACCCTTAGAAATAGGAAGCTAGGAGATTTGGGCTAGAGTGCCCGATAGGAAAGTGACACGGAAGCGAGGTAGAAGACGCCCTTATTTACTACCGGGGGTCAGAAGGCTTAACGTGTCCATTCAATGCTCTAGTAGATCAGATCTGATCATATGTAGAGGATTTTAGGAAGGGAGTGTCTGACTCCAGGTCTTAAACAACCCTTAGAAATAGGAAGCTAGGAGATTTGGGCTAGAGTGCCCGATAGGAAAGTCACACGGAAGCGAGGTAGAAGACGCCCTTATTTACTACCGGGGGTCAGAAGGCTTAACGTGTCCATTCAATGCTCTAGTAGATCAGATCTGATCATATGTAGAGGATTTTAGGAAGGGAGTGTCTGACTCCAGGTCTTAAACAACCCTTAGAAATAGGAAGCTAGGAGATTTGGGCTAGAGTGCCCGATAGGAAAGTCACACGGAAGCGAGGTAGAAGACGCCCTTATTTACTACCGGGGGTCAGAAGGCTTAACGTGTCCATTCAATGCTCTAGTAGATCAGATCTGATCATATGTAGAGGATTTTAGGAAGGGAGTGTCTGACCCCAGGTCTTAAACAACCCTTAGAAATAGGAAGCTAGGAGATTTGGGCTAGAGTGCCCGATAGGAAAGTCACACGGAAGCGAGGTAGAAGACGCCCTTATTTACTACCGGGGGTCAGAAGGCTTAACGTGTCCATTCAATGCTCTAGTAGATCAGATCTGATCATATGTAGAGGATTTTAGGAAGGGAGTGTCTGACCCCAGGTCTTAAACAACCCTTAGAAATAGGAAGCTAGGAGATTTGGGCTAGAGTGCCCGATAGGAAAGTCACACGGAAGCGAGGTAGAAGACGCCCTTATTTACTACCGGGGGTCAGAAGGCTTAACGTGTCCATTCAATGCTCTAGTAGATCAGATCTGATCATATGTAGAGGATTTTAGGAAGGGAGTGTCTGACCCCAGGTCTTAAACAACCCTTAGAAATAGGAAGCTAGGAGATTTGGGCTAGAGTGCCCGATAGGAAAGTGACACGGAAGCGAGGTAGAAGACGCCCTTATTTACTACCGGGGGTCAGAAGGCTTAACGTGCCCATTCAATGCTCTAGTAGATCAGATCTGATCATATGTAGAGGATTTTAGGAAGGGAGTGTCTGACTCCAGGTCTTAAACAACCCTTAGAAATAGGAAGCTAGGAGATTTGGGCTAGAGTGCCCGATAGGAAAGTGACACGGAAGCGAGGTAGAAGACGCCCTTATTTACTACCGGAGGTCAGAAGGCTTAACGTGCCCATTCAATGCTCTAGTAGATCAGATCTGATCATATGTAGAGGATTTTAGGAAGGGAGTGTCTGACCCCAGGTCTTAAACAACCCTTAGAAATAGGAAGCTAGGAGATTTGGGCTAGAGTGCCCGATAGGAAAGTGACACGGAAGCGAGGTAGAAGACGCCCTTATTTACTACCGGGGGTCAGAAGGCTTAACGTGCCCATTCAATGCTCTAGTAGATCAGATCAGATCATATGTAGAGGATTTTAGGAAGGGAGTGTCTGACCCCAGGTCTTAAACAACCCTTAGAAATAGGAAGCTAGGAGATTTGGGCTAGAGTGCCCGATAGGAAAGTGACACGGAAGCGAGGTAGAAGACGCCCTTATTTACTACCGGAGGTCAGAAGGCTTAACGTGCCCATTCAATGCTCTAGTAGATCAGATCTGATCATATGTAGAGGATTTTAGGAAGGGAGTGTCTGACTCCAGGTCTTAAACAACCCTTAGAAATAGGAAGCTAGGAGATTTGGGCTAGAGTGCCCGATAGGAAAGTGACACGGAAGCGAGGTAGAAGACGCCCTTATTTACTACCGGGGGTCAGAAGGCTTAACGTGCCCATTCAATGCTCTAGTAGATCAGATCAGATCATATGTAGAGGATTTTAGGAAGGGAGTGTCTGACTCCAGGTCTTAAACAACCCTTAGAAATAGGAAGCTAGGAGATTTGGGCTAGAGTGCCCGATAGGAAAGTGACACGGAAGCGAGGTAGAAGACGCCCTTATTTACTACCGGGGGTCAGAAGGCTTAACGTGCCCATTCAATGCTCTAGTAGATCAGATCTGATCATATGTAGAGGATTTTAGGAAGGGAGTGTCTGACTCCAGGTCTTAAACAACCCTTAGAAATAGGAAGCTAGGAGATTTGGGCTAGAGTGCCCGATAGGAAAGTGACACGGAAGCGAGGTAGAAGACGCCCTTATTTACTACCGGGGGTCAGAAGGCTTAACGTGCCCTATTCAATGCTCTAGTAGATCAGATCAGATCATATGTAGAGGATTTTAGGAAGGGAGTGTCTGACCCCAGGTCTTAAACAACCCTTAGAAATAGGAAGCTAGGAGATTTGGGCTAGAGTGCCCGATAGGAAAGTGACACGGAAGCGAGGTAGAAGACGCCCTTATTTACTACCGGGGGTCAGAAGGCTTAACGTGCCCATTCAATGCTCTAGTAGATCAGATCAGATCATATGTAGAGGATTTTAGGAAGGGAGTGTCTGACCCCAGGTCTTAAACAACCCTTAGAAATAGGAAGCTAGGAGATTTGGGCTAGAGTGCATGATAGGAAAGTGACACGGAAGCGAGGTAGAAGACGCCCTTATTTACTACCGGGGGTCAGAAGGCTTAACGTGCCCATTCAATGCTCTAGTAGATCAGATCAGATCATATGTAGAGGATTTTAGGAAGGGAGTGTCTGACCCCAGGTCTTAAACAACCCTTAGAAATAGGAAGCTAGGAGATTTGGGCTAGAGTGCCCGATAGGAAAGTCACACAGAAGCGAGGTAGAAGACGCCCTTATTTACTACCGGGGGTCAGAAGGCTTAACGTGCCCATTCAATGCTCTAGTAGATCAGATCAGATCATATGTAGAGGATTTTAGGAAGGGAGTGTCTGACCCCAGGTCTTAAACAACCCTTAGAAATAGGAAGCTAGGAGATTTGGGCTAGAGTGCCCGATAGGAAAGTGACACGGAAGCGAGGTAGAAGACGCCCTTATTTACTACCGGGGGTCAGAAGGCTTAACGTGTCCATTCAATGCTCTAGTAGATCAGATCAGATCATATGTAGAGGATTTTAGGAAGGGAGTGTCTGACCCCAGGTCTTAAACAACCCTTAGAAATAGGAAGCTAGGAGATTTGGGCTAGAGTGCCCGATAGGAAAGTGACACAGAAGCGAGGTAGAAGACGCCCTTATTTACTACCGGGGGTCAGAAGGCTTAACGTGTCCATTCAATGCTCTAGTAGATCAGATCAGATCATATGTAGAGGATTTTAGGAAGGGAGTGTCTGACCCCAGGTCTTAAACAACCCTTAGAAATAGGAAGCTAGGAGATTTGGGCTAGAGTGCCCGATAGGAAAGTGACACGGAAGCGAGGTAGAAGACGCCCTTATTTACTACCGGGGTCAGAAGGCTTAACGTGCCCATTCAATGCTCTAGTAGATCAGATCTGATCATATGTAGAGGATTTTAGGAAGGGAGTGTCTGACCCCAGGTCTTAAACAACCCTTAGAAATAGGAAGCTAGGAGATTTGGGCTAGAGTGCCCGATAGGAAAGTGACACGGAAGCGAGGTAGAAGACGCCCTTATTTACTACCGGAGGTCAGAAGGCTTAACGTGCCCATTCAATGCTCTAGTAGATCAGATCTGATCATATGTAGAGGATTTTAGGAAGGGAGTGTCTGACCCCAGGTCTTAAACAACCCTTAGAAATAGGAAGCTAGGAGATTTGGGCTAGAGTGCCCGATAGGAAAGTGACACGGAAGCGAGGTAGAAGACGCCCTTATTTACTACCGGAGGTCAGAAGGCTTAACGTGCCCATTCAATGCTCTAGTAGATCAGATCTGATCATATGTAGAGGATTTTAGGAAGGGAGTGTCTGACTCCAGGTCTTAAACAACCCTTAGAAATAGGAAGCTAGGAGATTTGGGCTAGAGTGCCCGATAGGAAAGTGACACGGAAGCGAGGTAGAAGACGCCCTTATTTACTACCGGGGGTCAGAAGGCTTAACGTGCCCATTCAATGCTCTAGTAGATCAGATCTGATCATATGTAGAGGATTTTAGGAAGGGAGTGTCTGACCCCAGGTCTTAAACAACCCTTAGAAATAGGAAGCTAGGAGATTTGGGCTAGAGTGCCCGATAGGAAAGTGACACGGAAGCGAGGTAGAAGACGCCCTTATTTACTACCGGGGGTCAGAAGGCTTAACGTGCCCATTCAATGCTCTAGTAGATCAGATCAGATCATATGTAGAGGATTTTAGGAAGGGAGTGTCTGACCCCAGGTCTTAAACAACCCTTAGAAATAGGAAGCTAGGAGATTTGGGCTAGAGTGCCCGATAGGAAAGTGACACGGAAGCGAGGTAGAAGACGCCCTTATTTACTACCGGGGGTCAGAAGGCTTAACGTGCCCATTCAATGCTCCTAGTAGATCAGATCAGATCATATGTAGAGGATTTTAGGAAGGGAGTGTCTGACTCCAGGTCTTAAACAACCCTTAGAAATAGGAAGCTAGGAGATTTGGGCTAGAGTGCCCGATAGGAAAGTGACACGGAAGCGAGGTAGAAGACGCCCTTATTTACTACCGGGGTCAGAAGGCTTAACGTGTCCATTCAATGCTCTAGTAGATCAGATCAGATCATATGTAGAGGATTTTAGGAAGGGAGTGTCTGACTCCAGGTCTTAAACAACCCTTAGAAATAGGAAGCTAGGAGATTTGGGCTAGAGTGCCCGATAGGAAAGTGACACGGAAGCGAGGTAGAAGACGCCCTTATTTACTACCGGGGGTCAGAAGGCTTAACGTGTCCATTCAATGCTCTAGTAGATCAGATCAGATCATATGTAGAGGATTTTAGGAAGGGAGTGTCTGACTCCAGGTCTTAAACAACCCTTAGAAATAGGAAGCTAGGAGATTTGGGCTAGAGTGCCCGATAGGAAAGTGACACGGAAGCGAGGTAGAAGACGCCCTTATTTACTACCGGGGGTCAGAAGGCTTAACGTGTCCATTCAATGCTCTAGTAGATCAGATCAGATCATATGTAGAGGATTTTAGGAAGGGAGTGTCTGACCCCAGGTCTTAAACAACCCTTAGAAATAGGAAGCTAGGAGATTTGGGCTAGAGTGCCCGATAGGAAAGTGACACGGAAGCGAGGTAGAAGACGCCCTTATTTACTACCGGGGGTCAGAAGGCTTAACGTGCCCATTCAATGCTCTAGTAGATCAGATCAGATCATATGTAGAGGATTTTAGGAAGGGAGTGTCTGACCCCAGGTCTTAAACAACCCTTAGAAATAGGAAGCTAGGAGATTTGGGCTAGAGTGCCCGATAGGAAAGTGACACGGAAGCGAGGTAGAAGACGCCCTTATTTACTACCGGGGGTCAGAAGGCTTAACGTGCCCATTCAATGCTCTAGTAGATCAGATCAGATCATATGTAGAGGATTTTAGGAAGGGAGTGTCTGACTCCAGGTCTTAAACAACCCTTAGAAATAGGAAGCTAGGAGATTTGGGCTAGAGTGCCCGATAGGAAAGTGACACGGAAGCGAGGTAGAAGACGCCCTTATTTACTACCGGGGGTCAGAAGGCTTAACGTGCCCATTCAATGCTCTAGTAGATCAGATCAGATCATATGTAGAGGATTTTAGGAAGGGAGTGTCTGACCCCAGGTCTTAAACAACCCTTAGAAATAGGAAGCTAGGAGATTTGGGCTAGAGTGCCCGATAGGAAAGTCACACGGAAGCGAGGTAGAAGACGCCCTTATTTACTACCGGGGGTCAGAAGGCTTAACGTGCCCATTCAATGCTCTAGTAGATCAGATCAGATCATATGTAGAGGATTTTAGGAAGGGAGTGTCTGACCCCAGGTCTTAAACAACCCTTAGAAATAGGAAGCTAGGAGATTTGGGCTAGAGTGCCCGATAGGAAAGTGACACGGAAGCGAGGTAGAAGACGCCCTTATTTACTACCGGGGGTCAGAAGGCTTAACGTGTCCATTCAATGCTCTAGTAGATCAGATCAGATCATATGTAGAGGATTTTAGGAAGGGAGTGTCTGACCCCAGGTCTTAAACAACCCTTAGAAATAGGAAGCTAGGAGATTTGGGCTAGAGTGCCCGATAGGAAAGTGACACGGAAGCGAGGTAGAAGACGCCCTTATTTACTACCGGGGGTCAGAAGGCTTAACGTGCCCATTCAATGCTCTAGTAGATCAGATCTGATCATATGTAGAGGATTTTAGGAAGGGAGTGTCTGACCCCAGGTCTTAAACAACCCTTAGAAATAGGAAGCTAGGAGATTTGGGCTAGAGTGCCCGATAGGAAAGTGACACGGAAGCGAGGTAGAAGACGCCCTTATTTACTACCGGGGTCAGAAGGCTTAACGTGCCCATTCAATGCTCTAGTAGATCAGATCAGATCATATGTAGAGGATTTTAGGAAGGGAGTGTCTGACTCCAGGTCTTAAACAACCCTTAGAAATAGGAAGCTAGGAGATTTGGGCTAGAGTGCCCGATAGGAAAGTGACACGGAAGCGAGGTAGAAGACGCCCTTATTTACTACCGGGGGTCAGAAGGCTTAACGTGCCCATTCAATGCTCTAGTAGATCAGATCAGATCATATGTAGAGGATTTTAGGAAGGGAGTGTCTGACTCCAGGTCTTAAACAACCCTTAGAAATAGGAAGCTAGGAGATTTGGGCTAGAGTGCCCGATAGGAAAGTGACACGGAAGCGAGGTAGAAGACGCCCTTATTTACTACCGGGGGTCAGAAGGCTTAACGTGCCCATTCAATGCTCTAGTAGATCAGATCTGATCATATGTAGAGGATTTTAGGAAGGGAGTGTCTGACTCCAGGTCTTAAACAACCCTTAGAAATAGGAAGCTAGGAGATTTGGGCTAGAGTGCCCGATAGGAAAGTGACACGGAAGCGAGGTAGAAGACGCCCTTATTTACTACCGGGGGTCAGAAGGCTTAACGTGCCCATTCAATGCTCTAGTAGATCAGATCAGATCATATGTAGAGGATTTTAGGAAGGGAGTGTCTGACTCCAGGTCTTAAACAACCCTTAGAAATAGGAAGCTAGGAGATTTGGGCTAGAGTGCCCGATAGGAAAGTGACACGGAAGCGAGGTAGAAGACGCCCTTATTTACTACCGGGGGTCAGAAGGCTTAACGTGTCCATTCAATGCTCTAGTAGATCAGATCAGATCATATGTAGAGGATTTTAGGAAGGGAGTGTCTGACTCCAGGTCTTAAACAACCCTTAGAAATAGGAAGCTAGGAGATTTGGGCTAGAGTGCCCGATAGGAAAGTGACACGGAAGCGAGGTAGAAGACGCCCTTATTTACTACCGGGGGTCAGAAGGCTTAACGTGCCCATTCAATGCTCTAGTAGATCAGATCAGATCATATGTAGAGGATTTTAGGAAGGGAGTGTCTGACTCCAGGTCTTAAACAACCCTTAGAAATAGGAAGCTAGGAGATTTGGGCTAGAGTGCCCGATAGGAAAGTGACACGGAAGCGAGGTAGAAGACGCCCTTATTTACTACCGGGGGTCAGAAGGCTTAACGTGCCCATTCAATGCTCTAGTAGATCAGATCAGATCATATGTAGAGGATTTTAGGAAGGAGTGTCTGACTCCAGGTCTTAAACAACCCTTAGAAATAGGAAGCTAGGAGATTTGGGCTAGAGTGCCCGATAGGAAAGTGACACGGAAGCGAGGTAGAAGACGCCCTTATTTACTACCGGGGGTCAGAAGGCTTAACGTGTCCATTCAATGCTCTAGTAGATCAGATCAGATCATATGTAGAGGATTTTAGGAAGGGAGTGTCTGACTCCAGGTCTTAAACAACCCTTAGAAATAGGAAGCTAGGAGATTTGGGCTAGAGTGCCCGATAGGAAAGTGACACGGAAGCGAGGTAGAAGACGCCCTTATTTACTACCGGGGGTCAGAAGGCTTAACGTGCCCATTCAATGCTCTAGTAGATCAGATCAGATCATATGTAGAGGATTTTAGGAAGGGAGTGTCTGACTCCAGGTCTTAAACAACCCTTAGAAATAGGAAGCTAGGAGATTTGGGCTAGAGTGCCCGATAGGAAAGTGACACGGAAGCGAGGTAGAAGACGCCCTTATTTACTACCGGGGGTCAGAAGGCTTAACGTGCCCATTCAATGCTCTAGTAGATCAGATCAGATCATATGTAGAGGATTTTAGGAAGGGAGTGTCTGACTCCAGGTCTTAAACAACCCTTAGAAATAGGAAGCTAGGAGATTTGGGCTAGAGTGCCCGATAGGAAAGTGACACGGAAGCGAGGTAGAAGACGCCCTTATTTACTACCGGGGGTCAGAAGGCTTAACGTGCCCATTCAATGCTCTAGTAGATCAGATCAGATCATATGTAGAGGATTTTAGGAAGGGAGTGTCTGACCCCAGGTCTTAAACAACCCTTAGAAATAGGAAGCTAGGAGATTTGGGCTAGAGTGCCCGATAGGAAAGTGACACGGAAGCGAGGTAGAAGACGCCCTTATTTACTACCGGGGGTCAGAAGGCTTAACGTGCCCATTCAATGCTCTAGTAGATCAGATCAGATCATATGTAGAGGATTTTAGGAAGGGAGTGTCTGACTCCAGGTCTTAAACAACCCTTAGAAATAGGAAGCTAGGAGATTTGGGCTAGAGTGCCCGATAGGAAAGTCACACGGAAGCGAGGTAGAAGACGCCCTTATTTACTACCGGGGGTCAGAAGGCTTAACGTGCCCATTCAATGCTCTAGTAGATCAGATCTGATCATATGTAGAGGATTTTAGGAAGGGAGTGTCTGACTCCAGGTCTTAAACAACCCTTAGAAATAGGAAGCTAGGAGATTTGGGCTAGAGTGCCCGATAGGAAAGTGACACGGAAGCGAGGTAGAAGACGCCCTTATTTACTACCGGGGGTCAGAAGGCTTAACGTGCCCATTCAATGCTCTAGTAGATCAGATCTGATCATATGTAGAGGATTTTAGGAAGGGAGTGTCTGACTCCAGGTCTTAAACAACCCTTAGAAATAGGAAGCTAGGAGATTTGGGCTAGAGTGCCCGATAGGAAAGTGACACGGAAGCGAGGTAGAAGACGCCCTTATTTACTACCGGGGGTCAGAAGGCTTAACGTGTCCATTCAATGCTCTAGTAGATCAGATCAGATCATATGTAGAGGATTTTAGGAAGGGAGTGTCTGACTCCAGGTCTTAAACAACCCTTAGAAATAGGAAGCTAGGAGATTTGGGCTAGAGTGCCCGATAGGAAAGTGACACGGAAGCGAGGTAGAAGACGCCCTTATTTACTACCGGAGGTCAGAAGGCTTAACGTGCCCATTCAATGCTCTAGTAGATCAGATCTGATCATATGTAGAGGATTTTAGGAAGGGAGTGTCTGACTCCAGGTCTTAAACAACCCTTAGAAATAGGAAGCTAGGAGATTTGGGCTAGAGTGCCCGATAGGAAAGTGACACGGAAGCGAGGTAGAAGACGCCCTTATTTACTACCGGGGTCAGAAGGCTTAACGTGCCCATTCAATGCTCTAGTAGATCAGATCTGATCATATGTAGAGGATTTTAGGAAGGGAGTGTCTGACCCCAGGTCTTAAACAACCCTTAGAAATAGGAAGCTAGGAGATTTGGGCTAGAGTGCCCGATAGGAAAGTGACACGGAAGCGAGGTAGAAGACGCCCTTATTTACTACCGGGGGTCAGAAGGCTTAACGTGCCCATTCAATGCTCTAGTAGATCAGATCTGATCATATGTAGAGGATTTTAGGAAGGGAGTGTCTGACTCCAGGTCTTAAACAACCCTTAGAAATAGGAAGCTAGGAGATTTGGGCTAGAGTGCCCGATAGGAAAGTGACACGGAAGCGAGGTAGAAGACGCCCTTATTTACTACCGGGGGTCAGAAGGCTTAACGTGCCCATTCAATGCTCTAGTAGATCAGATCAGATCATATGTAGAGGATTTTAGGAAGGGAGTGTCTGACCCCAGGTCTTAAACAACCCTTAGAAATAGGAAGCTAGGAGATTTGGGCTAGAGTGCCCGATAGGAAAGTGACACGGAAGCGAGGTAGAAGACGCCCTTATTTACTACCGGGGGTCAGAAGGCTTAACGTGCCCATTCAATGCTCTAGTAGATCAGATCAGATCATATGTAGAGGATTTTAGGAAGGGAGTGTCTGACCCCAGGTCTTAAACAACCCTTAGAAATAGGAAGCTAGGAGATTTGGGCTAGAGTGCCCGATAGGAAAGTGACACGGAAGCGAGGTAGAAGACGCCCTTATTTACTACCGGGGGTCAGAAGGCTTAACGTGTCCATTCAATGCTCTAGTAGATCAGATCAGATCATATGTAGAGGATTTTAGGAAGGGAGTGTCTGACTCCAGGTCTTAAACAACCCTTAGAAATAGGAAGCTAGGAGATTTGGGCTAGAGTGCCCGATAGGAAAGTGACACGGAAGCGAGGTAGAAGACGCCCTTATTTACTACCGGGGGTCAGAAGGCTTAACGTGTCCATTCAATGCTCTAGTAGATCAGATCAGATCATATGTAGAGGATTTTAGGAAGGGAGTGTCTGACTCCAGGTCTTAAACAACCCTTAGAAATAGGAAGCTAGGAGATTTGGGCTAGAGTGCCCGATAGGAAAGTGACACGGAAGCGAGGTAGAAGACGCCCTTATTTACTACCGGGGGTCAGAAGGCTTAACGTGTCCATTCAATGCTCTAGTAGATCAGATCAGATCATATGTAGAGGATTTTAGGAAGGGAGTGTCTGACCCCAGGTCTTAAACAACCCTTAGAAATAGGAAGCTAGGAGATTTGGGCTAGAGTGCCCGATAGGAAAGTGACACGGAAGCGAGGTAGAAGACGCCCTTATTTACTACCGGGGGTCAGAAGGCTTAACGTGCCCATTCAATGCTCTAGTAGATCAGATCAGATCATATGTAGAGGATTTTAGGAAGGGAGTGTCTGACCCCAGGTCTTAAACAACCCTTAGAAATAGGAAGCTAGGAGATTTGGGCTAGAGTGCCCGATAGGAAAGTGACACGGAAGCGAGGTAGAAGACGCCCTTATTTACTACCGGGGGTCAGAAGGCTTAACGTGCCCATTCAATGCTCTAGTAGATCAGATCAGATCATATGTAGAGGATTTTAGGAAGGAGTGTCTGACTCCAGGTCTTAAACAACCCTTAGAAATAGGAAGCTAGGAGATTTGGGCTAGAGTGCCCGATAGGAAAGTGACACGGAAGCGAGGTAGAAGACGCCCTTATTTACTACCGGGGGTCAGAAGGCTTAACGTGCCCATTCAATGCTCTAGTAGATCAGATCAGATCATATGTAGAGGATTTTAGGAAGGGAGTGTCTGACTCCAGGTCTTAAACAACCCTTAGAAATAGGAAGCTAGGAGATTTGGGCTAGAGTGCCCGATAGGAAAGTGACACGGAAGCGAGGTAGAAGACGCCCTTATTTACTACCGGGGGTCAGAAGGCTTAACGTGCCCATTCAATGCTCTAGTAGATCAGATCAGATCATATGTAGAGGATTTTAGGAAGGGAGTGTCTGACTCCAGGTCTTAAACAACCCTTAGAAATAGGAAGCTAGGAGATTTGGGCTAGAGTGCCCGATAGGAAAGTGACACGGAAGCGAGGTAGAAGACGCCCTTATTTACTACCGGGGGTCAGAAGGCTTAACGTGCCCATTCAATGCTCTAGTAGATCAGATCAGATCATATGTAGAGGATTTTAGGAAGGAGTGTCTGACTCCAGGTCTTAAACAACCCTTAGAAATAGGAAGCTAGGAGATTTGGGCTAGAGTGCCCGATAGGAAAGTGACACGGAAGCGAGGTAGAAGACGCCCTTATTTACTACCGGGGGTCAGAAGGCTTAACGTGCCCATTCAATGCTCTAGTAGATCAGATCAGATCATATGTAGAGGATTTTAGGAAGGGAGTGTCTGACCCCAGGTCTTAAACAACCCTTAGAAATAGGAAGCTAGGAGATTTGGGCTAGAGTGCCCGATAGGAAAGTGACACGGAAGCGAGGTAGAAGACGCCCTTATTTACTACCGGGGGTCAGAAGGCTTAACGTGCCCATTCAATGCTCTAGTAGATCAGATCAGATCATATGTAGAGGATTTTAGGAAGGGAGTGTCTGACCCCAGGTCTTAAACAACCCTTAGAAATAGGAAGCTAGGAGATTTGGGCTAGAGTGCCCGATAGGAAAGTGACACGGAAGCGAGGTAGAAGACGCCCTTATTTACTACCGGGGGTCAGAAGGCTTAACGTGCCCATTCAATGCTCTAGTAGATCAGATCAGATCATATGTAGAGGATTTTAGGAAGGGAGTGTCTGACTCCAGGTCTTAAACAACCCTTAGAAATAGGAAGCTAGGAGATTTGGGCTAGAGTGCCCGATAGGAAAGTGACACGGAAGCGAGGTAGAAGACGCCCTTATTTACTACCGGGGGTCAGAAGGCTTAACGTGCCCATTCAATGCTCTAGTAGATCAGATCTGATCATATGTAGAGGATTTTAGGAAGGGAGTGTCTGACCCCAGGTCTTAAACAACCCTTAGAAATAGGAAGCTAGGAGATTTGGGCTAGAGTGCCCGATAGGAAAGTGACACGGAAGCGAGGTAGAAGACGCCCTTATTTACTACCGGGGGTCAGAAGGCTTAACGTGCCCATTCAATGCTCTAGTAGATCAGATCTGATCATATGTAGAGGATTTTAGGAAGGGAGTGTCTGACCCCAGGTCTTAAACAACCCTTAGAAATAGGAAGCTAGGAGATTTGGGCTAGAGTGCCCGATAGGAAAGTGACACGGAAGCGAGGTAGAAGACGCCCTTATTTACTACCGGGGGTCAGAAGGCTTAACGTGCCCATTCAATGCTCTAGTAGATCAGATCTGATCATATGTAGAGGATTTTAGGAAGGGAGTGTCTGACTCCAGGTCTTAAACAACCCTTAGAAATAGGAAGCTAGGAGATTTGGGCTAGAGTGCCCGATAGGAAAGTGACACGGAAGCGAGGTAGAAGACGCCCTTATTTACTACCGGGGGTCAGAAGGCTTAACGTGCCCATTCAATGCTCTAGTAGATCAGATCAGATCATATGTAGAGGATTTTAGGAAGGGAGTGTCTGACTCCAGGTCTTAAACAACCCTTAGAAATAGGAAGCTAGGAGATTTGGGCTAGAGTGCCCGATAGGAAAGTGACACGGAAGCGAGGTAGAAGACGCCCTTATTTACTACCGGGGGTCAGAAGGCTTAACGTGCCCATTCAATGCTCTAGTAGATCAGATCAGATCATATGTAGAGGATTTTAGGAAGGGAGTGTCTGACCCCAGGTCTTAAACAACCCTTAGAAATAGGAAGCTAGGAGATTTGGGCTAGAGTGCCCGATAGGAAAGTGACACGGAAGCGAGGTAGAAGACGCCCTTATTTACTACCGGGGGTCAGAAGGCTTAACGTGTGCCCATTCAATGCTCTAGTAGATCAGATCAGATCATATGTAGAGGATTTTAGGAAGGGAGTGTCTGACTCCAGGTCTTAAACAACCCTTAGAAATAGGAAGCTAGGAGATTTGGGCTAGAGTGCCCGATAGGAAAGTGACACGGAAGCGAGGTAGAAGACGCCCTTATTTACTACCGGGGGTCAGAAGGCTTAACGTGCCCATTCAATGCTCTAGTAGATCAGATCAGATCATATGTAGAGGATTTTAGGAAGGGAGTGTCTGACCCCAGGTCTTAAACAACCCTTAGAAATAGGAAGCTAGGAGATTTGGGCTAGAGTGCCCGATAGGAAAGTGACACGGAAGCGAGGTAGAAGACGCCCTTATTTACTACCGGGGGTCAGAAGGCTTAACGTGTCCATTCAATGCTCTAGTAGATCAGATCAGATCATATGTAGAGGATTTTAGGAAGGGAGTGTCTGACTCCAGGTCTTAAACAACCCTTAGAAATAGGAAGCTAGGAGATTTGGGCTAGAGTGCCCGATAGGAAAGTGACACGGAAGCGAGGTAGAAGACGCCCTTATTTACTACCGGGGGTCAGAAGGCTTAACGTGTCCATTCAATGCTCTAGTAGATCAGATCAGATCATATGTAGAGGATTTTAGGAAGGGAGTGTCTGACCCCAGGTCTTAAACAACCCTTAGAAATAGGAAGCTAGGAGATTTGGGCTAGAGTGCCCGATAGGAAAGTGACACGGAAGCGAGGTAGAAGACGCCCTTATTTACTACCGGGGGTCAGAAGGCTTAACGTGCCCATTCAATGCTCTAGTAGATCAGATCAGATCATATGTAGAGGATTTTAGGAAGGGAGTGTCTGACCCCAGGTCTTAAACAACCCTTAGAAATAGGAAGCTAGGAGATTTGGGCTAGAGTGCCCGATAGGAAAGTGACACGGAAGCGAGGTAGAAGACGCCCTTATTTACTACCGGGGGTCAGAAGGCTTAACGTGCCCATTCAATGCTCTAGTAGATCAGATCAGATCATATGTAGAGGATTTTAGGAAGGGAGTGTCTGACTCCAGGTCTTAAACAACCCTTAGAAATAGGAAGCTAGGAGATTTGGGCTAGAGTGCCCGATAGGAAAGTGACACGGAAGCGAGGTAGAAGACGCCCTTATTTACTACCGGGGGTCAGAAGGCTTAACGTGTCCATTCAATGCTCTAGTAGATCAGATCAGATCATATGTAGAGGATTTTAGGAAGGGAGTGTCTGACTCCAGGTCTTAAACAACCCTTAGAAATAGGAAGCTAGGAGATTTGGGCTAGAGTGCCCGATAGGAAAGTGACACGGAAGCGAGGTAGAAGACGCCCTTATTTACTACCGGGGGTCAGAAGGCTTAACGTGCCCATTCAATGCTCTAGTAGATCAGATCAGATCATATGTAGAGGATTTTAGGAAGGGAGTGTCTGACTCCAGGTCTTAAACAACCCTTAGAAATAGGAAGCTAGGAGATTTGGGCTAGAGTGCCCGATAGGAAAGTGACACGGAAGCGAGGTAGAAGACGCCCTTATTTACTACCGGGGGTCAGAAGGCTTAACGTGCCCATTCAATGCTCTAGTAGATCAGATCAGATCATATGTAGAGGATTTTAGGAAGGGAGTGTCTGACCCCAGGTCTTAAACAACCCTTAGAAATAGGAAGCTAGGAGATTTGGGCTAGAGTGCCCGATAGGAAAGTGACACGGAAGCGAGGTAGAAGACGCCCTTATTTACTACCGGGGGTCAGAAGGCTTAACGTGCCCATTCAATGCTCTAGTAGATCAGATCTGATCATATGTAGAGGATTTTAGGAAGGGAGTGTCTGACCCCAGGTCTTAAACAACCCTTAGAAATAGGAAGCTAGGAGATTTGGGCTAGAGTGCCCGATAGGAAAGTGACACGGAAGCGAGGTAGAAGACGCCCTTATTTACTACCGGGGGTCAGAAGGCTTAACGTGCCCATTCAATGCTCTAGTAGATCAGATCAGATCATATGTAGAGGATTTTAGGAAGGAGTGTCTGACCTCCAGGTCTTAAACAACCCTTAGAAATAGGAAGCTAGGAGATTTGGGCTAGAGTGCCCGATAGGAAAGTGACACGGAAGCGAGGTAGAAGACGCCCTTATTTACTACCGGGGGTCAGAAGGCTTAACGTGCCCATTCAATGCTCTAGTAGATCAGATCAGATCATATGTAGAGGATTTTAGGAAGGGAGTGTCTGACTCCAGGTCTTAAACAACCCTTAGAAATAGGAAGCTAGGAGATTTGGGCTAGAGTGCCCGATAGGAAAGTGACACGGAAGCGAGGTAGAAGACGCCCTTATTTACTACCGGGGGTCAGAAGGCTTAACGTGCCCATTCAATGCTCTAGTAGATCAGATCAGATCATATGTAGAGGATTTTAGGAAGGGAGTGTCTGACCCCAGGTCTTAAACAACCCTTAGAAATAGGAAGCTAGGAGATTTGGGCTAGAGTGCCCGATAGGAAAGTGACACGGAAGCGAGGTAGAAGACGCCCTTATTTACTACCGGGGGTCAGAAGGCTTAACGTGCCCATTCAATGCTCTAGTAGATCAGATCAGATCATATGTAGAGGATTTTAGGAAGGGAGTGTCTGACTCCAGGTCTTAAACAACCCTTAGAAATAGGAAGCTAGGAGATTTGGGCTAGAGTGCCCGATAGGAAAGTGACACGGAAGCGAGGTAGAAGACGCCCTTATTTACTACCGGGGGTCAGAAGGCTTAACGTGTCCATTCAATGCTCTAGTAGATCAGATCAGATCATATGTAGAGGATTTTAGGAAGGGAGTGTCTGACTCCAGGTCTTAAACAACCCTTAGAAATAGGAAGCTAGGAGATTTGGGCTAGAGTGCCCGATAGGAAAGTGACACGGAAGCGAGGTAGAAGACGCCCTTATTTACTACCGGGGGTCAGAAGGCTTAACGTGTCCATTCAATGCTCTAGTAGATCAGATCAGATCATATGTAGAGGATTTTAGGAAGGGAGTGTCTGACTCCAGGTCTTAAACAACCCTTAGAAATAGGAAGCTAGGAGATTTGGGCTAGAGTGCCCGATAGGAAAGTGACACGGAAGCGAGGTAGAAGACGCCCTTATTTACTACCGGGGGTCAGAAGGCTTAACGTGTCCATTCAATGCTCTAGTAGATCAGATCAGATCATATGTAGAGGATTTTAGGAAGGAGTGTCTGACTCCAGGTCTTAAACAACCCTTAGAAATAGGAAGCTAGGAGATTTGGGCTAGAGTGCTCGATAGGAAAGTGACACGGAAGCGAGGTAGAAGACGCCCTTATTTACTACCGGGGGTCAGAAGGCTTAACGTGTCCATTCAATGCTCTAGTAGATCAGATCAGATCATATGTAGAGGATTTTAGGAAGGGAGTGTCTGACTCCAGGTCTTAAACAACCCTTAGAAATAGGAAGCTAGGAGATTTGGGCTAGAGTGCCCGATAGGAAAGTCACACGGAAGCGAGGTAGAAGACGCCCTTATTTACTACCGGGGGTCAGAAGGCTTAACGTGCCCATTCAATGCTCTAGTAGATCAGATCAGATCATATGTAGAGGATTTTAGGAAGGGAGTGTCTGACTCCAGGTCTTAAACAACCCTTAGAAATAGGAAGCTAGGAGATTTGGACTAGAGTGCCCGATAGGAAAGTCACACGGAAGCGAGGTAGAAGACGCCCTTATTTACTACCGGGGGTCAGAAGGCTTAACGTGCCCATTCAATGCTCTAGTAGATCAGATCAGATCATATGTAGAGGATTTTAGGAAGGGAGTGTCTGACTCCAGGTCTTAAACAACCCTTAGAAATAGGAAGCTAGGAGATTTGGGCTAGAGTGCCCGATAGGAAAGTGACACGGAAGCGAGGTAGAAGACGCCCTTATTTACTACCGGGGGTCAGAAGGCTTAACGTGTCCATTCAATGCTCTAGTAGATCAGATCAGATCATATGTAGAGGATTTTAGGAAGGGAGTGTCTGACTCCAGGTCTTAAACAACCCTTAGAAATAGGAAGCTAGGAGATTTGGGCTAGAGTGCCCGATAGGAAAGTCACACGGAAGCGAGGTAGAAGACGCCCTTATTTACTACCGGGGGTCAGAAGGCTTAACGTGCCCATTCAATGCTCTAGTAGATCAGATCAGATCATATGTAGAGGATTTTAGGAAGGGAGTGTCTGACTCCAGGTCTTAAACAACCCTTAGAAATAGGAAGCTAGGAGATTCTGGCTAGAGTGCCCGATAGGAAAGTGACACGGAAGCGAGGTAGAAGACGCTCTTATTTACTACCGGGGGTCAGAAGGCTTAACGTGTCCATTCAATGCTCTAGTAGATCAGATCAGATCATATGTAGAGGATTTTAGGAAGGGAGTGTCTGACTCCAGGTCTTAAACAACCCTTAGAAATAGGAAGCTAGGAGATTTGGACTAGAGTGCCCGATAGGAAAGTCACACGGAAGCGAGGTAGAAGACGCCCTTATTTACTACCGGGGGTCAGAAGGCTTAACGTGCCCATTCAATGCTCTAGTAGATCAGATCTGATCATATGTAGAGGATTTTAGGAAGGGAGTGTCTGACCCCAGGTCTTAAACAACCCTTAGAAATAGGAAGCTAGGAGATTTGGACTAGAGTGCCCGATAGGAAAGTCACACGGAAGCGAGGTAGAAGACGCCCTTATTTGCTACCGGGGGTCAGAAGGCTTAACGTGCCCATTCAATGCTCTAGTAGATCAGATCAGATCATATGTAGAGGATTTTAAGAAGGGAGTGTCTGACTCCAGGTCTTAAACAACCCTTAGAAATAGGAAGCTAGGAGATTTGGGGTAGAGTGCCCGATAGGAAAGTCACACGGAAGCGAGGTAGAAGACGCCCTTATTTACTACCGGGGGTCAGAAGGCTTAACGTGCCCATTCAATGCTCTAGTAGATCAGATCTGATCATATGTAGAGGATTTTAGGAAGGGAGTGTCTGACTCCAGGTCTTAAACAACCCTTAGAAATAGGAAGCTAGGAGATTTGGGGTAGAGTGCCCGATAGGAAAGTCACACGGAAGCGAGGTAGAAGACGCCCTTATTTACTACCGGGGGTCAGAAGGCTTAACGTGCCCATTCAATGCTCTAGTAGATCAGATCTGATCATATGTAGAGGATTTTAGGAAGGGAGTGTCTGACTCCAGGTCTTAAACAACCCTTAGAAATAGGAAGCTAGGAGATTTGGGGTAGAGTGCCCGATAGGAAAGTCACACGGAAGCGAGGTAGAAGACGCCCTTATTTACTACCGGGGGTCAGAAGGCTTAACGTGCCCATTCAATGCTCTAGTAGATCAGATCTGATCATATGTAGAGGATTTTAGGAAGGGAGTGTCTGACTCCAGGTCTTAAACAACCCTTAGAAATAGGAAGCTAGGAGATTTGGGGTAGAGTGCCCGATAGGAAAGTCACACGGAAGCGAGGTAGAAGACGCCCTTATTTACTACCGGGGGTCAGAAGGCTTAACGTGCCCATTCAATGCTCTAGTAGATCAGATCTGATCATATGTAGAGGATTTTAGGAAGGGAGTGTCTGACTCCAGGTCTTAAACAACCCTTAGAAATAGGAAGCTAGGAGATTTGGGCTAGAGTGCCCGATAGGAAAGTGACACGGAAGCGAGGTAGAAGACGCCCTTATTTGCTACCGGAGGTCAGAAGGCTTAACGTGCCCATTCAATGCTCTAGTAGATCAGATCTGATCATATGTAGAGGATTTTAGGAAGGGAGTGTCTGACTCCAGGTCTTAAACAACCCTTAGAAATAGGAAGCTAGGAGATTTGGGCTAGAGTGCCCGATAGGAAAGTGACACGGAAGCGAGGTAGAAGACGCCCTTATTTACTACCGGGGGTCAGAAGGCTTAACGTGCCCATTCAATGCTCTAGTAGATCAGATCAGATCATATGTAGAGGATTTTAGGAAGGGAGTGTCTGACTCCAGGTCTTAAACAACCCTTAGAAATAGGAAGCTAGGAGATTTGGGCTAGAGTGCCCGATAGGAAAGTGACACGGAAGCGAGGTAGAAGACGCCCTTATTTGCTACCGGAGGTCAGAAGGCTTAACGTGCCCATTCAATGCTCTAGTAGATCAGATCTGATCATATGTAGAGGATTTTAGGAAGGGAGTGTCTGACTCCAGGTCTTAAACAACCCTTAGAAATAGGAAGCTAGGAGATTTGGGCTAGAGTGCCCGATAGGAAAGTGACACGGAAGCGAGGTAGAAGACGCCCTTATTTACTACCGGGGGTCAGAAGGCTTAACGTGCCCATTCAATGCTCTAGTAGATCAGATCAGATCATATGTAGAGGATTTTAGGAAGGGAGTGTCTGACTCCAGGTCTTAAACAACCCTTAGAAATAGGAAGCTAGGAGATTTGGGCTAGAGTGCCCGATAGGAAAGTGACACGGAAGCGAGGTAGAAGACGCCCTTATTTACTACCGGGGGTCAGAAGGCTTAACGTGCCCATTCAATGCTCTAGTAGATCAGATCAGATCATATGTAGAGGATTTTAGGAAGGGAGTGTCTGACTCCAGGTCTTAAACAACCCTTAGAAATAGGAAGCTAGGAGATTTGGGCTAGAGTGCCCGATAGGAAAGTGACACGGAAGCGAGGTAGAAGACGCCCTTATTTACTACCGGGGGTCAGAAGGCTTAACGTGCCCATTCAATGCTCTAGTAGATCAGATCAGATCATATGTAGAGGATTTTAGGAAGGGAGTGTCTGACTCCAGGTCTTAAACAACCCTTAGAAATAGGAAGCTAGGAGATTTGGGCTAGAGTGCCCGATAGGAAAGTGACACGGAAGCGAGGTAGAAGACGCCCTTATTTGCTACCGGAGGTCAGAAGGCTTAACGTGCCCATTCAATGCTCTAGTAGATCAGATCTGATCATATGTAGAGGATTTTAGGAAGGGAGTGTCTGACTCCAGGTCTTAAACAACCCTTAGAAATAGGAAGCTACGAGATTTGGGCTAGAGTGCCCGATAGGAAAGTGACACGGAAGCGAGGTAGAAGACGCCCTTATTTGCTACCGGAGGTCAGAAGGCTTAACGTGTCCATTCAATGCTCTAGTAGATCAGATCAGATCATATGTAGAGGATTTTAGGAAGGGAGTGTCTGACTCCAGGTCTTAAACAACCCTTAGAAATAGGAAGCTAGGAGATTTGGGCTAGAGTGCCCGATAGGAAAGTGACACGGAAGCGAGGTAGAAGACGCCCTTATTTACTACCGGGGGTCAGAAGGCTTAACGTGCCCATTCAATGCTCTAGTAGATCAGATCAGATCATATGTAGAGGATTTTAGGAAGGGAGTGTCTGACCCCAGGTCTTAAACAACCCTTAGAAATAGGAAGCTAGGAGATTTGGGCTAGAGTGCATGATAGGAAAGTCACACGGAAGCGAGGTAGAAGACGCCCTTATTTACTACCGGGGGTCAGAAGGCTTAACGTGCCCATTCAATGCTCTAGTAGATCAGATCAGATCATATGTAGAGGATTTTAGGAAGGGAGTGTCTGACTCCAGGTCTTAAACAACCCTTAGAAATAGGAAGCTAGGAGATTTGGGCTAGAGTGCCCGATAGGAAAGTCACACAGAAGCGAGGTAGAAGACGCCCTTATTTACTACCGGGGGTCAGAAGGCTTAACGTGCCCATTCAATGCTCTAGTAGATCAGATCAGATCATATGTAGAGGATTTTAGGAAGGGAGTGTCTGACTCCAGGTCTTAAACAACCCTTAGAAATAGGAAGCTAGGAGATTTGGGCTAGAGTGCCCGATAGGAAAGTCACACGGAAGCGAGGTAGAAGACGCCCTTATTTACTACCGGGGGTCAGAAGGCTTAACGTGCCCATTCAATGCTCTAGTAGATCAGATCAGATCATATGTAGAGGATTTTAGGAAGGGAGTGTCTGACTCCAGGTCTTAAACAACCCTTAGAAATAGGAAGCTAGGAGATTTGGGCTAGAGTGCCCGATAGGAAAGTCACACAGAAGCGAGGTAGAAGACGCCCTTATTTACTACCGGGGGTCAGAAGGCTTAACGTGCCCATTCAATGCTCTAGTAGATCAGATCAGATCATATGTAGAGGATTTTAGGAAGGGAGTGTCTGACTCCAGGTCTTAAACAACCCTTAGAAATAGGAAGCTAGGAGATTTGGGCTAGAGTGCCCGATAGGAAAGTCACACGGAAGCGAGGTAGAAGACGCCCTTATTTACTACCGGGGGTCAGAAGGCTTAACGTGCCCATTCAATGCTCTAGTAGATCAGATCAGATCATATGTAGAGGATTTTAGGAAGGGAGTGTCTGACTCCAGGTCTTAAACAACCCTTAGAAATAGGAAGCTAGGAGATTTGGGCTAGAGTGCCCGATAGGAAAGTGACACGGAAGCGAGGTAGAAGACGCCCTTATTTACTACCGGAGGTCAGAAGGCTTAACGTGCCCATTCAATGCTCTAGTAGATCAGATCTGATCATATGTAGAGGATTTTAGGAAGGGAGTGTCTGACTCCAGGTCTTAAACAACCCTTAGAAATAGGAAGCTAGGAGATTTGGGCTAGAGTGCCCGATAGGAAAGTGACACGGAAGCGAGGTAGAAGACGCCCTTATTTACTACCGGGGGTCAGAAGGCTTAACGTGTCCATTCAATGCTCTAGTAGATCAGATCAGATCATATGTAGAGGATTTTAGGAAGGGAGTGTCTGACTCCAGGTCTTAAACAACCCTTAGAAATAGGAAGCTAGGAGATTTGGGCTAGAGTGCCCGATAGGAAAGTGACACGGAAGCGAGGTAGAAGACGCCCTTATTTGCTACCGGAGGTCAGAAGGCTTAACGTGCCCATTCAATGCTCTAGTAGATCAGATCTGATCATATGTAGAGGATTTTAGGAAGGGAGTGTCTGACTCCAGGTCTTAAACAACCCTTAGAAATAGGAAGCTAGGAGATTTGGGCTAGAGTGCCCGATAGGAAAGTGACACGGAAGCGAGGTAGAAGACGCCCTTATTTGCTACCGGAGGTCAGAAGGCTTAACGTGCCCATTCAATGCTCTAGTAGATCAGATCTGATCATATGTAGAGGATTTTAGGAAGGGAGTGTCTGACTCCAGGTCTTAAACAACCCTTAGAAATAGGAAGCTAGGAGATTTGGGCTAGAGTGCCCGATAGGAAAGTGACACGGAAGCGAGGTAGAAGACGCCCTTATTTACTACCGGGGGTCAGAAGGCTTAACGTGCCCATTCAATGCTCTAGTAGATCAGATCTGATCATATGTAGAGGATTTTAGGAAGGGAGTGTCTGACTCCAGGTCTTAAACAACCCTTAGAAATAGGAAGCTAGGAGATTTGGGCTAGAGTGCCCGATAGGAAAGTGACACGGAAGCGAGGTAGAAGACGCCCTTATTTGCTACCGGGGGTCAGAAGGCTTAACGTGCCCATTCAATGCTCTAGTAGATCAGATCAGATCATATGTAGAGGATTTTAGGAAGGGAGTGTCTGACTCCAGGTCTTAAACAACCCTTAGAAATAGGAAGCTAGGAGATTTGGGCTAGAGTGCCCGATAGGAAAGTGACACGGAAGCGAGGTAGAAGACGCCCTTATTTACTACCGGGGGTCAGAAGGCTTAACGTGCCCATTCAATGCTCTAGTAGATCAGATCTGATCATATGTAGAGGATTTTAGGAAGGGAGTGTCTGACTCCAGGTCTTAAACAACCCTTAGAAATAGGAAGCTAGGAGATTTGGGCTAGAGTGCCCGATAGGAAAGTGACACGGAAGCGAGGTAGAAGACGCCCTTATTTGCTACCGGAGGTCAGAAGGCTTAACGTGCCCATTCAATGCTCTAGTAGATCAGATCTGATCATATGTAGAGGATTTTAGGAAGGGAGTGTCTGACTCCAGGTCTTAAACAACCCTTAGAAATAGGAAGCTAGGAGATTTGGGCTAGAGTGCCCGATAGGAAAGTGACACGGAAGCGAGGTAGAAGACGCCCTTATTTACTACCGGGGGTCAGAAGGCTTAACGTGCCCATTCAATGCTCTAGTAGATCAGATCTGATCATATGTAGAGGATTTTAGGAAGGGAGTGTCTGACTCCAGGTCTTAAACAACCCTTAGAAATAGGAAGCTAGGAGATTTGGGCTAGAGTGCCCGATAGGAAAGTGACACGGAAGCGAGGTAGAAGACGCCCTTATTTGCTACCGGGGGTCAGAAGGCTTAACGTGCCCATTCAATGCTCTAGTAGATCAGATCAGATCATATGTAGAGGATTTTAGGAAGGGAGTGTCTGACTCCAGGTCTTAAACAACCCTTAGAAATAGGAAGCTAGGAGATTTGGGCTAGAGTGCCCGATAGGAAAGTGACACGGAAGCGAGGTAGAAGACGCCCTTATTTACTACCGGGGGTCAGAAGGCTTAACGTGCCCATTCAATGCTCTAGTAGATCAGATCTGATCATATGTAGAGGATTTTAGGAAGGGAGTGTCTGACCCCAGGTCTTAAACAACCCTTAGAAATAGGAAGCTAGGAGATTTGGGCTAGAGTGCCCGATAGGAAAGTGACACGGAAGCGAGGTAGAAGACGCCCTTATTTGCTACCGGGGGTCAGAAGGCTTAACGTGCCCATTCAATGCTCTAGTAGATCAGATCAGATCATATGTAGAGGATTTTAGGAAGGGAGTGTCTGACTCCAGGTCTTAAACAACCCTTAGAAATAGGAAGCTAGGAGATTTGGGCTAGAGTGCCCGATAGGAAAGTGACACGGAAGCGAGGTAGAAGACGCCCTTATTTACTACCGGGGGTCAGAAGGCTTAACGTGTCCATTCAATGCTCTAGTAGATCAGATCAGATCATATGTAGAGGATTTTAGGAAGGGAGTGTCTGACTCCAGGTCTTAAACAACCCTTAGAAATAGGAAGCTAGGAGATTTGGGCTAGAGTGCCCGATAGGAAAGTGACACGGAAGCGAGGTAGAAGACGCCCTTATTTACTACCGGGGGTCAGAAGGCTTAACGTGTCCATTCAATGCTCTAGTAGATCAGATCAGATCATATGTAGAGGATTTTAGGAAGGGAGTGTCTGACTCCAGCTCTTAAACAACCCTTAGAAATAGGAAGCTAGGAGATTTGGGCTAGAGTGCCCGATAGGAAAGTCACACGGAAGCGAGGTAGAAAGTGGGAGGAAGACGCCCTTATTTATTACCGTGGGCCAGTACTCGGGGTCCGACGGCTTAACATGCCCATCCGACGAACGGCGGATATTTAGTAGATCCAGCGTTCGTACCTGTTGGGATTGAACCTGAGGTCCTTTCCGTGGCAGTCACGAACGTTGCCCACTAGGCCACCCGTGGCCCCATGTTTTTAGATCAGATCATATGTAGAGGATTTTAGGAAGGGAGTGTCTGACTCCAGGTCTTAAACAACCCTTAGAAATAGGAAGCTAGGAGATTTGGGCTAGAGTGCCCGATAGGAAAGTGACACGGAAGCGAGGTAGAAGACGCCCTTATTTACTACCGGGGGTCAGAAGGCTTAACGTGTCCATTCAATGCTCTAGTAGATCAGATCAGATCATATGTAGAGGATTTTAGGAAGGAGTGTCTGACTCCAGGTCTTAAACAACCCTTAGAAATAGGAAGCTAGGAGATTTGGGCTAGAGTGCCCGATAGGAAAGTGACACGGAAGCGAGGTAGAAGACGCCCTTATTTACTACCGGGGGTCAGAAGGCTTAACGTGTCCATTCAATGCTCTAGTAGATCAGATCAGATCATATGTAGAGGATTTTAGGAAGGGAGTGTCTGACCCCAGGTCTTAAACAACCCTTAGAAATAGGAAGCTAGGAGATTTGGGCTAGAGTGCCCGATAGGAAAGTGACACGGAAGCGAGGTAGAAGACGCCCTTATTTACTACCGGGGGTCAGAAGGCTTAACGTGCCCATTCAATGCTCTAGTAGATCAGATCTGATCATATGTAGAGGATTTTAGGAAGGGAGTGTCTGACTCCAGGTCTTAAACAACCCTTAGAAATAGGAAGCTAGGAGATTTGGGCTAGAGTGCCCGATAGGAAAGTGACACGGAAGCGAGGTAGAAGACGCCCTTATTTACTACCGGGGGTCAGAAGGCTTAACGTGCCCATTCAATGCTCTAGTAGATCAGATCAGATCATATGTAGAGGATTTTAGGAAGGGAGTGTCTGACTCCAGGTCTTAAACAACCCTTAGAAATAGGAAGCTAGGAGATTTGGGCTAGAGTGCCCGATAGGAAAGCAACACGGAAGCGAGGTAGAAGACACCCTTATTTACTACCGGGGGTCAGAAGGCTTAACGTGTCCATTCAATGCTCTAGTAGATCAGATCAGATCATATGTAGAGGATTTTAGGAAGGGAGTGTCTGACTCCAGGTCTTAAACAACCCTTAGAAATAGGAAGCTAGGAGATTTGGGCTAGAGTGCCCGATAGGAAAGTCACACGGAAGCGAGGTAGAAGACGCCCTTATTTACTACCGGGGGTCAGAAGGCTTAACGTGCCCATTCAATGCTCTAGTAGATCAGATCTGATCATATGTAGAGGATTTTAGGAAGGGAGTGTCTGACTCCAGGTCTTAAACAACCCTTAGAAATAGGAAGCTAGGAGATTTGGGCTAGAGTGCCCGATAGGAAAGTGACACGGAAGCGAGGTAGAAGACGCCCTTATTTACTACCGGAGGTCAGAAGGCTTAACGTGCCCATTCAATGCTCTAGTAGATCAGATCTGATCATATGTAGAGGATTTTAGGAAGGGAGTGTCTGACTCCAGGTCTTAAACAACCCTTAGAAATAGGAAGCTAGGAGATTTGGGCTAGAGTGCCCGATAGGAAAGTGACACGGAAGCGAGGTAGAAGACGCCCTTATTTACTACCGGGGGTCAGAAGGCTTAACGTGTCCATTCAATGCTCTAGTAGATCAGATCAGATCATATGTAGAGGATTTTAGGAAGGGAGTGTCTGACTCCAGGTCTTAAACAACCCTTAGAAATAGGAAGCTAGGAGATTTGGGCTAGAGTGCCCGATAGGAAAGTGACACGGAAGCGAGGTAGAAGACGCCCTTATTTGCTACCGGAGGTCAGAAGGCTTAACGTGCCCATTCAATGCTCTAGTAGATCAGATCTGATCATATGTAGAGGATTTTAGGAAGGGAGTGTCTGACTCCAGGTCTTAAACAACCCTTAGAAATAGGAAGCTAGGAGATTTGGGCTAGAGTGCCCGATAGGAAAGTGACACGGAAGCGAGGTAGAAGACGCCCTTATTTGCTACCGGAGGTCAGAAGGCTTAACGTGCCCATTCAATGCTCTAGTAGATCAGATCTGATCATATGTAGAGGATTTTAGGAAGGAGTGTCTGACTCCAGGTCTTAAACAACCCTTAGAAATAGGAAGCTAGGAGATTTGGGCTAGAGTGCCCGATAGGAAAGTGACACGGAAGCGAGGTAGAAAGTGGGAGGAAGACGCCTTATTTATTACCGTGGGCCAGTACTCGGGGTCCGACGGCTTAACGTGCCCATCCGACGAACGGCGGATATTTAGTAGTTCGAGCATTCGTACCTGCTGGGATTGAACCTGAGGTGCTTTCCGTGGCAGTCACGAACGTTGCCCACTAGGCCACCCGTGGCCCCATGTTTTTAGATCAGATCAGATCATATGTAGAGGATTTTAGGAAGGGAGTGTCTGACCCCAGGTCTTAAACAACCCTTAGAAATAGGAAGCTAGGAGATTTGGGCTAGAGTGCCCGATAGGAAAGTGACACGGAAGCGAGGTAGAAGACGCCCTTATTTGCTACCGGGGGTCAGAAGGCTTAACGTGCCCATTCAATGCTCTAGTAGATCAGATCAGATCATATGTAGAGGATTTTAGGAAGGGAGTGTCTGACTCCAGGTCTTAAACAACCCTTAGAAATAGGAAGCTAGGAGATTTGGGCTAGAGTGCCCGATAGGAAAGTGACACGGAAGCGAGGTAGAAGACGCCCTTATTTACTACCGGGGGTCAGAAGGCTTAACGTGTCCATTCAATGCTCTAGTAGATCAGATCAGATCATATGTAGAGGATTTTAGGAAGGGAGTGTCTGACTCCAGGTCTTAAACAACCCTTAGAAATAGGAAGCTAGGAGATTTGGGCTAGAGTGCCCGATAGGAAAGTCACACGGAAGCGAGGTAGAAGACGCCCTTATTTACTACCGGGGGTCAGAAGGCTTAACGTGCCCATTCAATGCTCTAGTAGATCAGATCAGATCATATGTAGAGGATTTTAGGAAGGGAGTGTCTGACTCCAGGTCTTAAACAACCCTTAGAAATAGGAAGCTAGGATATTTGGGCTAGAGTGCCCGATAGGAAAGTGACACGGAAGCGAGGTAGAAGACGCCCTTATTTACTACCGGGGGTCAGAAGGCTTAACGTGCCCATTCAATGCTCTAGTAGATCAGATCAGATCATATGTAGAGGATTTTAGGAAGGGAGTGTCTGACCCCAGGTCTTAAACAACCCTTAGAAATAGGAAGCTAGGAGATTTGGGCTAGAGTGCCCGATAGGAAAGTGACACGGAAGCGAGGTAGAAGACGCCCTTATTTGCTACCGGGGGTCAGAAGGCTTAACGTGCCCATTCAATGCTCTAGTAGATCAGATCAGATCATATGTAGAGGATTTTAGGAAGGGAGTGTCTGACTCCAGGTCTTAAACAACCCTTAGAAATAGGAAGCTAGGAGATTTGGGCTAGAGTGCCCGATAGGAAAGTGACACGGAAGCGAGGTAGAAGACGCCCTTATTTACTACCGGGGGTCAGAAGGCTTAACGTGCCCATTCAATGCTCTAGTAGATCAGATCAGATCATATGTAGAGGATTTTAGGAAGGGAGTGTCTGACCCCAAGTCTTAAACAACCCTTAGAAATAGGAAGCTAGGAGATTTGGGCTAGAGTGCCCGATAGGAAAGTGACACGGAAGCGAGGTAGAAGACGCCCTTATTTACTACCGGGGGTCAGAAGGCTTAACGTGCCCATTCAATGCTCTAGTAGATCAGATCAGATCATATGTAGAGGATTTTAGGAAGGGAGTGTCTGACCCCAGGTCTTAAACAACCCTTAGAAATAGGAAGCTAGGAGATTTGGGCTAGAGTGCCCGATAGGAAAGTCACACGGAAGCGAGGTAGAAGACGCCCTTATTTACTACCGGGGGTCAGAAGGCTTAACGTGCCCATTCAATGCTCTAGTAGATCAGATCAGATCATATGTAGAGGATTTTAGGAAGGGAGTGTCTGACTCCAGGTCTTAAACAACCCTTAGAAATAGGAAGCTAGGAGATTTGGGCTAGAGTGCCCGATAGGAAAGTGACACGGAAGCGAGGTAGAAGACGCCCTTATTTACTACCGGGGGTCAGAAGGCTTAACGTGTCCATTCAATGCTCTAGTAGATCAGATCAGATCATATGTAGAGGATTTTAGGAAGGGAGTGTCTGACTCCAGGTCTTAAACAACCCTTAGAAATAGGAAGCTAGGAGATTTGGGCTAGAGTGCCCGATAGGAAAGTGACACGGAAGCGAGGTAGAAGACGCCCTTATTTACTACCGGGGGTCAGAAGGCTTAACGTGTCCATTCAATGCTCTAGTAGATCAGATCAGATCATATGTAGAGGATTTTAGGAAGGGAGTGTCTGACTCCAGGTCTTAAACAACCCTTAGAAATAGGAAGCTAGGAGATTTGGGCTAGAGTGCCCGATAGGAAAGTGACACGGAAGCGAGGTAGAAGACGCCCTTATTTACTACCGGGGGTCAGAAGGCTTAACGTGTCCATTCAATGCTCTAGTAGATCAGATCAGATCATATGTAGAGGATTTTAGGAAGGGAGTGTCTGACTCCAGGTCTTAAACAACCCTTAGAAATAGGAAGCTAGGAGATTTGGGCTAGAGTGCCCGATAGGAAAGTGACACGGAAGCGAGGTAGAAGACGCCCTTATTTACTACCGGGGGTCAGAAGGCTTAACGTGCCCATTCAATGCTCTAGTAGATCAGATCAGATCATATGTAGAGGATTTTAGGAAGGGAGTGTCTGACCCCAGGTCTTAAACAACCCTTAGAAATAGGAAGCTAGGAGATTTGGGCTAGAGTGCCCGATAGGAAAGTGACACGGAAGCGAGGTAGAAGACGCCCTTATTTACTACCGGGGGTCAGAAGGCTTAACGTGCCCATTCAATGCTCTAGTAGATCAGATCAGATCATATGAAGAGGATTTTAGGAAGGGAGTGTCTGACCCCAGGTCTTAAACAACCCTTAGAAATAGGAAGCTAGGAGGTTTGGGCTAGAGTGCCCGATAGGAAAGTGACACGGAAGCGACGTAACCCTCTAAACAGATCAGATCAGATCATATGAAGAGGATTTTCGGAAGGGAGTGTCTGACCCCAGGTCTTAAACAACCCTTAGAAATAGGAAGCTAGGAGATTTGGGCTAGAGTGCCCGATAGGAATGTGACATGGAAGCGACGTAACCCTCTAAGTAGATCAGATCTGATCATATGTAGAGGATTTTAGGAAGGGAGTGTCTGACTCCAGGTCTTAAACAACCCTTAGAAATAGGAAGCTAGGAGATTTGGGCTAGAGTGCCCGATAGGAAAGTGACACGGAAGCGAGGTAGAAGACGCCCTTATTTACTACCGGGGGTCAGAAGGCTTAACGTGCCCATTCAATGCTCTAGTAGATCAGATCTGATCATATGTAGAGGATTTTAGGAAGGGAGTGTCTGACCCCAGGTCTTAAACAACCCTTAGAAATAGGAAGCTAGGAGATTTGGGCTAGAGTGCCCGATAGGAAAGTGACACAGAAGCGAGGTAGAAGACGCCCTTATTTACTACCGGGGGTCAGAAGGCTTAACGTGCCCATTCAATGCTCTAGTAGATCAGATCAGATCATATGTAGAGGATTATAGGAAGGGAGTGTCTGACCCCAGGTCTTAAACAACCCTTAGAAATAGGAAGCTAGGAGATTTGGGCTAGAGTGCCCGATAGGAAAGTGACACGGAAGCGAGGTAGAAGACGCCCTTATTTACTACCGGGGGTCAGAAGGCTTAACGTGCCCATTCAATGCTCTAGTAGATCAGATCAGATCATATGAAGAGGATTTTAGGAAGGGAGTGTCTGACCCCAGGTCTTAAACAACCCTTAGAAATAGGAAGCTAGGAGATTTGGGCAAGAGTGCATGATAGGAAAGTGACACGGAAGCGAGGTAGAAAGTGGGAGGAAGACGCCCTTATTTATTACCGTGGGCCAGTACTCGGGGTCAGAAGGCTTAACGTGCCCATTCAATGCTCTAGTAGATCAGATCAGATCATATGTAGAGGATTATAGGAAGGGAGTGTCTGACCCCAGGTCTTAAACAACCCTTAGAAATAGGAAGCTAGGAGATTTGGGCTAGAGTGCCCGATAGGAAAGTGACACGGAAGCGAGGTAGAAGACGCCCTTATTTACTACCGGGGGTCAGAAGGCTTAACGTGCCCATTCAATGCTCTAGTAGATCAGATCAGATCATATGAAGAGGATTTTAGGAAGGGAGTGTCTGACCCCAGGTCTTAAACAACCCTTAGAAATAGGAAGCTAGGAGATTTGGGCTAGAGTGCATGATAGGAAAGTGACACGGAAGCGAGGTAGAAGACGCCCTTATTTACTACCGGGGGTCAGAAGGCTTAACGTGCCCATTCAATGCTCTAGTAGATCAGATCAGATCATATGAAGAGGATTTTAGGAAGGGAGTGTCTGACCCCAGGTCTTAAACAACCCTTAGAAATAGGAAGCTAGGAGATTTGGGCAAGAGTGCATGATAGGAAAGTGACACGGAAGCGAGGTAGAAGACGCCCTTATTTACTACCGGAGGTCAGAAGGCTTAACGTGCCCATTCAATGCTCTAGTAGATCAGATCAGATCATATGTAGAGGATTATAGGAAGGGAGTGTCTGACCCCAGGTCTTAAACAACCCTTAGAAATAGGAAGCTAGGAGATTTGGGCAAGAGTGCATGATAGGAAAGTGACACGGAAGCGAGGTAGAAGACGCCCTTATTTACTACCGGGGGTCAGAAGGCTTAACGTGCCCATTCAATGCTCTAGTAGATCAGATCAGATCATATGTAGAGGATTATAGGAAGGGAGTGTCTGACCCCAGGTCTTAAACAACCCTTAGAAATAGGAAGCTAGGAGATTTGGGCTAGAGTGCCCGATAGGAAAGTGACACGGAAGCGAGGTAGAAGACGCCCTTATTTACTACCGGGGGTCAGAAGGCTTAACGTGCCCATTCAATGCTCTAGTAGATCAGATCAGATCATATGAAGAGGATTTTAGGAAGGGAGTGTCTGACCCCAGGTCTTAAACAACCCTTAGAAATAGGAAGCTAGGAGATTTGGTTAAGAGTGCATGATAGGAAAGTGACACGGAAGCGAGGTAGAAGACGCCCTTATTTACTACCAGGGGTCAGAAGGCTTAACGTGTCCATTGAATGCTCTAGTAGATCAGATCTGATCATATGTAGAGGATTTTAGGAAGGGAGTGTCTGACCCCAGGTCTTAAACAACCCTTAGAAATAGGAAGCTGGGAGATTTGGGCTAGAGTGCCCGATAGGAAAGTGACATGGAAGCGACGTAACCGTTTAAACAGATCATATGTAGAGGATTTTAGGTAGGGAGTGTCTGACCCCAGGTCTTAAACAACCCTTCGACGAACGGCGGATATTTAGTAGATCCAGCGTTCGTACCTGTTGGGATTGAACCTGAGGTCCTTTCCGTGGCAGTCACGAACGTTGCCCACTAGGCCACCCGTGGCCCCATGTTTTTAGATCAGATCATATGTAGAGGATTTTAGGAAGGGAGTGTCTGACCCCAGGGCTTAAACAACCCTTAGAAATAGGAAGCTAGGAGATTTGGGCTAGAGTGCCCGATAGGAAAGTGACATGGAAGCGAGGTAGAAGACGCCCTTTTTACTACCGGGGGTCAGAAGGCTTAACGTGCCCATTCAATGCTCTAGTAGATCAGATCAGATCATATGTAGAGGATTTTAGGAAGGGAGTGTCTGACCCCAGGTCTTAAACAACCCTTAGAAATAGGAAGCTAGGAGATTTGGGCTAGAATGCCCGATAGGAAAGTGACACGGAAGCAAAGTAGAAAGGGGGAGGAAGACGCCCTTATTTATTACCGGGGGCCAGTATCCGGGGTTTGACGGCTTAACGTGCCCATTCGACGCAAAGCGGATATTTAGTGGATCGAGCTTTTGTACCTGCCTGGGATCGAACCTGAGGTCCTTTCCGTGGCAGTCACGAACATTGCCCACTAGGCCACCCGCGGCCCCGGACTGAAGGACAAGGACATCGATGGGGACCAAATAATGTGTATGAAATGTGATTTGTTTTCCAGAAGCGGACCTCATAGGTAAGCAACACATATCTGGAGTATTCCAATATTTGTTGAAATAACATACGCAAAACTGAATAGTAGCAATATCTGGCCTATGCTTTAGACCTAGATGTGAGCTTCAATTTTGAAATGTAAATAAGAAATCCAGTTGCCTGGATGGGGGAATGTAAAAAAAAAAAAAAAATCTTCCTTAATGGTACTTTCACAAAATAAACGATCTGAATGCCAAAAATGAAAGAAAGAAAAAAAACTTCAGTTAAACATGGCAACATTCAAGATGCCTCTTATGCTGAAATATTTGTGTCAAAATGAAATTTTATTGAAAATATTTTGTGAGTAAACCAGTAGAGTCCAACACATTTTTGTGAAGATACTTTTACAGTTCAAAATATTTTTGTGAAAATACCATATAAGCTAAAAATATTTTTGTGAATCTACCATCCAACGGTATCAAATGCCTCCTGGATCGACTCCTGACAAGCAGAAATTTCTCAAAACAGAATTTTGCAGATTATGACACTTTAAAATCATAATGGTAATAGACAAAATGAAAAAGGGTCTATATAAATATCCATACATATCACTAAGCTGTTCTCTGAGATTCAGAGGTTAGCTCCACTAAAAAATACAAACTGCCAGATAATTTTTACTTACTGTGGCCGTATCCAACCTTCTCCATTTACAGCGATCTTGACATACAACTCGGGCTTCACTGATATCCATTACACGCCGTACACAAGATCTTTTATACTTCATACTCATAATCTTTTTCTCATGCAGACACTTCTGAATCTGATCCACCCATGTCTTCCTTGGCCTTCCTCTGCCTTTCCTTCCTGCCACTTAGGCTCAAAAGATTTTCTTAATAAGCATCTCATCACTCATTCTTTCAACATGGCCCAACCACTGAAGCATATTGGCCTCCACCTTGCTAACAACATTTTGCTTCATATTACACAACTGCAACACATTTTCATTCCACACACGATCAGGATGTGTTTTGCCACAAACCTCCCGTAATTAACACATTTCTCCAGCACACAAACAACTCTTATGTTTCTTCTGTAGTACCCAGGTTTCACTGCCATACATCAGAGTAGGAACAATTACACTTTCATACACAGCCATGCGGGACTCTCTTAAGAACCCATCATTCCTGTGAAATCCTCCTAAAACAGCATGACTTTCAATGAAGAGTTCACTCGCCTACTAATTTCACCATCCAATCTGTTCTCTCTGTCAAACATGCTTCCTAAATACACAAACTCATTCACCTGGTCAATCACTGTGCCATTTAGACTTATATTACATTCAGTTCCTCTCTCAAAAACCATAACTTTGGCTTTTTCCTTATTTATACTCAGTTTGATTTTCATGCAAACTTCATACATCTGGGAAACCAAACTCTGCAACTCACTTTTGCTCTCTGCCAACAGGACACTGTCATCAGCATACAGCAATCTGCACACATGGATATCACCAAGACATAAACCAGTATTGCCCATTTTAGTATCAGAAATGCAGGCATCCATAAATATATTAAACAGCCATGGTGACTTTACACAACCTTGACTGACTCCTGCACCAATAGAAAACCATTTTCATAAAACACCATTCACTCATACATAAGCTCTACTGCCAGCATACATGGCTTTCACACTATTAAAGAGATTCCCAGTAACACCATATTCATTCAATACCTTTCACAAAAGCGTCCTATTTACTCGGTCATAAACTTCCTCTAAATCTATGAAGGCAGCAAAAACCTTACCAACAGCCACAAACTTTTCAATCATCACGTGTAATGCAAAAATTTGGTTAGCACAGCCTTTACGAGGCATAAACCCAATCTGAACATCTCATACTTTCTCTGATGTAAGACCTTGTGTACCTTTTCCATAATGACCTTACCAAACACTTTCCCTGGCACACTCAGTAGGCTAATACCACAATAGTTCTTGCACTCAGTCTGATCACCTTTTCCCTTATACAAGAGAACAATGATAGCATACCTCTAATCCTGAGGGACCATTCCTAACTCCCAGCACAACTGCAACATTTCAGTTAACCAGCCAATTAGAGTTGCAATCGTATTGCAACATCTCAACAGTTATGCCATCTACTCCCAGAGCCTTGCCATTCTGAAGAGATTTTTAGAGCTTTACACGCCTCTTCTCTTGAGATCCCAATTGTGCTTTCACCTCTCACTGTGACATCATCTGCTTCAGACTCAGAATTGTCTTGGCTTTCATCATCTAATAAGTCTCAGAAGTGTCAGCATATTCTGGAATTCACTTTTGCTCTCTGCCAACAGGACTCTGTTATCAATGTATAGGAATCTGCACACAGTGAAATTCCCAGGATGTATTAGGTGTACAAGTAAGTTTTAAGACAGCGCAACTTATAATTTGAGAGAAAACAACAATACCTTTACGAATCAAAATATGCGCCGTTATCATCTATCACCTTTTCCACCATTGGTAGGCAGCTGACGGATTCCAGCCATGAAGAATACTTTTTGTAAATGTTTTTATGGCACCTCTATTCATAGTGATTGTGAAATAACTTTTTTACGGGTCTTATAGAGGTTATTTTTCATGAAAGTTGGTTGTCAAATTTTCGAACTAAAGCCTAGTTTGTCATCAGGACTATGTCACTGGAGTAGTTGCTGCCACTCAGTTGGAAGAGTCCATCTGCAATTATCGTTAATTGTGGTACTTCTTCTTCTTGCTATTTCGATCCCTTCTTCTAGTTTCCTCTTTAAGAAGTTTGACTGGTGGGCGATTATTTTCACTGAGTCCCAATTTATGGAGTGTCCACTTGCTTATATATGTCTGTCTAGCCCTGTTTTGTTACTAAAGCCTAGTTCGTCATCAGGGACTACGTCACTGGAGTAGTTGCTGCCACTCAATTGGAAGAGTCCATCCGCAATTATCGTTAATTGTGGTACTTCTTCTTCTTGCTATTTCGATCCCTTCTTCTAGTTTCCTCTTTACTAAGTTTGACGGATGACAATAGCAACGATAGCAACCATAAAATGGAAGGCAGGAAAATGTGGAAATTAGCATAAGTGCGAGATACAGTAAGACGTGTTTGTGCGTATGCAAATTTTGGATTGCCGAACTTGTTCGTGACGTCATAGCGCTGATAAGAGATGTAAAGGATTTGACGCGTATTGACCGTTGTTGTTCAAACGCAAAGTTGAAAGGGAAAGAATCAATTGACGAACTTGCAATTTTCAGTATGTCTTCCCGACATCACCTAGATGATTTTACACGTGCCCGTATTATTGGCAAGAATGAAGAAGGGCGAGAAATAACAGATGTTGCCAGGGAGTTCGACGTCAGCCACAGTGTTGTTTCAAGGCTTTGGAAATCATTTCAAACAAATGGAGAGTGTAGCAAACGTCACGGGGGAGGTCGTGTTCGCAGTACGACACCTGCAGAAGATCCATACATAGTGCTATCCACAAAAAGACACCGGCGCAGCACAGCTAGTGACGTAGCAAATCAGTTTATGGCTGCTACTGGCAAGCGGATCTCCCGAAAAACTGTCGCCAGACGTTTGCATGAAGGAGGACTATACGCCCGCCGTCCTGTTGTGTGCATCCCATTGTCCAGACGTCACCGTATCGCCCGTTTGCAATGGTGCCATCAACATTGCAATTGGACTGATAACGACTGGTCTGCTGTCCTCTTCTCAGATGAGAGTAGATAAAGTCTATCGTCTGATTGTCGATGACAACTAAACTGGCGTGATAGTGGTACTGCATATTGTCCAGCAAACATACAGGAAAGGGACCAATATCCGACATGTAGTGTCATGGTATGGGCTGGCATCATGATCAATGGCCGTACGTCCCTCTATGTGCTTCCAACTGGGACTATGACTGGCCAACGATACATTAACGATGTTCTGCTACCTCATGTTCCGTGGTGCTGTCGGTGATAGATTCATTTTCATGGACGACAACGCAACATGTCATCGAACAGTCGCTGTCCAGGAGTGTCTTAAGAGCGAGGATATTCAACGCCTCGTATGGCCAGCACGTTCTCCAGATCTGAATCCCATTGAAAATGTGTGGGATGCTTTGGGGAGGAGTCTTGCTGGTTGCCAATGCCCTCCAATAAACAAGGACACCCTCATCCGTGCACTGACAGAGGAATGGGATAAATTACCCCAACAGCTGCTTGATAATGTTGTGCAAAGCATGACACGACGTGTGGAATCTTGCATCGCCCTCCATGGTGGCCATATCCCGTATTGACATCTTACGCCGGAACGCCTGCGGACGGTAATTGCATTTTTTTCATGTTTACGTATTCTACACAAAATGGCCTGTTTGTCCCTTGAACACGTTCCAAAGCCTTCTGGATTTCAGAGCACAATAAATTGTCTTTCTTGTAATGTCCTGGCATTCTGACATTATTTTATTTCACTTGGCATCCAACCACACTTACTTTTTTATGCGCTATATAGCCGTTTACGATCCGTCCTTAGCAATTGTCCAGCAGTGTAATTATAGCAGTTAAATACAAAGGGCGAAATCCAAGGAGAAAATCCTCCAAATATGTGGCGACAGTAAATAAATAAATAAGTACATCGCACTTTCCACGTTTTAGCAACACATAGCAACCGAAGAATTGTTATTAGGTCACCTCTGTGGATCCGAATCCCAGATGTCTCGATATCTAGACGAGCTGCGTTAGCGTTACACCACGGTGGCCAACAATCCACGGCACTATGTGTGTTTTTCAGTCAGCTTCTGACATCATAAATCCGTAAGATGGGCTCAGCTACTGAGACGTCTCCATCTGGTGGGCATTAATGGCACTGGCCACTGTGGTTAAGGCTAACGTGCTTGACTAGATATCGAGATATACTATTAAAAATCACCAATCACTTACCCTAAAGACCATGGTAATTTCCATCCACAAACACTTCAAGCACGTCAATTATCGTAATGTTGTTGGCCTTCAAAGGTTTACAGACTAAAAATTGAACAGCAGCTTAAAAAGAAAAAAGAGCAGCAATGACAATAGATGGCGCCAGAGACACAATGATTCAGACATTGCGACTGGAGCCCGTGCCTCGATGGCTCTGCTCACTTGAGCTGTGGTGGGCGGGTGAGACACACCTGCCTCCTGATGACGACAGTAGTCTGTTGAAAGTGCTAGAGGATTGTGTGTGAGGGGCTGAATGAGTGTGACACTTGCATTGGGAGTGGCAGGGGTTTTGAAACAGATGGAGCATTTTGTTACTCACAGATGACAAAGGCTTAACCACCTAGGAATGTAAGGTTGTGTAAATATGTACATAGTTTTTTAACTGAATTGTATGAATGAGTAGTATGCTTGTGTGGTTTTTATGGAATTGACCAGCTATGGTTACATCTCATATGGCTGGAAAAAAACAAACAGCGTTGTTTGTCTAGCAAATAAAAAAATAAAAAATAATACGATGTTTCATCCCTGGAAGAAGGAACCTTAAGCAAGGAGTCTGTAAACCTTTGAAGGCCAACAACATTACGATAATAGACGTGCTTGAAGTGTTTGTGGATGGAAATTACCATGATCTTTAGGGTAAGTGATTGGTGCTTTTTAATAGTATATCATTTGAGAAAGGGAGTTGAAAGAATAAGATGAGTCGTATGTAAATAGTTGTATATACGTTTTTAATATTTTTGTTTGGCATTTTGTATGTATGTATGCAAATAAGCACTTTTATGTTGGTTGATAATATATATATATATATATATATATTTTGCAACTTTCGTTTTAAATTCTAAAGTTTTTCCTTAGTTTTCAGTTTTGCTCTTCAGTATATATATATATATATATATATATATATATATATATGGGATGTAAGGTCAGGTGATGCATAACATCACAGCCTCTCCTTGACAAATGTCAACCCCGCGTTCTCGTGGTACATCCTGTTCCCACTAAAGGGGCTCTGACGACCGCCCATAGCGGTATAACTATACCATCGGGATTAGAGGAAATTCTATCCCACACTCACCAACCCGCTTGGCCAGCGTGGTGAGTTATGGCCAAACCCCTCCAAAATGACTCCACAACTTAAATCTTGGCCCTCAGTCTCCGGCAGCTGGAATGTACCTGGCCAAGGCAGCGGCCAGTGCAACATGAAGGCAGAGGGTGCTAAGAATCCCCGGAGGACCGGACTAGGCTGCCATCTGATGCTGACCTTGGCTACTTACAATGGACGCTCCCTATCTTCTGATTCAAGGCTTCTTGAATTGGAAGAGGAACTACAAAGGATCAAGTGGGACATCGTGGGGCTAAGTGAGGTAAGGAGAAAAGGAGAAGATCTCATCGAACTGAAAAGTGGACATCTCTTCTACTATCGTGGGACAGATACTGGCAGAACTAGTGGTGTTGGATTTATAATAAACAAGAAACTGAAGGATAAAGTTGTAGAAGTTGAAAGTTCCTCTGACAGAGCTGCACGACTTGTTATCCAACTCTCGAAAAGATACCAGGCTCAGATTATTCAAACTTATGCACCCACCACAAGTCATCCTGAAGAAGAAATTGAAGAATTTTATGAGGAAATTTGTCATCTAAATAATAAAGGTAAGCAGCACTTGAAAATAATTATGGGAGATTTCAATGCAAAAATAGGGCAACAGCAACAGAATGAAACTTCAGTAGGTAAATTCGGTCATGGCAACAGAAACCAGCGTGGAAATACTCTCGTTGAGTTTGCAGAGGCAGAAGGGTTTTTCATCTTGAACTCCTTCTTCAAGAAAAAGCCACACAGGAAATGGACATGGAGACATCCAAATGGGACGACAAGTGACATTGATTTTATTATGTGTAACAAAAAATTCATCACAGAAGACTGCAGTGTGCTAAACAAGTTCAACACAGGTAGTGACCATAGATTGGTGAGATGTAAGATGCACCTCAACACTAAACTGAAACGTGGCAAGATCATAAGACAAACAAAATCTATTGACATAACCAACCTTAAAAAACACCATAATACCTTCAAGTTAGAACTGAAGAACAGGTTCTCTGCTTTAGAAGGCCTAACATCGGAAGAAGTGGACATCTCTGAAGTTAACAGAAAAGTAACCAAAGCTCTTATGGAAACAGCAACAAAATTAGCTGGGTCTAAGAACAAGTTGCATGTGAACAAATTATCAGGAAAAACCAAAATGTTGATGCAAAAAAGAAGAGAGATGAGGACAACTAAAGAAGATGTGACTTCCAAAGTGGAATATATAGAGCTATGCAAGACAGTAAGAAAAAGTATCACTGAAGACGTAAGGAAATTCAACTGTGAACTAGTGAGGAAAGCAATTGAAAACAACCAAAGCCTAAAGATAGCAAAGGGACACCTCAGTAAGGGAAGAAAACAGATTATGGCACTGAGAAAAGAAGATGGTTCTGTAACAAGAAATAGAGGCGAAATTTTGACAAGAGTGAAAGATTTCTACTCCAAATTATGTGAAAGGGATGATATATGCACTCCAGACATCATGAAACATACCAGTACCAGAGTTCCTCCAATCCTTCCAGCAGAAGTTGCACATGCAATCAAGAACATGAAGCGAGGAAAAGCTCCAGGAGAAGATGGAATTACTGTAGACATCATACAAGAAGCAAGTGGAGAAATCGAAACAGTACTCGCCCAAATTTACACTCGATGCCTTAATGAAGGAAAGATTCCTGAGGATTGGAACTCCGCTACAATGATCCTGCTACATAAGAAAGGTGACATTGAGGATCTCGGAAACTACAGACCTATCAGCCTCCTATCAGTAGTTTATAAAATCTTCACTAAAGTTCTTTCACACCGCTTGAAGGTAACACTGGACATGGCTCAACCGAGAGAACAAGCTGGATTCAGGAGTGGCTACAGCACAATAGATCATATCCACGTGCTGAGAGAACTAATTGAAAGAGCGAGGGAATATGAACTTCCATTGTGCATGGCTTTTATCGATTATGAAAAAGCCTTTGATTCGGTGAAACCATCAGCAGTTACAATGGCTCTGAAAACCTGCGGTATTGAAGATGCATACATTAATATTATTAATAACATCTATGAAAATGCAAGTGCAAAGATTCTGCTGTTTGAAAATACAACACACATAAAAATTGGAAAGGGAGTGAGACAAGGTGACACCATATCTCCGAAGCTCTTTAATGCCACATTGGAGGGTGTTTTTCAGTCGCTGAGCTGGGAAAACAAGGGGATAAAGATTAATGGAGATTATCTAACCCACCTTCGTTTTGCTGATGACGTAGTCATTTTTGCAACTACCCCATCAGAGCTGCAGAGTATGATCCAGGAACTTGCTGACAAGAGTAAAGAAGTGGGATTAAAAATGAACTTTCAGAAGACAAAAGTGATGTTCAATGCTTTTACAAGAAATGAAGATTTATCGATTGATGGAGAAAAGCTGGAGATAACAGACACGTATGTTTATCTTGGACAGCAGATATCAAGTGAGGGTCACATTGATGAAGAAATTAATCGGCGTACAAAACTTGCCTGGAGAGCTTTTGGAAGAAACAGCATAATTTTCAAGAGCAATATGCCATTATGTCTTAAAAGAAAAGTGTTTGATCAATGCATCCTTCCAGTGCTTACGTATGGTGCAGAGACGTGGACCTTAGCTAAAAGAGATATACAAAGGCTGCAGACAACTCAAAGAAGCATGGAGAGGTGCATGCTTGGTGTAACCAGGAGAGATAAGAAGAGGAACTCGTGGATCCGAAAAATGACAAGAGTGGAAGACATCATGATCAGAGTTAAATCCCTGAAATGGCAATGGGCTGGACATACTGCCAGAAGGACAGACCATCGATGGACAGCCGAAATTTTAGATTGGATTCCAAGGGACAGGAAAAGACCCAGAAGACGACCACATGGGAGATGGGTGGATGAAATTCGAAAGTATGCAGGGGTGACATGGAGGAGACTGGCACAAGACAGACCGTTGTGGAGGAAACTTGGGGAGACCTTCGTCCAGCAGTGGATTGATAATGGTTGACAATGATGATGATGATGATATATATATATATATATATAACATTTCCTTTTTTAATTGCAATGTAAAATTTGGATTTCTTTTGCATTGTTTTTCAGGTTTAAATTCTCTCTCAAACGAACTTGGAATTTCGTTATAGCTGAAAATCATTTCTATTTATTATGTCACTCTCACAGCTTGAGTTCTCTTTAATCTTCTTCTCTCTGTTTAATAGTAACAGATGAAGAGCATGGGTCGGGCCATGAAGGTTAATGGATGCAAGCGAAATTGTTAACTAGTGCTAGGTCATGCTACTCTACGGAGGACATGACTTATATATATATTTTTTAAACTATTTTAGGTGGGAATGTTACTTGCATCTATGGCCTTGCAGAAACCCATTTCCAACTAGGTCTTTGTAGAAGTGAGAAAATGCAGAGTTTTTGCTGGTCCTTGATAAAGCCAAGGCTCAGTATTCTCGACACCTTCTACATTCAGTTGTTTTATTTTATTTTTTTATCTTTTCTCCTTTTACTCACACAGGTAGATACATAACCTTTTCTATGTTGTACTAGGTGTGAGTCAAAATTATATATGTATTTTTTTGCTTAGGTATCTTCTTTATAGAATGTGAATTCTGAATTTTCAAAACTGCTGCGTTGCGCGTTTTGATTTTCAGGTTATTTTGCACCCTTCGTGTTAAATTCTAAAATTTTTTCCTTAGTCTTCAGTTTTGCTCTTAAGTAAATACATACAACTATTTACATATGACTCACTGAGCTGGGAAAACAAGGGGATAAAGATTAATGGAGATTATCTAACCCACCTTCATTTTGCTGATGACATAGTCATTTTTGCAACTACCCCATCAGAGCTGCAGAGTATATGATCCAGGAACTTGCTGACCAAGAGTAAAGAAGTGGAATTAAAAATGAACTTTCAGAAGACAAAAGTGATGTTCAATGCTTTTACAAACAAGAAATGAAGCTTTATCGATTGATAGAGAAAAGCTGGAGATAACAGACACGTACGTTTATCTTGGACAGCAGATATCAAGTGAGGGTCACATGGATGAAGAAATTTATCGGCGTACAAAACTTGCCTGGAGAGCTTTTGGAAGAAACAGCATAATTTTCGAGAGCAATATGCCATTATGTCTTAAAAGAAAAGTGTTTGATCAATGCATCCTTCCAGTGCTTACGTATGGTGCAGAGACGTGGACCTTAACTAAAAGAGACATACAAAGGCTGCAGACAACTCTAAACCATATACGTTGATGAAGAAATTAATCGGCGTACAAAACTTGCCTGGAGAGCTTTTGGAAGAAACAGCATAATTTTCGAGAGCAATATGCCATTATGTCTTAAAAGAAAAGTGTTTGATCAGTGCATCCTTCCAGTGCTTACGTATGGTGCAGAGACGTGGACCTTAACTAAAAGAGACATACAAAGGCTGCAGACAACTCTAAACCATATACGTTGATGAAGAAATTAATCGGCGTACAAAACTTGCCTGGAGAGCTTTTGGAAGAAACAGCATAATTTTCGAGAGCAATATGCCATTATGTCTTAAAAGAAAAGTGTTTGATCAGTGCATCCTTCCAGTGCTTACGTATGGTGTAGAGACGTGGACCTTAACTAAAAGAGAAATACAAAGGCTGCAGACAACTCAAAGCAGCATGGAGAGGTGCATGCTTGGTGTAACCACGAGAGATAAGAAGAGGAACTCGTGGATCTGAAAAATGACAAGAGTGGAAGACATCATGATCAGAGTTAAATCCCTGAAATGGCAATGGGCTGATGAATTGCATTAATCAGCCCATTGCCATTAATGAATTGCACGTAAACTATGCGCACTTTACTGGGGTTTAATCAGGGATGGCTCTTGCTATGGAGCTGTGGGGCTGCAGCCCCCTACCCAAAGCAGTTTTTTTTTTCATGCTGTACCAAGAAAGAGAAGTTTTGTGAACACCACTGTAAGTTTTCCCTGCATAACACCACTGGGAGCGGGAAGAACGTCACAGACTGTGCTTCTTGCAGCCCTGACAGCTATTGAAACCAACTCATGTGGGAAACTCTGCTTATTCCCACATCAGTTCGTTTCCTTTTAACAAAACTTCCCCGGGGGACTGCATTCATGGCAGCTCTCGCTAGCAGGGTTGTTCGCGAATGCAGTCTTTCGTTCGGTGGGAATGTATCGCGGGGCCCGTGTGCTTTGTTGATTATTACGGTTCTTGTGCTTCCGAATAAGACATAAAATAGGGGAATGAATTAAAAATAATGACGAATGTTGAAATAAAGTATTAAATAAAGTATGTTTGAATGTATTACTCAACCAAGGTTTTTTTTCTTCCAAATTTTGGTTTGTTCCTGCTTTTATTCAACGAAATAATTCTAACAGCAATGTTGGTCCCATCTAATAACAAATACCCAGTTGCCGGGACTTTTGCTAAAAAGTTTTACTTATTTTCTCTCTTCTTGTCAAAACGGGCATGTTAACAAATTGCGATTAAAAATAGAGTTCAGTATTGGATAAATTGAAAAAAAAAAAAAAAGAGAGAGAGAGAGAGAGAGAAGTACTAATTTCTGCAGCGATATACTTGCACAAAATTGATTTCTTCACTTACCAAGCACAGCAAAATTTTCTCTTCTAAACTCGCGTAAATTTTTATTCACCAAAAATCATTGAAGTCACTCCACTGGATACATTTTATTTTTCTGCTGCATCCCCCCTCCCTCCCTCCCAAAAATCAGCTGCGCATTTCAATTGAGGTAGTGTACTTAATTACTTTGAAAAGAACATTTAATCAGATATCATTGTTTAGAAAATTTACGAAATTGGTAAATTTTGGAAAACAAATTTTTCTACACTAAATTGTTATCATGATGGCTTCAGAATTAAAACTGGACTGAATATGTTTGCAATCCATTTTTATTAAGGAAAATGCCGGTGTGTGATTATCGCAGTAACAACTCGTCGCAAAATTCTGGAAGACCCTTCAAAATTCCACAAAATGTTTTTCATCGCCGTCCAAGTTGCAGTGGTCGGTATCAAGTCCAAGTTCCAAAGGAAGTGCATCAGAAGAAAAATATTTGTTGTCATATTTCTAGGGGTCACAATGAGACACTTGAAAACACGTACATGACCTTGAGTGTGTCTCCGCTACCACTGGCACACGCATTAATTTTTTTTTATTTTTTGTCCTTATATACGTACAGTCATCATCATCATCATTGTCAACCATTATCAATCCACTGCTGGACGAAGGTCACCCCAAGTTTCCTCCACAACGGTCTGTCTTGTGCCAGTCTCCTCCAGGTCGCTCCCGCATACTTTCGAATTTCATCCACCCATCTCCCATGTGGTCTTCTTCTGGGTCTTTTCCTGTCCCTTGGAATCCAATCTAAAATTTCGGCTGTCCATCGATGATCTGTCCTTCTGGCAGTATGTCCAGCCCATTGCCATTTCAGGGATTTAACTCTGATCATGATGTCTTCCACTCTTGTCATTTTTCGGATCCACGTGTTCCTCTTCTTATCTCTCCTGGTTACACCAAGCATGCACCTCTCCATGCTTCTTTGAGTTGTTTGCAGCCTTTGTATGTCTCTTTTAGCTAAGGTCCACGTCTCTGCACCATACGTAAGCACTGGAAGGATGCATTGATCAAACACTTTTCTTTTAAGACATAATGGCATATTGCTCTTGAAAATTATGCTGTTTCTTCCAAAAGCTCTCCAGGCAAGTTTTGTACGCCGATTCATTTCTTCACCAATGTGACCCTCACTTGATATCTGCTGTCCAAGATAAACGTACGTGTCTGTTATCTCCAGCTTTTCTCCATCAATCGATAAATCTTCATTTCTTGTAAAAGCATTGAACATCACTTTTGTCTTCTGAAAGTTCATTTTTAATCCCACTTCTTTACTCTTGTCAGCATGTTCCTGGATCATACTCTGTAGCTCTGATGGGGTAGTTGCAAAAATGACTATGTCATCAGCAAAACGAAGGTGGGTTAGATAATCTCCATTAATCTTTATCCCTTTGTTTTCCCAGTTCAGTGATTGAAAGACATTTTCCAATGTGGCGTTAAAGAGCTTTGGAGATATGGTGTCACCTTGTCTCACTCCTTTTCCAATTTTTATGTGTGTTGTATTTTCAAACAGCCGAATCTTTGCACTCACATTTTCATAGATGTTATTAATAATATTAATGTATGCATCTTCAATACCGCAGGATTTCAGAGCCGTGGTAACTGCTGATGGTTTCACCGAATCGAAGGCTTTTTCATAATCGATATAAGCCATGCACAATGGAAGTTCATATTCCCTCGCTCTTTCAATTAGTTCTCTCAGTACGTGGATATGATCTATTGTGCTGTAGCCACTCCTGAATCCAGCTTGTTCTCTCGGTTGAGCCATGTCCAGTGTCACCTTAAAGCGGTGTGAAAGAACTTTAGTGAAGATTTTATAAACCACTGATAGGAGGCTGATAGGTCTGTAGTTCCTGAGATCCTCAATGTCACCTTTTTTATGTAGCAAGATCATTGTAGCGTTGTTCCAATCCTCAGGAATTTTCCCTTCATTAAGGCATCGAGTGAAAATTTGGGCGAGTACTGTTTCGATTTCTCCACTTGCTTCTTGTATGATGTCTACAGTAATTCCATCTTCTCCTGGAGCTTTTTCCCGCTTCATGTTCTTGATTGCATGTGCAACTTCTGCTGGAAGGACTGGAAGAACTCTGGTACTGATACCTTTCATGATGTCTGGAGTACATGTATCATCCCTTTCATATAATTTGGAGTAGAAATCTTTCACTCTTGTCAAAATTTCGCCTCTATTTCTTGTTACAGAACCATCTTCTTTTCTCAGTGCCATAATCTGTTTTTTCCCCTTACTGAGATGTCCCTTTGCTATCTTTAGGCTTTGGTTGTTTTCAATTGCTTTCCTTACTAGTTCACAGTTGAATTTCCTTACGTCTTCAGTGATACTTTTTCGTACTGTATATGCATGTATATATAATTTGCAACCACCATCAATCCACTGCTGGATCAAAGTCTCCAAGTTTCTTCTTCCACAACAGTCTGCCTTGAGTCAGTTCTTTTCATGCTTTCGAATTTCATGTACCCATCTCCCTCTTGTCATCTTCTGGATATTGTTTTTCCCCTTGCTATCCAGTTCAATATTTCAACTCTCCGTCGATGGTTCTTTCTTCTAGCAATATGTCCATCCCATTGCAATTTCAGGAATTTTGACCATGTCTTCCACACTTGTCATTTTCCCGATCCACGAGTTCCTATTTGTATCATTCCAGGTAACATCAAACATGCATCTGTACATGCTTCTTTCAATTCCACTTAGTAGTTCTAATTCTGACTATTATATAGCTCTAATTATTGTACTATTCTCTTTTACGTGCAATATTTCAAAGTAACTTGTACAAAAAACTAGCGGATAATATTTACCTTGGCATTCCTTTCTAGCGACGGGAACATTTCACGCACGTGTTTTCCGGTCCTTTGTTGATGTTATTGTCCTAAAGTCCGTTGTATGCGATGACTGGCTTTACTTCTCACACTTTTCGCTGGGTATACTCATTGGATCTTTGCCTTAGGATTCAAACATCAATTTTTACCGTTCTTTATAATCGAAATTTTCGCCCATACTCTGGGCATCTTCAGGAGTGTGGCGACTTTACCACCGATGTTCGTGGTTAACTTCGCGCTAATGGAGTCCAATACTCCTTGTTGGTAAAAAAAAAAAAAAAGTGTTCTTAACGAAACATACATGGCGCTAGCCGGGCTTGATAATGAAATATATCCAGGAAAGTTTTTCCGACGAATGGCAACAAGGAGTATCGGACTCCATTAGCGCGAAGTTAACCACGAACATCGGTGGTAAAGTCGCCACGCTCCTGAAGATGCCCAGAGTATGGGCGAAAATTTCGAGTATAAAAGAACGGTAAAAATTGATGTTTGAATCCTAAGGCAAAGATCCAATGAGTATACCCAGCGAAAAGTGTGAGAAGTAAAGCCAGTCATCGCATACAACGGACTTTAGGACAATAACATCAACAAAGGACCGGAAAACACGTGCGTGAAATGTTCCCGTCACTAGAAACGAATGCAAAGGTAAGCATTATCCGCTAGTTTTTTGTACAAGATGCTTCTTTCAGTTGTCTGCAACATCTGTCTGTCTATTTTAGTTGAGGTCCATGTCTGTGCTCCATGCGTAAGAACTGGAAGGATGCACTGATTAATCAGTTTCTGTTTAAGAAATAATGCATCCGACCAAGTTTTATAGGTCGATTATTTTCTTCATAAATGTGACAATGTGGCCATCGCTTAATATCTGTTGCCTAATTTAGGTATCGGTACCTTTACATTTTCCCCATCAATCGCTAAATATAAAATCTAAATATTATTTTTTTTGTAAAAAAAAAGCACTTTCGATCAGTATATATATATATTATTGTTATTATTAAACGGACAGCCTAAGCACAGGCGCAGTAACTTAACTTTCGAAGTGGTATCGTGATATCTACAAAATTGAGATGCAGCCCCCCCCCCATCTCAGCTTACCACGAGCCTCCACTGGGTTTAATACCTTATAAGCGCAACACCATATCTCTGAAGCTCTTTAATGCCACATTGGAGGGTGTTTTTCAGTCACTGAGCTGGGAAAACAAGGGGATAAAGATTAATGGAGATTATCTAACCCACCTTCGTTTTGCTGATGACGTAGTCATTTTTGCAACTAGCCCATCAGAGCTGCAGAGTATGATCCAGGAACTTGCTGACAAGAGTAAAGAAGTGGGATTAAAAATGAACTTTCAGAAGACAAAAGTGATGTTCAATGCTTTTACAAGAAATGAAGATTTATCGATTGATGGAGAAAAGCTGGAGATAACAGACACATACGTTTATCTTGGACAGCAGATATCAAGTGAGGGTCACATTGATGAAGAAATTAATCGGCGTACAAAACTTGCCTGGAGAGCTTTTGGAAGAAACAGCATAATTTTCAAGAGCAATATGCCATTATGTCTTAAAGGAAAAGTGTTTGATCAATGCATCCTTCCAGTGCTTACGTATGGTGCAGAGACGTGGACCTTAACTAAAAGAGACATACAAAGGCTTCAGACAACTCAAAGCAGCATGGAGAGGTGCATGCTTGGTGTAACCAGGAGAGATAAGAAGAGGAACTCGTGGATCCGAAAAATGACAAGAGTGGAAGACATCATGATCAGAGTTAAATCCCTGAAATGGCAATGGGCTGGACATACTGCCAGAAGGACAGACACAGCCGAAATTTTAGATTGGATTCCAAGGGACAGGAAAAGACCCAGAAAAAGACCACATGGGAGATGGGTGGATGAAATTCGAAAGTATGCGGGAGTGACATGGAGGAGACTGGCACAAGACAGACCGTTGTGGAGGAAACTTGGGGAGACCTTCGTCCAGCAGTGGATTGATAATGGTTGACAATGATGATGATGATGATGATGAAGCGCAAATATAATAATAGATATCGAGAGATTCGAGGTTCAATTCCCCGGCGGTGACAGAACAATTTTTCGGTTGCTGCGTGTTGGTAAAAAGTGGAAAGAGTGATGCGTTTGTTTATTCAACTGACGCCACGTATTTGGAGGATTTTCACTATGGACAGTGATAGGGATTGGATTGAAAAACTGCCTAATGAAGGAAAGGAGTTCTCTCTGAAAATTTGCAGAAAAATGAAACTTTACCTAGATAGATAAATCCCATAAAAAGGTTAACTAGTTTCAACGCAGAAGTCTAGGAAGCCACAAAACAAAGATGAGTTTAATTTAAAGTAGAAAGTTATACTAACCAACAATCCTGTTTTGATCGGGATTGCTTCCAGATTTAGCACAATGGAAGTGTGAGGTTGCAGTTCCCCCAGCTGATGCCCCGACAGACCTTGCCACAGCAATCCATTGGAAAATATGTTATTCAGCCTTAAATTCAAATTCAATTTACGGTCACTGTAAAGAAAGAGTTAACAGAAAATCAAAAACCTGCACACCAAAAGCACTTTTTACATTTGCAGATCACGGGCAAAATGTACAAAACAGAATTGCGTACTTTCACAATTTGATTCATCAGCTGTTTTGCATCACATACAGAGGTTGGACAGAATAACGCGAACACCACGCTCAGAGACGCGACTTTTAAATACACGAGACAGACCAAGAAACAAAAAAGCTGAACTTTTTAACCGGAAGAAAAATCAGAACACGCGACGAGATACTGTGACTGTCTATCTGATAACCAAGATGGCTACTAAGTGACCAATGGGTAGGTAGCATATACAGCATGGATAACTGAACAAAGTTCTTTACTAATCACCTTTTTTAGGTGACAAAATGCACTTTAGGGCTTCTCTTTGGCATATATGAATTTCCAGCATCACTACTGTTGTGCTTTGGGGCCATTATTAAGTAAAATAAGGGTTACTTGAACATAAGCCCTGTGACAGCTGATCTGATAACCTAGAGGGCTACTAAGTGGCCAATGGGTGGGTAGCATATACAGCATAGATAACTGGACAAAGTTCTTTACTAATCACCTTTTTTATGTGACAAAATGCACTTTAGGGCTTCTCTTTGGCATATAAGAATTTCCAGCATCACTACTGTTGTGCTTTGGGGCCATTATTAAGTAAAATAAGGGTTACTTGAACATAAGCACTGTGACAGTTGATCTGATAACCTAGAGGGCTACTAACTGACCAATGGGTGGGTAGCATATACAGCATGGATAACTGAAGAAAGTTCTTTACTTATCACCTTTTTTAGGTGACAAAATGCACTTTAGGGCTTCTCTTTGGCATATATGAATTTCCAGCATCACTACTGTTGTGCTTTGGGGCCATTATTAAGTAAAATAACGGTTACTTGAACATAAGCACTGTGACAGTTGATCTGATAACCTAGATGGCTACTAAGTGGCCAATGGGTGGGTAGCATATACAGCATAGATAACTGGACAAAGTTCATTACTAATCACCTTTTTTAGGTGACAAAATGCACTTTAGGGCTTCTCTTTGGCATATATGAATTTCCAGCATCACTACTGTTGTGCTTTGGGGCCATTATTAAGTAAAATAACGGTTACTTGAACATAAGCCCTGTGACAGTTGATCTGATAACCTAGAGGGCTACTAACTGACCAATGGGCGGGTAGCATATACAGCATGGATAACTGAACAAAGTTCTTTACTAATCACCTTTTTAGGTGACAAAATGCACTTTAGGGCTTCTCTTTGGCATATATGAATTTCCAGCATCACTACTGTTGTGCTTTGGGGCCATTATTAAGTAAAATAACGGTTACTTGAACATAAGCCCTGTGACAGCTGATCTGATAACCTAGAGGGCTACTAACTGACCAATGGGTGGGTAGCATATACAGCATGGATAACTGAACAAAGTTCTTTACTAATCACCTTTTTAGGTGACAAAATGCACTTTAGGGCTTCTCTTTGGCATATACGAATTTCCAGCATCACTACTGTTGTGCTTTGGGGCCATTATTAAGTAAAATAACGGTTACTTGAACATAAGCACTGTGACAGTTGATCTGATAACCTAGACGGCTACTAAGTGGCCAATGGGTGGGTAGCATATACAGCATAGATAACTGGACAAAGTTCTTTACTAATCACCTTTTTTATGTGACAAAATGCACTTTCGGGCTTCTCTTTGGCATATACGAATTTCCAGCATCACTACTGTTGTGCTTTGGGGCTATTATTAAGTAAAATAACGGTTACTTGAAAATAAGCACTGTGACAGTTGATCTGATAACCTAGAGGGCTACTAACTGACCAATGGGCGGGTAGCATATACAGCATGGATAACTGAAGAAAGTTCTTTACTAATCACCTTTTTAGGTGACAAAATGCACTTTAGGGCTTCTCTTTGGCATATATGAATTTCCAGCATCACTACTGTTGTGCTTTGGGGCCATTATTAAGTAAAATAACGGTTACTTGAACATAAGCCCTGTGACAGCTGATCTGATAACCTAGAGGGCTACTAACTGACCAATGGGTGGGTAGCATATACAGCATGGATAACTGAACAAAGTTCTTTACTAATCACCTTTTTTAGGTGACAAAATGCACTTTAGGGCTTCTCTTTGGCATATATGAATTTTCAGCATCACTACTGTTGTGCTTTGGGGCCATTATTAAGTAAAATAATGGTTACTTGAACATAAGCACTGTGACAGTTGATCTGATAACCTAGATGGCTACTAAGTGGCCAATGGGTGGGTAGCATATACAGCATGGATAACTGAACAAAGTTCTTTACTAATCACCTTTTTTAGGTGACAAAATGCACTTTAGGGCTTCTCTTTGGCATATATGAATTTCCAGCATCACTACTGTTGTGCTTTGGGGCCATTATTAAGTAAAATAACGGTTACTTGAACATAAGCACTGTGACAGTTGATCTGATAACCTAGAGGGCTACTAAGTGGCCAATGGGTGGGTAGCATATACAGCATAGATAACTGGACAAAGTTCTTTACTAATCACCTTTTTTATGTAACAAAATGCACTTTAGGGCTTCTCTTTAGCATATACGAATTTCCAGCATCACTACTGTTGTGCTTTGGGGCCATTATTAAGTAAAATAATGGTTACTTGAACATAAGCACTGTGACAGTTGATCTGATAACCTAGATGGCTACTAAGTGGCCAATGGGTGGGTAGCATATACAGCATAGATAACTGGACAAAGTTCTTTACTAATCACCTTTTTTATGTGACAAAATGCACTTTAGGGCTTCTCTTTGGCATATACGAATTTCCAGCATCACTACTGTTGTGCTTTGGGGACATTATGAAGTAAAATAACGGTTACTTGAACATAAGCCCTGTGACAGTTGATCTGATAACCTAGAGGGCTACTAACTGACCAATGGGTGGGTAGCATATACAGCATGGATAACTGAAGAAAGTTCTTTACTAATCACCTTTTTAGGTGACAAAATGCACTTTAGGGCTTCTCTTTGGCATATATGAATTTCCAGCATCACTACTGTTGTGCTTTGGGGCCATTATTAAGTAAAATAACGGTTACTTGAACATAAGCCCTGTGACAGTTGATCTGATAATCTAGAGGGCTACTAACTGACCAATGGGTGGGTAGCATATACAGCTTGGATAACTGAACAAAGTTCTTTACTAATCACCTTTTTTAGGTGACAAAATGCACTTTAGGGCTTCTCTTTGGCATATATGAATTTCCAGCATCACTAGTGTTGTGCTTTGGGGCCATGAACAAGTAAAATAATGGTTACTTGAACATAAGCACTGTGACAGTTGATCTGATAACCTAGAGGGCTACTAACTGACCAATGGGTGGGTAGCATATACAGCATGGATAACTGAAGAAAGTTCTTTACTAATCACCTTTTTTAGGTGACAAAATGCACTTTAGGGCTTCTCTTTGGCATATATGAATTTCCAGCATCACTACTGTTGTGCTTTGGGGCCATTATTAAGTAAAATAAGGGTTACTTGAACATAAGCACTGTGACAGTTGATCTGATAACCTAGAGGGCTACTAACTGACCAATGGGTGGGTAGCATATACAGCATGGATAACTGAAGAAAAGTTCTTTACTAATCACCTTTTTTAGGTGACAAAATGCACTTTAGGGCTTCTCTTTGGCATATACGAATTTCCAGCATCACTACTGTTGTGCTTTGGGGCCATTATTAAGTAAAATAACGGTTACTTGAACATAAGCCCTGTGACAGTTGATCTGATAATCTAGAGGGCTACTAACTGACCAATGGGTGGGTAGCATATACAGCTTGGATAACTGAACAAAGTTCTTTACTAATCACCTTTTTTATGTGACAAAATGCACTTTAGGGCTTCTCTTTGGCATATACGAATTTCCAGCATAACTACTGTTGTGCTTTGAGGCCATTATTAAGTAAAATAACAGTTACTTGAACATAAGCACTGTGACAGTTGATCTGATAACCTAGAGGGCTACTAACTGACCAATGGGTGGGTAGCATATACAGCATGGATAACTGAAGAAAGTTCTTTACTAATCACCTTTTTTAGGTGACAAAATGCACTTTAGGGCTTCTCTTTGGCATATATGAATTTCCAGCATCACTACTGTTGTGCTTTGGGGCCATTATTAAGTAAAATAACGGTTACTTGAACATAAGCACTGTGACAGTTGATCTGATAACCTAGAGGGCTACTAACTGACCAATGGGTGGGTAGCATATACAGCATGGATAACTGAAGAAAGTTCTTTACTAATCACCTTTTTTAGGTGACAAAATGCACTTTAGGGCTTCTCTTTGGCATATAGGAATTTCCAGCATCACTACTGTTGTGCTTTGGGGCCATTATTAAGTAAAATAACGGTTACTTGAACATAAGCACTGTGACAGTTGATCTGATAACCTAGATGGCTACTAACTGACCAATGGGTGGGTAGCATATACAGCATGGATAACTGAACAAAGTTCATTTTACTAATCACCTTTTTTAGGTGACAAAATGCACTTTAGGGCTTCTCTTTGGCATATACGAATTTCCAGCATCACTACTGTTGTGCTTTGGGGCCATTATTAAGTAAAATAAGGGTTACTTGAACATAAGCACTGTGACAGTTGATCTGATAACCTAGATGGCTACTAAGTGGCCAAATGGGTGGGTAGCATATACAGCATAGATAACTGGACAAAGTTCTTTACTAATCACCTTTTTTATGTGACAAAATGCACTTTAGGGCTTCTCTTTGGCATATACGAATTTCCAGCATCACTACTGTTGTGCTTTGGGACCATTGTTAAGTAAAATAACGGTTACTTGAATATAAGCACTATGACAGTTGATCTGATAACCATGATGGCTACTAGGTGACCAATGGGTGGGTAGCATATACAGCATGGATACACTAAACAAAGGGATGATTCACATCCCAAGCACGATGGCATGAGATTCATCATGCTACTCAGAACTTTGCACAATTTAAAACCTGTGCATTGTTTATTTCTGGAATTTTCCATTTGATATTTTCGAACCAGTTGTCTGTGGTAACTGAAACTGCAAAAAGCAAGACTGTGGATAAGGGGAGGACTGCTGTGTTTTTTAATTAGAGCATTGCCCAGAACTATAGAAATTATACAGACATTAACAAATTACACTGCAATATACCAATATTTTCCTTTATTGATTTCATAATGTAAAAAAAGAAAAGGCAGCACATACCATGCGTTTATTACTCTACATCCCACAGTGAAACATTTTTCCAGCTGAACAACACCAGGAATTGCTTCAACATTCAATCTGATCTCACCATAACCAGGAGCCTGCAAAATAGCATTGGGAATATATATCAACTAAGGAACCTATAATGCACAATTCTGTTCCTCTCCTTTGATACCCAAAAAAAAGGTTATAATTAAAAAAAATATTTAAAAAAAAAAGCATAAAACACATAGAAAAATATCTTAAAAATAATTATAAAAATAAAAAGTTAAAAAAAAAATAGTAATAGTTCAAGTTCAAAGGTTTGGGAGGAGTGGTGATATTTGGGTATTATAATACTCTTTGAACTCTAGGGAGCAGGGAAATGCCTCCCTGCTAACAGGAAGGGCATTTTAAGTATTCTGGTCTGCACTGATAACTTGTAAAGGTTTTTTCAGAGCATTAATTCTGGTTTTTAAAGTCTACTCAAGGACAGAACTGTTCCCACCAGGAAGGTTATAAAATTGGATGCTAGATGGCGCTGCAAAGGGCCTGCCCCTGAATTCAGTTGGTTCACCCAGTGTTGCCAATTTGAGGGAAAAGTCGCTAAATTTAGGGGATTCTGGATTGGTGTTAGCGACAAAAAACAGTAGTTTGGGGGATTAGCGACTTTTTTTAGGGGATTTTGTTTTGTTTTAACAATTTCAGCAATTTCTTTTATTTACAGTTTTAAACATTTTAAATATGGTTTTTGAATCAGCAGAATGTCTTCTTCACTTTCCGCAGATTCAATAGCCATAACCGTGAATTTTAATGCTTGTAGAATGCAATCCCCTTTCCTTCTCGCCTTTGTTTCCACGAGACACAGAAAGCTTGCCGATGCTCGGTGAGTTTGCCTGGGATCCCTTAGACAGCGAGTGTGATGGTGGTGAGACTTACTACAGTGTATCCACTTGCAGAAATATTCTATCGTTATACAAAACTTTTGTTTTATTTGTCATTAAAACAAAAGTTTTGTTTAATATAAATCAAAGTAACAGTAACACGTAACTGGATAAAACGTTTGGTTTTGCAAGAAATTTCATCTTCAATGCTATAATTTATTGGTTCACTATGCTTTAAATTAAGTATTTTCAGCTGGTCTTCTTAGCCATTTAAAACTTGTTTCTGTATCCTCGCCCCCCCCCCCCTAGGTCGAGATTCGAACCTGGACCCGAGTTGGGTCCGGGTCTCGGTGAGACATGAATGTTGTGTTTGTCTTTCAGCACTGGTTCTCTTCCTTCCCTGGGAACAGTAGGCTCAAATTAGAGATGGGTGATTTCTTCTAGCCTATCGTGTTGCTCATGGAGTTGGTTATCCCCCATCCAGCCATATTAAGTAACAAAGGCGTCACATTCACTTCTTTTCACATTATTATTAATTTAAAGTATCAAAGCCGCCCATTAATTTGAGTATCAAAGGTGGCGCAGTAGTCTAAGCGATGGCCTCTCATCATTCGTCCGAAAAGGACCCGGGTTCGAATCCCGGTGAAGCATGGAAGTTGTGTTTGTCTTGCGGCACTGGCTGTCTCCCTTCCCTGGAAGCAGTGAGCCTAAATTAGGGACGGGCGAATGCTTATAGCCCATTCCGTTGCTCACGGTGGTCGTTAAACCTAAAATTTAAAAAAAAAAAAAAAAAAAGTATCAAATAGATAATAATAATAGCAATGTGTCATTTAATTTTAAATGGCGCACAGATAAGTATGAAAATTTAACATAATAAAAAAAAATCTGATTTTTAGGGACTTTTTTCCACTTTTGGAGACTTTTTAAGGCTAACTTTGGAGACTTTCGGAATGAGTGAGTTGGCAACACTGGGTCCTTTTTTTTTTTTTTTTTTTTTTTGATTGGAGGTTTAACGACCACCGTGAGCAACTCAATGGGCTATAAGCAGTCGCCCGTCCCTAATTTAGGGTCACTGGTTCCAGGGAAGGGAGAGAGCCAGTGCCGCAAGACAAACACAACATCCATGCCTGACCGGGATTCGAACCCGGACCCCTTACGGACGAATGATCAGAGGCCAGCGCCTTAGACCACTGCGCCACCGGGGCGGCACAACACTGGGTTCACCCCATAGATGTAGCAGTAAGTGCATTGTTGTTTTCAGGCATGGTAGGGATGTACTGTTTGCTCCTGCTACTTATTTAACTTTTCCTTCAGGAATTATTTTAATTTGGGGGGGGGGGGACTGTTTTCAATACTTTCAAGCAGGCTATGAGCTTAGGATTAGTATTTTGCTTCATTCGAACCTTCTGTAGCATTTCACTCATCTTTTTGTATTGTTTGAAGTCCTTTTAGTGGTTCTGGGCCTTCCTGTGGGCCAAATGATAAAAGAAGTTTGTTGTAAATATATTGCTGGTTATTGCCAAGCAAGACACAATGTTATCCCTTTTAACTGTAAGAAAGTCTTTTTATATATTATAGGATTTGTGAGTTTGCACTAAGATTATTATTATTATTTTTTAATATTTTCTTGTGTATATTGGGCTTAAAAATTGCTTTACTGGTGCATGAAACCATGCCCTTTGGTATATTCATTTAAAATTATATTTTATTTTTTGGAATAATTTTTATTAAGCTTTTAGCTGTGGGTATTGGGGATTTTGCTTTGCAACTATGTGACATGCAACTTTGTTTTCTTGTTCGCTCTTGGAGTTACAACTGTACATTGCTCCTTGGGATTTATGTAACTCCTTTTCCTAAATTTGGCTGTTGCTTACTTTCAATTTGATTGGTTGCATTTTCTGCTTTTATTTTTTGTTTGATTATTTTTTTTTAAATTATTTGGTACTTACTAGTTATTTTTTGGTTGGTAGATTGTTTTCTTTTTTTGTGACAAGTTTAAAATATCCCTTTGGTACCGTTTATTGGTTGGGTTTTTTATTAACTGGATTTGTGTTAAGGGAGTTTGGCTCTCTTTATTCATTTTTATTAATTTTTGTTGTGAGGTCGGGCAAATGTGTTTTAGTTTGCTGGGCTCGGGTTTTTATTAGTAACCCCTTTTATTGACATTATTCCCCTAAATTTAATTGGTCCTTTTAGCAAACTAAACTAGCAGAAACCCACAATTCTCTGGTCTCAGTAGATTAGTGAGTGATTTTCTTGTTGCTTGCCCTTGACGAAGCTGACAAGAAGTCAGTCATTAATATGCTTCCCTGCATTCTTATGTACGGTATTTTTTTCATCGCTTGAAACTAGACAGGTTAGGGTGATGGATTTGGTGATTGCTGATCTTTTTTTGTTTTTTTTTAGTTCAAAATTTTGCTTTGTTTTATACTATTGTTTTTTTAATCTTTCTCTTATGCAGCCTCTGGCGCTATGGAATTTCAAATTTGTTCAAAGGTTTTTGTTTATTCACATAATTTGCTTTTGCTATATATATCATCATCATTGTCAACCATTATCAATCCACTGCTGGACGAAGGTCTCCCCAAGTTTCCTCCACAACGGTCTGTCTTGTGCCAGTCTCCTCCATGTCACTCCCGCATACTTTCGAATTTCATCCACCCATCTTCCATGTGGTCTTTTCCTGTCCCTTAGAATCCAATCTGAAACTTCAGCTGTCCATCGATGGTCTGTCCTTCTGGCAGTATGTCCAGCCCATTGCCATTTCAGGGATTTAACTCTGATCATGATGTCTTCCACTCTTGTCATTTTTCGGATCCACGAGTTCCTCTTCTTATCTCTCCTGGTTACACCAAGCATTCACCTCTCCATGCTTCTTTGAGTTGTCTGAAGCCTTTGTATGTCACTTTTAGTTAAGGTCCACGTCTCTGCACCATACGTAAGCACTGGAAGGATGCATTGATCAAACACTTTTCTTTTAAGACATAATGGCATATTGCTCTTGAAAATTATGCTGTTTCTTCCAAAAGCTCTCCAGGCAAGTTTTGTACGCCGATTAATTTCTTCATCAATGTGACCCTCACTTGATATCTGCTGTCCAAGGTAAACGTACGTGTCTGTTATCTCCAGCTTTTCTCCATCAATCGATAACTCTTCATTTCTTGTTAAAAGCATTGTACATCACTTTTGTCTTCTGAAAGTTCATTTTTAATCCCACTTCTTTACTCTTGGTCAGCAAGTTCCTGGATCATACTCTGCAGCTCTGATGGGGTAGTTGCAAAAATGACTACGTCATCAGCAAAACGAAGGTGGGTTAGAAAATCTCCATTAATCTTTATCCCTTTGTTTTCCCCGTTCAGTGATTGAAAGACATTTTCCAAAGTGGCATTAAAGAGCTTCAGAGATATAATGTCACCTTGTCTCACTCCTTTTCTAATTTTTATGTGTGTTGTGTTTTCAAACAGCCAAATCTTTGCACTTGCATTTTCATAGATGTTATTAATAATATTAATGTATGCATCTTCAATACCGCAGGATTTCAGAGCCATTGTAACTGCTGATGGTTTCACCGAATCAAAGTCTTTTTCATAATCGATAAAAGCCATGCACAATGGAAGTTCATATTCCCTTGCTCTTCCAATTAGTTCTCTCAGTATGTCGATATGATCTATTGTGCTGTAGCCACTCCTAATCCAGCTTGTTCTCTCGGTTGAGCCGCGTCCATTGTCACCTTCAAGCGGTGTGAAAGAACTTTAGTGAAGATTTTATAAACCACTGATACAAGGCTGATAGGTCTGTAGTTCCTGAGATCCTCAATGTCACCTATTTTTATGTAGCAGGATCATTGTAGCGTTGTTCCAATCCTCAGGAATTTTCCCTTCATTAAGGCATCGAGTGAAAATTTGGGACGAGTACTGTTTCGATTTCTCCACTTGCTTCTTGTATGATGTCTACAGTAATTCCATCTTCTCCTGGAGCTTTTCCCTGCTTCATGTTCTTGATTGCATGTGCAACTTCTGCTGAGAGGACTGGAAGAACTCTGGTACTGGTACCTTTCATGATGTCTGGAGTACATGTATCATCCCTTTCATATAATTTGGAGTAGAAATCTTTCACTCTTGTCAAAATTTCGCCTTTATTTCTTGTTATAGAACCATCTTCTTTTCTCAGTGCCATAATCAGTTTTCTTCCCTTACTAGTTCACAGTTGAATTTCCTTACGTCTTCAGTGATACTTTTTTGTACTGTCTTGCATAGCTCTATATATTCCACTTTGGAAGTCACATCTTCTTTAGTTGTCCTCATCTCTCTTCTTTTTTGCATCAACATTTTGGTTTTTCCTGATAATTTGTTCACATGCAACTTGTTCTTAGACCCAGCTAATTTTGTTGCTGTTTCCAAAAGAGCTTTGGTTACTTTTCTGTTAACTTCAGAAATATCCACTTCTTCCGATGTTAGGCCTTCTAAAGCAGAGAATCTGTTCTTCAGTTCCAACTTGAAGGTATTATGGTGTTTTTAAAGGTTGGTTATGTCAATATGTTTTGTTTGTCTTATGAGCTTGCCACGTTTGAGTTTAGTGTTGAGGTGCATCTTACATCTCACCAATCTATGGTCACTACCTGTGTTGAACTTGTTTAGCACACTGCAGTCTTCTATGACAAATTTTTTGTTACACATAATAAAATTAATTTCACTTGTCATCCCATTTGGATGTCTCCATGTCCATTTCCTGTGTGGCTTTCACTTGAAAAAAGAGTTCAAGATGAAAAACCCTTCTGCCTCTGCAAACTCTAAGAGAGTATTTCCACGCTGGTTTCTGTTGCCGTGACCGAATTTACCTACTGAAGTTTCATTCTGTTGCTGTTGCCCTATTTTTGCATTGAAATCTCCCATAATTATCTTCAAGTGCTGCTTGCCTTTATTATTTAGATGAGGAATTTCCTCATAAAATTCTTTAATTTCTTCTTCAGGATGACTATTGGTGGGTGCATAAGTTTGAATAATCTGAGCCTGGTATCTTCTCGAGAGTTGGATAACGAATTGTGCAGCTCTGTCAGAGGAACTTTCAACTTCTACAACTTTATCCTTCAGTTTCTTGTTTATTATAAATCCAACACCACTAGTTCTGCCAGTATCAGTCCCACGATAGTAGAAGAGATGTCCACTTTTCAGTTCAATGAGATCTTCTCCTTTTCTCCTTACCTCACTTAGCCCGACGATGTCAAACTTGATCCTTTGTAGTTCCTCTTCCAATTCAAGAAGCCTTGAATCAGAAGATAGGGAGCGTCCATTATATGTAGCCAAGGTCAGCATCAGATGGCAGCCTAGTCCGGTCCTCCGGGGATTCTTAGCACCCTCTGCCTTCATGTCACACTGGCCGCTGCCTTGGCCAGGTACATTCCAGCTGCCGGAGACTGAGGGCCAAGATTTAAGTTGTGGAGTCATTTTGGAGGGGTTTGGCCATAACTCACCACGCTGGCAAAGCGGGTTGGTGAGTGTGGGATAGCATTTCCTCTAATCCCGATGGTATAGTTATACCGCTATTGGCGGTCGTCAGAGCCCCTTTAGTGGGAACAGGATGTACCACGAGAAGGCGGGGTTGACATTTGTCAAGGAGAGGCTGTGATGTTACGCATCACCTGACCTTACATACATATATATATATATATATATATATATATATTTGGATTTATAATAAACAAGAAACTGAAGGATAAAGTTGTAGAAGTTGAAAGTACCTCTGACAGAGCTGCACGACTTGTTATCCAACTCTCGAAAAGATACCAGGCTCAGATCATTCAAACTTATGCACCCACCACAAGTCATGCTGAAGAAGAAATTGAAGAATTTTATGAGGAAATTCGTCATCTAAATAATAAAGGTAAGCAGCACTTGAAGATAATTATGGGAGATTTCAATGCAAAAATAGGGCAACGGCAACAGAATGAAACTTCAGTAGGTAAATTCGGTCACGGCAACAGAAACCAGCGTGGAAATACTCTCGTAGAGTTTGCAGAGGCAGAAGGGTTTTTCATCTTGAACTCCTTTTTCAAGAAAAAGCCACACAAGAAATGGACATGGAGACATCCAAATGGGACGACAAGTGAAATTGATTTTATTATGTGTAACAAAAAATTCGTCATAGAAGACTGCACTGTGCTAAACAAGTTCAACACAGGCAGTGACCATAGATTGGTGAGATGTAAGATGCACCACAACACTAAACTTGAACGTAGCAAGCTCATAAGACAAACAAAATGTATTGACATAACCAACCTTAAAAAACACCATAACACCTTCAAATTGGAACTGAAGAACAGATTCTCTGCTTTAGAAGGCCTAACATTGGAAGAAGTGGATATTTCTGATGTTAACAGAAAAGTAACCAAAGCTCTTATGGAAACAGCAACAAAATTAGCTGGGTCTAAGAACAAATTGCATGTGAACAAATTATCAGGAAAAACCAAAATGTTGATGCAAAAAGAAGAGTGATGAGGACAACTAAAGAAGATGTGACTTCCAAAGTGGAATATATAGAGCTATGCAAGACAGTACGAAAAAGTATCACTGAAGACGTAAGGAAATTCAACTGTGAACTAGTAAGAAAAGCAATTGAAAACCACCAAAGCCTAAAGATAGCAAAGGGACATCTCAGTAAGGGAAAAAAACAGATTATGGCACTGAGAAAAGAAGATGGTTCTGTAACAAGAAATAGAGGCGAAATTTTGACAAGAGTGAAAGATTTCTACTCCAAATTATATGAAAGGGATGATACATGTACTCCTGACATCATGAAAGGTACCAGTACCAGGGTTCTTCCAGTCCTTCCAGCAGAAGTTGCACATGCAATCAAGAATATGAAGCAGGGAAAAGCTCCAGGAGAAGATGGAATTACTGTAGACATCATACAAGAAGCAAGTGGAGAAATCGAAACAGTACTCGCCCAAATTTTCACTCGATGCCTTAATGAAGGGAAAATTTCTGAGGATTGGAACAATGCTACAATGATCTTGCTACATAAAAAAGGTGACATTGAGGATCTCAGGAACTACAGACCTATCAGCCTCCTATCAGTGGTTTATAAAATTTTCACTAAAGTTCTTTCACACCGCTTGAAGGTGACACTGGACATGGCTCAACCGAGAGAACAAGCTGGATTCAGGAGTGGCTACAGCACAATAGATCATATCCACGTACTGAGAGAACTAATTGAAAGAGCGAGGGAATATGAACTTCCATTGTGCATGGCTTTTATCGATTATGAAAAAGCCTTAGATTCGGTGAAACCATCAGCAGTTGCAATGGCTCTGAAATCCTGCGGTATTGAAGATGCATACATTAATATTATTAATAACATCTATGAAAATGCAAGTGCAAAGATTCGGCTGTTTGAAAATACAACACACATAAAAATTGGAAAAGGAGTGAGACAAGGTGACACCATATCTCCGAAGCTCTTTAACGCCACATTGGAAAATGTCTTTCAATCACTGAACTGGGAAAACAAAGGGATAAAGATTAATGGAGATTATCTAACCCACCTTCGTTTTGCTGATGACATAGTCATTTTTGCAACTACCCCATCAGAGCTACAGAGTATGATCCAGGAACTTGCTGACAAGAGTAAAGAAGTGGGATTAAAAATGAACCTTCAGAAGACAAAAGTGATGTACAATGCTTTTAACAAGAAATGAAGATTTATCGATTGATGGAGAAAAGCTGGAGATAACAGACACGTACGTTTATCTTGGACAGCAGATATCAAATGAGGGTCACATTGGTGAAGAAATTAATCGGCGTACAAAACTTGCCTGAAGAGTTTTGGAAGAAACAGCATAATTTTCAAGAGCAATATGCCATTATGTCTTAAAAGAAAAGTGTTTGATCAATGCATCCTTCCCGTGCTTACGTATGGTGCAGAGACGTAGACCTTAACTAAAAATACGTACAAAGGCTGCAGACAACTCAAAGCAGCATGGAGAGGTGCATGCTTGGTGTAACCAGGAGAGATAAGAAGAGGAACACGTGGATCCGAAAATGACAAGAGTGGAGGACATCATGATCAGAGTTAAATCCCTGAAATGGCAATGGGCTGGACATACTGCCAGAAGAACAGACCATCGATGGACAGCCGGAATTTTAGATTGGATTCCAAGGGACAGGAAAAGACCCAGAAGAAGACCACATGGAAGATGGGTGGATGAAATTCGAAAGTATGCGGGAGTGACATGGAAGAGACTGGCACAAGACAGACCGTTGTGGAGGAAACTTGGGGAGACCTTCGTCCAGCAGTGGATTGATAATGGTTGACAATGATGATGATGATGATGATATATATATATATATATATATATATACTACTAAGAAAAGACAGAAGCAAAAAAAAAATATTTATCAGGTACTAAAACAACAAAAAAAATTACTCAAAAACCAACAGGTATGAGAAAAAAGAAGATCAAGTAATAGCAACCTGAATGTAGAAAGTGTCGAGAATGCCGAGCCTTGGCTTTGTCAAGGACCAGCAAAACTCATAACTGCTGCGTTGTGCGTAATGATCTTCAGTTTTTTTAGCAAATTTATTTTTAAATTATTAGGTTAAAAATTTGTCTTTGACTCTGCTCTTGGGTATATATATATATCATCCTTGATAAAGCCAAGGCTCAGTATTCTAGACACTTTCGCCATTCAGTTGTTCTTTTTTCTCTTTTTACTCACACCTGTCAATACATAACCTTCTCTATGTTGTACTTGGTATGAGTTTAAAAAAAATTTTTTTAGCTTCAGTCTCTTCTTAATAGAATGTGTATTATGAATTTTCATAACTGCTGCGTTGCGCGTTTTGATCTTCAGGTTGTTTTGCAACTTTCGTTTTAAATTGTTAAGTTTTTTCTTATGTTTTCGGCTTTGCTTTTTAGTATATATATCATCATCATCATCATTGTCAACCATTATCAATCCACTGCTGGACGAAGGTCTCCCCAAGTTTCCTCCACAACGGTCTGTCTTGGGCCAGTCTCCTCCATGTCACCCCTGCATACTTTCGAATTTCATCCACCCATCTCCCATGTGGTCTTCTTCTGGGTCTTTTCCTGTCCCTTGGAATCCAATCTAAAATTTCGGCTGTCCATCGATGGTCTGTCCTTCTGGTAGTATGTCCAGCCCATTGCCATTTCAGGGATTTAACTCTGATCACGATGCCTTGTCATTTTTCGGATCCACGAGTTCCTCTTCTTATCTCTCCCGGTTACACCAAGTATGCACCTCTCCATGCTGCTTTGAGTTGTCTGCAGCCTTTGTATGTCTCTTTTAGTTAAGGTCCACGTCTCTGCACCATACGTAAGCACTGGAAGGATGCATTGATCAAACACTTTTCTTTTAAGACATAATGGCATATTGCTCTTGAAAATTATGCTGTTTCTTCCAAAAGCTCTCCAGGCAAGTTTTGTACGCAGATTAATTTCTTCACCAATGTGACCCTCACGTGATATCTGCTGTCCAAGATATACGTACGTGTCTGTTATCTCCAGTTTTTCTCCATCAATCGATAAATCTTCATTTCTTGTAAAAGCATTGAACATCACTTTTGTCTTCTGAAAGTTCATTTTTAATCCCACTTCTTTACTCTTGTCAGCAAGTTCCTAGATCATACTCTGCAGCTCTGATGGGCTAGTTGCAAAAATGACTACGTCATCAGCAAAACGAAGGTGGGTTAGATAATCTCCATTAATCTTTATCCCCGTGTTTTCCCAGCTCAGCGACTGAAAAACACCCTCCAATGTGGCATTAAAGAGCTTCGGAGATATGGTGTCACCTTGTCTCACTCCCTTTCCAATTTTTACGTGTGTTGTATTTTCAAACAGCCTAATCTTTGCACTTGCATTTTCATAGATGTTATTAATAATATTAATGTATGCATCTTCAATACCGCAGGTTTTCAGAGCCATTGTAACTGCTGATGGTTTCACCGAATCAAAGGCTTTTTCATAATCGATAAAAGCCATGCACAATGGAAGTTCATATTCCCTCGCTCTTTCAATTAGTTCTCTCAGCACGTGGATATGATCTATTGTGCTGTAGCCACTCCTGAATCCAGCTTGTTCTCTCGGTTGAGCCATGTCCAGTGTTACCTTCAAGCGGTGTGAAAGAACTTTAGTGAAGATTTTATAAACTACTGATAGGAGGCTGATAGGTCTGTAGTTTCCGAGATCCTCAATGTCACCTTTCTTATGTAGCAGGATCATTGTAGCGGTGTTCCAATCCTCAGGAATCTTTCCTTCATTAAGGCATCGAGTGAAAATTTGGGCGAGTACTGTTTCGATTTCTCCACTTGCTTCTTGTATGATGTTTACAGTAATTCCATCTTCTCCTGGAGCTTTTCCCCGCTTCATGTTCTTGATTGCATGTGCAACTTCTGCTGGGAGGACTGGAGGAACTCTGGTACTGGTATCTTTCATGATGTCTGGAGTGCATATATCATCCCTTTCATATAATTTGGAGTAGAAATCTTTCACTCTTGTCAAAATTTCGCCTCTATTTCTTGTTACAGAACCATCTTCTTTTCTCAGTGCCATAATCTGTTTTCTTCCCTTACTGAGATGTCCCTTTGCTATCTTTAGGCTTTGGTTGTTTTCAATTGCTTTTTTCACTAGTTCACAGTATCATCATCATCATTGTCAACCATTATCAATCCACTGCTGGACAAAGGTCTCCCCAAGTTTCCTCCACAACGGTCTGTCTTGTGCCAGTCTCCTCCATGTCACTCCCGCATACTTTCGAATTTCATCCACCCATCTCCCATGTGGTCTTCTTCTGGGTCTTTTCCTGTCCCTTGGAATCCAATCTAAAATTTCGGCTGTCCATCGATGGTCTGTCCTTCTGGCAGTATGTCCAGCCCATTGCCATTTCAGGGATTTAACTCTGATCATGATGTCTTCCACTCTTGTCATTTTTCGGATCCACGTGTTCCTCTTCTTATCTCTCCTGGTTACACCAAGCATGCACCTCTCCATGCTTCTTTGAGTTGTCTGCAGCCTTTGTATATCTCTTTTAGCTAAGGTCCACGTCTCTGCATCATACGTAAGCACTGGAAGGATGCATTGATCAAACACTTTTCTTTTAAGACATAATGGCATATTGCTCTTGAAAATTATGCTGTTTCTTCCAAAAGCTCTCCAGGCAAAATTTGTACGCCGATTAATTTCTTCACCAATGTGACCCTCACTTGATATCTGCTGTCCAAGATAAACGTACGTGTCTGTTATCTCCAGCTTTTCTCCATCAATCGATAAATCTTCATTTCTTGTAAAAGCATTGAACATCACTTTTGTCTTCTGAAAGTTCATTTTTAATCCCACTTCTTTACTCTTGTCAGCAAGTTCCTGGATCATACTCTGTAGCTCTGATGGGGTAGTTGCAAAAATGACTACGTCATCAGCAAAACGAAGGTGGGTTAGATAATCTCCATTAATCTTTATCCCCTTGGTTTCCCAGCTCAGTGACTGAAAAACACCCTCCAATGTGGCATTAAAGAGCTTCGGAGATATGGTGTCACCTTGTCTCACTCCTTTTCCAATTTTTATGTGTGTTGTATTTTCAAACAGCCTAATCTTTGCACTTGCATTTTCATAGATGTTATTAATAATATTAATGTATGCATCTTCAATACCGCAGGTTTTCAGAGCCATTGTAACTGCTGATGGTTTCACCGAATCAAAGGCTTTTTCATAATCGATAAAAGCCATGCACAATGGAAGTTCATATTCCCTCGCTCTTTCAATTAGTTCTCTCAGTACGTGGATATGATCTATTGCGCTGTAGCCACTCCTGAATCCAGCTTGTTCTCTCGGTTGAGCCATGTCCAGTGTCACCTTCAAGCGGTGTGAAAGAACTTTAGTGAAGATTTTATAAACTACTGATAGGAGGCTGATAGGTCTGTAGTTTCCGAGATCCTCAATGTCACCTTTCTTATGTAGCAGGATCATTGTAGCGGTGTTCCAATCCTCAGGAATCTTTCCTTCATTAAGGCATCGAGTGAAAATTTGGGCGAGTACTGTTTCGATTTCTCCACTTGCTTCTTGTATGATGTCTACAGTAATTCCATCTTCTCCTGGAGCTTTTCCCCGCTTCATGTTCTTGATTGCATGTGCAACTTCTGCTGGAAGGACTGGAGGAACTCTGGTACTGGTACCTTTCATGATGTCTGGAGTACATGTATCATCCCTTTCATATAATTTGGAGTAGAAATCTTTCACTCTTGTCAAAATTTCGCCTCTATTTCTTGTTACAGAACCATCTTCTTTTCTCAGTGCCATAATCTGTTTTCTTCCCTTACTGAGATGTCCCTTTGCTATCTTTAGGCTTTGGTTGTTTTTCAATTGCTTTCCTCACTAGTTCACAGTTGAATTTTCTTACGTCTTCAGTGATACTTTTTCGTACTGTCTTGCATAGCTCTATATATTCCACTTTGGAAGTCACATCTTCTTTAGTTGTCCTCATCTCTCTTCTTTTTTGCATCAACATTTTCGTTTTTCCTGATAATTTATTTACATGCACCTTGTTCTTAGACCCAGCTAATTTTGTTGCTGTTTCCATAAGAGCTTTGGTTACTTTTCTGTTAACTTCAGAGATGTCCACTTCTTCCGATGTTAGGTCTTCTAAAGCAGAGAACCTGTTCTTCAGTTCCAACTTGAAGGTATTATGGTGTTTTTTAAGGTTGGTTATGTCAATAGATTTTGTTTGTCTTATGAGCTTGCCACGTTCAAGTTTAGTGTTGAGGTGCATCTTACATCTCACCAATCTATGGTCACTACCTGTGTTGAACTTGTTTAGCACACTGCAGTCTTCTATGACGCATTTTTTGTTACACATAATAAAATCAATTTCACTTGTCGTCCCATTTGGATGTCTCCATGTCCATTTCCTGTGTGGCTTTTTCTTGAAGAAGGAGTTCAAGATGAAAAACCCTTCTGCCTCTGCAAACTCAACGAGAGTATTTCCACGCTGGTTTCTGTTGCCGTGACCGAATTTACCTACTGAAGTTTTATTCTGTTGCCGTTGCCCTATTTTTGCATTGAAATCTCCCATAATTATTTTCAAGTGCTGCTTACCTTTATTATTTAGATGACAAATTTCCTCATAAAATTCTTCAATTTCTTCTTCAGGATGACTTGTGGTGGGTGCATAAGTTTGAATAATCTGAGCCTGGTATCTTCTTGAGAGTTGGATAACGAGTCGTGCAGCTCTGTCAGAGGAACTTTCAACTTCTACCACTTTATCCTTCAGTTTCTTGTTTATTATAAATCCAACACCACTAGTTCTGCCAGTATCTGTCCCACGATAGTAGAAGAGATGTCCACTTTTCAGTTCGATGAGATCTTCTCCTTTTCTCCTTACCTCACTTAGCCCCACGATGTCCCACTTGATCCTTTGTAGTTCCTCTTCCAATTCAAGAAGCCTTGAATCAGAAGATAGGGAGTGTCCATTGTACGTTGCCAAGGTCAGCATCAGATGGCAGCCTAGTCCGGTCCTCCGGGGATTCTTAGCACCCTCTGCCTTCATGTCGCACTGGCCGCTGCCTTGGCCAGGTACATTCCAGCTGCCGGAGACTGAGGGCCAAGATTTAAGTTGTGGAGTCATTTTGGAGGGGTTTGGCCATAACTCACCACGCTGGCCAAGCGGGTTGGTGAGTGTGGGATAGAATTTCCTCTAATCCCGATGGTATAGTTATACCGCTATGGGCGGTCGTCAGAGCCCCTTTAGTGGGAACAGGATGCACCACGAGTAGGCGGGGTTGACATTTGTCAAGGAGAGGCTGTGATGTTACGCATCACCTGACCTTACATTCACAGTATATCATCATCATCATCATCATTGTCAACCATTATCAATCCACTGCTGGACGAAGGTCTCCCCAAGTTTCCTCCACAATGGTCTGTCTTGTGCCAGTCTCCTCCATGTCACCCCTGCATACTTTCGAATTTCATCCACCCATCTCCCATGTGGTCTTCTTCTGGGTCTTTTCCTGTCCCTTGGAATCCAATCTAAAATTTCGGCTGTCCATCGATGATCTGTCCTTCTGGCAGTATGTCCAGCCCATTGCCATTTCAGGGATTTAACTCTGATCATGATGTCTTCCACTCTTGTCATTTTTTGGATCCACGAGTTCCTCTTCTTATCTCTCCTGGTTACACCAAGCATGCACCTCTCCATGCTTCTTTGAGTTGTCTGCAGCCTTTGTATGTCTCTTTTAGTTAAGGTCCACGTCTCTGCACCATACGTAAGCACTGGAAGGATGCATTGATCAAACACTTTTCTTTTAAGACATAATGGCATATTGCTCTTGAAAATTATGCTGTTTCTTCCAAAAGCTCTCCAGGCAAGTTTTGTACGCCGATTAATTTCTTCACCAATGTGACCCTCACTTGATATCTGCTGTCCAAGATAAACGTACGTGTCTGTTATCTCCAGCTTTTCTCCATCAATCGATAAATCTTCATTTCTTGTAAAAGCATTGAACATCACTTTTGTCTTCTGAAAGTTCATTTTTAATCCCACTTCTTTACTCTTGTCAGCAAGTTCCTGGATCATACTCTGCAGCTCTGATGGGGTAGTTGCAAAAATGACTATGTCATCAGCAAAACGAAGGTGGGTTAGATAATCTCCATTAATCTTTATCCCCTTGTTTTCCCAGCTCAGCGACTGAAAAACACCCTCCAATGTGGCATTAAAGAGCTTCGGAGATATGGTGTCACCTTGTCTCACTCCCTTTCCAATTTTTACGTGTATTGTATTTTCAAACAGCCTAATCTTTGCACTTGCATTTTCATAGATGTTATTAATAATATTAATGTATGCATCTTCAATACCGCAGGTTTTCAGAGCCATTGTAACTGCTGATTGTTTCACCGAATCAAAGGCTTTTTCATAATCGATAAAAGCCATGCACAATGGAAGTTCATATTCCCTCGCTCTTTCAATTAGTTCTCTCAGCACGTGGATATGATCTATTGTGCTGTAGCCACTCCTGAATCCAGCTTGTTCTCTCGGTTGAGCCATGTCCAGTGTTACCTTCAAGCGGTATGAAAGAACTTTAGTGAAGATTTTATAAACTACTGATAGGAGGCTGATAGGTCTGTAGTTTCCGAGATCCTCAATGTCACCTTTCTTATGTAGCAGGATCATTGTAGCGGTGTTCCAATCCTCAGGAATCCTTCCTTCATTAAGGCATCGAGTGAAAATTTGGGCGAGTACTGTTTCGATTTCTCCACTTGCTTCTTGTATGATGTCTACAGTAATTCCATCTTCTCCTGGAGCTTTTCCCCGCTTCATGTTCTTGATTGCATGTGCAACTTCTGCTGGAAGGACTGGAGGAACTCTGGCACTGGTACCTTTCATGATGTCTGGAGTACATGTATCATCCCTTTCATATAATTTGGAGTAGAAATCTTTCACTCTTGTCAAAATTTCGCCTCTATTTCTTGTTACAGAACCATCTTCTTTTCTCAGTGCCATAATCTGTTTTCTTCCCTTACTGAGATGTCCCTTTGCTATCTTTAGGCTTTGGTTGTTTTCAATTGCTTTCCTCACTAGTTCACAGTTGAATTTCCTTACGTCTTCAGTGATACTTTTTCTTACTGTCTTGCATAGCTCTATATATTCCACTTTGGAAGTCACATCTTCTTTAGTTGTCCTCATCTCTCTTCTTTTTGCATCAACATTTTGGTTTTTCCTGATAATTTGTTCACATGCAACTTGTTCTTAGACCCAGCTAATTTTGTTGCTGTTTCCATAAGAGCTTTGGTTACTTTTCTGTTAACTTCAGAGATGTCCACTTCTTCCGATGTTAGGCCTTCTAAAGCAGAGAACCTGTTCTTCAGTTCCAACTTGAAGGTATTATGGTGTTTTTTAAGGTTGGTTATGTCAATAGATTTTGTTTGTCTTATGAGCTTGCCACGTTCAAGTTTAGTGTTGAGGTGCATCTTACATCTCCCCAATCTATGGTCACTACCTGTGTTGAACTTGTTTAGCACACTGCAGTCTTCTATGACAAATTTTTTGTTACACATAATAAAATCAATTTCACTTGTCGTCCCATTTGGATGTCTCCATGTCCATTTCCTGTGTGGCTTTTTCTTGAAGAAGGAGTTCAAGATGAAAAACCCTTTTGCCTCTGCAAACTCAACGAGAGTATTTCCACGCTGGTTTCTGTTGCCATGACCGAATTTGCCTACTGAAGTTTCATTCTGTTGCCGTTGCCCTATTTTTGCATTGAAATCTCCCATAATTATTTTCAAGTGCTGCTTACCTTTATTATTTAGATGACAAATTTCCTCATAAAATTCTTCAATTTCTTCTTCAGCATGACTTGTGGTGGGTGCATAAGTTTGAATAATCTGAGCCTGGTATCTTTTCGAGAGTTGGATAACAAGTCGTGCAGCTCTGTCAGAGGAACTTTCAACTTCTACAACTTTATCCTTCAGTTTCTTGTTTATTATAAATCCAACACCACTAGTTCTGCCAGTATCTGTCCCACGATAGTAGAAGAGATGTCCACTTTTCAGTTCGATGAGATCTTCTCCTTTTCTCCTTACCTCACTTAGCCCCACGATGTCCCACTTGATCCTTTGTAGTTCCTCTTCCAATTCAAGAAGCCTTGAATCAGAAGATAGGGAGCGTCCATTGTAAGTAGCCAAGGTCAGCATCAGATGGCAGCCTAGTCCGGTCCTCCGGGGATTCTTAGCACCCTCTGCCTTCATGTCGCACTGGCCGCTGCCTTGGCCAGGTACATTCCAGCTGCCGGAGACTGAGGGCCAAGATTTAAGTTGTGGAATCATTTTGGAGGGGTTTGGCCATAACTCACCACGCTGGCCAAGCGGGTTGGTGAGTGTGGGATAGCATTTCCTCTAATCCCGATTATATAGTTATACCGCTATTGGCGGTCGTCAGAGCCCCTTTAGTGGGAACAGGATGTACCACGAGAAGGCGGGGTTGACATTTGTCAAGGAGAGGCTGTGATGTTACGCATCACCTGACCTTACATCCCTCACAGTATATATATATATATATATATATATATATATGTAATTATACGAAAGGGATGATACGTGTACTCCAGACATCATGAAAGGTACCAGTACCAGAGTTCTTCCAGTCCTCCCAGCAGAAGTTGCTCATGCAATCAAGAACATGAAGCGGGGGAAAGCTCCAGGAGAAGATGGAATTACTGCAGACATCATACAAGAAGCAAGTGGAAAAATCGAAACAGTACTCACCCAATTTTTACTCAATGCCTTAATGAAGGGAAGATTCCTGAGGATTGGAACAACGCTACAATGATCCTGCTACATAAAAAAGGTGACATTGAGGATCTCAGGAACTACAGACCTATCAGCCTCTTATCAGTAGTTTATAAAATCTTCACTAAAGTTCTTTCACACTGCTTGAAGGTAACACTGGACATGACTCAACCGAGAGAATAAGCTGGATTCAAGAGTGGCTACAGCACTATATATTGTTCATATTCACGTACTGAGAGAACTAATTGAAAGAGCGAGGGAATATGAACTTCCATTGTGCATGGCATTTATCGATTATGAAAAGGCCTTTAATTCGGCGAAACCATCAGCAGTTACAATGGCTTTGAAATCCTGCGGTATTGAAGATGCATACATTAATATTATTAATAACATATATGAAAATGCAAGTGCAAAGATTTGGCTGTTTGAAAATATAACACACATAAAAATTGGAAAGGGAGTGAGACAAGGTGACACCATATCTCCGAAGCTCTTTAATGCCACATTGGAAAATGTCTTTCAATCACTGAACTGGGAAAACAAAGGGATAAAGATTAATGGATATTATGTAACCCACCTGTGTTTTGCTGATGACATTGTCATTTTTGCAACTACCCCATCAGAGCTGCAGAGTATGATCCAGGAACTTGCTGACCAAGAGTAAAGAAGTGGGATTAAAAATGAACTTTCAGAAGACAAAAGTGATGTTCAATGCTTTTACAAGAAATGAAGATTTATCGATTGATGGAGAAAAGCTGGAGATAACAGATACGTACGTTTAGCTTGGACAGCAGGGTCACATTGATGAAGAAATTAATCGACGTATAAAACTTGCCTGCAGAGCTTTTGGAAGAAACAGCATAATTTTCAAGAGCAATATGCCATTATGTCTTAAAAGAAAAGTGTTTGATCAATGCATCCTTCCAGTGCTTACGTATGGTGCAGAGACGTAGACCTTAACTAAAAATACATACAAAGGCTGCAGACAACTCAAAGAGGCATGGAGAGGTGAATGCTTGGTGTAACCAGGAGAGATAAGAAGAGGAACTCGTGGATCCGAAAAATGACAAGAGTGGAAGACATCATGATCAGAGTTAAGTCCCTGAAATGGCAATGGGTCTTCCGGTATGCTTATCATCTTCTAGCGTCTCTCTTCCATCCAAAAAACGTTTGTGCCACATGAAAACATTTGATCTACTTAAAAAAAACTGACCGTAAACTTGTTTCATCATTTGGTACGTTTCGGAGGCACTTTTACCAAGTTTTGCGTTAAATTTAATAACAGCCCTTTGTTCCATCTTAATAATTCAACATGAAAAAAATTTGACTTCTCTAATGAACGGCCGTTTTGTTCGAGTTACTTTAACAACTGCGCAGTACTTTTGGCAGAAAGCAAGCAGATGGTCATGGTTTATAATGCATTGACAATTACACTGGTGGTGCCACGGTAGGCTGAAATCTAGCTCCAGTCTTAAAAATTCTTTGGCGCACTGTGTATGCTGGCAGTAGAACTTAGGTACGAGTGAATGGTGTTTTATCAAAATGGTTTTGCATTAGTGCAGGAATCAGGCAAGGTTGGGTAATGTCACCATGGCTGTTTAATATACAGGGTGATTCATAAAGAAGTATACAGTTTTAATGCACTATAAAACAAGAACAATGTAAGATATTTTATGTTACCAGTAACAGAATTGTAGGGGAATGTTTCAAGTTCTTTTAGAGACAGTCACAGATGTTCTATGTGTGCACCCTTAGTCACACATCGAGCCAGTGATCCATTTCCGCCCAAACGCGAGGTAAGATATCTGAATCAAGTGCAGTGATAGTGGCTGTGATACGCTGTTTCAGCTCCGCTAGATCAACAGGAAGGGGAGGGGCGAACACCTTCTCCTTTACGTACCCCCATGGGAAAAAGTCACAAGGTGTTAAATCAGGACTTCCGGGTGTCATGTTGTAGTACGCAGCTCGTCCAATCCACCAGCAAGGAAGATGTTCATCGAGATAATCTCGCAAGTCTCCTAATCAATGAGGTGGTGCACCGTCCAATTGGAGAATAAAGTTGCCACTGTCGTCCTGCAACTGTGGCATCAACCAAAGACTTAAACATATCCAGAAAAGACCGACAGTTTTCTCGTGAAAAAAGAAGGGGCCGTACACTTTCTTTTTGGACACAGCACAGAACACATTTACCTTAGGGGAATGTCACACCTATTGCACTGTAAATCAGGGATTCTCCGTTCCCCAAAAGCGAACATTGAGCTTGTTTACCTGACCACTCATGTGAAATGTAGCTTCATCGGTAAAAACTAAGTGATTGGCAAAATCGTCATTTTTAAAACGGTGCTGCATTTCGGCAAAAAATTTAAAGCGCTTTGTCTTGTCAACGTCAGTGAGATTTTGCAACATCTGCACTTTGTATGGAATCATTTTCAGCTTCTTTCTCAAAATTCTCCAGACAGTGGGCTGTGAAATCTGCACTTCACGACTCGCCCTCCGCGTTGAATTCTCCAGACAGTGGGCTGTGAAATCTGCACTTCACGACTCGCCCTCCGCGTTGAATTCTCCAGACAGTGGGCTGTGAAATCTGCACTTCACGACTCGCCCTCCGCGTTGAATTCTCCAGACAGTGGGCTGTGAAATCTGCACTTCGCGACTCGCCCTCCGCGTTGAATTCTCCAGACAGTGGGCTGTGAAATCTGCACTTCACGACTCGCCCTCCGCGTTGAATTCTCCAGACAGTGGGCTGTGAAATCTGCACTTCACGACTCGCCCTCCGCGTTGAATTCTCCAGACAGTGGGCTGTGAAATCTGCACTTCACGACTCGCCCTCCGCGTTGAATTCTCCAGACAGTGGGCTGTGAAATCTGCACTTCACGACTCGCCCTCCGCGTTGAATTCTCCAGACAGTGGGCTGTGAAATCTGCACTTCACGACTCGCCCTCCGCGTTGAATTCTCCAGACAGTGGGCTGTGAAATCTGCACTTCACGACTCGCCCTCCGCGTTGAATTCTCCAGACAGTGGGCTGTGAAATCTGCACTTCACGACTCGCCCTCCGCGTTGAATTCTCCAGACAGTGGGCTGTGAAATCTGCACTTCACGACTCGCCCTCCGCGTTGAATTCTCCAGACAGTGGGCTGTGAAATCTGCACTTCACGACTCGCCCTCCGCGTTGAATTCTCCAGACAGTGGGCTGTGAAATCTGCACTTCACGACTCGCCCTCCGCGTTGAATTCTCCAGACAGTGGGCTGTGAAATCTGCACTTCACGACTCGCCCTCCGCGTTGAATTCTCCAGACAGTGGGCTGTGAAATCTGCACTTCACGACTCGCCCTCCGCGTTGATTTTCCCGGGCTTCGTTGAATGGCGGTGCAAACACCGTCGACAACTTCTTCCGATACACGTGGTCGTCCAGGACTTTTCAGTTTGCACAAACAGCCCGTAGTTTCAAATTTTTTATGCCAATCGTAGATAGATTTTCTCGTTGGAGGTTTTTTTCCGAATCGTGATCGAAAATGCCGTTGCGCAACAGTTACAGATTCTGTTTTCCTCAATTCAAGAACGCAAAATGACTTCTCCACTGCAGACGCCGTCATTTTGACTGACTAGTCATGTGACATGCGCGCTATTGCCTACGTCACTTCCCTCAGTAGCGGGACACAAACATTATGAGTACATCTACCTAACGGTTCGCAGTTTTGGTCCGTGTCTTCAACTGTTACTGTTTTACAGCATCTGGAAACTATACTTCTTTATGAATCAGGGTGTATGTAGCCTACGTCACTTCCCTCAGTAGCGGGACACGTACTTTATGAGCACATCTACATAATGGTTTGCAGTTGTGGTCCGTGTCTTCAACTGTTACTGTTTTACAGCATCTGGAAACTGTATACTTCTTTATGAATCAGGGTGTATATAGCCTACGTCACTTCCCTCAGTAGCGGGACACAAACATTATGAGTACATCTACCTAACGGTTCGCAGTTTTGGTCCGTGTCTTCAACTGTTACTGTTTTACAGCATCTGGAAACTGTATACTTCTTTATGAATCTGGGTGTATATAGCCTACGTCACTTCCCTCAGTAGCGGGACACGTACTTTATGAGCACATCTACATAATGGTTTGCAGTTGTGGTCCGTGTCTTCAACTGTTACTGTTTTACAGCATCTGGAAACTGTATACTTCTTTATGAATCAGGGTGTATATAGCCTACGTCACTTCCCTCGGTAGCGGGACACAAACATTATGAGTACATCTACCTAATGGTTCGCAGTTTTGGTCCGTGTCTTCACCTGTTACTGTTTTACAGCATCTGGAAACTGTATACTTCTTTATGAATCAGGGTGTATATAGCCTACGTCACTTCCCTCGGTAGCGGGACACAAACATTATGAGTACATCTACCTAATGGTTCGCAGTTTTGGTCCGTGTCTTCACCTGTTACTGTTTTACAGCATCTGGAAACTGTATACTTCTTTATGAATCAGGGTGTATATAGCCTACATCACTTCTCTCAGTAGCGGGACACAAACTTTATAAGTACATCTACATAAGGGTTCGCAGTTGTGGTCCGTGTCTTCAACTGTTACTGTTTTACAGCATCTGGAAACTGTATACTTCTTTATGAATCAGGGTGTATATAGCCTACGTCACTTCCCTCGGTAGCGGGACACAAACATTATGAGTACATCTACCTAACGATTCGCAGTTTTGGTCCGTGTCTTCAACTGTTACTGTTTTACAGCATCTGGAAACTGTATACTTCTTTATGAATCAGGGTGTACATAGCCTACGTCACTTCCCTCGGTAGCGGGACACAAACATTATGAGTACATCTACCTAACGGTTCGCAGTTTTGGTCCGTGTCTTCAACTGTTACTGTTTAACAGCATCTGGAAACTGTATACTTCTTTATGAATCAGGGTGTATATAGCCTACGTCACTTCCCTCAGTAGCGGGACACAAACTTCATGAGTACATCTACCTAACGGTTCGCAGTTGTGGTCCCTGTCTTCACCTGTTACTGTTTTACAGCATCTGGAAACTGTATACTTCTTTATGAATCAGGGTGTATATAGCCTACGTCACTTCCCTCGGTAGCGGGACACAAACATTATGAGTACATCTACCTAACGGTTCGCAGTTTTGGTCCGTGTCTTCAACTGTTACTGTTTTACAGCATCTGGAAACTGTATACTTCTTTATAAATCAGGGTGTATATAGCCTATGTCACTTCCCACAGTAGCGGGACACAAACATTATGAGTACATCTACCTAATGGTTCGCAGTTTTGGTCCGTGTCTTCACCTGTTACTGTTTTACAGCATCTGGAAACTGTATACTTCTTTATGAATCAGGGTGTATATAGCCTACGTCACTTCCCTCAGTAGCGGGACACAAACTTCATGAGTACATCTACCTAACGGTTCGCAGTTGTGGTCCCTGTCTTCACCTGTTACTGTTTTACAGCATCTGGAAACTGTATACTTCTTTATGAATCAGGGTGTATATAGCCTACGTCACTTCCCACAGTAGCGGGACACAAACATTATGAGTACATCTACCTAATGGTTCGCAGTTTTGGTCCGTGTCTTCACCTGTTACTGTTTTACAGCATCTGGAAACTGTATACTTCTTTATGAATCAAGGTGTATATAGCCTACGTCACTTCCCTCAGTAGCGGGACACAAACTTCATGAGTACATCTACCTAACGGTTCGCAGTTGTGGTCCCTGTCTTCACCTGTTACTGTTTTACAGCATCTGGAAACTGTATACTTCTTTATGAATCAGGGTGTATATAGCCTACGTCACTTCCCTCAGTAGCGGGACACGTACTTTATGAGCACATCTACATAATGGTTTGCAGTTGTGGTCCGTGTCTTCAACTGTTACTGTTTTACAGCATCTGGAAACTGTATACTTCTTTATGAATCAGGGTGTATATAGCCTACGTCACTTCCCTCAGTAGCGGGACACGTACTTTATGAGCACATCTACATAATGGTTTGCAGTTGTGGTCCGTGTCTTCAACTGTTACTCTTTTACAGCATCTGGAAACTGTGTACTTCTTTATGAATCAGGGTGTATATAGCCTACGTCACTTCCCTCGGTAGCGGGACACAAACATTATGAGTACATCTACCTAACGGTTCGCAGTTTTGGTCCGTGTCTTCAACTGTTACTGTTTAACAGCATCTGGAAACTGTATACTTCTTTATGAATCAGGGTGTATATAGCCTACATCACTTCTCTCAGTAGCGGGACACAAACTTTATGAGTACATCTACATAAGGGTTCGCAGTTGTGGTCCGTGTCTTCAACTGTTACTGTTTTACAGCATCTGGAAACTGTATACTTCTTTATGAATCAGGGTGTATATAGCCTACGTCACTTCCCTCAGTAGCGGGACACGTACTTTATGAGCACATCTACATAATGGTTTGCAGTTGTGGTCCGTGTCTTCAACTGTTACTGTTTTACAGCATCTGGAAACTGTATACTTCTTTATGAATCAGGGTGTATATAGCCTATGTCACTTCCCTCAGTAGCAGGACACAAACTTTATGAGTACATCTACATAACGGTTCGCAGTTGTGGCCCATGTCTTCAACTGTTACTGTTTTACAGCATCTGGAAACTGTATACTTCTTTATGAATCAGGGTGTATACAGCCTACGTCGCTTCCCTCAGTAGCGGGACACAAACTTTATGAGTGCATCTACCTAACGGTTCGCAGTTGTGGTCCATGTCTTCAACTGTTACTGTTTTACAGCATCTGGAAGCTGTATACTTCTTTATGAATCAGGGTGTATATAGCCTACGTCACTTCCCTCAGTAGCGGGACACAAACTTTATGAGTACATCTACCAAACGGTTCGCAGTTGTGGTCCGTGTCTTCAACTGTTACTGTTTTACAGCATCTGGAAACTGTATACTTCTTTATGAATCAGGGTGTATTTATGGATGCGTGCATGCATGATGCCAAAATAGATAATACTGATTTATGTCTTGGTGATATCCGTGTGTGCAGATTGCTGTATGCTTATGACACAGTCCTGTTGGCAGAGAGCAAAAGTGAGTTGCAGAGATAAAAGGAGTGGAAGAAATATTCTCATAATACGTAGTAAATATATCATGATAATTAACACATCAACCAGAAATCGCTGAATTGACTGTAATTACTGTTTCAGACGTGAATCAAATCATACCAGAAAACTTGAAAATTTCCTGCTCCGCGGCGATGAAATTTTCAAGTTTTCTGATGTGATTTGATTCACGTTTGAAACAGTATTTACAGTCAATTCAGCGATGTCTGGTTGATGTGTTAATTATCGTGAGTTGCAGAGTATGTTGTTTGCATGAAATTCAAACTGAGTATAAATAAGGGAAAAACCAAAGTTATGGTTTTGAGCAAGGAACTGGTAATACTGAATGTAATGTAAGTCTAAATGACACCGTGATTGACCAGGTGAGTGAGTTTGTGTATTTAGGAAGCATGTTTGACAGAGAGAACAAATTGGATGGTGAAATTAGTAGGCGAGTGAATTCTTCATTGAAAGAAATGGCTGCTTTGGGAGGTTTTTACAGGAATGATGGGTTCTCTATAGAGTCCCGCATGGCTGTGTATGAAAGTTTAATTGTTCCTACTCTGATGTATGGAAGTGAAACCTGGGTAATACAGAAGAATCATAGAAATTGTTTGTGTGCTGAAGAAATGCATTACTTACGAGACACGGTCTGATTGTGTGAGGAATGAAGATGTGTTGCAGTTGTGTGATGTGAAGCAAAATGTTGTTAAAAAGGTGGAGACCAATATGCTTCGGTGGTTTGGCCATGTTGAAAGAATGAGTGATGAAATGCTTACTAAGAAAATATTTTCAGCCCAAGTGGCAGGAAGGAAAGGCAAAGAAAGGCCAAGGAAGGTCAAGGAAGATATGGGTGAATCAGATTCAGGAGTGTCTTCATGAGTAAAAGATTATGAGTATGAAGTATGAAAGCTCTTGTGTACGGTGTGTGATGGATGCCAGTGAAGCCTGAGTTGTATGTCAAGATCGCTGTAAATGGAGAAGTTTGATACGACAACAGTAAGTAAAAATATCTGTTTTTTTGTATTTCTTTTTGAAGGTAACCTCTGAATCTCAGAGAATAACTTAGTGATATGTACACAGTGTGGCAAAGAATTTTTAAGACTGGGTCTGTAAAATGAAATAGAAACAAGAAATTATCATTTGTTTCGGTTTGTTATTCAAATTAAGTCCCTCCGGCTTCGATACACTTGTTACAGCGATTTAATAATGATTTGAATGCCTGTTCCAGTTCACTTTGTGGAATTGCCTCCAAAGTACGCGTCGAAGCTGTTTGTATGGTCAAAATATCATCAAAATAACACCCTTTTAACATCATTTTAAGTTTTGGGAATAAAGAAAAAGTCGCAGGGTGCTAAATCAGGCGAATACGGTGGATGATTCAACACACAGACGTTATTTTCTCCCAAAAATCTACGAACAAGAAGTGAGGTGTGACTGGGTGCATTATCGTGCAACAAACACCAACTGCTTTCATCTCGATATTCTGGACGAATGCGGCGAATTCTGCCCATCAAACGCCTCAAAACATTTAAATAAAACTCACCAGTAATTGTTTGTCCACTTGGAATAAATTCTTTGTGGATAATACCCTTATTATCGAAGAATGTAATGAGCATTGTTTTGATTTTCGATGGAACTTTTCTTGTTTTTTTTGGCTTGTGGCGAGTTTTTTGACTTCCATTCCGCACTTTGTCGCTTTGTTTTAGGATCATATTGAAAACATGATGTTTCATCACCTGTAACAATCGATTTTAAGAAGTTTGGATCATTTTCAGCGGCTGAAATGATGTCTCTGCAATGTGCACTTCTCCTTGATTTTTGTTCATTGGTTAACGCGTGTGGAACAAATTTAGCACAGACTTTTGTTTTGCCCAAATCTTCATGCAGGATGGTTCGAATCATTTCTTTGTTGATGTTTAAAGACTCTTCCATCATTCTTAGTGATGCACATCGATTGTTTGCCACAAAATCACGCACTTTTTCAATAATTTCAGGTGTCCTAGATTAACTGGGTCTTCTGGTATGCTTATCATCTTCTAGCGTCTCTCCTCCGTCCAAAAACCGTTTGTGCCACAGGAAAACATTTGATCTACTTAAACAAAACTCATCGTAAACTTGTTTTATCATTTGGTATGTTTCCGAGGCACTTTTACCAAGTTTTGCATTAAATTTATTAACAGCCCTTTCTTCCATCTTAATAATTCAACATGAAAAAAATTTTACTTCTCTAATGAACGCCCGTTTCGTTTGAGTTACTTTAACAATTGCGCAGTAGTTTTGGCAGAAAGCAAGCAGATGGTCACGGTTTATAACACATTCGCGATTACACTGGTGGCGCCACCGTAGGCTGAAATCTAGCGCCAGTCTTAAAAATTCTTTGACGCACTGTGTATGTATGTATGTAGGCATGTATGTTTAGAATTTTGTTTCCATACCTTACAAATGTTCTATGCAACTCTCCTGGGTCACACGGACAACATCTACACGGTAATCCACTTCACACCATACATTATGAAGTATGTCCATAGATGCCAACCTCTAAAAGTAGTTTTCAGTAACCAACATGTTCATTTTTCAGTAATTTTCAGTAAAATTTTTTTTTTCAGTAATTTTCAGTAATCCAGTCTACAGCGGCAAATTTGGGTATTTAACACTGCAACAAATTTTAATCTGTCAGAACTATTAACAAAATAATAATAATAATAATAATAATAATAATAATAATAATAATAATAATAATAAAAATAATAATAATAATACAATAAAAATAATTTGCTAGTGGGAAAATTTAAAATACTGTCTACCAGAAAAATATAATAAATTACCTCCAGACATGAAGAAAAATTATTCCTTGGAATGTTGGCCAAATTATTATGATAAACTGGCTGTAGTTGCAATTTTGGCCTTCCTTAGTTCAATTTGCAAAAACTTCTCCTAATAGCATAGTTCACTGTGTGCAATGCTGTTTATTTTTTCTACTAATAAAGAAGACAGCACATGAGTACTTAAACTAGGTCTGAATTCATTCATGTTTTTTTTTTCACAATACTGAAAATTCTTTCTCTACTTGCATTGCTATGAGGGACTATTAAACTCATTTTCATAATTTTGCTTAATGATTCATACTTCAACTGGCCACTTTCATTTTTCATTAAAGAAATTCTGTGCCACACTTCATCCATTCTCCCAGAAGTAACAGCACAGTTAAAATTTTCAAACTGGTAGTGAGCAGATTCAGATTCCACCTTGTCAGATTCTTCTGGTTTCAAAACTGGAAACAGGGAACACATATATTGGACTGATGCAAAAGAAACACTTTGCCTTAATGCCACATCTGCAATTTCAGCATGACTCAGAATTTCATCATTAAGAAACAACACCTTTTACTTGACCTATCATAGTATTAGCATTGTCACAGGAAAATGACACACAGTTGCTCCATGAGATATTTTTTTCAACAAACTCATTGTTGAAAACGTTGAATTTTCCCCTATTTTTTTCCTCAAAATGTGTTATTGTAATGGGATACAGTTTATTTGCTTGAGCATCATTACTTCCGTCCGTAGATAGAGAAAAAGGATTTTTTTTAACTTCAGATACGATGTTACTTGTAGAAACACTGGCCATGTGCTGAATTAGTGCAGTAGCCTTGGTTCTTCCACACGAATATTTTTTTGTGATTGCTGAATCGGGAAACATGGCTTGAAATAACGGTTTTTCAAGCCTTCAGTTTTCGGAAATTTATCCAACATTTTCAAGCTGAAATACAAATATTTATGGAATAAAATGATATCTAACAATACTGGGTAGAGGAAACATCGCGAGAAAATTTTTACGATTACCAGAGAAATCTTACCTCCATCTACTTTCCGTTTTCGAAGGATGAAATTCCGTACTCCGACGGAGAAAACGACCCCCCCCCTGCCGCCACCACCAATCCTCCCAAAATTATTTAAGTTCAGTTATGCATCAATTTCGTACATGGTCCAAATGAAAACAAAAAAAAGACGGAATTCCTCGAATCAGCGCGAGAATCTCGTCGCCGAAGATTGCGGGGAAATTTTCGGGCGGCTTAACCCGTTTTCCGAAATCGATGCCTACAATTTCAAGCTGAAATGTGCAATGAAATTATATTTAACAATACTGAACAGAAGCAACAGCGCGAGAGAAAAAAATACGATTACGGGGGAAATCTGCACTTCATTTAACTTCCGTTTCCGAACGTTTACAAAGACAAAACAACATCCCCAGACGAAATATGCCCCCCCTCCCCAACTAATATCCCGAAAATGTCTTCACTTTTGCATCGATCTCGAAAATGACAAAAAAAAAAAAAAAAAAAAACGGAGGGGACTCTGCGAATCCATGGAAGAATCTCACGTACGAATTAACCGCTGAATCGATTTCGAATGTCGTAAGATAACGCTAAAATATCGATGAGCGGTAAATTTTAACTTTTGGCGCAAAATTGGCGCAGATTTCGTCAAAATGGCGATTTTTTAGCAGAATGGCGCAAGAACAACATTTTGGCGCGGACTTGCGCAATTGGCGCAGGTCTGGCAGCCCTGAATGTAGCATTTAATTTTTTCCCCCAGAAAAACTTGAAGAACAAACAAAAATTTTTAAGTTGATGAAAATTTGCTTTCTATCTCAGAAAATTAAATCAAATGGCGATTTCCCGTAATTTCAGCGGTGTTTCCGTACTCCCGTAACGGCAACCAAAAATCCGTAAAATTACGGAAAATCCGTACTAGTTGGCATCTATGTATGTCCATAGTCCCTGATGTCAGTGCAAGTTAGATGTGCATCTTCAGTTCTTGCAATGTTCTCAGCAAAGGTGGCACATACACATGGTCTTTGATATACCCCCACAAAAAGAAGTCACAAGGGGTAAGATCCGAACTTTTCAAACTCCAGCATGCAAAACACCTTTTCTGCTGCAGTCACCATTTCTTCCCACTGGCTTTGGCACACAAGCAGCTCACTTTCCTATGTCATCATAGTAACACAGAAGTAGGTTCCAATAAAATTCTAAACTTCCTTCTTTCTTGTGTAGGGATATTAGCTGCCTATCTTCATAAACACGTTATTGTCATTCGTAATTAGGGCAATCATTTTGAATTACCCTGTCTATTTGATGTTCCCCACAATCTGTAGTGACTAAATGATAATCCATAGCACTCAGAGCGTGTGTGCAAATGATCATATGTAGAGGATTTCAGGAAGGGAGTGTCTGACCCCAGGTCTCAAACAACCCTTAGAAATAGGAAGCTACGAGATTTGGGCTAGAGCGCCCGATAAGAAAGTGACACGGAAGCGAAGTAGAAAGGGGGAGGAAGACGCCTTTATTTATTTATTACCCGGGGTCCGACGGCTTAACGTGCCCATCCGATGCACGGCGGATATTTAGTGGATTGAACCTGAGGTCCTTTCCGCGGCAGTCACGAACGTTGCCCACTAGGCCACCCGCAGGGCCCCTACATTAGATTGCTTTTTTTCTTTTCATATGTAGAGGATTTCAGGAAGGGAGTGTCTCACCCCAGGTCTTAAACAACCCTTAGAAATAGGAAGCTAGGAGATTTGGGCTAGAGTGCCCGAAGAGGAAAGTGACACGGAAGCGAGGTAGAAGACGCCCTTATTTACTACCGGTGGTCAGAAGGCTTAACGTGCCCATTCAATGCTCTAGTAGATCAGATCAGATCATATGTAGAGGATTTTAGGAAGGGAGTGTCTGACCCCAGGTCTTAAAAAACCCTTAGAAATAGGAAGCTAGGAGATTTGCGCTAGAGTGCCCGATAGGAAAGTGACACGGAAGCGAGGTAGAAGACGCCCTTATTTACTACCGGGGGTCAGAAGGCTTAACGTGCCCATTCAATGCTCTAGTAGATCAGATCAGATCATATGTAGAGGATTTTAGGAAGGGAGTGTCTGACCCCAGGTCTTAAACAACCCTTAGAAATAGGAAGCTAGGAGATTTGGGCTAGAGTGCCCGATAGGAAAGTGACACGGAAGCGAGGTAGAAGACGCCCTTATTTACTACCGGGGGTCAGAAGGCTTAACGTGCCCATTCAATGCTCTAGTAGATCAGATCAGATCATATGTAGAGGATTTTAGGAAGGGAGTGTCTGACCCCAGGTCTTAAACAACCCTTAGAAATAGGAAGCTAAGAGATTTGGGCTAGAGTGCCCGATAGGAAAGTGACACGGAAGCGAGGTAGAAGACGCCCTTATTTACTACCGGGGGTCAGAAGGCTTAACGTGCCCATTCAATGCTCTAGTAGATCAGATCAGATCATATGTAGAGGATTTTAGGAAGGGAGTGTCTGACCCCAGGTCTTAAACAACCCTTAGAAATAGGAAGCTAGGAGATTTGCGCTAGAGTGCCCGATAGGGAAGCGACACGGAAGCGAGGTAGAAGACGCCCTTATTTACTACCGGGGGTCAGAAGGCTTAACGTGCCCATTCAATGCTCTAGTAGATCAGATCAGATCATATGTAGAGGATTTTAGGAAGGGAGTGTCTGACCCCAGGTCTTAAACAACCCTTAGAAATAGGAAGCTAAGAGATTTGGGCTAGAGTGCCCGATAGGAAAGTGACACGGAAGCGAGGTAGAAGACGCCCTTATTTACTACCGGGGGTCAGAAGGCTTAACGTGCCCATTCAATGCTCTAGTAGATCAGATCAGATCATATGTAGAGGATTTTAGGAAGGGAGTGTCTGACCCCAGGTCTTAAACAACCCTTAGAAATAGGAAGCTAGGAGATTTGGGCTAGAGTGCCCGATAGGGGAAGCGAGGTAGAAGACGCCCTTATTTACTACCGGGGGTCAGAAGGCTTAACGTGTCCATTCAATGCTCTAGTAGATCAGATTCGATCATATGTAGAGGATTTTAGGAAGGGAGTGTCTGACCCCAGGTCTTAAACAACCCTTAGAAATAGGAAGCTAGGAGATTTGGGCTAGAGTGCCCGATAGGAAAGTGACACGGAAGCGAGGTAGAAGACGCCCTTATGTACTACCGGGGGTCAGAAGGCTTAACATGCCCATTCAATGCTCTAGTAGATCAGATCTGATCATATGTAGAGGATTTTAGGAAGGGAGTGTCTGACCACAGGTCTTAAACAACCATTAGAAATAGGAAGCTAGGAGATTTGGGCTAGAGTGCCCGATAGGAAAGTGACACGGAAGCGAGGTAGAAGACGCCCTTATTTACTACCGGGGGTCAGAAGGCTTAACTTGCCCATTCAATGCTCTTGTAGATCAGATCAGATCATATGTAGAGGATTTTAGGAAGGGAGTGTCTGGCCCCAGGTCTTAAACAACCCTTATAAATAGGAAGCTAGGAGATTTGGGCTAGAGTGCCCGATAGGAAAGTGACACGGAAGCGAGGTAGAAGACGCCCTTATTTACTACCGGGGGTCAGAAGGCTTAACGTGCCCATTCAATGCTCTAGTAGATCAGATCTGATCATATGTAGAGGATTTTAGGAAGGGAGTGTCTGACCCCAGGTCTTAAACAACCCTTAGAAATAGGAAGCTAGGAGATTTGGGCTAGAGTGCCCGATAGGAAAGTGACACGGAAGCGAGGTAGAAGACGCCCTTATTTACTACCGGGGGTCAGAAGGCTTAACGTGCCCATTCAATGCTCTAGTAGATCAGATCAGATCATATGTAGAGGATTTTAGGAAGGGAGTGTCTGACCCCAGGTCTTAAACAACCCTTAGAAATAGGAAGCTAGGAGATTTGGGCTAGAGTGCCCGATAGGAAAGTGACACGGAAGCTAGGTAGAAGACGCCCTTATTTACTACCGGGGGTCAGAAGGCTTAACGTGCCCATTCAATGCTCTAGTAGATCAGATCAGATCATATGTAGAGGATTTTAGGAAGGGAGTGTCTGACCCCAGGTCTTAAACAACCCTTAGAAATGGGAAGCTAGGAGATTTGGGCTAGAGTGCCCGATAGGAAAGTGACACGGAAGCGAGGTAGAAGACGCCCTTATTTACTACCGGGGGTCAGAAGGCTTAACTTGCCCATTCAATGCTCTTGTAGATCAGATCAGATCATATGTAGAGGATTTTAGGAAGGGAGTGTCTGGCCCCAGGTCTTAAACAACCCTTAGAAATGGGAAGCTAGGAGATTTGGGCTAGAGTGCCCGATACGAAAGTGACACGGAAGCGAGGTAGAAGACGCCCTTATTTACTACCGGGGGTCAGAAGGCTTAACGTGCCCATTCAATGCTCTAGTAGATCAGATCAGATCATATGTAGAGGATTTTAGGAAGGGAGTGTCTGACCACAGGTCTTAAACAACCATTAGAAATAGGAAGCTAGGAGATTTGGGCTAGAGTGCCCGATAGGAAAGTGACACGGAAGCGAGGTAGAAGACGCCCTTATTTACTACCGGGGTCAGAAGGCTTAACTTGCCCATTCAATGCTCTTGTAGATCAGATCAGATCATATGTAGAGGATTTTAGGAAGGGAGTGTCTGGCCCCAGGTCTTAAACAACCCTTAGAAATGGGAAGCTAGGAGATTTGGGCTAGAGTGCCCGATAGGAAAGTGACACGGAAGCGAGGTAGAAGACGCCCTTATTTACTACCGGGGGTCAGAAGGCTTAACGTGCCCATTCAATGCTCTAGTAGATCAGATCAGATCATATGTAGAGGATTTTAGGAAGGGAGTGTCTGACCACAGGTCTTAAACAACCATTAGAAATAGGAAGCTAGGAGATTTGGGCTAGAGTGCCCGATAGGAAAGTGACACGGAAGCGAGGTAGAAGACGCCCTTATTTACTACCGGGGTCAGAAGGCTTAACTTGCCCATTCAATGCTCTTGTAGATCAGATCAGATCATATGTAGAGGATTTTAGGAAGGGAGTGTCTGGCCCCAGGTCTTAAACAACCCTTAGAAATGGGAAGCTAGGAGATTTGGGCTAGAGTGCCCGATAGGAAAGTGACACGGAAGCGAGGTAGAAGACGCCCTTATTTACTACCGGGGGTCAGAAGGCTTAACGTGTCCATTCAATGCTCTAGTAGATCAGATCAGATCATATGTAGAGGATTTTAGGAAGGGAGTGTCTGACCCCAGGTCTTAAACAACCCTTAGAAATAGGAAGCTAGGAGATTTGGGCTAGAGTGCCCGATAGGAAAGTGACATGGAAGCGAGGTAGAAGACGCCCTTATTTACTACCGGGGGTCAGAAGGCTTAACGTGCCCATTCAATGCTCTAGTAGATCAGATCAGATCATATGTAGAGGATTTTAGGAAGGGAGTGTCTGACCCCAGGTCTTAAACAACCCTTAGAAATAGGAAGCTAGGAGATTTGGGCTAGAGTGCCCGATAGGAAAGTGACATGGAAGCGAGGTAGAAGACGCCCTTATTTACTACCGGGGGTCAGAAGGCTTAACGTGCCCATTCAATGCTCTAGTAGATCAGATCAGATCATATGTAGAGGATTTTAGGAAGGGAGTGTCTGACCCCAGGTCTTAAACAACCCTTAGAAATAGGAAGCTAGGAGATTTGGGCTAGAGTGCCCGATAGGAAAGTGACATGGAAGCGAGGTAGAAGACGCCCTTATTTACTACCGGGGGTCAGAAGGCTTAACGTGTCCATTCAATGCTCTAGTAGATCAGATCAGATCATATGTAGAGGATTTTAGGAAGGGAGTGTCTGACCCCAGGTCTTAAACAACCCTTAGAAATAGGAAGCTAGGAGATTTGGGCTAGAGTGCCCGATAGGAAAGTGACATGGAAGCGAGGTAGAAGACGCCCTTATTTACTACCGGGGGTCAGAAGGCTTAACGTGCCCATTCAATGCTCTAGTAGATCAGATCAGATCATATGTAGAGGATTTTAGGAAGGGAGTGTCTGACCCCAGGTCTTAAACAACCCTTAGAAATAGGAAGCTAGGAGATTTGGGCTAGAGTGCCCGATAGGAAAGTGACATGGAAGCGAGGTAGAAGACGCCCTTATTTACTACCGGGGGTCAGAAGGCTTAACGTGTCCATTCAATGCTCTAGTAGATCAGATCAGATCATATGTAGAGGATTTTAGGAAGGGAGTGTCTGACCCCAGGTCTTAAACAACCCTTAGAAATAGGAAGCTAGGAGATTTGGGCTAGAGTGCCCGATAGGAAAGTGACATGGAAGCGAGGTAGAAGACGCCCTTATTTACTACCGGGGGTCAGAAGGCTTAACGTGTCCATTCAATGCTCTAGTAGATCAGATCAGATCATATGTAGAGGATTTTAGGAAGGAGTGTCTGACCCCAGGTCTTAAACAACCCTTAGAAATAGGAAGCTAGGAGATTTGGGCTAGAGTGCCCGATAGGAAAGTGACACGGAAGCGAGGTAGAAGACGCCCTTATTTACTACCGGGGGTCAGAAGGCTTAACGTGTCCATTCAATGCTCTAGTAGATCAGATCAGATCATATGTAGAGGATTTTAGGAAGGGAGTGTCTGACCCCAGGTCTTAAACAACCCTTAGAAATAGGAAGCTAGGAGATTTGGGCTAGAGTGCCCGATAGGAAAGTGACACGGAAGCGAGGTAGAAAGACGCCCTTATTTACTACCGGGGGTCAGAAGGCTTAACGTGCCCATTCAATGCTCTAGTAGATCAGATCAGATCATATGTAGAGGATTTTAGGAAGGGAGTGTCTGACCCCAGGTCTTAAACAACCCTTAGAAATAGGAAGCTAGGAGATTTGCGCTAGAGTGCCCGATAGGGAAGCGAGGTAGAAGACGCCCTTATTTACTACCGGGGGTCAGAAGGCTTAACGTGTCCATTCAATGCTCTAGTAGATCAGATCAGATCATATGTAGAGGATTTTAGGAAGGGAGTGTCTGACCCCAGGTCTTAAACAACCCTTAGAAATAGGAAGCTAGGAGATTTGGGCTAGAGTGCCCGATAGGAAAGTGACATGGAAGCGAGGTAGAAGACGCCCTTATTTACTACCGGGGGTCAGAAGGCTTAACGTGCCCATTCAATGCTCTAAGTAGATCAGATCAGATCATATGTAGAGGATTTTAGGAAGGGAGTGTCTGACCCCAGGTCTTAAACAACCCTTAGAAATAGGAAGCTAGGAGATTTGGGCTAGAGTGCCCGATAGGAAAGTGACATGGAAGCGAGGTAGAAGACGCCCTTATTTACTACCGGGGGTCAGAAGGCTTAACGTGTCCATTCAATGCTCTAAGTAGATCAGATCAGATCATATGTAGAGGATTTTAGGAAGGGAGTGTCTGACCCCAGGTCTTAAACAACCCTTAGAAATAGGAAGCTAGGAGATTTGGGCTAGAGTGCCCGATAGGAAAGTGACATGGAAGCGAGGTAGAAGACGCCCTTATTTACTACCGGGGGTCAGAAGGCTTAACGTGTCCATTCAATGCTCTAGTAGATCAGATCAGATCATATGTAGAGGATTTTAGGAAGGGAGTGTCTGACCCCAGGTCTTAAACAACCCTTAGAAATAGGAAGCTAGGAGATTTGGGCTAGAGTGCCCGATAGGAAAGTGACACGGAAGCGAGGTAGAAGACGCCCTTATTTACTACCGGGGGTCAGAAGGCTTAACGTGTCCATTCAATGCTCTAGTAGATCAGATCAGATCATATGTAGAGGATTTTAGGAAGGGAGTGTCTGACCCCAGGTCTTAAACAACCCTTAGAAATAGGAAGCTAGGAGATTTGGGCTAGAGTGCCCGATAGGAAAGTGACATGGAAGCGAGGTAGAAGACGCCCTTATTTACTACCGGGGGTCAGAAGGCTTAACGTGCCCATTCAATGCTCTAGTAGATCAGATCAGATCATATGTAGAGGATTTTAGGAAGGGAGTGTCTGACCCCAGGTCTTAAACAACCCTTAGAAATAGGAAGCTAGGAGATTTGGGCTAGAGTGCCCGATAGGAAAGTGACATGGAAGCGAGGTAGAAGACGCCCTTATTTACTACCGGGGGTCAGAAGGCTTAACGTGTCCATTCAATGCTCTAGTAGATCAGATCAGATCATATGTAGAGGATTTTAGGAAGGGAGTGTCTGACCCCAGGTCTTAAACAACCCTTAGAAATAGGAAGCTAGGAGATTTGGGCTAGAGTGCCCGATAGGAAAGTGACATGGAAGCGAGGTAGAAGATGCCCTTATTTACTACCGGGGGTCAGAAGGCTTAACGTGCCCATTCAATGCTCTAGTAGATCAGATCAGATCATATGTAGAGGATTTTAGGAAGGAGTGTCTGACCCCAGGTCTTAAACAACCCTTAGAAATAGGAAGCTAGGAGATTTGCGCTAGAGTGCCCGATAGGGAAGCGAGGTAGAAGACGCCCTTATTTACTACCGGGGGTCAGAAGGCTTAACGTGTCCATTCAATGCTCTAGTAGATCAGATCAGATCATATGTAGAGGATTTTAGGAAGGGAGTGTCTGACCCCAGGTCTTAAACAACCCTTAGAAATAGGAAGCTAGGAGATTTGGGCTAGAGTGCCCGATAGGGAAGCGAGGTAGAAGACGCCCTTATTTACTACCGGGGGTCAGAAGGCTTAACGTGTCCATTCAATGCTCTAGTAGATCAGATCCGATCATATGTAGAGGATTTTAGGAAGGAGTGTCTGACCCCAGGTCTTAAACAACCCTTAGAAATAGGAAGCTAGGAGATTTGGGCTAGAGTGCCCGATAGGGAAGCGAGGTAGAAGACGCCCTTATTTACTACCGGGGGTCAGAAGGCTTAACGTGTCCATTCAATGCTCTAGTAGATCAGATCAGATCATATGTAGAGGATTTTAGGAAGGGAGTGTCTGACCCCAGGTCTTAAACAACCCTTAGAAATAGGAAGCTAGGAGATTTGGGCTAGGAGTGCCCGATAGGAAAGTGACATGGAAGCGAGGTAGAAGACGCCCTTATTTACTACCGGGGGTCAGAAGGCTTAACGTGCCCATTCAATGCTCTAGTAGATCAGATCAGATCATATGTAGAGGATTTTAGGAAGGGAGTGTCTGACCCCAGGTCTTAAACAACCCTTAGAAATAGGAAGCTAGGAGATTTGCGCTAGAGTGCCCGATAGGGAAGCGAGGTAGAAGACGCCCTTATTTACTACCGGGGGTCAGAAGGCTTAACGTGTCCATTCAATGCTCTAGTAGATCAGATCCGATCATATGTAGAGGATTTTAGGAAGGGAGTGTCTGACCCCAGGTCTTAAACAACCCTTAGAAATAGGAAGCTAGGAGATTTGGGCTAGAGTGCCCGATAGGGAAGCGAGGTAGAAGACGCCCTTATTTACTACCGGGGGTCAGAAGGCTTAACGTGTCCATTCAATGCTCTAGTAGATCAGATCCGATCATATGTAGAGGATTTTAGGAAGGGAGTGTCTGACCCCAGGTCTTAAACAACCCTTAGAAATAGGAAGCTAGGAGATTTGGGCTAGAGTGCCCGATAGGAAAGTGACATGGAAGCGAGGTAGAAGACGCCCTTATTTACTACCGGGGGTCAGAAGGCTTAACGTGTCCATTCAATGCTCTAGTAGATCAGATCAGATCATATGTAGAGGATTTTAGGAAGGGAGTGTCTGACCCCAGGTCTTAAACAACCCTTAGAAATAGGAAGCTAGGAGATTTGGGCTAGAGTGCCCGATAGGAAAGTGACATGGAAGCGAGGTAGAAGACGCCCTTATTTACTACCGGGGGTCAGAAGGCTTAACGTGCCCATTCAATGCTCTAGTAGATCAGATCAGATCATATGTAGAGGATTTTAGGAAGGGAGTGTCTGACCCCAGGTCTTAAACAACCCTTAGAAATAGGAAGCTAGGAGATTTGCGCTAGAGTGCCCGATAGGGAAGCGAGGTAGAAGACGCCCTTATTTACTACCGGGGGTCAGAAGGCTTAACGTGTCCATTCAATGCTCTAGTAGATCAGATCCGATCATATGTAGAGGATTTTAGGAAGGGAGTGTCTGACCCCAGGTCTTAAACAACCCTTAGAAATAGGAAGCTAGGAGATTTGGGCTAGAGTGCCCGATAGGGAAGCGAGGTAGAAGACGCCCTTATTTACTACCGGGGGTCAGAAGGCTTAACGTGTCCATTCAATGCTCTAGTAGATCAGATCCGATCATATGTAGAGGATTTTAGGAAGGGAGTGTCTGACCCCAGGTCTTAAACAACCCTTAGAAATAGGAAGCTAGGAGATTTGGGCTAGAGTGCCCGATAGGAAAGTGACATGGAAGCGAGGTAGAAGACGCCCTTATTTACTACCGGGGGTCAGAAGGCTTAACGTGTCCATTCAATGCTCTAGTAGATCAGATCAGATCATATGTAGAGGATTTTAGGAAGGGAGTGTCTGACCCCAGGTCTTAAACAACCCTTAGAAATAGGAAGCTAGGAGATTTGGGCTAGAGTGCCCGATAGGAAAGTGACATGGAAGCGAGGTAGAAGACGCCCTTATTTACTACCGGGGGTCAGAAGGCTTAACGTGCCCATTCAATGCTCTAGTAGATCAGATCAGATCATATGTAGAGGATTTTAGGAAGGGAGTGTCTGACCCCAGGTCTTAAACAACCCTTAGAAATAGGAAGCTAGGAGATTTGCGCTAGAGTGCCCGATAGGGAAGCGAGGTAGAAGACGCCCTTATTTACTACCGGGGGTCAGAAGGCTTAACGTGTCCATTCAATGCTCTAGTAGATCAGATCCGATCATATGTAGAGGATTTTAGGAAGGGAGTGTCTGACCCCAGGTCTTAAACAACCCTTAGAAATAGGAAGCTAGGAGATTTGGGCTAGAGTGCCCGATAGGGAAGCGAGGTAGAAGACGCCCTTATTTACTACCGGGGGTCAGAAGGCTTAACGTGTCCATTCAATGCTCTAGTAGATCAGATCCGATCATATGTAGAGGATTTTAGGAAGGGAGTGTCTGACCCCAGGTCTTAAACAACCCTTAGAAATAGGAAGCTAGGAGATTTGGGCTAGAGTGCCCGATAGGGAAGCGAGGTAGAAGACGCCCTTATTTACTACCGGGGGTCAGAAGGCTTAACGTGTCCATTCAATGCTCTAGTAGATCAGATCCGATCATATGTAGAGGATTTTAGGAAGGGAGTGTCTGACCCCAGGTCTTAAACAACCCTTAGAAATAGGAAGCTAGGAGATTTGCGCTAGAGTGCCCGATAGGGAAGCGAGGTAGAAGACGCCCTTATTTACTACCGGGGGTCAGAAGGCTTAACGTGCCCATTCAATGCTCTAGTAGATCAGATCTGATCATATGTAGAGGATTTTAGGAAGGGAGTGTCTGACCACAGGTCTTAAACAACCATTAGAAATAGGAAGCTAGGAGATTTGGGCTAGAGTGCCCGATAGGAAAGTGACACGGAAGCGAGGTAGAAGACGCCCTTATTTACTACCGGGGGTCAGAAGGCTTAACTTGCCCATTCAATGCTCTTGTAGATCAGATCAGATCATATGTAGAGGATTTTAGGAAGGGAGTGTCTGGCCCCAGGTCTTAAACAACCCTTAGAAATAGGAAGCTAGGAGATTTGGGCTAGAGTGCCCGATAGGAAAGTGACACGGAAGCGAGGTAGAAGACGCCCTTATTTACTACCGGGGGTCAGAAGGCTTAACGTGCCCATTCAATGCTCTAGTAGATCAGATCTGATCATATGTAGAGGATTTTAGGAAGGGAGTGTCTGACCCCAGGTCTTAAACAACCCTTAGAAATAGGAAGCTAGGAGATTTGGGCTAGAGTGCCCGATAGGAAAGTGACACGGAAGCGAGGTAGAAGACGCCCTTATTTACTACCGGGGGTCAGAAGGCTTAACGTGCCCATTCAATGCTCTAGTAGATCAGATCTGATCATATGTAGAGGATTTTAGGAAGGGAGTGTCTGACCCCAGGTCTTAAACAACCCTTAGAAATAGGAAGCTAGGAGATTTGGGCTAGAGTGCCCGATAGGAAAGTGACACGGAAGCGAGGTAGAAAGACGCCCTTATTTACTACCGGGGGTCAGAAGGCTTAACTTGCCCATTCAATGCTCTTGTAGATCAGATCAGATCATATGTAGAGGATTTTAGGAAGGGAGTGTCTGACCCCAGGTCTTAAACAACCCTTAGAAATAGGAAACTAGGAGATTTGGGCTAGAGTGCCCGATAGGAAAGTGACACGGAAGCGAGGTAGAAGACGCCCTTATTTACTACCGTGGGTCAGAAGGCTTAACTTGCCCATTCAATGCTCTGCTAGATCAGATCAGATCATATGTAGAGGATTTTAGGAAGGGAGTGTCTGACCCCAGGTCTTAAACAACCCTTAGAAATAGGAAGCTAGGAGATTTGGGCTAGAGTGCCCGATAGGAAAGTGACACGGAAGCGAGGTAGAAGACGCCCTTATTTACTACCGGGGGTCAGAAGGCTTAACGTGCCCATTTAATGCTCTAGTAGATCAGATCAGATCATATGTAGAGGATTTTAGGAAGGGAGTGTCTGACCCCAGGTCTTAAACAACCCTTAGAAATAGGAAGCTAGGAGATTTGGGCTAGAGTGCCCGATAGGAAAGTGACACGGAAGCGAGGTAGAAGACGCCCTTATTTACTACCGGGGGTCAGAAGGCTTAACGTGCCCATTCAATGCTCTAGTAGATCAGATCAGATCATATGTAGAGGATTTTAGGAAGGGAGTGTCTGACCCCAGGTCTTAAACAACCCTTAGAAATAGGAAGCTAGGAGATTTGGGCTAGAGTGCCCGATAGGAAAGTGACATGGAAGCGAGGTAGAAGACGCCCTTATTTACTACCGGGGGTCAGAAGGCTTAACGTGTCCATTCAATGCTCTAGTAGATCAGATCAGATCATATGTAGAGGATTTTAGGAAGGGAGTGTCTGACCCCAGGTCTTAAACAACCCTTAGAAATAGGAAGCTAGGAGATTTGGGCTAGAGTGCCCGATAGGAAAGTGACACGGAAGCGAGGTAGAAGACGCCCTTATTTACTACCGGGGGTCAGAAGGCTTAACGTGCCCATTCAATGCTCTAGTAGATCAGATCAGATCATATGTAGAGGATTTTAGGAAGGGAGTGTCTGACCCCAGGTCTTAAACAACCCTTAGAAATAGGAAGCTAGGAGATTTGGGCTAGAGTGCCCGATAGGAAAGTGACACGGAAGCGAGGTAGAAGACGCCCTTATTTACTACCGGGGGTCAGAAGGCTTAACGTGCCCATTCAATGCTCTAGTAGATCAGATCAGATCATATGTAGAGGATTTTAGGAAGGGAGTGTCTGACCCCAGGTCTTAAACAACCCTTAGAAACAGGAAGCTAGGAGATTTGGGCTAGAGTGCCCGATAGGAAAGTGACACGGAAGCGAGGTAGAAGACGCCCTTATTTACTACCGGGGGTCAGAAGGCTTAACGTGTCCATTCAATGCTCTAGTAGATCAGATCAGATCATATGTAGAGGATTTTAGGAAGGGAGTGTCTGACCCCAGGTCTTAAACAACCCTTAGAAATAGGAAGCTAGGAGATTTGGGCTAGAGTGCCCGATAGGAAAGTGACACGGAAGCGAGGTAGAAGACGCCCTTATTTACTACCGGGGGTCAGAAGGCTTAACGTGTCCATTCAATGCTCTAGTAGATCAGATCAGATCATATGTAGAGGATTTTAGGAAGGGAGTGTCTGACCCCAGGTCTTAAACAACCCTTAGAAATAGGAAGCTAGGAGATTTGGGCTAGAGTGCCCGATAGGAAAGTGACACGGAAGCGAGGTAGAAGACGCCCTTATTTACTACCGGGGGTCAGAAGGCTTAACGTGTCCATTCAATGCTCTAGTAGATCAGATCAGATCATATGTAGAGGATTTTAGGAAGGGAGTGTCTGACCCCAGGTCTTAAACAACCCTTAGAAATAGGAAGCTAGGAGATTTGGGCAAGAGTGCCCGATAGGAAAGTGACACGGAAGCGAGGTAGAAGACGCCCTTATTTACTACCGGGGGTCAGAAGGCTTAACGTGTCCATTCAATGCTCTAGTAGATCAGATCAGATCATATGTAGAGGATTTTAGGAAGGGAGTGTCTGACCCCAGGTCTTAAACAACCCTTAGAAATAGGAAGCTAGGAGATTTGGGCTAGAGTGCCCGATAGGAAAGTGACACGGAAGCGAGGTAGAAGACGCCCTTATTTACTACCGGGGGTCAGAAGGCTTAACGTGTCCATTCAATGCTCTAGTAGATCAGATCAGATCATATGTAGAGGATTTTAGGAAGGGAGTGTCTGACCCCAGGTCTTAAACAACCCTTAGAAATAGGAAGCTAGGAGATTTGGGCTAGAGTGCCCGATAGGAAAGTGACACGGAAGCGAGGTAGAAGACGCCCTTATTTACTACCGGGGGTCAGAAGGCTTAATGTGCCCATTCATTGCTCTAGTAGATCAGATCAGATCATATGTAGAGGATTTTAGGAAGGGAGTGTCTGACCCCAGGTCTTAAACAACCCTTAGAAATAGGAAGCTAGGAGATTTGGGCTAGAGTGCCCGATAGGAAAGTGACACGGAAGCGAGGTAGAAGACGCCCTTATTTACTACCGGGGGTCAGAAGGCTTAACGTGTCCATTCAATGCTCTAGTAGATCAGATCAGATCATATGTAGAGGATTTTAGGAAGGGAGTGTCTGACCCCAGGTCTTAAACAACCCTTAGAAATAGGAAGCTAGGAGATTTGGGCAAGAGTGCCCGATAGGAAAGTGACACGGAAGCGAGGTAGAAGACGCCCTTATTTACTACCGGGGGTCAGAAGGCTTAACGTGTCCATTCAATGCTCTAGTAGATCAGATCAGATCATATGTAGAGGATTTTAGGAAGGGAGTGTCTGACCCCAGGTCTTAAACAACCCTTAGAAATAGGAAGCTAGGAGATTTGGGCTAGAGTGCCCGATAGGAAAGTGACACGGAAGCGAGGTAGAAGACGCCCTTATTTACTACCGGGGGTCAGAAGGCTTAACGTGTCCATTCAATGCTCTAGTAGATCAGATCAGATCATATGTAGAGGATTTTAGGAAGGGAGTGTCTGACCCCAGGTCTTAAACAACCCTTAGAAATAGGAAGCTAGGAGATTTGGGCTAGAGTGCCCGATAGGAAAGTGACACGGAAGCGAGGTAGAAGACGCCCTTATTTACTACCGGGGGTCAGAAGGCTTAACGTGCCCATTCAATGCTCTAGTAGATCAGATCAGATCATATGTAGAGGATTTTAGGAAGGGAGTGTCTGACCCCAGGTCTTAAACAACCCTTAGAAATAGGAAGCTAGGAGATTTGGGCTAGAGTGCCCGATAGGAAAGTGACACGGAAGCGAGGTAGAAGACGCCCTTATTTACTACCGGGGGTCAGAAGGCTTAACGTGCCCATTCAATGCTCTAGTAGATCAGATCAGATCATATGTAGAGGATTTTAGGAAGGGAGTGTCTGACCCCAGGTCTTAAACAACCCTTAGAAATAGGAAGCTAGGAGATTTGGGCTAGAGTGCCCGATAGGAAAGTGACACGGAAGCGAGGTAGAAGACGCCCTTATTTACTACCGGGGGTCAGAAGGCTTAACGTGTCCATTCAATGCTCTAGTAGATCAGATCTGATCATATGTAGAGGATTTTAGGAAGGGAGTGTCTGACCCCAGGTCTTAAACAACCCTTAGAAATAGGAAGCTAGGAGATTTGGGCTAGAGTGCCCGATAGGAAAGTGACACGGAAGCGAGGTAGAAGACGCCCTTATTTACTACCGGGGGTCAGAAGGCTTAACGTGTCCATTCAATGCTCTAGTAGATCAGATCAGATCATATGTAGAGGATTTTAGGAAGGGAGTGTCTGACCCCAGGTCTTAAACAACCCTTAGAAATAGGAAGCTAGGAGATTTGGGCTAGAGTGCCCGATAGGAAAGTGACACGGAAGCGAGGTAGAAGACGCCCTTATTTACTACCGGGGGTCAGAAGGCTTAACGTGTCCATTCAATGCTCTAGTAGATCAGATCAGATCATATGTAGAGGATTTTAGGAAGGGAGTGTCTGACCCCAGGTCTTAAACAACCCTTAGAAATAGGAAGCTAGGAGATTTGGGCAAGAGTGCCCGATAGGAAAGTGACACGGAAGCGAGGTAGAAGACGCCCTTATTTACTACCGGGGGTCAGAAGGCTTAACGTGTCCATTCAATGCTCTAGTAGATCAGATCAGATCATATGTAGAGGATTTTAGGAAGGGAGTGTCTGACCCCAGGTCTTAAACAACCCTTAGAAATAGGAAGCTAGGAGATATGGGCTAGAGTGTCCAATAGGAAAGTGACACGGAAGCGAAGTAGAAAGGGGGAGGAAGACGCCTTTATTTATTACCCGGGGTCCGGTGGCTTAACGGCGGCTTAGTGGATCGAGCGTTCGTACCTGCCTGGGATCGAACCTGAGGTCCTTTCCACGGCAGTCACGAACGTTGCCCACTAGGCCACCCGCAGCCCTGAGCATGTGTGCATCAGTCCCCAGATGTCTTTTATACTACATGCAGTCAAACAATATGATTACATTAATGAGTAATGATTAGGATTTAGTTTCAAACAAATATTACCATTCTCTCCAGCTGAGAAGTCTGTAGTCTGCCTCGTTCCCCCATGCCAGTCCTCCACACAATATCCAGTTTACCTATGCTAGTAACACCCTTCAGGAGCTTGACATTGCCCTGAGTTTCAGGTATTGGGGTCAGACAAAATAAATACTGACAGCTGTCTAATGGGTTTAGGCAATTCACCAGACCAAATATGGGAAGCATTCTAAGAAAAAAATAATAAAAAATCACTTCAACATTGTTAAAATCACTAGCAAAGAAATAAAAGAATAACGATTAACAAGTTAAAGTACATACATGTGACCGACCAAGGAACAAAAAAGCTGAGCTTTTTAACAAGGTGAAAAAATCAGAACATGCGACGAGAAAGTGTGAATATAACACAGCAAATTAAGAAGAAGGTAATGTAGAACACGCTAAGTTACGTATAAAAGTTTTAAGGCAAATATATTTCAGCCATTACTATGGCCTTCATCAGTGCGACTACGATGGGTTTCGTTGCCAGATTGGAAAGGAAGGTTTTATTTATATGTCAACAAGCTTGTCGTCACATAATTCACTGTTTCTCACGTTATCATAAAATTGAGCACGGGAAACGTCAATATTACAATATATACTAAAAATTGCCAGTAGAATTGATGTAGATGGCCAAGAGACAACATGTATGCGAAATAACTCATTTATACCCACTGAAGATGATTACAAAATAGTAATTGAAACTAGTATGGGAACTTGTGCCACGGGAAGCGGAGATTAAGCCATCATCGATAAAAAGATGTCTCACTGCCAATTCAACTCACCTACGTCGGGAGGTTCGAAAGTTTTAACTCTTTTAAAATTCATAAATCATGTATTAAATGACGAACCTGAAATAATGATAATCATTTACTAACCTTTTTTATCTACATATTGGAAGACTTTGTCAAATTTACGCTACATCTGAATATCCATATGAAATATCTTAAGGAAGGTAAATAAATACATCGCTCTTTCCACGTTCCAGAAACACACAGCAACCGAAAAATTGTTTTCCTGCCGCCGCTGTGGAATTGAACTAACAGAACTCACGATATCTAGCCGAGCGCGTTACATTTACACCACGATGGCCAACAATCCACGGTGCTATGTGTATTTTTAAGTCAGCTTCTGTCATAAATCCGTAAGATGGGCTCAGCTGCTGAGACGTCTCCATCTGGTGGGCATTAACGGCACTAGCTATATATATTATAGCAGTTAAATCCAAAGGGTGAGATCCAAAGTGAAAATCCTCCAAATACGTGGCAACAGTAAATAAATAAATACATCGCTCTTTCCACGTTCCAGAAACACACAGCAACCGAAAAATTGTTTTTCAGCCGCCGCTGTGGAATCGAACCAACAGAACTCTCGGTATCGCGCCGAGTGCGTTACCTTTACGCCAGGGGGGCCAACAATCCACGGTGCTATGTGTATTTTTAAGTCAGCTTCTGTCATAAATCCGTAAGATGGGCTCAGCTACTGAGACGTCTCCATCTGGTGGGCATTAACGGCACTAGCTATATATATTATAGCAGTTAAATCCAAAGGGCGAGAACCAAGGTGAAAATATTCCAAATACGTGGCGACAGTTAATAAATAAATACATGCTATGTGTATTTTTAAGTCAGCTTCTGACTTAAAAATACACATAGCAGGAACCTCGAGAAGGAGTGTGAATAACAAGTTGAAATAAAATTTTTTAGTATATATTGTAATATTGACGTTTCCCATGCTCAATTTTATGATAACGTGAGAAACAGTGAATGATATGATGACAAGCTTGTTGACATATAAATAAAATAAACCATAGCCACGTAATAAATTCGTCAAATAGAAATATCTGATGAATTATTATAATGGAAAGGAAAGTTTTGTAACGGTAACTCCGGGTGACGTGATGCAATGAGGAATTTCCAGATGTATGGAACAAAAATGGGGAGCTCAGAGTTGCAATTTTTGTAAAATCAAATTATCCAAACTTTCTCTAAACCTCAGAGCATACCGATTTTGGAAGGGAGCCAACTTTTTTGTATCGGACCAAAGTGGAATAGCAGAAGTGTCAGCAAATGGTAAGAAGAGACAAGGAAGAGGAAGGTTTCCCAAATTTCACATCAGATTTGTATTCCTGAAGTCTGGAGAGAATTTTTCGGAATGAACTTCTTATGTACGCGGTTAGTCCAACGTTAGTCTCGATCGGAATTCTATACACTCCAAGCGAAGAAAGCGGAGGTCTTGGGTTTCTGTCATTACGAGACCCAATAGCTCCGCTTTCTTCGATTCCAATACTTCCAATTGACAAAGACCTGAAGTGGACCGCATGAAAAATTCCTGGCCTGGTTTGGTTGTCCCAATCTGCCCCTCCATATGTAGGGCAGTCAAAAAGTTCATTTCACTCGCATGTAAAAAAAAAATGACCATTTTGGGAAATGTTTATACTTACGTAGCAATAGAAGAGCCATTTTTTTATGTAATCACCTAATTTATTTAAACATTTATCATAGCGTGACACAAGTTCGTCTATCCCTTCTTGAAAAAAATTGTCATCTAACTTGCGATAAACATTCTCGCGTCACATTTTTTTTTATGTCTTCATCGGAGTGATATCACCGTTTTGCAAGGCCTTTTTCATGGGGCCAAACACATGGAAATCACAAGGTGAAAGATCTGGACTGTGGAGGGTGTTCCCACACCTCCCATTTGAATTTATCAAGGAGGGCCTTGGTGACACATGCTGGATGTGGTGTCATTTTGTCGTGTAGGAGAACGATGCCTCTCGACAATTTTCCTGGCTGCCGATCTTTAATCCCCTTTTGATGCTCCATTAATCAGTGGTGCCCTTTAGAATGAATTCATAATGCAGAACTCCTTGATTGTCATAGAAAAGGGGGTGTATAACCTTTCCGGTGAAAAGAACCAATTCGGAACTTTTCAATTTTCCTGGCTGCCGATCTTTAATCCCCTTTTGATGCTCCATTAATCAGTGGTGCCCTTTAGAATGAATTCATAATGCAGAACTCCTTGATTGTCATAGAAAAGGGGGCGTATAACCTTTCCGGTGAAAGAACAAATTCGGAACTTTTTCGGAGGCAGAGAATATAAATGTTTCCACTCACACGAAGTCTTCTTCATTGATGGACCCAAGTCTCGTCTCCGGTCACGATGTGGTCCAAAAATTTATTTCCTTCTCTGTGATGATGATCCAATAAAGCGAGAGCTGCTTGAAAACGTTGTGCCTTCTGTTGTTCTGTAAGTGGAGCACCCATTGAGCACAAACTTTTCAAAACTCAAGACGCTTGGTGATGATGCGGTGCACACTTCCATGCAAAATATTCAATTCATCTACGATCTTGTCCACTGTACATATATCGTTGTTCAATCTACGCTAAGTTGCTATGAACATACTTTTTACGTAGCTACGATATTTTAATTCGGTTGACATTAAATGTCCGTAAATACTGTTTCACACGTTATGCAAGTTCAGCTATCGGGAGATTGCAAAAGGACGTTAACATAGTATTGGCAATTGAAGTCAAGTATAATAATAATAAGTATCTGTACTTACAATATTCATAGTGGCTGTCAGGGCTTCATATGTGCGTCATCTAAGAATGTGAATTCCTTCAATTGTGAAGTTAAAATTCGTGATATTGTAAAATCTGCACCAGATAAAATTAAACAAGATGAATTTTTACAATGCAAAAAAAACCTTTAACATCGATGAAATAAGAAACTGAATTAAAACCTTGTTGAATTTTTTAAAAAACGAACTACAATCCTGAAGAGGAGACAATCTTGACCGTGAAGCACCCTGACACATAATGAAAACCGAAGATGAATTATACTTTTGCCAAAACCTCAAAAATAAACAATCTTGAAAAAGAAAATACAAACGTACAAATCTCCCGAATGCGAAGCACCAAACTAGTTTCTGCTAACATTCGTAGCCATCGTCAGTGGTAGGTGCACGGACATTAGGATTACCGCACTCACCGCTCAGGTATGCAGCTTAATCCCAATGTATGTTCAGCCCTGTCGTGTAGATATTTGCGCATCATGATTTGGGTTCCACTGCACATATCAATGGTGTCGCCATCTGTAGTCAAACAAAAATATACTAGTAGCATTTACGTAGAAATATTCAACTGTATTTTTAAGTAACATTTGATGTCACATGTTTTTCCTCTTGAAATGTTTTCTCTCCTGTTCAATAAGGTACCTCCATGCAAACTGAAGCTCTACTGGACTATTAACGTTACAGTTGTATCTTTTGGTTTTCTCAATGACTACAGCCTCGGAGGTTAGAATCTGGGCATGTGATGTTAGAATTTTTGTGTTAGTCCAATCAGGAGTTACATGATTTTTGATACAATGTTGTATTAATGAAGTTTTTTCATCTTTTCTTGTCCAGTTCGTAATATGTTCATTTAATCTAGTCAAAAATCTTCTACGCGTACTTCCGATATATACTTTGTCTTTTTGGTTATCATCCGTAACTGTTGGAATGACATAAACACCAGATTTATTTAGAATTGATCTATTATTAGTAGTAGTAAGTATGCTTCCATTGTCAATAACTGTTTCTGCAATGTTAATATTGTTGTTATAACATTCTTTTTTTAAAATAGTACTAATAGGAGGTAAGTATGGAAATTTTCCATAATATTGCTGTATTTCTTTTTTAATGTTATTATCGAAACGATGTATATTGGCCGTAATGTTGTTATATAAAGACTTGACTAATCCTTTACTATATCCAAATTCTTCTGCAGTTTTTTCAATCCATTTTAGCTCTTTGATCTCCAATTCTTTATTGGACGAGTGTGTCATGGCTCTTTTAATATAATAGCGGAATGCTGCAGTCTTATATTTCCAAGGGTGTGTAGAATCTCTTGGGATAATTGCCTGTACATATGCCCCGACAGCCACTATGAATATTGTAAGTACAGATACTTATTATTATTATACTTGACTTCAATTGCCAATACTATGTTAACGTCCTTTTGCAATCTCCCGATAGCTGAACTTGCATAACGTGTGAAACAGTATTTACGGACATTTAATGTCAACTGAATTACAAAAATTGTCCACTGTAATTCACCTGCTTGCATGAATCAATTCATTAATGAGATCCGCGTTTTCATTCGTTGTCGAAGTGGACGGCCATCTCTCCCAGTAATTGTCTTCGATATCCATGGGTCATTTCTCTAACAACGAACACCCTCTTGCGATCGCCTGCCACGAAAATGATTTGTCACCATACACTTCAATTAATTGGCATTGAATTTAAGTGGAATTCAACTTTTTGGCCCACAAAAAATGGACCACTGCACAGATTTCAAATTTGGATGCTACTTCCAACGGACACAACCTCTTTCATGAGTGGTAACAGACGAACTGTTCTCACCATGTCGACAAAGTTAACACGGCAGCCAGCTTTGAGGAGGAAGTACAAGTAGTGCCCCCTACATTACATCCAAATATCTTTCACAAAAAAAAAAAAAAAAAAAAATTGTCACATGCAACTAACTTTTTGACTGCTTCCTAGTACCTTGTATAAGGCAATAAGTTAGTACCATATTCATTGAATCTATTTGAATATGATTTAATCTAATTATTGGGTATATAAATAAGTTTTGAGGGATTTCCGTTCGGTGTCGTACTTATTACTGCTCGCATGTATTTTAAGGTGGCAACACTGCGATATCGCAATACGAGACGCCAGCTGTCAGAGTCAGTATAGGACGTTCGATTGAGGTGCGAAGACGTATTTGTTTTACTCGATGGAAAATGGCAACTTTCGTCCCGACAAAACAGCATTTGCGGGAAGTGTTAGTGCATTACTTTATTGTCAAGAAAAGTGCTGCCGACAGCTATCACTTAATGTCAGAAATCTGTGGTGAACATTCCCCATCCATTAAAACATGTGAGTATTTGGTTTAGACGATTCAAACGGAACGATTTCAATGTCACTGATAAAGAAAGTTGTGGACCACCCAAAAAAATTGCTGATGCAGAATTGGAAGCTTTACTTGACGAGGATCCGTGCTAGATCCAAAAAGAACTAGCAGCAGCATTAAATGTTAGTCAACCATGCATTTCACAACGTTTAGCTGCCATGGGAATGGTGCAAAAAGAAGGGAATTGGGTTCCACATGCTTTGCAGGAAAAAGACCTTGAACGTCGAAAAACCATTTGCGAATTGCTGCTTCAAAGGCAAAAAAGAAAGGGCTTTTTGCATCGTATTATTCCTGCCAACGAGAAATGGATATGGTACGATAACCCTAAAGGGCAGAAAGCATGGGTGAAGCCAGGTGAACCAGGTCCTTCAACGCCAAAACACAATATCCATGGTTCAAAGGTAATGCTGTGTATCTGGTGGGACCAGAAGGGTGCGATCCACTATAACCTGCTGAAACCATCAGAAACTATTACTGGTAATCGGTATCGAACCCAATTAATGCGTTTAAAACGAGCTCTCATGCAAAAACGGCTGGAATGGGAGAATAGACACAACAAAGTCATCTTACAGCATGACAATGCAAGAACACGTGTTTCTTGACCTGTGAAAAAGTACTTAGGAGGATCCAACTGGGAAGTTCTACTCCACCCGCCATACTCGCCAGATATTGCACCATCGGATTACCATTTGTTCTGGTCGATGCAGTCATCACTTTCTGGAGAACGGTTTAGTTCTTATGAAGACATCAAAAATTGGCTGGACAACTGGATCTCTCCCAAGGAACCGGAATTCTTCCTTCGGGGTATACGTTCACTGCCCGAAAGATGGAATAAAGTTGTAGCTAAAGGGAGCCTACTTCGATTAATATCAAAATATTGTTTCTGTTCTCCAACGTGTTTTGTTCACCTCAAATCCCTCAAAACTTATTTATATACTCAATATTTAAATAACAAATCACACACACACACACACACACACACACACACACACTCTGTCTGTCTGTCTCTCTCTCTCTCTCTCTCTCTCTCTCTCACACACACACACAACTAAAAATGCATAAAAATCATGTTAAATACCCATTTTCGTCTTCTACAGTGTTCAATTGTCGTGATGTGAAATAAGCTGAAGGCTCCAAAATCACCTTCTCCAGACACATGGGTGAAGAAGTAATATTTTGTAGCTGGGCCTCAAGATATACTTCATCAGACTAGCAAATTAAAAAGAAGAGTATTAAATATTAGACTGTTTGCAAGCAAATACCAAGGCTTTGTAATATTATATTTCATTTAGTTCATGGAAACACAAAGTATTACTGTTTTAACCACTTTTAAAAAAGATAATGAGGCAAATATTCAGAAAAAAAGGGGGGAAACGAAATATCAACAACAGCAGTAAAAAACGAAATTCAGACTTAAGTTACCTAACATTAAGAAAACACTATGGAAGGTTTAAAATATAGCTCGTCTTTCTCAACCAAAGTTCTGAAAAGGAAATGTTCAATGCCAGATCTCTGTGCTTGTACTCCTGCAAATGGTTTCCAGAATTAAAATCATCCTGTTTTGTCAAATTGAAAACAGGTTTCCATATAAGCAGGATGATTTTCTAGATCACTGCCAGAATCATTCTTTTCTGTCAGTTGTACAAAAAACTAGCGGATAATGCTTACCTTGACATTCCTTTCTAGCGACGGGAACATTTCACGCACGTGTTTTCCGGTCTTTGTTGATGTTATTGTCCTAAAGTTCGTTGTATGCGATGACTGGCTTTACTTCTCACACTTTTCGCTGGGTATACTCATTGGATCTTTGCCTTAGGATTCTAACATCAATTTTTACCGTTCTTTATACTCGAAATTTCCACCCGTACTCTGGGCATCCTCAGGAGCGTTGCGACTTTACCACCGATAACTTGTACAAAAATCTAGCGGATAATGCTTACCTTGGCATTCCTTTCTAGCGTGGAACATTTCACGCACGTGTTTTCCGGTCTTTGTTGATGTTATTGTCCTAAAGTTCGTTGTATGCGATGACTGGCTTTACTTCTCACACTTTTCGATGGGTATACTCATTGGATCTTTGCCTTAGGATTCTAACATCAATTTTTACCGTTCTTTATACTCGAAATTTTCGCCCATACTCTGGGCATCTTCAGGAGCGTGGCGACTTTACCACCGATGTTCGTGGTTAACTTCGCGCTAATGGAGTCCGATACTCCTTGTTGCCATTCATTGGAAAAACTTTCCTGGATATATTTCGTTATCAAGCCCGGCTGGCGCCATCTATGTTTCGTTAAGAACACTTTTTTTTTCCCGTATTTTTTTTATTTATCTATTTTTTTTTTTTAATTTTCTTCTCCTATCCTGGTTTTCTTGTCTTTTTTTGCCTGTTTTTCTTTTGTTGTTGTTTTTCTTGTCTTATTAGTTCTTTCCACAGGCCCGATAATGTGCTAGGGTCGTTCTGGTTATATACATTTGCTTTATTTTTGTAGATTAATATTGCTTCTTCCCTTCTCATTTGCCTTTCCGATTTTTTATTCTTTTTAGCATTTTAATTTCATCGAACTTTGGGAATGTCCGGTTTTCCAAGCAGAATTGCACTAAAGCAGTTTTGGCTTCTTTTTTTGCCAGTTAGATATGTGTTGTTTAAGTCTTTTTTTTAATCTGTTTTTCGTACTTCCAATGTACGATATTGGGGGTATGTGTGCAATTGGAATTTCGTAGGTTCCTGATTCTTCTAGCATTTTTTCCTCTGTTTTTTTGTTGACAGTCATATTTTTCACGGTGTGCACTGAGCTTCCTAGTTGTAAGTAAACCAGGATAGGAGAAATAAAAAAAAAAAAAAAAAAAAAAAAATAATAATAACACGGGGGAAAAAAAAAAGTGTTCTTAACGAAACATATCCAGGAAAGTTTTTCCGACGAATGGCAACAAGGAGTATCGGACTCCATTAGCGCGAAGTTAACCACGAACATCGGTGGTAAAGTCGCCACGCTCCTGAAGATGCCCAGAGTATGGGCGAAAATTTCGAGTATAAAGAACGGTAAAAATTGATGTGTTTGGAATCCTAAGGCAAAGATCCAATGAGTATACCCAGCGAAAAGTGTGAGAAGTAAAGCCAGTCATCGCATACAACGGACTTTAGGACAATAACATCAACAAAGACCGGAAAACACGTGCGTGAAATGTTCCCGTCGCTAGAAAGGAATGCCAAGGTAAGCATTATCCGCTAGATTTTTGTACAAGTTATCGGTGGTAAAGTCGCAACGCTCCTGAGGATGCCCAGAGTATATGCGAAAATTTCGAGTATAAAGAACGGTAAAAATTGATGTGTTTGGAATCCTAAGGCAAAGATCCAATGAGTATACCCAGCGAAAAGTGTGAGAAGTAAAGCCAGTCATCGCATACAACGGACTTTAGGACAATAACATCAACAAAGACCGGAAAACACGTGCGTGAAATGTTCCCGTCGCTAGAAAAGAATGCCAAGGTAAGCATTATCGGCTAGATTTTTGTACAAGTTATCGGTGGTAAAGTCGCAACGCTCCTGAGGATGCCCAGAGTATATGCGAAAATTTCGAGTATAAAGAACGGTAAAAATTGATGTGTTTGGAATCCTAAGGCAAAGATCCAATGAGTATACCCAGCGAAAAGTGTGAGAAGTAAAGCCAGTCATCGCATACAACGGACTTTAGGACAATAACATCAACAAAGACCGGAAAGCACGTGCGTGAAATGTTCCCGTCGCTAGAAAGGAATGCCAAGGTAAGCATTATCCGCTAGATTTTTGTACAAGTTATCGGTGGTAAAGTCGCAACGCTCCTGAGGATGCCCAGAGTATATGCGAGAATTTCGAGTATAAAGAACGGTAAAAATTGATGTGTTTGGAATCCTAAGGCAAAGATCCAATGAGTATACCCAGCGAAAAGTGTGAGAAGTAAAGCCAGTCATCGCATACAACGGACTTTAGGACAATAACATCAACAAAGACCGGAAAACACGTGCGTGAAATGTTCCCGTCGCTAGAAAGGAATGCCAAGGTAAGCATTATCCGCTAGATTTTTGTACAAGTTATCGGTGGTAAAGTCGCAACGCTCCTGAGGATGCCCAGAGTATATGCGAGAATTTCGAGTATAAAGAACGGTAAAAATTGATGTGTTTGGAATCCTAAGGCAAAGATCCAATGAGTATACCCAGCGAAAAGTGTGAGAAGTAAAGCCAGTCATCGCATACAACGGACTTTAGGACAATAACATCAACAAAGACCGGAAAACACGTGCGTGAAATGTTCCCGTCGCTAGAAAGGAATGCCAAGGTAAGCATTATCCGCTAGATTTTTGTACAAGTTATCGGTGGTAAAGTCGCAACGCTCCTGAGGATGCCCAGAGTATATGCGAGAATTTCGAGTATAAAGAACGGTAAAAATTGATGTGTTTGGAATCCTATGGCAAAGATCCAATGAGTATACCCAGCGAAAAGTGTGAGAAGTAAAGCCAGTCATCGCATACAACGGACTTTAGGACAATAACATCAACAAAGACCGGAAAACACGTGCGTGAAATGTTCCCGTCGCTAGAAAGGAATGCCAAGGTAAGCATTATCCGCTAGATTTTTGTACAAGTTATCGGTGGTAAGTCGCATGGCAACGCTCCTGAGGATGCCCAGAGTATATGCGAAAATTTCGAGTATAAAGAACGGTAAAAATTGATGTGTTTGGAATCCTAAGGCAAAGATCCAATGAGTATACCCAGCGAAAAGTGTGAGAAGTAAAGCCAGTCATCGCATACAACGGACTTTAGGACAATAACATCAACAAAGACCGGAAAACACGTGCGTGAAATGTTCCCGTCGCTAGAAAGGAATGCCAAGGTAAGCATTATCCGCTAGATTTTTGTACAAGTTATCGGTGGTAAAGTCGCAACGCTCCTGAGGATGCCCAGAGTATATGCGAAAATTTCGAGTACAAAGAACGGTAAAAATTGATGTGTTTGGAATCCTAAGGCAAAGATCCAATGAGTATACCCAGCGAAAAGTGTGAGAAGTAAAGCCAGTCATCGCATACAACGGACTTTAGGACAATAACATCAACAAAGACCGGAAAACACGTGCGTGAAATGTTCCCGTCGCTAGAAAGGAATGCCAAGGTAAGCATTATCCGCTAGATTTTTGTACAAGTTATCGGTGGTAAAGTCGCAACGCTCCTGAGGATGCCCAGAGTATATGCGAAAATTTCGAGTATAAAGAACGGTAAAAATTGATGTGTTTGGAATCCTAAGGCAAAGATCCAATGAGTATACCCAGCGAAAAGTGTGAGAAGTAAAGCCAGTCATCGCATACAACGGACTTTAGGACAATAACATCAACAAAGACCGGAAAACACGTGCGTGAAATGTTCCCGTCGCTAGAAAGGAATGCCAAGGTAAGCATTATCCGCTAGATTTTTGTACAAGTTATCGGTGGTAAAGTCGCAACGCTCCTGAGGATGCCCAGAGTATATGCGAGAATTTCGAGTATAAAGAACGGTAAAAATTGATGTGTTTGGAATCCTAAGGCAAAGATCCAATGAGTATACCCAGCGAAAAGTGTGAGAAGTAAAGCCAGTCATCGCATACAACGGACTTTAGGACAATAACATCAACAAAGACCGGAAAACACGTGCGTGAAATGTTCCCGTCGCTAGAAAGGAATGCCAAGGTAAGCATTATCCGCTAGATTTTTGTACAAGTTATCGGTGGTAAAGTCGCAACGCTCCTGAGGATGCCCAGAGTATATGCGAAAATTTCGAGTATAAAGAACGGTAAAAATTGATGTGTTTGGAATCCTAAGGCAAAGATCCAATGAGTATACCCAGCGAAAAGTGTGAGAAGTAAAGCCAGTCATCGCATACAACGGACTTTAGGACAATAACATCAACAAAGACCGGAAAACACGTGCGTGAAATGTTCCCGTCGCTAGAAAGGAATGCCAAGGTAAGCATTATCCGCTAGATTTTTGTACAAGTTATCGGTGGTAAAGTCGCAACGCTCCTGAGGATGCCCAGAGTATATGCGAAAATTTCGAGTATAAAGAACGGTAAAAATTGATGTGTTTGGAATCCTAAGGCAAAGATCCAATGAGTATACCCAGCGAAAAGTGTGAGAAGTAAAGCCAGTCATCGCATACAACGGACTTTAGGACAATAACATCAACAAAGACCGGAAAACACGTGCGTGAAATGTTCCCGTCGCTAGAAAGGAATGCCAAGGTAAGCATTATCCGCTAGATTTTTGTACAAGTTATCGGTGGTAAAGTCGCAACGCTCCTGAGGATGCCCAGAGTATATGCGAAAATTTCGAGTATAAAGAACGGTAAAAATTGATGTGTTTGGAATCCTAAGGCAAAGATCCAATGAGTATACCCAGCGAAAAGTGTGAGAAGTAAAGCCAGTCATCGCATACAACGGACTTTAGGACAATAACATCAACAAAGACCGGAAAACACGTGCGTGAAATGTTCCCGTCGCTAGAAAGGAATGCCAAGGTAAGCATTATCAGCTAGATTTTTGTACAAGTTATCGGTGGTAAAGTCGCAACGCTCCTGAGGATGCCCAGAGTATATGCGAAAATTTCGAGTATAAAGAACGGTAAAAATTGATGTGTTTGGAATCCTAAGGCAAAGATCCAATGAGTATACCCAGCGAAAAGTGTGAGAAGTAAAGCCAGTCATCGCATACAACGGACTTTAGGACAATAACATCAACAAAGACCGGAAAACACGTGCGTGAAATGTTCCCGTCGCTAGAAAGGAATGCCAAGGTAAGCATTATCCGCTAGATTTTTGTACAAGTTATCGGTGGTAAAGTCGCAACGCTCCTGAGGATGCCCAGAGTATATGCGAGAATTTCGAGTATAAAGAACGGTAAAAATTGATGTGTTTGGAATCCTAAGGCAAAGATCCAATGAGTATACCCAGCGAAAAGTGTGAGAAGTAAAGCCAGTCATCGCATACAACGGACTTTAGGACAATAACATCAACAAAGACCGGAAAACACGTGCGTGAAATGTTCCCGTCGCTAGAAAGGAATGCCAAGGTAAGCATTATCCGCTAGATTTTTGTACAAGTTATCGGTGGTAAAGTCGCAACGCTCCTGAGGATGCCCAGAGTATATGCGAACATTTCGAGTATAAAGAACGGTAAAAATTGATGTGTTTGGAATCCTAAGGCAAAGATCCAATGAGTATACCCAGCGAAAAGTGTGAGAAGTAAAGCCAGTCATCGCATACAACGGACTTTAGGACAATAACATCAACAAAGACCGGAAAACACGTGCGTGAAATGTTCCCGTCGCTAGAAAGGAATGCCAAGGTAAGCATTATCCGCTAGATTTTTGTACAAGTTATCGGTGGTAAAGTCGCAACGCTCCTGAGGATGCCCAGAGTATATGCGAGAATTTCGAGTATAAAGAACGGTAAAAATTGATGTGTTTGGAATCCTAAGGCAAAGATCCAATGAGTATACCCAGCGAAAAGTGTGAGAAGTAAAGCCAGTCATCGCATACAACGGACTTTAGGACAATAACATCAACAAAGACCGGAAAACACGTGCGTGAAATGTTCCCGTCGCTAGAAAGGAATGCCAAGGTAAGCATTATCCGCTAGATTTTTGTACAAGTTATCGGTGGTAAAGTCGCAACGCTCCTGAGGATGCCCAGAGTATATGCGAAAATTTCGAGTATAAAGAACGGTAAAAATTGATGTGTTTGGAATCCTAAGGCAAAGATCCAATGAGTATACCCAGCGAAAAGTGTGAGAAGTAAAGCCAGTCATCGCATACAACGGACTTTAGGACAATAACATCAACAAAGACCGGAAAACACGTGCGTGAAATGTTCCCGTCGCTAGAAAGGAATGCCAAGGTAAGCATTATACGCTAGATTTTTGTACAAGTTATCGGTGGTAAAGTCGCAACGCTCCTGAGGATGCCCAGAGTATATGCGAGAATTTCGAGTATAAAGAACGGTAAAAATTGATGTGTTTGGAATCCTAAGGCAAAGATCCAATGAGTATACCCAGCGAAAAGTGTGAGAAGTAAAGCCAGTCATCGCATACAACGGACTTTAGGACAATAACATCAACAAAGACCGGAAAACACGTGCGTGAAATGTTCCCGTCGCTAGAAAGGAATGCCAAGGTAAGCATTATCCGCTAGATTTTTGTACAAGTTATCGGTGGTAAAGTCGCAACGCTCCTGAGGATGCCCAGAGTATATGCGAAAATTTCGAGTATAAAGAACGGTAAAAATTGATGTGTTTGGAATCCTAAGGCAAAGATCCAATGAGTATACCCAGCGAAAAGTGTGAGAAGTAAAGCCAGTCATCGCATACAACGGACTTTAGGACAATAACATCAACAAAGACCGGAAAACACGTGCGTGAAATGTTCCCGTCGCTAGAAAGGAATGCCAAGGTAAGCATTATCCGCTAGATTTTTGTACAAGTTATCGGTGGTAAAGTCGCAACGCTCCTGAGGATACCCAGAGTATATGCGAGAATTTCGAGTATAAAGAACGGTAAAAATTGATGTGTTTGGAATCCTAAGGCAAAGATCCAATGAGTATACCCAGCGAAAAGTGTGAGAAGTAAAGCCAGTCATCGCATACAACGGACTTTAGGACAATAACATCAACAAAGACCGGAAAACACGTGCGTGAAATGTTCCCGTCGCTAGAAAGGAATGCCAAGGTAAGCATTATCCGCTAGATTTTTGTACAAGTTATCGGTGGTAAAGTCGCAACGCTCCTGAGGATGCCCAGAGTATATGCGAAAATTTCGAGTATAAAGAACGGTAAAAATTGATGTGTTTGGAATCCTAAGGCAAAGATCCAATGAGTATACCCAGCGAAAAGTGTGAGAAGTAAAGCCAGTCATCGCATACAACGGACTTTAGGACAATAACATCAACTAAGACCGGAAAACACGTGCGTGAAATGTTCCCGTCGCTAGAAAGGAATGCCAAGGTAAGCATTATCCGCTAGATTTTTGTACAAGTTATCGGTGGTAAAGTCGCAACGCTCCTGAGGATGCCCAGAGTATATGCGAGAATTTCGAGTATAAAGAACGGTAAAAATTGATGTGTTTGGAATCCTAAGGCAAAGATCCAATGAGTATACCCAGCGAAAAGTGTGAGAAGTAAAGCCAGTCATCGCATACAACGGACTTTAGGACAATAACATCAACAAAGACCGGAAAACACGTGCGTGAAATGTTCCCGTCGCTAGAAAGGAATGACAAGGTAAGCATTATCCGCTAGATTTTTGTACAAGTTATCGGTGGTAAAGTCGCAACGCTCCTGAGGATGCCCAGAGTATATGCGAGAATTTCGAGTATAAAGAACGGTAAAAATTGATGTGTTTGGAATCCTAAGGCAAAGATCCAATGAGTATACCCAGCGAAAAGTGTGAGAAGTAAAGCCAGTCATCGCATACAACGGACTTTAGGACAATAACATCAACAAAGACCGGAAAACACGTGCGTGAAATGTTCCCGTCGCTAGAAAGGAATGCCAAGGTAAGCATTATCCGCTAGATTTTTGTACAAGTTATCGGTGGTAAAGTCGCAACGCTCCTGAGGATGCCCAGAGTATATGCGAGAATTTCGAGTATAAAGAACGGTAAAAATTGATGTGTTTGGAATCCTATGGCAAAGATCCAATGAGTATACCCAGCGAAAAGTGTGAGAAGTAAAGCCAGTCATCGCATACAACGGACTTTAGGACAATAACATCAACAAAGACCGGAAAACACGTGCGTGAAATGTTCCCGTCGCTAGAAAGGAATGCCAAGGTAAGCATTATCCGCTAGATTTTTGTACAAGTTATCGGTGGTAAAGTCGCAACGCTCCTGAGGATGCCCAGAGTATATGCGAAAATTTCGAGTATAAAGAACGGTAAAAATTGATGTGTTTGGAATCCTAAGGCAAAGATCCAATGAGTATACCCAGCGAAAAGTGTGAGAAGTAAAGCCAGTCATCGCATACAACGGACTTTAGGACAATAACATCAACAAAGACCGGAAAACACGTGCGTGAAATGTTCCCGTCGCTAGAAAGGAATGCCAAGGTAAGCATTATCCGCTAGATTTTTGTACAAGTTATCGGTGGTAAAGTCGCAACGCTCCTGAGGATGCCCAGAGTATATGCGAAAATTTCGAGTATAAAGAACGGTAAAAATTGATGTGTTTGGAATCCTAAGGCAAAGATCCAATGAGTATACCCAGCGAAAAGTGTGAGAAGTAAAGCCAGTCATCGCATACAACGGACTTTAGGACAATAACATCAACAAAGACCGGAAAACACGTGCGTGAAATGTTCCCGTCGCTAGAAAGGAATGCCAAGGTAAGCATTATCCGCTAGATTTTTGTACAAGTTATCGGTGGTAAAGTCGCAACGCTCCTGAGGATGCCCAGAGTATATGCGAAAATTTCGAGTATAAAGAACGGTAAAAATTGATGTGTTTGGAATCCTAAGGCAAAGATCCAATGAGTATACCCAGCGAAAAGTGTGAGAAGTAAAGCCAGTCATCGCATACAACGGACTTTAGGACAATAACATCAACAAAGACCGGAAAACACGTGCGTGAAATGTTCCCGTCGCTAGAAAGGAATGCCAAGGTAAGCATTATCCGCTAGATTTTTGTACAAGTTATCGGTGGTAAAGTCGCAACGCTCCTGAGGATGCCCAGAGTATATGCGAGAATTTCGAGTATAAAGAACGGTAAAAATTGATGTGTTTGGAATCCTAAGGCAAAGATCCAATGAGTATACCCAGCGAAAAGTGTGAGAAGTAAAGCCAGTCATCGCATACAACGGACTTTAGGACAATAACATCAACAAAGACCGGAAAACACGTGCGTGAAATGTTCCCGTCGCTAGAAAGGAATGCCAAGGTAAGCATTATCCGCTAGATTTTTGTACAAGTTATCGGTGGTAAAGTCGCAACGCTCCTGAGGATGCCCAGAGTATATGCGAAAATTTCGAGTATAAAGAACGGTAAAAATTGATGTGTTTGGAATCCTAAGGCAAAGATCCAATGAGTATACCCAGCGAAAAGTGTGAGAAGTAAAGCCAGTCATCGCATACAACGGACTTTAGGACAATAACATCAACAAAGACCGGAAAACACGTGCGTGAAATGTTCCCGTCGCTAGAAAGGAATGCCAAGGTAAGCATTATCCGCTAGATTTTTGTACAAGTTATCGGTGGTAAAGTCGCAACGCTCCTGAGGATGCCCAGAGTATATGCGAAAATTTCGAGTATAAAGAACGGTAAAAATTGATGTGTTTGGAATCCTAAGGCAAAGATCCAATGAGTATACCCAGCGAAAAGTGTGAGAAGTAAAGCCAGTCATCGCATACAACGGACTTTAGGACAATAACATCAACAAAGACCGGAAAACACGTGCGTGAAATGTTCCCGTCGCTAGAAAGGAATGCCAAGGTAAGCATTATCCGCTAGATTTTTGTACAAGTTATCGGTGGTAAAGTCGCAACGCTCCTGAGGATGCCCAGAGTATATGCGAAAATTTCGAGTATAAAGAACGGTAAAAATTGATGTGTTTGGAATCCTAAGGCAAAGATCCAATGAGTATACCCAGCGAAAAGTGTGAGAAGTAAAGCCAGTCATCGCATACAACGGACTTTAGGACAATAACATCAACAAAGACCGGAAAACACGTGCGTGAAATGTTCCCGTCGCTAGAAAGGAATGCCAAGGTAAGCATTATCAGCTAGATTTTTGTACAAGTTATCGGTGGTAAAGTCGCAACGCTCCTGAGGATGCCCAGAGTATATGCGAAAATTTCTGAGTATAAAGAACGGTAAAAATTGATGTGTTTGGAATCCTAAGGCAAAGATCCAATGAGTATACCCAGCGAAAAGTGTGAGAAGTAAAGCCAGTCATCGCATACAATGGACTTTAGGACAATAACATCAACAAAGACCGGAAAACACGTGCGTGAAATGTTCCCGTCGCTAGAAAGGAATGCCAAGGTAAGCATTATCCGCTAGATTTTTGTACAAGTTATCGGTGGTAAAGTCGCAACGCTCCTGAGGATGCCCAGAGTATATGCGAGAATTTCGAGTATAAAGAACGGTAAAAATTGATGTGTTTGGAATCCTAAGGCAAAGATCCAATGAGTATACCCAGCGAAAAGTGTGAGAAGTAAAGCCAGTCATCGCATACAACGGACTTTAGGACAATAACATCAACAAAGACCGGAAAACACGTGCGTGAAATGTTCCCGTCGCTAGAAAGGAATGCCAAGGTAAGCATTATCCGCTAGATTTTTGTACAAGTTATCGGTGGTAAAGTCGCAACGCTCCTGAGGATGCCCAGAGTATATGCGAACATTTCGAGTATAAAGAACGGTAAAAATTGATGTGTTTGGAATCCTAAGGCAAAGATCCAATGAGTATACCCAGCGAAAAGTGTGAGAAGTAAAGCCAGTCATCGCATACAACGGACTTTAGGACAATAACATCAACAAAGACCGGAAAACACGTGCGTGAAATGTTCCCGTCGCTAGAAAGGAATGCCAAGGTAAGCATTATCCGCTAGATTTTTGTACAAGTTATCGGTGGTAAAGTCGCAACGCTCCTGAGGATGCCCAGAGTATATGCGAGAATTTCGAGTATAAAGAACGGTAAAAATTGATGTGTTTGGAATCCTAAGGCAAAGATCCAATGAGTATACCCAGCGAAAAGTGTGAGAAGTAAAGCCAGTCATCGCATACAACGGACTTTAGGACAATAACATCAACAAAGACCGGAAAACACGTGCGTGAAATGTTCCCGTCGCTAGAAAGGAATGCCAAGGTAAGCATTATCCGCTAGATTTTTGTACAAGTTATCGGTGGTAAAGTCGCAACGCTCCTGAGGATGCCCAGAGTATATGCGAAAATTTCGAGTATAAAGAACGGTAAAAATTGATGTGTTTGGAATCCTAAGGCAAAGATCCAATGAGTATACCCAGCGAAAAGTGTGAGAAGTAAAGCCAGTCATCGCATACAACGGACTTTAGGACAATAACATCAACAAAGACCGGAAAACACGTGCGTGAAATGTTCCCGTCGCTAGAAAGGAATGCCAAGGTAAGCATTATCCGCTAGATTTTTGTACAAGTTATCGGTGGTAAAGTCGCAACGCTCCTGAGGATGCCCAGAGTATATGCGAGAATTTCGAGTATAAAGAACGGTAAAAATTGATGTGTTTGGAATCCTAAGGCAAAGATCCAATGAGTATACCCAGCGAAAAGTGTGAGAAGTAAAGCCAGTCATCGCATACAACGGACTTTAGGACAATAACATCAACAAAGACCGGAAAACACGTGCGTGAAATGTTCCCGTCGCTAGAAAGGAATGCCAAGGTAAGCATTATCCGCTAGATTTTTGTACAAGTTATCGGTGGTAAAGTCGCAACGCTCCTGAGGATGCCCAGAGTATATGCGAAAATTTCGAGTATAAAGAACGGTAAAAATTGATGTGTTTGGAATCCTAAGGCAAAGATCCAATGAGTATACCCAGCGAAAAGTGTGAGAAGTAAAGCCAGTCATCGCATACAACGGACTTTAGGACAATAACATCAACAAAGACCGGAAAACACGTGCGTGAAATGTTCCCGTCGCTAGAAAGGAATGCCAAGGTAAGCATTATCCGCTAGATTTTTGTACAAGTTATCGGTGGTAAAGTCGCAACGCTCCTGAGGATGCCCAGAGTATATGCGAAAATTTCGAGTATAAAGAACGGTAAAAATTGATGTGTTTGGAATCCTAAGGCAAAGATCCAATGAGTATACCCAGCGAAAAGTGTGAGAAGTAAAGCCAGTCATCGCATACAACGGACTTTAGGACAATAACATCAACAAAGACCGGAAAACACGTGCGTGAAATGTTCCCGTCGCTAGAAAGGAATGCCAAGGTAAGCATTATCCGCTAGATTTTTGTACAAGTTATCGGTGGTAAAGTCGCAACGCTCCTGAGGATGCCCAGAGTATATGCGAAAATTTCGAGTATAAAGAACGGTAAAAATTGATGTGTTTGGAATCCTAAGGCAAAGATCCAATGAGTATACCCAGCGAAAAGTGTGAGAAGTAAAGCCAGTCATCGCATACAACGGACTTTAGGACAATAACATCAACAAAGACCGGAAAACACGTGCGTGAAATGTTCCCGTCGCTAGAAAGGAATGCCAAGGTAAGCATTATCCGCTAGATTTTTGTACAAGTTATCGGTGGTAAAGTCGCCACGCTCCTGAGGATGCCCAGAGTATATGCGAAAATTTCGAGTATAAAGAACGGTAAAAATTGATGTGTTTGGAATCCTAAGGCAAAGATCCAATGAGTATACCCAGCGAAAAGTGTGAGAAGTAAAGCCAGTCATCGCATACAACGGACTTTAGGACAATAACATCAACAAAGACCGGAAAACAAGTGCGTGAAATGTTCCCGTCGCTAGAAAGGAATGCCAAGGTGTAAGCATTATCCGCTAGAATTTTGTACATATCACGAATCCTTTAACGATTTCGTTTTCGTTCGTGTATGTTCAAGCTCTGGTCATTCACCTTCGTTTTAGGCCTAAAACAACATATGTTCTTAAGGCATTTTTTTGAACGTCTGGTGGTTCGATAATTCTTTCTAATGATAATAAGCACATGCAGAGGCATTTCGTTCTGTGACTAACATGCTGGGATACTGCTGTACAAGAATACAATAGTATTATTTTGGACACCCTACTCACCAACCGATATAAAAAACTTATATCTTTCGTTGCTGCTGGAGTGGGCAGAATCCATGTGTGGGACAGCACTGTTAATGCACAGGTGTACAAGAGTGTCCTCCAGGACAAGATGGTTCCTTCGGGATGTGATTTGTTCCAGGGTCAACCACACATCTTCCAGGATGATTCGGCCCCATGCCACCGTGCAAAAAGCATTAAAGCTTATGTGACGTCTTTAGGAAATGTTGTGCCTCTACCTTGGCCTGGTAATTCCCCAGACTTGAACCCAATAGAGAATTTGTGGCGCATTCTCAAAAGAAAGGTGCACGACAGGCACCCCACAAGTAAAGTGGAACTCCTTAACGCCATTCCTCACGTTTGGAACAACTGCATGTCATCCGAGATGTTGGGTAACTTGGTTGACTCCATGCCCAAGAGATGTGGAGCGGTCGTTAAATCCAAAGGTCACCCAACAAAATACACTGCTGGACAATTGCTAAGGACGGATCATAAACGGCTATATAGCGCATAAAAAAGTAAGTGTGGTTGGATGCCAAGTGAAATAAAATAACGTCAGAATGCCAGGACATTACAAGAAAGACAATTTACTGTGCTCTGAAATCCAGAAGGCTTTGGAACGTGTTCAAGGGACAAACAGGCCATTTTGTGCAGAATACGTAAACGTGAAAAAAATGCAATTACTGTCCGCAGGCGTTCCGGCGTAAGATGTCAATACGGGATATGGCCACCATGGAGGGCGATGCAAGATTCCACACGTCGTGTCGTGCTTTGCACAACATTATCAAGCAGCTGTTGGGGTAATTTATCCCATTCCTCTGTCAGTGCACGGATGAGGGTGTCCTTGTTTATTGGAGGGCATTGGCGACCAGCAAGACTCCTCCCCAAAGCATCCCACACATTTTCAATGGGATTCAGATCTGGAGAACGTGCTGGCCATACGAGGCTCTCAAGACACTCCTGGACAGCGACTGTTCGATGACATGTTGCGTTGTCGTCCATGAAAATGAATCTATCACCGACAGCACCACGGAACATGCGAACATGAGGTAGCAGAACATCATTAATGTATCGTTTGCCAGTTATAGTCCGAGTTGGAAGCACATAGAGGGACGTACGGCCATTGATCATGATGCCAGCCCATACCATGACACTACATGTCGGATATCCTGTATGTTTGCTGGACAATATGCAGTACCACTATCTCGCCAGATCAGATGTCGTTGACAATCAGACGATAGACTGTATCTACTCTCATCTGAGAAGAGGACAGCAGACCAGTCGTTATCAGTCCAATTGCGATGTTGATGGCACCATTGCAAACGGGCGGTACGGTGACGTCTGGACAATGGGATGCACACAACAGGACTGCGGGCGTATAGTCCTCCTTCATGCAAACGTCTGGCGACAGTTTTTCGGGAGATCCGCTTGCCAGTAGCAGCCATAAACTGATTTGCTACCTCACTAGCTGTGCTGCGCCGGTGTCTTTTTGTTGATAGCACTATGTACCGATCTTCTGCAGGTGTCGTACTGCGAACACGACCTCCCCCGTGACGTTTGCTACACTCTCCATTTGTTTGAAATGATTTCCAAAGCCTTGAAACAACACTGTGGCTGACGTCGAACTCCCTGGCAACATCTGTTATTTTTCGCCCTTCTTCAATCTTGCCAATAATACGGCCACGCGTAAAATCATCTAGGTGATGTCGGGATGACATACTGAAAATTGCAAGTTCGTCAATTGATTCTTTCCCTTTCAACTTTGCGTTTGAACAACAACGGTCAATACGCGTCAAATCCTTTATATCTCTTATCAGCGCTATGACGTCACGAACAAGTTCGGCAATCCAAAATTTGCATACGCACAACACGTCTTACTGTATCCCGCACTTATGCTAATTTCCACATTTTCCTGCCTTCCATTTTATGGTTGCTATCGTTGCTATTGTCATCCGTCCTTAGCAATTGTCCGGCAGTGTATTAGGGACATTATTTCTTTTCATGTCATCCCGCTACTTTGCCATGATTTCTGTTTCGCAGCACATTTCTGAGCATAACTTGAGTTCTATTTAAGCTATTCCTATTCTGTAACCTGATTTATATTCTGCATAAAATATGCTTTTCAATGATGTACATATTGTCTGTATTCTCTGCATATTTACTTTTGTAGCAACACTCATACCTCAAAAACCTCCTAAATTTCCGGAGTTGCTATTAATTTTTCCCATACTGTAAATCTGGAAGTTGGATTTTTGCCAATCACTATACTTTCTTTTACTATAAATACAAGAAAGTAAAAAGGGAAGAAGCAATGGGAAGATGGGAAAGAATGGAAAGGTATTGAAGATGTAAAGACACAGTGCATTCATGTACTTTTTTAATTAGCACTACACCACTGATTGTGACTGTACACGAATTTCAAACACCATTCTCACAGGCTTGTGATTTGAGAACCATAGATAGACTTCTTGCACTTGGCGGCGGACTTTAGCGTGCCTCCTGGTGAAACCATGTTTCCGGGAGGATTTATCATTTTCACTTGAATTTGTTCTCCTGTTCTTTGCCTTTTTATCCAAACCCTGTTCCAAATAAGGCTCTCTAGCCAATTGAAATGTTATTCAGTTGCCAAATATTTTAACACTTACCATATTTACTGGAATCTAATGCACACTTTTTATCCAAAAAACTTTGTGGTAAAAACAAGGTGCGCTTTAGAATCGAGTATGAGCATCTGCAAATACACTATATTGACAAAAATCACCGGACACCCCTCCAAAAACAAATGAACAGACCCGCTGCACAGCTGCAAATGGCATAAAAACACGCCTGCAGCTGACTGCGATCATATCGTACTGTGAGGTTGAGTGAAAATGTTGTGGCAGGAGAGTACTGACTTTGAGAAAGGAAATATTGTTGGGTGTTATATTAGTGGGTTGTCCATAAGAGAAACCGAGAGGCGTTTAAACATACCCAAGTCAACTGTTTTGGATGTACTGAATAAGTGGAAGACAAATGAAGCAGCAAAACGTACCGGCAGACCAAAGAAAATCAGTGATAGAGGACGTCGAAGCCTCAGGAGAGTCGTTACAGCTAATCAAAGGAATACTGCACGAGACAAAATTTGAAAATGGTATAAGTGAGCTTCCTTACCGCTTCTTTGTCGCGGCGGGAGAGAACTGACTTTGAGAAAGGAAAGATTGTTGGGTGTTATATTAGTGGGTTGTCCATAAGAGAAACCGAGAGGCGTTTAAACATACCCAAGTCAACTGTTTTGGATGTACTGAATAAGTGGAAGACAAATGAAGCAGCAAAACGTACCGGCAGACCAAAGAAAATCAGTGATAGAGGACGTCGAAGCCTCAGGAGAGTCGTTACAGCTAATCAAAGGAATACTGCACGAGACAAAATTTGAAAATGGTATAAGTGAGCTTCTTTACCGCTTCTTTGTCGCGGCGGGAGAGAACTGACATTGAGAAAGGAAAGATTGTTGGGTGTTATATTAGTGGGTTGTCCATAAGAGAAACCGAGAGGAACTTAAACATACCCAAGTCAACTGTTTTGGATGTACTGAATAAGTGGAAGACAAATGAAGCAGCAAAACGTACCGGCAGACCAAAGAAAATCTGTGATAGAGGACGTCGAAGCCTCAGGAGAGTCGTTACAGCTAATCAAAGGAATACTGCACGAGACTAAATTTGAAAATGGTATAAGTGAGCTTCTTTACCGCTTCTTTGTCGCGGCGGGACAGAACTGACTTTGAGAAAGGAAAGATTGTTGGGTGTTATATTAGTGGGTTGTTCATAAGAGAAACCGAGAGGAACTTAAACATACCCAAGTCAACTGTTTTGGATGTACTGAATAAGTGGAAGACAAATGAAGCAGCAAAACGTACCGGCAGACCAAAGAAAATCAGTGATAGAGGACGTCGAAGCCTCAGGAGAGTCGTTACAGCTAATCAAAGGAATACTGCACGAGACAAAATTTGAAAATGGTATAAGTGAGCTTCTTTACCGCTTCTTTGTCGCGGCGGGAGAGAACTGACATTGAGAAAGGAAAGATTGTTGGGTGTTATATTAGTGGGTTGTCCATAAGAGAAACCGAGAGGAACTTAAACATACCCAAGTCAACTGTTTTTGGTGTACTGAATAAGTGGAAGACAAATGAAGCAGCAAAACGTACCGGCAGACCAAAGAAAATCAGTGATAGAGGACGTCGAAGCCTCAGGAGAGTCGTTACAGCTAATCAAAGGAATACTGCACGAGACAAAATTTGAAAATGGTATAAGTGAGCTTCTTTACCGCTTCTTTGTCGCGGCGGGAGAGAACTGACATTGAGAAAGGAAAGATTGTTGGGTGTTATATTAGTGGGTTGTCCATAAGAGAAACCGAGAGGAACTTAAACATACCCAAGTCAACTGTTTTGGATGTACTGAATAAGTGGAAGACAAATGAAGCAGCAAAACGTACCGGCAGACCAAAGAAAATCTGTGATAGAGGACGTCGAAGCCTCAGGAGAGTCGTTACAGCTAATCAAAGGAATACTGCACGAGACTAAATTTGAAAATGGTATAAGTGAGCTTCTTTACCGCTTCTTTGTCGCGGCGGGACAGAACTGACTTTGAGAAAGGAAAGATTGTTGGGTGTTATATTAGTGGGTTGTTCATAAGAGAAACCGAGAGGAACTTAAACATACCCAAGTCAACTGTTTTGGATGTACTGAATAAGTGGAAGACAAATGAAGCAGCAAAACGTACCGGCAGACCAAAGAAAATCAGTGATAGAGGACGTCGAAGCCTCAGGAGAGTCGTTACAGCTAATCAAAGGAATACTGCACGAGACTTAATTTGAAAATGGTATAAGTGAGCTTCTTTACCGCTTCTTTGTCGCGGCGGGAGAGAACTGACTTTGAGAAAGGAAAGATTGTTGGGTGTTATATTAGTGGGTTGTCCATAAGAGAAACCGAGAGGAACTTAAACATACCCAAGTCAACTGTTTTGGATGTACTGAATAAGTGGAAGACAAATGAAGCAGCAAAACGTACCGGCAGACCAAAGAAAATCTGTGATAGAGGACGTCGAAGCCTCAGGAGAGTCGTTACAGCTAATCAAAGGAATACTGCACGAGACTAAATTTGAAAATGGTATAAGTGAGCTTCTTTACCGCTTCTTTGTCGCGGCGGGAGAGAACTGACTTTGAGAAAGGAAAGATTGTTGGGTGTTATATTAGTGGGTTGTCCATAAGAGAAACCGAGAGGAACTTAAACATACCCAAGTCAACTGTTTTGGATGTACTGAATAAGTGGAAGACAAATGAAGCAGCAAAACGTACCGGCAGACCAAAGAAAATCTGTGATAGAGGACGTCGAAGCCTCAGGAGAGTCGTTACAGCTAATCAAAGGAATACTGCACGAGACTAAATTTGAAAATGGTATAAGTGAGCTTCTTTACCGCTTCTTTGTCGCGGCGGGAGAGAACTGACTTTGAGAAAGGAAAGATTGTTGGGTGTTATATTAGTGGGTTGTCCATAAGAGAAACCGAGAGGCGTTTAAACATACCCAAGCCAACTGTTTTGGATGTACTGAATAAGTGGAAGACAAATGAAGCAGCAAAACGTACCGGCAGACCAAAGAAAATCAGTGATAGAGGACGTCGAAGCCTCAGGAGAGTCGTTACAGCTAATCAAAGGAATACTGCACGAGACTAAATTTCAAAATGGTATAAGTGAGCTTCTTTACCACTTCTTTGTCGCGGCGGGAGAGAACTGACTTTCAGAAAGGAAAGATTGTTGGGTGTTATATTAGTGGGTTGTCCATAAGAGAAACCGAGAGGCGTTTAAACATACCCAAGTCAACTGTTTTGGATGTACTGAATAAGTGGAAGACACCTGAAGCAGCAAAACGTACCGGCAGACCAAAGAAAATCAGTGATAGAGGACGTCGAAGCCTCAGGAGAGTCGTTACAGCTAATCAAAGGAATACTGCACGAGACTAAATTTGAAAATGGTATAAGTGAGTTCTTTACCGCTTCTTTGTCGCGGCGGGAGAGAACTGACTTTGAGAAAGGAAAGATTGTTGGGTGTTATATTAGTGGGTTGTCCATAAGAGAAACCGAGAGGCGTTTAAACATACCCAAGTCAACTGTTTTGGATGTACTGAATAAGTGGAAGACACACGAAGCAGCAAAACGTACCGGCAGACCAAAGAAAATCCTTGATAGAGGACGTCGAAGCCTCAGGAGAGTCGTTACAGCTAATCAAAGGAATACTGCACGAGACTTAATTTGAAAATGGTATAAGTGAGCTTCTTTACCGCTTCTTTGTCGCGGCGGGAGAGAACTGACTTTGAGAAAGGAAAGATTGTTGGGTGTTATATTAGTGGGTTGTCCATAAGAGAAACCGAGAGGTGTTTAAACATACCCAAGTCAACTGTTTTGGATGTACTGAATAAGTGGAAGACACATGAAGAAGCAAAACGTACCGGCAGACAAAAGAAAATTAGTGATAGAGGACGTTGAAGCCTCAGGAGAGTCGTTACAGATAATCGACGGAGTACTGCACAAGAACTCAGTATACAGGTGAGTAAAAATGCTGGAACCTTGGTACGTACACGTACCATCAGTTTGATGGCTGTGTGTGGGTACGGCGTCAGCCGGGGAACACTATTTACCACAGTGTACTGTTCCTACGGTCAAGTGTAAAGCTGGCAGTGTACTCGCGAGGGGGTGTTTTTCGTGGTATGGTCCCGGCCCATTGGTTATCGTGGACAAACCTGTTAACCAGCACATCTAGCTCGATATTCTGGACAATTATGCCCTACCAACTCTGTGGTAATACTATGGAACCGAGCCTTCTTGGTGCCAGCAGGGCAATGTATCGAGCCGTAAAGCAAGGACTGTTATGGTGTGGTTTATAATTCCGTATTGTGTGTGGACTGGACAGTACAGAGCCCTGATCATAATCCCATGGAGCACCTATGGGATGAATTAGAGCGCCACATAAGAAGTTCGGAACCAAAGCCTACTACTACTAAGCAACAGTTAGCGGCAGCATTATGCACTGAATGGAAACACATACCAATCGCTGTGTTCCAAAACCTTGTCGAAAGCATGTCTCGAAGGGTCAGTGCATGCATTAAGCCTAAAGATAGACCGACACCGTGTATGTCAATAAATGCTACGTTGTGTTTCTCTTCTAGGTGTCTGGTGACTTTTGTCAATATGGTGTACGTAAGGTTGACACACTTTTTCATTCCTCCAAGTATGCAGTGCAAATGTGTTGTGGCAGGTGCTTAAAGTGAAAGCTTAAGAAATTTATTGTCAGCTACAGTTACAAGGAAAGTTTAAAGGATAATCGGGTTCATGAAGAGAGAGAGAGGGATTTCCTCTTAGACGGAGGGCATCCATCTGCCAAAAGCTGCCGGCTGACTTTGAAGAAAAGTTGAATGCTTTCCAAAAAAAAAACATTTGGTCGCTACTGGAAAGCAAGGGCACCGCAACTTGGGGCAGATCGGCAATGCTGATCAGACGCCGATCTATTTCGACATGCCTCCAAACTACACAGTGGACAAAATGGTGCAGCAAAACAAGTGAAATTACTGACGACGAGTGACGATAAAATCAGAATGACAATAATGTTCTGTGTTACTGTAGATGGAAATAAAGTTCCACTCTATGTCGTTTTCAAGAGGAAAACTTTTCCCAAAAAAGCGACTTTTTCAAGAGGAATCTATGTTGCAGTGCACAGGGCTTGAAAAATATCATGTAAATTATTGGCCTGGGCAAGTAAAAATAAAATCTGGTTACCTGGTCAGGCAACTAGATTTAAAGAAAAAAAAAAAATTTGGAGTGGAGAACTTTCTACTTTAAAAAAAAAAAGAAAAAAAAAAAGAAAAAAGATGGTTGTTGCGTGTTTTTCATTTTACTGTACATCACCAGACGTATTATTGCTATGGAATGAATGCCAAGGCCAGGAGAATAGCGCTTCTTCAATTATGTTATGCTGTACGTCCAGAAATTGGGGCCACATGCAGTTTTGCTCCGGATGTCATTTACTGTTAACGACGGAGCCTCCGGTGTTTAGTGACAAAATGCGTAAACTGCCATGAAACAGGAGTCGCGCGCCAGTTCGTCCACTACGCCGATTCGTCGCGCGCCAATTCGTCGCGCGCCAATTCGTCCACCGCGCCGATTCGTCCACCACGCCGATTCGTCGCGTGCCGGTTCGTTCGTCCACCACGCCGATTTGTCGCGCGCCGGTTCGTTCGTCCACCACGCCGATTCGTCGCGCGCCGGTTCGTTCGTCCACCACGCCGATTCGTCGCGCGCCGGTTCGTTCGTCCACCGCGCCGATTCGTCGCGCGCCGGTTCGTTCGTCCACCGCGCCGATTCGTCGCGCGCCGGTTCGTTCGTCCACCGCGCCGATTCGTCGCGCGCCGGTTCGTTCGTCCACCGCGCCGATTCGTCGCGCGCCGGTTCGTTCGTCCACCGCGCCGATTCGTCGCGCGCCGGTTCGTTCGTCCACCGCGCCGATTCGTCGCGCGCCGGTTCGTTCGTCCACCACGCCGATTCGTCGCGCGCCGGTTCGTTCGTCCACCACGCCGATTCGTCGCGCGCCGGTTCGTTCGTCCACCACGCCGATTTGTCGCGCGCCGGTTCGTTCGCTCACCACGCCGATTCGTCGCGCGCCATTTCGTTGACAGACAGAGGCTAAATTTTTTTTCAGCATTTTGCTACAACTTTTCCCTTCATTTTAGCATTTTCACTACAGCATTTTTTGAGCCAGCTTAAACTCTGATTCATCACATAACAAAATTAAACTAATGGAAATTGTAATTGCTGGCAATAAAAGGGTTAAACATTTTCGATACGCACAAAAAACTGAAAACGATGAAATAACAGATACCACTCGTGATAGTAAATGAGAAATGATATGGCAGTCTAAAATGAACTGGCACTTACAGAACTGAACAGAAATTTTATAATGAACACATATACATAAAAAACACAAGATCATTAAGTATTGCATATCCACCACCAACTAAGAATAATGCACTCAAATAGCAAAACAGCAAAGCATTCTTATGAACAATATGCATAAGCTTTTTGCTCCTGAAAAATATTCTTCCATGCACATCTAACTCACAGTTAAGAGACAGAGAGCAGAATACTGAACTTGTTGCTAACTGATGTGATTGGACGTCAAGAACCGTTGACAAATGAAGAGTTACAAGAACCTGTGAAAACTTCGTCGGCCGAAGAAGAAGATGATGATGATGATGATGACGCTGCCAACGAACAAGATGAAACTGCCAGCGGTAATCTGCACAAGTTTGCCGAAATTTTCCAAGCACCAAAGCACTTGAAATATTTAATTTCTAACTATGATCCCTCTATGGAGCCGTAGCCTTAAAATAAACCGAAGTATTGTGGACTCTTTAACCGGCTGGAACGAACTAACTCGGGGTTAGCAAATGGGCAGAAAGTAGCTCAAACGATTATATTCGTTGTCTAAGAAGTAGGCCGAACGCGGCTGGAATGAGTGAGCCTGCGCACCACAGATCGTTGATTTTCCTTTAGGCTTTTCATTCAACGAGTTCATTCAAGGAGAATGATTGCCATGAATGATTCCTGTCGAATTACCTTCTCCGCAAGAAATGCTATAAAGATGGTGCCTTAAAAAAAAAAAAAAGGAGAGAAAAGATGTTTCAGTAACTTGTTTTTACCTAGGGGCATGATGTCTGTGTCAGGGGGACTAGCCGTTCCCAATCATTCCTTGGGTCATGGAGCAGAGAATAAAGGATTATACGGGAATCAGACTGTAGACTAAAGACTTTAAAAGGGAGCACCTACCACCAGCGAAGGATTTATAGTCGATATTGCTAAGATGAAAGAGGGACAGAAATTGTTTTGGTGTAACTTTCGTAAAACCCGGCTTCTAGGTCAACATTTCTGTTTGAGGATCGCAGAAAATTTTGAGTACCCTTTGGTTCAGGTACGGCTTAAAGGGTTAATGCAATATTATGAGATTTTTCAGCAGCTAAACACGCAGAGGCAATAGTTGCTGATAACGATGTTTTTCCAGAAAAGAACTCCTTTTACTGGCTCCCCATTGTGCCACCCAGAGACCCCAACTACTGCACCTAATTCATCAGCTTTGGACCTCAGCTTTGATGACCCCGCAGTGGTGTTACGTAGTGAAGGCAACGATTAGGTAGGTATGCATAAGGATTTGCATCATGCTATCTTATATTTTAACCATAGTTCCCACTCTTTTCCACCAAAAAAATCAAGGACTTTTCTAGGACTCGTAATTTTTTAAAAAAAAATCAAGGACTTTTCAAGGACCCGTAAAAAATCCAGGACTTCCCAGGACTCGTAATTTTAAAAGAAAATCCAGGACTTTTTTCAGGACTTGTAATTAAAAAAAAAAATCAAGGACTTTTCAAGGACTCGTAATTTTAAAAAAATCAGGGACTTTTCAAGGACCCATATATTTTTTTAAAAATCAAGGACTTTTCAAGGACTCGTAATTTTTTTTTAAAAATCAAGGACTTTCCAGGACTCGTAATTTAAAAAAAAATCAAGGACTTTTCCAGGACTCAAAATTTAAAAAAATCAAGGACTTTTCAAGGACTCGTAAAAAATCAAGGACTTTCCAGGACTCGTAATTTTAAAAGAAAATCAAGGACTTTTCCAGGACTCGTAATTAAAAAAAATCAAGGACTTTTCAAGGACCCATATATTTTTTAAAAAATCAAGGACTTTTCAAGGACTCGTAATTTTTTTTAAAAAAATCAAGGACTTTTCAAGGACTCGTAAAAAATCCAGGATTTCCCAGGACTCGTAATTAAAAAAAATCAAGGACTTTTCAAGGACTCGTAATTTAAAAAAAATCAAGGACTTTTCGAGGATCCATATTTTTTTAAAAAAATTAAGGACTTTTCAAGGACTCGTAAAAAATCCAGGATTTCCCAGGACTCGTAATTTTAAAAGAAAATCAAGGACTTTTCCAGGACTCGTAATTAAAAAAAATCAAGGACTTTTCAAGGACTCGTAATTTAAAAAAAATCAAGGACCCATATATTTTTTTTTAAAAAATTAAGGACTTTTCAAGGACTCGTAATTTTTTTTAAAAAAAATCAAGGACTTTCCAGGACTCGTAATTTAAAAAAAAATCAAGAACTTTTCCAGGACTCGTAAAAAAATCAAGGACTTTTCAAGGACCCAAAATTAAAAAAATCAAGGACTTTTCAAGGACTCGTAATTTAAAAAGAAAATCAAGGACTTTTCCAGGACTCGTAATTTTAAAAAAAATCAAGGACTTTTCAAGGACCCATATTTTTTTTAAAAATCAAGAACTTTTCAAGGACTTGTAAAAATTTTCAAGACCATATTCATGCCCAATAAGAACTCTCATGAAACACTAAAATAAGTTGTAATAAACAGTCAAAAAGTTCAATTAAAATTATAGTTATATCTAAACTTGGGCATAACTTGGTGAGGTATTATTGTTCCACAAGATCAAATCCCTAAAATGGCGATAAGCTGGACATATTGCCAGAAGGACAGACCACCGATGGACAACCGAAATTTTAGACTGAATTCCTGGGCTACAAGCATTCAGCAGATCGCAAACCCATCACATTCGCTTATTACCTTACACTTACACCCACTCACATTCACTTATCGTAATTCAGAAGAATTCCCCTCGCACTCACTTAACCGTACATCAGAATCACAACCACGTGAAAACTGGAAATGTGACATCTATGTGCTCCCGATTCCAAGAGAAAGTTAGCCACAATACGGCGCGGCCACCTGCGACATTTTGGCGATAGCTTCTCTTCAATAAACTGCAGCTATTCTGAAATTTGGTGAACAGGAAAAAAAAATAAAAATCAAGTAGTTTTCAAGTAATCTTACAAAATTTAAAGACTTTCAAGGGCCCTTGAAAAGGAAAATTAAATTCAAGGAGTTTTCAAGGACCGTGGGCTAACTGTAACTGTTACAGAAGTACGTTTACATTGTTCTTTGTAAAATACACATTATATTGTAATAGATGCATGTAAGCAAATAATACCATACATATATAACGAAAAAAAGCGTGTGAAGTGATTTATTGTATGTAGTTTTATTATTGGTTTTGAATGAATGCACATGGTTTCGGCTTTACGCGGTCTCGTCAGAACATAACCCCCATGTAAAATGTGCCACTACTGTACAATGACACTGTCCCACCAGGCCGCAAGTACCCAGGCATGGTTCAAGGAACACTCATCTGAGTTTGGAGACACACAATGGCCCATAGGTCCCCGGATTTAAACCTCGTGGAAGCTCTCTAGGATGCCTCATTCATTGATCCTTGACCAATGTCTCGGGCAGAGTTTTGGACAACGCTGCAACAGACATGGCTGGCATTACCTCCAGAAACCCTCCTGCATCTGGTGGAGTCAATGCCTCTGTGTGTACAGGCTGTCATTCGCGCTATAGGAGGACCCACATGCTATTAGATAGGTATCTCTAATAACTTGTCCTTCGAGCATCTAATAATTTGTCCATTGATCATATACACTGAAGTGCCAGAAAAACTGGTACAGACGAGCTCATGCAAAATACATAGCAACGTCACCTATGCGCTTGCTCGGTTGCGTCCGCCAGTGCGTGTATAAAGCGATGGACATCCTTGCCAGCTGTCAGAGCTGTTTTCGGCATGAGAATGACAAGAAATAACGATTTAAGCGATTTTCAAAGCTATGTCATATATAGTTGGCGCTCGTGAGATGGGCCATAGTATTTCGGAGGTAGAAACGAAGTTCGGATTTTCACGGACGACCATTGCAAGGGTGTACTGTGACTACAAGAATTCCGGCAAGACCTTCAACCTACGATACCAGTGTGGCCGTAAAAAGACACTGGGTAAATGTGACCATCGTCGCCTGTCAAGAATCGTTTCATGCCACACCCTCGCAGGTAGCATCGGAATTCAATGCTGGAGACTCAATAATCATCAGCGTCCAGACTGTGCAACGTACCCTGCACAATATGGGCTTTGGGAGCAGACGCCCAACTCGAGTCCCCTTGATGGGTGCACGACACAGAGCTATGCGCCTCGCTTTGGCACGGCAACACCGCCACTGGACACTTGATGACTGGAAACAAGTAGCCTGGTCTGACGACTCGAGTTTCCAACTGTATCGGGCAGATGGAAGGATTCGTATGTGGCGCAAACCCTAGAAGCCATGAATCCCGCCTGTCAACAGGGAACTGTACCGGCTGGTGGGGGGTCCGTAATAGTATGAGGTGCGTTTAGCTGGGCTTCACTGGAACCCCTGGTATGTCTACAAAAAGTCTGTGACCGGCCAACGCTATGTGTGCATCCTTTCTGACGATGGGTTGGGCCTGTTCCGACAGGACAATGCACCTCCACACAAGTGTCGGAACGCCACATTATGGTTAGAGGAGCATTCATCTGAGCTTGGGGTGTTGCCATTCCCACCCACGTCCCCAGATCTGAATGTGATAGAACACATTTGGGATGCCATGCAAGGCCTTATCAAACACAGGAATCCGAGACCTCGGAATAAACCCAAATTGTGGAACGCTCTGCAGGAAGTATAGTGTGCATTGCCTACAGCATATATCCGGAAGCTGGTGGAGCCCGTGCCCTGTCGTATTTCTGCAGTCCTGCGCTCCCGTGAGGGACCTACCAAGTATTAGACTGCTGTACCAGTTTTTCTGGAACTTCAGTGTATATGAGGGTTGTACCAAAAGTACTGCAAAAGTGGGCATAACTTTTTTTATTAATTGACAGAGGTCGTTCAAATTGAACACATTGGTAGAGTAATTCTTCCTCTATAGTAACCCTTCTCCTTCGTTGCAGGTAAATAATGGATTCCAAGCAGAAGCAGCGTGCGGCCATTGACTCCTTGACCTAGGAAGGCTGCACGCTGTCCCACATCCACAGAAGGCTACACAATGTTTATGGAGATGACACCAGTGGCGTATATCCGAGGCTAGCTGCAAAGCCCAGAGAATGCACAAATAAAACTGAATTAAATATACACAAATAAAAGTCAATTATCAACGGTATTAAAATATGTCGATGCTCTCGCTGAGAAAAAAAAAAAACACGAGCGCGCGTTTGCTTCTTTGACTCCGTCTGGCGAGCGAAAACCAGCGGCATAAAGCAAGCAGCTCTTCCAGAGTCTTCGCACTTCTGATGCGAAAACCTTCCATACTATCGCCTGCTAGTGTTTCCATGACAACATGAATCAGCTGGTAGAGGGGAATGGGGCCATTGCTTTGGGAAAGGGTTTTTTTTTTTTTTTCATTGGAGGTTTAACGACCACCGTGAGCAACTCAATGGGCTATAAGCAGTCGCCCGTCCCTAATTTAGGGTCACTGGTTCCAGGGAAGGGAGAGAGCCAGTGCCGTAAGACAAACACAACATCCATGCTTGACCGGGATTCGAACCCGGACCCCTTACGGACGAATGATCAGAGGCCAGCACCTTAGACCACTGCGCCACCGGGGCGGCGGAAAGGGTTTGCACAGAATAAAGAAGACTTAGAGTATCTCAGGCACTCGCATACTCCTGCCCATAAGAGTATTTCGCGAGAGTTGTTTCAGGTTTTGTGGTGTCAATGAATTAAAATCAGAGATATTATATCTTAAACTCGTGGCTTTGTTGATTTTTAACTGTTTTGATAAATTTTGTGAAAGCTTCCCTGAACATCTACTGTCAGAACTCTAAACTATATTAGACCTTCTTACTGGAACTCACTGCCGACGGAATTAACCTCATTAAATAATATTAACCTTATAAAAAAAAAAACTTCATCATGAACTGCAGCCACTAGATCAACGATTGTAATGGAGAGGGATTATTATGTATATATACATTAACACTTATCTTTTGTCAGTGGTATATATTGCAATAATGTTTTCTTTTTTCCTGTTGCCACTGTATTTAACTTAATTATTTGCATTTTTGAACTTCACTTTTAGTTGGTAAAGTTCGATGAACACTTACCGCACGTGGGGCTTGGCTTTCAATTCATATTTCCGTTATGTGGATGCGGCACGGGGGTTTTTCATTTGGCCACGGGTCTGCTTCTTTTTCTTTTTTTTCCGTTGGAATTTATTTTGCCTCGTCACCAAATGAGAAGTAAATGAGGATGCAGCAAAGGAAAAAAAAAACTCATTTGGTGATGAGGCAAAATAAATTCCAACGGAAAAAAAAAAAAAAAAAAAAGAAGCGGACCCGTGGCCAAATGAAAAACCCCCGTGCCGCATCCACATAACGGAAATATGAATTGAAAGCCAAGCCCCACGTGCGGTAAGTGTTCATCGAACTTTACCAACTAAAAGTGAAGTTCAAAAATGCAAATGCATTAATGCACGTTAAATAATATAACCTCCAATATCGGAAGTAAATTATAACTTAATTATGTTAAGATTATCAACTATTTTTTTTTCACCCACCTTGTAATTCTTGTTCAGGGAGCATTGGACTTTGCCAGGCCTTTTTGGCCTTTTTTCCATGCTCCCTTGCAGTGCTCGTTTCCATATACTTGTAATTCAATCTCTCCTGCACAGCAAAAAATAAATGAATTTAATTTAATTGAAAGAACTCTAAGCTTCAAATTTTGATACAGCTCGACTAAAAAATGAACTGAAGGTGTTTTATTCCCTTGATGAATACAAAAACAAATTAGTAAGAGACATTACGTGTTACATAAAGTTGAATAAATTGGACATAGTGTTTTGTGTGGTGCACAAATTAGCAGACTTCATATTAAAGTTTCCATTAACAATTGGAAACTGCCGAAAGAAGTTTTTCCGTAATAAAAAGAATCAAGATATATCTTAGAGCCACACAAGGACATGTACATTAAAAAAACTTGGCTGTTTTATCAATAGAGAAAAACATTCTTTTTCATGAAAGAAATACGGGATTACGCCATATAATACAAATTTTGAAGATGACAATCCGATTTTTGGCGTAAATGTGACAAGGATGGTAAGTCAGATAATATCCGAAAGCTTGAACATTTTCATCGTCCTGGAGCGAGACTCGAACCCGCGTCTCCCAGAAAACGCCCGGGTACGCTAACCACTACACCACCCAGAACGACCAAGTTTCAAGTTTCCGATCAATTTGAATATAACCATCACAGGATTCGCTATACGATACCCTAAGTCTTCCACCATACAGAAGATGGTGGAAGACTTAGGGTATCGGAAAGTGTGTGCAAAGGGGCAATTGACACCCGATTTGAAGCTTGTTGCACAACTGGACTGCGGACACAATGCCATACAGAAGATGGTGGAAGACTTAGGGTATCATAAAGTCTGTCCAAAGTGACAGTTGACACCCGATTTGAAGCTTGTTGCACAACTGGACTGGGGTCACAATGCCATACAGAAGATGGTGGAAGACTTAGGATATCATAAAGTGTGTCCAAAGTGACAGTTGACACCCGATTTGAGGCTTGTTGCACAACTGGACTGGGGTCACAATGCCATACAGAAGATGGTGGAAGACTTAGGGTATCGGAAAGTGTGTGCAAAGTGGCAGTTGACACCCGATTTGAAGCTTGTTGCACAACTGGACTGTGGTCACAATGCCATACAGAAGATGGTGGAAGACTTAGGGTATCGGAAAGTGTGTGCAAAGGGGCAGTTGACACCCGATTTGAAGCTTGTTGCACAACTGGGCTGTGGTCACAATGCCATACAGAAGATGGTGGAAGACTTAGGGTATCGGAAAGTGTGTGCAAAGGGGCAGTTGACACCCGATTTGAAGCTTGTTGCACAACTGGGCTGTGGTCACAATGCCATGCAGAAGATGGTGGAAGACTTAGGGTATCGGAAAGTGTGTGCAAAGGGGCAGTTGACACCCGATTTGAAGCTTGTTGCACAACTGGACTGTGGTCACAATGCCATACAGAAGATGGTGGAAGACTTAGGGTATCGGAAAGTGTGTGCAAAGGGGCAGTTGACACCCGATTTGAAGCTTGTTGCACAACTGGACTGTGGTCACAATGCCATGCAGAAGATGGTGGAAGACTTAGGGTATCGGAAAGTGTGTGCAAAGGGGCAGTTGACACCCGATTTGAAGCTTGTTGCACAACTGGACTGTGGTCACAATGCCATACAGAAGATGGTGGAAGACTTAGGGTATCGGAAAGTGTGTGCAAAGGGGCAGTTGACACCCGATTTGAGGCTTGTTGCACAACTGGACTGTGGTCACAATGCCATACAGAAGATGGTGGAAGACTTAGGGTATCGGAAAGTGTGTGCAAAGTGGCAGTTGACACCCGATTTGAAGCTTGTTGCACAACTGGACTGTGGTCACAATGCCATACAGAAGATGGTGGAAGACTTAGGGTATCGGAAAGTGTGTGCAAAGTGGCAGTTAACTCTCAATTTGAAGTTGAGAAGGGTGGAAGTCTGCTCTGATCTGCTGGAAGCATTTGAAGCCAATGAAGACATGCTTTGTTTCGATCTGGTGACTGGGGAGGAAACGTGGGTGTATTTTTATGATCCAGAAATGAAGAATCAATCCATGGAATGGAGTCAAACCTGTTTACCAAGGCCTAAGAAGTTCAAGAGCTAGCAATCAGCACAGAAAGTCATGGTGACTGTTTTTTGGGATGACAGGAGTGTTGTCCATCTCCATGATTTTCTGGAATGTAGCCATACCGTGATCAGCGAGAGATACAATGAGACACTCGAGAAGCTTAGAGAAGTCATAAGGAGGAAGAGACTGAACAAGAATCTGAAAAGGATCTGCATTCACCATGACAATGCAAGACCACACACACCTTTGGCAATAAATAGGGCGATCAGCAAATCAGACTGGTTGGTGGTTTCTCATCCATCATACAGCCTAGATCTGGCACCCTCCGACTTCCACCTGTTTGGTCTAATGAAGGACAATCTCCTGGGACAATGATTTGATGACACAGATGGGGTGAAAGTGGCCGTGAAGATGTGGGTACAACAGTCCACACTTGAATTTTTTCAAAGAGGATTCGAGAGTTGGGTTCAACGATGGCGCAAATGCATTGCTTGTGATGGAGACTATGTTGAGTAGTGCTTTTGTATAGAGAAAGAGTTACTCTACCAACATGTGCAATTTGAATGACCTCTGTCAGCTAATAAAAAAAATTATCCCACTTATGCCACTTTTGCATTACCCTCATATAGGCTTTGCTTATCTTTATTCCACGTCTATTACCTTTATGAATTAAACTAAAGACTTTGGTAAAACATTGAAGGCGATCTAAAAAAAAATAAATGAACATTAGTAGTACAAAAGATGCATGAATAAATTACAGGAGCACAATTTTGAGCTTTGAATATTAACCAAGCAAGTTAAATAAAATTAAACACAAATACCACCAAAAATTAAAAAAATAAAAATAAAAAAGAAATGCATTCTATGAATAAAATGAGTTAGTAAACTTACGACCGAATCCTGAACATGCAAGATGGGAAGATGCAGTTAACCATAAGAAAATAAGAAAAAAAAAAACCTGATTATTGTTGCTGCTCGGGAAGCAAAAGTAGGTAAGGAATTTCATAACAAAAACTTAATACCATACTTCATGCAAGAGCAAGTTTTTTAAGCTGGTAAAACAAAACAACAACAAAATGCATAAGTCAACTAACTGGATATATAACATCAAACAGGCATTAGATAGGCACTTGCAAACAATGCAACAACAACATAAAGCATATATTCCGCTATAATGTATAGGATCAAAATGTTCTGTGACTGGCCACTTTTGATCAGTAGGGGGATATGGTGTCAATAAACTAGCACTACAGAGCTGTAAAGTAGAGATGTGCAAGAGGCTTAATTTGGAAAGCCAGGCTCAAACTTTAGGGGACCCTGAGAGCTTCAGACTTTCATCCTGCCTTCCCTGTCACTTACTGCAAATAATACAAGGCATCCTCTGGAGAAATAAAGCTGCTCTACTAGACTGAACTACAGTGGTTGGACTGAATATTAATGTGAACACCACGCTCAGAGATGTTACTTTTAATGCAGCTGTGTACGTCGCAATACGCAAAGATACCCACCACTTTTTGGTTGTAATAGCTTTGTTTAGAACCTCAAGGTCCTGTTAAAGTGCATTTAAAGTGTCTTGTTGCAAAGCCCTCGCAATACGCAAAGATATCCACCACTTTTTGGTTGTAATAGCTTTGTTTAGAACCTCAAGGTCCTGTTAAAGTGCATTTAAAGTGTGTTGTTGCAAAGCCCTCACAATACGCAAAGATATCCACCACTTTTTGGTTGTAATAGCTTTGTTTAGAACCTCAAGGTCCTGTTAAAGTGCATTTAAAGTGTCTTGTTGCAAAGCCCTCGCAATACGCAAAGATATCCACCACTTTTTGGTTGTAATAGCTTTGTTTAGAACCTCAAGGTCCTGTTAAAGTGCATTTAAAGTGTCTTGTTGCAAAGCCCTCGCAATACGCAAAGATATCCACCACTTTTTGGTTGTAATAGCTTTGTTTAGAACCTCAAGGTCCTGTTAAAGTGCATTTAAAGTGTCTTGTTGCAAAGCTGCGTACGTCGCAATACGCAAAGGTATCCTCCACTTTTTGGTTGTAATAGCTTTGTTTAGAACCTCAAGGTCCTGTTAAAGTGCATTTAAAGTGTCTTGTTGCAAAGCCCTCGCAATGCGCAAAGATATCCACCACTTTTTGGTTGTAATAGCTTTGTTTAGAACCTCAAGGTCCTGTTAAAGTGCATTTAAAGTGTCTTGTTGCAAAGCTGCGTACGTCGCAATACGCAAAGGTATCCTCCACTTTTTGGTTGTAATAGCTTTGTTTAGAACCTCAAGGTCCTGTTAAAGTGCATTTAAAGTGTCTTGTTGCAAAGCCCTCGCAATACGCAAAGATATCCACCACTTTTTGGTTGTAATAGCTTTGTTTAGAACCTCAAGGTCCTGTTAAAGTGCATTTAAAGTGTCTTGTTGCAAAGCTGCGTACGTCGCAATACGCAAAGGTATCCTCCACTTTTTGGTTGTAATAGCTTTGTTTAGAACCTCAAGGTCCTGTTAAAGTGCATTTAAAGTGTCTTGTTGCAAAGCTGCGTACGTCGCAATACGCAAAGGTATCCTCCACTTTTTGGTTGTAATAGCTTTGTTTAGAACCTCAAGGTCCTGTTAAAGTGCATTTAAAGTGTCTTGTTGCAAAGCCCTCGCAATACGCAAAGATATCCACCACTTTTTGGTTGTAATAGCTTTGTTTAGAACCTCAAGGTCCTGTTAAAGTGCATTTAAAGTGTCTTGTTGCAAAGCTGCGTACGTCGCAATACGCAAAGGTATCCTCCACTTTTTGGTTGTAATAGCTTTGTTTAGAACCTCAAGGTCCTGTTAAAGTGCATTTAAAGTGTCTTGTTGCAAAGCCCTCGCAATACGCAAAGATATCCACCACTTTTTGGTTGTAATAGCTTTGTTTAGAACCTCAAGGTCCTGTTAAAGTGCATTTAAAGTGTCTTGTTGCAAAGCTGCGTACGTCGCAATACGCAAAGGTATCCTCCACTTTTTGGTTGTAATAGCTTTGTTTAGAACCTCAAGGTCCTGTTAAAGTGCATTTAAAGTGTCTTGTTGCAAAGCCCTCGCAATACGCAAAGATATCCACCACTTTTTGGTTGTAATAGCTTTGTTTAGAACCTCAAGGTCCTGTTAAAGTGCATTTAAAGTGTCTTGTTGCAAAGCTGCGTACGTCGCAATACGCAAAGGTATCCTCCACTTTTTGGTTGTAATAGCTTTGTTTAGAACCTCAAGGTCCTGTTAAAGTGCATTTAAAGTGTCTTGTTGCAAAGCCCTCGCAATACGCAAAGATATCCACCACTTTTTGGTTGTAATAGCTTTGTTTAGAACCTCAAGGTCCTGTTAAAGTGCATTTAAAGTGTCTTGTTGCAAAGCTGCGTACGTCGCAATACGCAAAGGTATCCTCCACTTTTTGGTTGTAATAGCTTTGTTTAGAACCTCAAGGTCCTGTTAAAGTGCATTTAAAGTGTCTTGTTGCAAAGCCCTCGCAATACGCAAAGATATCCACCACTTTTTGGTTGTAATAGCTTTGTTTAGAACCTCAAGGTCCTGTTAAAGTGCATTTAAAGTGTCTTGTTGCAAAGCTGCGTACGTCGCAATACGCAAAGGTATCCTCCACTTTTTGGTTGTAATAGCTTTGTTTAGAACCTCAAGGTCCTGTTAAAGTGCATTTAAAGTGTCTTGTTGCAAAGCTGCGTACGTCGCAATACGCAAAGGTATCCTCCACTTTTTGGTTGTAATAGCTTTGTTTAGAACCTCAAGGTCCTGTTAAAGTGCATTTAAAGTGTCTTGTTGCAAAGCCCTCGCAATACGCAAAGATATCCACCACTTTTTGGTTGTAATAGCTTTGTTTAGAACCTCAAGGTCCTGTTAAAGTGCATTTAAAGTGTCTTGTTGCAAAGCTGCGTACGTCGCAATACGCAAAGGTATCCTCCACTTTTTGGTTGTAATAGCTTTGTTTAGAACCTCAAGGTCCTGTTAAAGTGCATTTAAAGTGTCTTGTTGCAAAGCCCTCGCAATACGCAAAGATATCCACCACTTTTTGGTTGTAATAGCTTTGTTTAAAACCTCAAGGTCCTGTTAAAGTGCATTTAAAGTGTCTTGTTGCAAAGCCCTCGCAATACGCAAAGATATCCACCACTTTTTGGTTGTAATAGCTTTGTTTAGAACCTCAAGGTCCTGTTAAAGTGCATTTAAAGTGTCTTGTTGCAAAGCTGCGTACGTCGCAATACGCAAAGGTATCCTCCACTTTTTGGTTGTAATAGCTTTGTTTAGAACCTCAAGGTCCTGTTAAAGTGCATTTAAGGTGTCTTGTTGCAAAGCCCTCGCAATACGCAAAGATATCCACCACTTTTTGGTTGTAATAGCTTTGTTTAGAACCTCAAGGTCCTGTTAAAGTGCATTTAAAGTGTCTTGTTGCAAAGCTGCGTACGTCGCAATACGCAAAGGTATCCTCCACTTTTTGGTTGTAATAGCTTTGTTTAGAACCTCAAGGTCCTGTTAAAGTGCATTTAAAGTGTCTTGTTGCAAAGCCCTCGCAATACGCAAAGATATCCACCACTTTTTGGTTGTAATAGCTTTGTTTAGAACCTCAAGGTCCTGTTAAAGTGCATTTAAAGTGTCTTGTTGCAAAGCCCTCGCAATACGCAAAGATATCCACCACTTTTTGGTTGTAATAGCTTTGTTTAGAACCTCAAGGTCCTGTTAAAGTGCATTTAAAGTGTCTTGTTGCAAAGCTGCGTACGTCGCAATACGCAAAGGTATCCTCCACTTTTTGGTTGTAATAGCTTTGTTTAGAACCTCAAGGTCCTGTTAAAGTGCATTTAAAGTGTCTTGTTGCAAAGCTCGTACGTCGCAATACGCAAAGATATCCACCACTTTTTGGTTGTAATAGCTTTGTTTAGAACCTCAAGGTCCTGTTAAAGTGCATTTAAAGTGTCTTGTTGCAAAGCTGCGTACGTCGCAATACGCAAAGGTATCCTCCACTTTTTGGTTGTAATAGCTTTGTTTAGAACCTCAAGGTCCTGTTAAAGTGCATTTAAAGTGTCTTGTTGCAAAGCCCTCGCAATACGCAAAGATATCCACCACTTTTTGGTTGTAATAGCTTTGTTTAGAACCTCAAGGTCCTGTTAAAGTGCATTTAAAGTGTCTTGTTGCAAAGCTGCGTACGTCGCAATACGCAAAGGTATCCTCCACTTTTTGGTTGTAATAGCTTTGTTTAGAACCTCAAGGTCCTGTTAAAGTGCATTTAAAGTGTCTTGTTGCAAAGCCCTCGCAATACGCAAAGATATCCACCACTTTTTGGTTGTAATAGCTTTGTTTAGAACCTCAAGGTCCTGTTAAAGTGCATTTAAAGTGTCTTGTTGCAAAGCTGCGTACGTCGCAATACGCAAAGGTATCCTCCACTTTTTGGTTGTAATAGCTTTGTTTAGAACCTCAAGGTCCTGTTAAAGTGCATTTAAAGTGTCTTGTTGCAAAGCTGCGTACGTCGCAATACGCAAAGATATCCACCACTTTTTGGTTGTAATAGCTTTGTTTAGAACCTCAAGGTCCTGTTAAAGTGCTTTTAAAGTGTCTTGTTGCAAAGCCCTCGCAATACGCAAAGATATCCACCACTTTTTGGTTGTAATAGCTTTGTTTAGAACCTCAAGGTCCTGTTAAAGTGCATTTAAAGTGTCTTGTTGCAAAGCTGCGTACGTCGCAATACGCAAAGGTATCCTCCACTTTTTGGTTGTAATAGCTTTGTTTAGAACCTCAAGGTCCTGTTAAAGTGCATTTAAAGTGTCTTGTTGCAAAGCCCTCGCAATACGCAAAGATATCCACCACTTTTTGGTTGTAATAGCTTTGTTTAGAACCTCAAGGTCCTGTTAAAGTGCATTTAAAGTGTCTTGTTGCAAAGCTGCGTACGTCGCAATACGCAAAGGTATCCTCCACTTTTTGGTTGTAATAGCTTTGTTTAGAACCTCAAGGTCCTGTTAAAGTGCATTTAAAGTGTCTTGTTGCAAAGCCCTCGCAATACGCAAAGATATCCACCACTTTTTGGTTGTAATAGCTTTGTTTAGAACCTCAAGGTCCTATTTAAGTGCATTTAAAGTGTCTTGTTGCAGAATTTCTTTCATGGTGACGATGAAATGAGTGACCTAACGGGTTTCAAAAGAAAGCTAATTGTTAGTGGCTGGCTAGTTGGTGCCTGTGTGACAACAGTCGCCGGGTAGTCGGGGTATCAAGAGGTACTGTGCCTAGCATCATGACAGCATACCGTGTTCATGGCAAAACCTCGTTTGTGAAAAACAAGAGCAGCTGGAAAATGACCTTGACTGATAGTCAGGAGAGCATTAAAGATGATTGTTACCCGTAATAAGAAAGCCATAGTGCCGAAAATTAGTGCGGAGCTCAATCTGCATCTCCAGACCCCCAGTATCAATGAAAACAGTGCACAGGAAAGTGCCTAAACAAGATATTCATGGCAGAGCTGCTATTGCAAAACCTCTGGTGACCCAGGTGAATGCACAATGGCAATGGGGCCGGGAGCATACAATGTGGACTGCCACTGCATTGAAGTGTGTCATGTGCTCGGACGAATCCACATCCACACTACTCCCCACCGCAGAACGTGCTTACGTGTGGAGACCACCATCAGAAGCATACATTTCAGACTGTCTGCTACCAACACTGAAGCTTGGTGGTGGTTCTGTCATGCTCTGGGCCGTCATATCGTGGTTTCCAGCAGTTCTCCTGAATGTGTTGAAGAAAAATGACGGATGACTGGCAGGGCGTATGAAACCATTTTGGTCAGCCAAGTCCATCCAATGGCTCGGGCATTGTTTCCTGCAGGGGATGCCATCTATTAAGATGATAGCGCACCAATTCACAGAGCTCTGAATGTCCAATCCTGGTTTGAGGAACATAAGCACGAACTTTCACCCCTTCCTTGACCTCCCCAATCATCAGATCATGGAGCCACTGTGGTATGTGTTGGAAAACAGAGTAAGATCCCATTATCCTGCATCTCTGAAGGACCTGGAGCAGTTTCTGCATGAAGGATGGTGCAACATCCCACTAACCACCATCCAGGATTTGTATGCATCCATTCCAAAGAGGATTCAGGAGATTGTGAATGCCAAAGGTGGTCCCACACAAGGAGGATGGAATAAGGGGAGGGAGCATAACAAGCAAGCCCTACGTAAAGCTCTAAAGCCGACGCTCTGAGCGGTAGCCATCTTATGTTACCCTTCTGGCGGCGTTCCCATCGAATTACTTACCTAACAATATAGGCAGGCTAACACTTTTAAACCCTTCTTGCGAAAAGAAAAAATATCATGCACATTTATGGATGTAGTCTTTAATATCACCACTGTTTCTTTTTCTTTCCTTTCAAAGCAGTGCTAAGTCACGTTGTACTGCTGCGTACGACAAAAATCCCTTTAACTCGTCACACGAAAAGTACATGCTGTTTAAAGTATTACATGAAGCCGTTCACAAACTCTAAAGTGAAGAAGAAAACCCTGATTTATTTCATGTGATCGAGTGAATGTTTCTGAAGACAGAATCGCAACGAAATGTTACCTCAGAAACAATAGTTCGTGCTGAACTTTGATAATTTACAAAATTTTAACGAGGAATACACGGAATATGCAATTTGAAAAACGTACAATAAAATCCGTTAGCGTTGATAGATTACTATGTACTAATAAGAAATGCGATAATTTACGAATTTAAAATAACAAAACATGGATTTTATTGTGCGCGAGAAACGAATGCTTTTTACAAAGTTTTAATAAAACGTTTTCGGGAATGTGATCTTTGACCAGGAGTTATTGAAAACTGGACACATTTCTAATTCGTACTGGAAATGTTTAACTATTCCATCACAAGTTTTTGATCCGCAAATAGATCTCTCTTCAGCTTTTAATGTTAGTTGAACTTCAAATGAACAATTCCATGAATCAATCATAAGCAAACGCCCTTCTCACAGGAAATAAAAAACTGAAATCTTCCTTAACTTACAAAGCAAAAATGAGCAACTGAGGGGAATGTAACATGGCGGCCACACAACTTAGCTGGCTTCAATGGTGAGAGCACATGCTCTCTTTCCTTATTGTATACTCCTCAATCCCACACCCTATAAACTAGGTATGTAAAACCTTCTTTTTCTAGGTGTTTACATTATTCTGTCCAACACTCCTGTACCTCAAAAATAGAGTCCTTTACCTTAAGTGGGACATATTCCTTCATTCAAAATATACACAAATCATAAAAAAAAATAGTTGCCCCCAGAAGGATGTGTCGGACTGCAATGCTATTCGAGAGGAAGGTAAAAGTTACCAGAAACAATAAATGATTAAACATTGAGACTGATATGGGCAATATTTCTTGAGGTACACGCCAATAAGTAGTGTCTCTCAGTATGGCATCGGGCCACCATGTTTGCTCACACAGCATGCCAGACGTCTCGGCATGGAGTTGTACAGATTTCTAATGGTGTCCTGAGATAATCCATCCCATGCAGCTTGAATCTTCTCACGCACTTCTTGCTCACTTATAAACGTGAAACTCACTTACAAACGTAGAAACTCACTTATAAAGTGGTGACTCACTTATAAACGTGGAAAGAGCGAAGACCTTTGTTTGATGTGGCAGTTTGGCAGGTTGCTTCTTGGAGCCCCGCACAATGCTGGGGATTCACCAAAGATGGTAAGCAGCAAGTGAAGAAATAATTAGAAGGCGAATGAATAATCAATACAGACATTTAACGTGGACAAGGAACATCAAACAAAGAACTTAGCTCTTTCCACGTTTATAAGCGAGTCACGGAAAAATTTTCATTGGCCGCCACCGGGAGTCGAACCCAGGGTCTTCCATTTACGCGCCGGATATGCTTCCGCTACACCACAGCGGCCTCGAATTCCTCCAGACTCACACACGCTAACTGCCAAGCCAAGTTGGCAGGTTGCTTCTTGGAGCCCCGCACAATGCTGGGGATTCACCAAAGATGGTAAGCAGCAACTGAAGAAATAATTAGAAGGCGAATGAATAATTAATACAGACATTTAACGTGGACAAGGAACATCAAACAAAGAACTTAGCTCTTTCCACGTTTATAAGCGAGTCACGGAAAAATTTTCATTGGCCGCCACCGGGAGTCGAACCCAGGGTCTTCCATTTACGCGCCGGATATGCTTCCGCTACACCACAGCGGCCTCGAATTCCTCCAGACTCACACACGCTAACTGCCAAGCCAAGTTGGCAGGTTGCTTCTTGGAGCCCCGCACAATGCTGGGGATTCACCAAAGATGGTAAGCAGCAACTGAAGAAATAATTAGAAGGCGAATGAATAATTAATACAGACATTTAACGTGGACAAGGAACATCAAACAAAGAACTTAGCTCTTTCCACGTTTATAAGCGAGTCACGGAAAAATTTTCATTGGCCGCGACCGGGAGTCGAACCCAGGGTCTTCCATTTACGCGCCGGATATGCTTCCGCTACACCACAGCGGCCTCGAATTCCTCCAGACTCACACACGCTAACTGCCAAGCCAAGTTGGCAGGTTGCTTCTTGGAGCCCCGCACAATGCTGGGGATTCACCAAAGATGGTAAGCAGCAACTGAAGAAATAATTAGAAGGCGAATGAATAATTAATACAGACATTTAACGTGGACAAGGAACATCAAACAAAGAACTTAGCTCTTTCCACGTTTATAATTGATGTCTGGAGGAATTTGAGGCCGCTGTGGTGTAGCGAAAGCATATCCGGCACGTAACTGGAAGACCCTGGGCTCTTTCCACGTTTATAATTGATGTCTGGAGGAATTTGAGGCCGCTGTGGTGTAGCGGAAGCATATCCGGCACGTAACTGGAAGACCCTGGGTTCGACTCCCGGTGGCGGCCAATGAGAATTTTTCCGTGACTCACTTAAAAACGTGGAAAGAGCGAAGATCTTTTGTTTGATGTTCCTGGTTCACGTTAAAATGTCTGTATTAGTTATTCATTCACCTTCTAATTATTTGTTCAGTTGCTGCTTACCATCTTTGGTGAATCCCCAGCAATGTGCGGGGCTCCAAGAAGCAACCTGCCAACTTGGCTTGGCAGTTAGCGTGTGTGAGTCTGGAGGAATTCGAGGCCGCTGTGGTGTAGCGGAAGCATATCCGGCACGTAACTGGAAGACCCTGGGTTCGACTCCCGGTGGCGGCCAATGAGAATTTTTCCGTGACTCACTTATAAACGTGGAAAGAGCGAAGATCTTTGTTTGATGTTCCTGGTCCACGTTAAATGTCTGTATTAATTAAGAAAAATTATGGCTACGGGTGAATTCTTCGCTCCCTCCGACTTCCGATTTTTTGAAATTTTCCCTCTATTTTCAACTTAAACACACATTTCTACGGAAGAAAATGATATTTAACAACAATAATGGGCAAAAGGAACATTGCAAGAAAAAAAGAAAAGAAAAAAGATATGATTATGGGATAACTATTCAATCCGCCTAACTTCCGTTTTCAAAAGTTTTGATAGTCACAACCTTCCCCTTCTCTCATCGGTTCACTTATACATTGATTTTGAAAACCACACAAAAAGAAGGACCTCATGCCTAAAGATTACAGGGATATTTTCGGGCCGTCTAACTTTCGTTTTGGGAAAACTTTTCTCCATTTTCACGCCGAAATACAAATATTGTATGGAAAAATGATATTAAACAACAAGCCTGGGGAGAAGAAACATGGCGGTAAAAAGGAATTAGGTTTACGGGAGAAGGATTCACCCCGTTTAACTTCCGTTTTCTAAAGAAAACGACCACACAAAATTTCTCTTCAGTTTTGCATCGATCTCGAGTATAACCCAAATGATGAGAAAAAATGCAGAATTCCGCGAATCCCAGAGAGAATTTCATGTATGAGAACCATCCTTGGGGATCTTTTGCACCCATTCATATCATGCAACCACTTCAACAGGCGCAACCCCTTTCAACACGACAATGCGCCACAGCACACGCCCACAGACCCCCGATTATGGCTAGAAGAACATTCCATGGAGCTTGGCCCCTCATTCGCTGGATTTAAATGCTATCGAACACATTAAGGATGCTGTTTAATGTGCCATCAATGTCAGTAATCCTCCACTGACAAATCTTACAGAATTGTGGGACACTCTTCAGGAAACATGGTGTGCACTATCTCCACAGTACAACAGAGAGCCCGTGGAGTCCATGTCAGGAATCCTCCACGGGTGAAAATTAGGGAATTGTGGGAAGCTCTATAGGAAGCATGGGGTGCACTGTGTCCACAGTACTACAGAGAGCTCATGGAGTCCATGAGGGAATTGTGGGACACTCTTCAGGAAGCATGGTGAGCACTGTCTCCACAGTGCTACAGAGAGCCCGTGGAGTCCATGTCAGGAATCCTCCACGGGTGAAAATTAGGGAATTGTGGGAAGCTGTATAGGAAGCATGGGGTGCACTGTGTCCACAGTACTACAGAGAGCTCATGGAGTATATGAGGGAATTGTGGGACACTCTTCAGGAAGCATGGTGTGCACTGTCTCCACAGTACTACAGAGAGCCCGTGGAGTCCATGTCAGGAATCCTCCACGGGTGAAAATTAGGGAATTGTGGGAAGCTCTATAGGAAGCATTGGGTGCACTGTGTCCACAGTACTACAGAGAGCTCATGGAGTCCATGAGGGAATTGTGGGACACTCTTCAGGAAGCATGGTGAGCACTGTCTCCACAGTGCTACAGAGAGCCCGTGGAGTCCATGTCAGGAATCCTCCACGGGTGAAAATTAGGGAATTGTGGGAAGCTCTATAAGAAGCATGGGGTGCACTGTGTCCACAGTACTACAGAGAGCTCATGGTGTCCATGAGGGAATTGTGGGACACTCTTCAGGAAGCATGGTGTGCACTGTCTCCACAGTGCTACAGAGAGCCCGTGGAGTCTATGTCAGGAATCCTCCACGGGTGAAAATTAGGGAATTGTGGGAAGCTCTATAGGAAGCATGGGGTGCACTGTGTCCACAGTACTACAGAGAGCTCATGGAGTCCATGAGGGAATTGTGGGACACTCTTCAGGAAGCATGGTGTGCACTGTCTCCACAGTGCTACAGAGAGCCCGTGGAGTCCATGTCAGGAATCCTCCACGGGTGAAAATTAGGGAATTGTGGGAAGCTCTATAGGAAGCATGGGGTGCACTGTGTCCACAGTACTACAGAGAGCTCATGGAGTATATGAGGGAATTGTGGGACACTCTTCAGGAAGCATGGTGTGCACTGTCTCCACAGTACTACAGAGAGCCCGTGGAGTCCATGTCAGGAATCCTCCACGGGTGAAAATTAGGGAATTGTGGGAAGCTCTATAGGAAGCATTGGGTGCACTGTGTCCACAGTACTACAGAGAGCTCATGGAGTCCATGAGGGAATTGTGGGACACTCTTCAGGAAGCATGGTGAGCACTATCTCCACAGTGCTACAGAGAGCCCGTGGAGTCCATGTCAGGAATCCTCCACGGGTGAAAATTAGGGAATTGTGGGAAGCTCTATAAGAAGCATGGGGTGCACTGTGTCCACAGTACTACAGAGAGCTCATGGTGTCCATGAGGGAATTGTGGGACACTCTTCAGGAAGCATGGTGTGCACTGTCTCCACAGTGCTACAGAGAGCCCGTGGAGTCCATGTCAGGAATCCTCCACGGGTGAAAATTAGGGAATTGTGGGAAGCTCTATAGGAAGCATGGGGTGCACTGTGTCCACAGTACTACAGAGAGCTCATGGAGTCCATGAGGGAATTGTGGGACACTCTTCAGGAAGCATGGTGTGCACTGTCTCCACAGTGCTACAGAGAGCCCGTGGAGTCCATGTCAGGAATCCTCCACAGGTGAAAATTAGGGAATTGTGGGAAGCTCTATAGGAAGCATGGGGTGCACTGTTTCCACAGTACTACAGAGAGCTCATGGAGTCCATGAGGGAATTGTGGGACACTCTTCAGGAAGCATGGTGTGCACTGTCTCCACAGTACTACAGAGAGCCCGTGGAGTCCATGTCAGGAATCCTCCACGGGTGAAAATTAGGGAATTGTGGGAAGCTCTATAGGAAGCATGGGGTGCACTGTGTCCACAGTACTACAGAGAGCTCATGGAGTCCATGAGGGAATTGTGGGACACTCTTCAGGAAGCATGGTGTGCACTGTCTCCACAGTGCTACAGAGAGCCCGTGGAGTCCATGTCAGGAATCCTCCACGGGTGAAAATTAGGGAATTGTGGGAAGCTCTATAGGAAGCATGGGGTGCACTGTGTCCACAGTACTACAGAGAGCTCATGGAGTCCATGAGGGAATTGTGGGACACTCTTCAGGAAGCATGGTGTGCACTGTCTCCACAGTAGTACAGATAGCTCTTTGAGTCCATGCCAGGAATCCTCCACAGGTGAATATTAGGGAATTGTGGGATACTCTTCAGGAAGCATGGTGTGCACTGTCTCCACAGTACTATAGAAAGCCCGTGGAGTCCATGTCAGGAATCCTCCACAGGTGAAAATTAGGGAATTGTGGGATGCTCTATAAGAAGCATGGGGTGCACTGTGTCCACAGTACTACACAGAGCTCATGGAGCCTATGCCCCATCACGTTGTTGCCATTATCTGATCGCAAGTAGGAGGACCAATGTGGTACTAGAAATGTATCCCAGTTGCATTTTTTTTTTTTTGGCACTTCAGTGTATGTTGAACCTTTGTGGATAGACAGCAAAGGAATTACTCTGTTGTTAATCAGATTTTTTTTATATTATTGGGAAGGTTTAAAAATGTTTATCAGCCCCCAAAATTGTAATTGTATACATTTTGTAATTAATATGGAAATCAGTTGAGCTTTAAAAGAAAAAAAAAAAGAAGGAATATGGCTGTACGAATGTGGCCAGTACTTAAATCATTAATCTGCTCCCAGGTTGAAAAAGATGGAAGTTATCATTGAAAATTTTGTTATTTCAAATTTTTACATAACTCAGTGCATTTAAAAAAATTCTAATAGTTGCATAATTTGGAGGGAAACACAAAATTCAGCAGCAGAAACATTTAGAAACAAACAACATGTGAAAGTACACAATGCAGCAGCAAAGCACTATGCCTTCAAATGATGTTTATTTCATAACATTACAAAGTCATGAACAGAAAATTTTGATCCTTCTATAAATGCTCACACAACATAACACATATAAACACATGCACATTATGATTACATAATTTACACTCAAACTATATTCGGTACTTCATGTACAAGTAACTTGAAATCATTCTGCAATAACAGAAATTCAAATAAATAAATACATCGCTCTTAACCACCTTCTAGAAACACTGAAGAGCATCCCTTGACAATTTTTCGGATGCTGTGGGTTTCTAGAACGTGGTTAAGAGTGATGTAGTTATTTATTTACTGTCGCCACGTATTTGGAGTATTTTCACCTTGGATCTCGCCCTTTGGATTTAACTGCTATAATATATATAGCCTGTGCCATTAATGCCCACCAGATGGAGACGTCTCAGTAGCTGATCCCATCTTACAGATTTATGATGTCAGAAGCTGACTTAAAAATACACATAGCACCGTGGATTGTTGGCCACTGTGGCGTACATGTAACGCACTCGGCTAGATGTCGAGAGTTCTGTTGGTTCAATTCCACAGCGGCGGCTGGAAAACAATTTTTTCGGTTGCTGTGTGCTTCTAGAACGTGGTTAAGAGCGATGTAGTTATTTATTTACTGTCGCCACGTATTTGGAGTATTTTCAACTTGGATCTCGCCCTTTGGATTTAACTGCTATAATATATATAGCCTGTGCCGTTAATGCCCACCAGATGGAGACGTCTCAGTAGCTGAGCCCATCTTACGGATTTGTGATATCAGAAGCTGACTTAAAAATACACATAGAACCGTGGATTGTTGGCCACCGTGGCGTATATGTAACGCACTCGGCTAGATATCGAGAGTTCTGTTGGTTCAATTCCAACAGCGGCGGCTGGAAAACAAATTTTCGGTTGCTGTGTGCTTCTAGAACGTGGTTAAGAGCGATGTAGTTATTTATTTACTGTCGCCACGTATTTGGAGTATTTTTAACTTGGATCTCGCCCTTTGGATTTAACTGCTATAATATATATATAGCCTGTGCAGTTAATGCCCACCAGATGGAGATGTATCAGTAGCTGAGCCCATCTTACAGATTTATGATGTCAGAAGCTGACTTAAAAATACACATAGCACCGTGAATTGTTGGCCACCGTGGCGTATATGTAACGCGCTCGGCTAGATATTGAGAGTTCTGTTGGTTCAATTCCACAGCAGCGGCTGAAAAAAAATTTTTCTGTTGCTGTGTGCTTCTAGAATGTGGTTAAGAGCGATGTAGTTATTTATTTACTGTCGCCACGTATTTGGAATATTTTCAACTTGGATCTCGCCCTTTGATTTAATTGCTATAATATCATCATCATCATCATCATCATCGTCAACCATTATCAATCCACTGCTGGACAAAGATCTCCCCAAGTTTCCTCCACAACGGTCTGTCTTGTGCCAGTCTCCTCCATGTCACTCCCGCATACTTTCGAATTTCATCCACCCATCTTCCATGTGGTCTTCTTCTGGGTCTTTTCCTGTCCCTTGGAATCCAATCTAAAATTTCGGCTGTCCATCAATGGTCTGTTCTTCTGGCAGTATGTCCAGCCCATTGCCATTTCAGGGATTTAACTCTGATCATGATGTCTTCCACTCTTGTCATTTTTCGGATCCACGAGTTCCTCTTCTTATCTCTCCTGGTTACACCAAGCATGCACCTCTCCATGCTGCATTGAGTTGTCTGCAGCCTTTGTATGTCTCTTTTAGCTAAGGTCCACGTCTCTGCCCCATACGTAAGCACTGGAAGGATGCATTGATCAAACACTTTTCTTTTAAGACATAATGGCATATTGCTCTTGAAAATTATGCTGTTTCTTCCAAAAGCTCTCCAGGCAAGCTTTGTACGCCAATTAATTTCTTCACCAATGTGACCCTCACTTGATATCTGCTGTCCAAGATAAACATATGTGTCTGTTATCTCCAGCTTTTCTCCATCAATCGATAAATCTTCATTTCTTGTAAAAGCATTGAACATCACTTTTGTCTTCTGAAAGTTCATTTTTAATCCCACTTCTTTACTCTTGTCAGCAAGTTCCTGGATCATACTCTGTAGCTCTGATGGGGTAGTTGCAAAAATGACTATGTCATCAGCAAAACGAAGGTGGGTTAGATAATCTCCATTAATCTTTATCCCTTTGTTTTCCCAGTTCAGTGATTGAAAGACATTTTCCAATGTGGCGTTAAAAAGCTTCGGAGATATGGTGTCACCTTGTCTCACTCCTTTTCCAATTTTTATGTGTGTTGTATTTTCAAACAGCCGAATCTTTGCACTTGCATTTTCATAGATGTTATTAATAATATTAATGTATGCATCTTCAATACGGCAGGATTTCAGAGCCATTGCAACTGCTGATGGTTTCACCGAATCAAAGGCTTTTTCATAATCGATAAAAGCCATCCACAATGGAAGTTCATATTCCCTCGCTCTTTCAATTAGTTCTCTCAGTACGTGGATATGATCTATTGTGCTGTAGCCACTCCTGAATCCAGCTTGTTCTCTCGGTTGAGCCATGTCCAGTGTCACCTTCAAGCGGTGTGAAAGAACTTTAGTGAAGATTTTATAAACCACTGATAGGAGGCTGATAGGTCTGTAGTTCCTGAGATCCTCAATGTCACCTTTTTTATGTAGCAAGATCATTGTAGCGTTGTTCCAATCCTCAGGAATTTTCCCTTCATTAAGGCATCGAGTGAAAATTTGGGCGAGTACTGTTTCGATTTCTCCACTTCCTTCTTGTATGATGTCTACAGTAATTCCATCTTCTCCTGGAGCTTTTCCCCGCTTCATGTTCTTGATTGCATGTGCAACTTCTGCTGGGAGGACTGGAAGAACTCTGGTACTGGTACCTTTCATGATGTCTGGAGTACATGTATCATCCCTTTCATATAATTTGGAGTAGAAATCTTTCACTCTTGTCAAAATTTCACCTCTATTTCTTGTTACAGAACCATCATCTTTTCTCAGTGCCATAATCTGTTTTTTTCCCTTACTGAGATGTCCCTTTGCTATCTTTAGGCTTTGGTTGTTTTCAATTGCTTTCCTTACTAGTTCACAGTTGAATTTCCTTACGTCTTCAGTGATACTTTTTCGTACTGTCTTGCATAGCTCTATATATTCCACTTTGGAAGTCACATCTTCTTTAGTTGTCCTCATCTCTCTTCTTTTTTGCATCAACATTTTCGTTTTTCCTGATAATTTATTTACATGCAACTTGTTCTTAGACCCAGCTAATTTTGTTGCTGTTTCCATAAGAGCTTTGGTTAATTTTCTGTTAACTTCAGAAATATCCACTTCTTCCGATGTTAGGCCTTCTAAAGCAGAGAATCTGTTCTACAGTTCCAATTTGAAGGTATTATGGTGTTTTTTAAGGTTGGTTATGTCAATACATTTTGTTTGTCTTATGAGCTTGCCACGTTCCAGTTTAGTGTTGAGGTGCATCTTACATCTCACCAATCTATGGTCACTACCTGTGTTGAACTTGTTTAGCACACTGCAGTCTTCTATGACGAATTTTTTGTCACACATAATAAAATCAATTTCACTTGTCGTCCCATTTGGATGTCTCCATGTCCATTTCCTGTGTAGCTTTTTCTTGAAAAAGGAGTTCAAGATGAAAAACCCTTCTGCCTCTGCAAACTCTATGAGAGTATTTCCACGCTGGTTTCTGTTGCCGTGACCGAATTTACCTACTGAAGTTTCATTCTGTTGCCGTTGCCCTATTTTTGCATTGAAATCTCCCATAATTATTTTCAAGTGCTGCTTACCTTTATTATTTAGATCACGAATTTCCTCATAAAATTCTTCAATTTCTTCTTCAGGATGACTTGTGGTGGGTGCATAAGTTTGAATAATCTGAGCCTGGTATCTTCTCGAGAGTTGGATAACGAGTCGTGCAGCTCTGTCAGAGGAACTTTCAACTTCTACAACTTTATCCTTCAGTTTCTTGTTTATTATAAATCCAACACCACTAGTTCTGCCAGTATCTGTCCCACGATAGTAGAAGAGATGTCCACTTTTCAGTTCAATGAGATCTTCTCCTTTTCTCCTTACCTCACTTAGCCCGACGATGTCCCACTTGATCCTTTGTAGTTCCTCTTCCAATTCAAGAAGCATTGAATCAGAAGATAGGGAGCGTCCGTTATACGTAGCCAAGGTCAGCATCAGATGGCAGCCTAGTCCGGTCCTCCGGGGATTCTTAGCACCCTCTGCCTTCATGTCGCACTGGCCGCTGCCTTGGCCAGGTACATTCCAGCTGCCAGAGACTGAGGGCCAAGATTTAAGTTGTGGAGTCATTTTGGAGGGGTTTGGCCATAACTCAACACGCTGGCCAAGCGGGTTGGTGAGTGTGGGATAGCATTTCCTCTAATCTTGATGGTATAGTTATACCGCTATTGGCGGTCGTCAGAGCCCCTTTAGTGGGAACAGGATGTACCATGAGAAGGCGGGGTTGACATTTGTCAAGGAGAGGCTGTGATGTTACGCATCACCTGACCTTACATCCCTGCTATAATATATATATATAGCTAGTGCCGTTAATGCCCACCAGAAGGAGACGTCTCAGATGCTGAGCCCATCTTACGGATTTATGATGTCAGCAGCTGACTTAAAAATACACATAGCACCCTGGATTGTTGGCCACCGTGGCGTATATGTAACGCACTCTGCTAGATATCGAGAGTTCTGTTGGTTCAATTCCACAGCGACGGCTGAAAAACAACTTTTCGGTTGCTGTGTGTTTCTAGAACGTGGTTAGGAGCAATGTATTTATTTATTTATTTACTGTCGCCACGTATTTGGAGTATTTTCACCTTGGATCTCGCACTTTGGATTTAACTGCTATAATATATACACTGCCGGACAATTGCTAAGGACGGATGACAATAGCAACGATAGCAACCATAAAATGGAAGGCAGGTAAATGTGGAAATTAGCATAAGTGTGGGATACAGTAAGACGTGTTGTGCGTATGCAAATTTTTGGTTGCCGAACTTGTTCGTGACGTCATAGCGCTGATAAGGGATATAAAGGATTTGATGTGTATTGACCGTTGTTGTTCAAACGCAAAGTTGAAAGGGAAAGAATCAATTGACTAACTTGCAATTTTCAGTATGTCTTTCCGACATCACCTAGATGATTTTACGCGTGGCCGTATTATTGGCAAGATTGAAGAAGGGCGAAAAATAACAGATGTTGCCAGGGAGTTCGACGTCAGCCACAGTGTTGTTTCAAGGCTTTGGAAATCATTTCAAACAAATGGAGAGTGTAGCAAACGTCACGGGGAGGTCGTGTTTGCAGTACGACACCTGCAGAAGATCCGTACACAGTGCTATCCACAAAAAGACACTGGCGCAGCACAGCTAGTGAGGTAGCATATCAGTTTATGGCTGCCACTGGCAAGCGGATCTCCCGAAAAACTGTCGACAGACGTTTGCATGAGGGAGGACTATACGCCCGCCGTCCTGTTGTGTGCATCCCATTGTCCAGACGTCACCATACCGCCCGTTTGCAATGGTGCCATCAACATCGCAATTGGACTGACATTGACTGGTCTGCTGTCCTCTTCTCAGATGAGAGTAGATACAGTCTATCGTCTGATTGTCGACGACAACTGATCTGGCGTGATAGTGGTACTGCATATTGTCCAGCAAACATACAGGAAAGGGACCGATAACCGATATGTAGTGTCATGGTATGGGCTGGCATCATGATCAATGGCCGTACGTCCCTCTATGTGCTTCCAACTGGGACTATGACTGGCCAACGATACATTAATGATGTTCTGCTACCTCATGTTCGTATGTTTCGTGGTGCTGTTATAATGAAGTAAATTTCTCCGTCATTTCTGTCCACGCCAGGATTCGAACCCGGATCCCCTCATTCTGGAATAAGTCACTCTACCAATTGAGCTACGCGGATGTTTGTTCTGACTACTATCTGCCTCTATGTCGTGTGCGTCCTTCTGGCAGGTACGTCACATCTCCTGGTACGTTACATCATCTCCCCCTTATTTATTTATTTATTTTTTTTTTTTCGAAGTGCTGGAGAAGGGATTCTCTTATTTGTCCTATCTCTCGGTGTGGAAATAACGTCACACCAATGCGAGATTTTGAACAGTCGGGTCATCCGGATAGTTCGGGCGCCATTATAACGAAGTAAATTTCTCCGTCATTTCTGTCCACGCGAGGATTCGAACCCGGATCCCCTCATTCCGGAATAAGTCACTCTACCAATTGAGCTACGTGGACGTTTGTTCTGACTACTATCTGCCTTTATGTCGTGTGCATCCTTTTGGCAGGTACGTCACATCTCCTGGTACGTTACACTTTCGGTGATAGATTCATTTTCATGGACGATAACGCAACATGTCATCGAACAGTCGCTGTCCAGGAGTGTCTTGAGAGCAAGGATATTCAACGCCTCGTATGGCCAGCACGTTCTCCAGATCTGAATCCCGTTGAAAATGTGTGGGATGCTTTGGGGAGGAGTCTTGCTGGTCGCCAATGCCCTCCAATAAACAAGGACACCCTCATCCGTGCACTGACAGAGGAATGGGATAAATTACCCCAACAGCTGCTTGATAATGTTGTGCAAAGCATGACACGACGTGTGGAATCTTGCATCGCCCTCCATGGTGGCCATATCCCGTATTGACATCTTACGTTGGAACGCCTGCGGACGGTAATTGCATTTTTTTCACGTTTACGTATTCTGCACAAAATGGCCTGTTTGTCCCTTGAACACGTTCCAAAGCCTTCTGGATTTCAGAGCACAATAAATTGTCTTTCTTGTAATGTCCTGGCATTCTGACATTATTTTATTTCACTTGGCATCCAACCACACTTACTTTTTTATGCGCTATATAGCCGTTTATGATCCGTCCTCAGCAATTGTCCAGCAGTGTATGAAGTGTACCGTACACATTTACAGTAAGCACATTGCTGAATCACCTTGATTGTGACGACTTGTCAACAAACTTCTTTCAGATAGAGAGACACTTCAATAATGTCAGTATAAGACTGTCAATTATTATCTTTAATATGATGATATTGTTTATCATTTGAAACTGCCCAGGATGATTTTTCCATCGTTTGTTGGAGAGTACCAGCCTACCCCTTTTTGGAGCTAACACGAAATAAGCTTCGAGCGACAGTGCGAACTTAACATAACAAATCATTTTTAGTGTTCTTAGTGTTTTTAAATGTTTTAGTCATAGTATGTACCATAAAAAGACTTTTAGAATACATGTCTTTAATCAGACGTCTGAAGGTTTCCCCAGGAAGAAATCTTATTAAAAGGTTTTTTGTCAATAATACAACCTTTTTGGACAATATATATACTGTAGTAAAATTTTAATAAACTATTCAACTAAAAAAACATTCTACAATAACATCAAACAAAGATCTTCGCTCTTTCCACGTTTAAAAGTCAGTCACGGAAAAAATTCCCATTGGCCGCCACCGGGAGTCGAACCCAGGGTCTTCCAGTTACGCGCCGGATATGCTTCCGCTACACCACAGCGGCCTCGAAATCCTCCGGACTCACACACGCTAACTGCCAAGCCAAGTTGGCAGGTTGCTTCTTGGAGCCCCGCACAATAATGGGGATTCACCAAAGATAGTAAGCAGCAACTGAAGAAATAATTAGAAAGCGAATGAATAATTTATTCATTCGCCTTCTAATTATTCATTCTTCATGGCGAATGAATAATTATTCATTCGCCTTCTAATTATTTCTTCAGTTGCTGCTTACCATCTTTGGTGATACCCCAGCATTGTGCGGGGCTCCAAGAAGCAACCTGGCAACTTGGCTGGGCAGTTAGCATGTGTGAGTCTGGAGGAATTCGAGGCCGCTGTGATGTAGCGGAAGCATATCAGGCGCGTAACTTGAAGACCCTGGGTTCGACTCCCGGTGGCGGCCAATGAGAATTTTTCCGTGACTCACTTATAAACGTGGAAAGAGCGAAGATCTTTGTTTGATGTTTCTGGTCCACGTTAAACGTCTGTATTAATTATTCTACAATAAAGCATAGAACATAAAAAAATACCTTAGTAATAGAATTTCAAACCTTTTTTACTTCAAGTTTGTCCACCACGACGTGAACTCCGGCAGCACAACGTGCAGAGAGTTAAAAAGACATATATTTTTGAAGATTGAAACTTACAGTTTAAAAGTTTTTCAAAAAATAAAATTCTTGATTTGGAGGAATTGCTGAAATGATAAACTCTGATAGAAATTTTAATACCTGTAAACTCTTCTTGTGTTTGCACGAAGTATGACCCCCACTGAACCAATACATTATCGCTCGAACCATCATAGTTTTCAAGTTACTTAAATAGTTATTCAACTTAGGACGTGTCTATACTTTTTTCACCCACTCCCATCTCCATACCCTCCCAAATCGAAAACTGTTTCTTTTTCGTATAATTCTCAACGTAGAGAGTGGGAACGAAAAATTGTAGGTCCCCTCCCACTGTGGTACAAATGACGTCAGTGTAGTTTAAGACTTTGTTTCTTGGGAGAAGGGGAGGAACGTCGAAGTAAAGTTGCTTACATGATCCTAAATAAATTTATCACGCACAAAAAAATTTACACTTACTTGATGTGTATGGTGAAAAATAAAGTAAAAACTGAAGAAAGGAGAGAAACCAAGTAGCTTTAATCAGGAAAGAGAGAGTCAATTGAATCCTAAGAGTTGTGGTCCTGCGTATGTCGGACATTTGCACTGTCCCGGATCTGGCGCTGACTGATTACAATCTCACAAGTTTACTAAGTAGAGTGCTTAGGAAAAGTCAATATCACAGGTTCAACTCAGAATACTGATGTATTAAACTATTGCGATCAATAACGATTCTTCCTTCCCCCTCCCAAGTTAATAGAAGCACATCACCTCCAAAAAATCAATGTGGAAGGTTCTATTTTTAGATTAAAGGTCATATACAAAGCATTTCAGGGTCTCCTCTCCTTCCAATCAAGTGATTGAAACCACTTTCGAAAACCCGAATTCAGTACCAGAGAAATATCAGTGAAGCTAGTAACTGCTCTCCTTCTCCTCCTCCACCTCCCCGTCTTCCAGTCCGATGGGAAGACATAATTTCTGAAAAATCGAAGCTAGTGATTTTGTGTAAATTGCGAAAATACTGTACAAAGTTTCCTGTAGGCTTTTGAGCAAAATGGCCTGTGAGTCCTAACGGAAAATCCCGCCACACTGGGAAAATTTCTCAACATCATTTAACTACTAAGAAAAGTCCTGCATATCGAAAAACTGGGTAAAACTTCAAATGGTGATCCCGGGGAAATCTCAGCTATATTACTCCACTACCTATAAAATTGCGATAAAAATGGAAATGGTGACACCAGCAATTTCCCCCACATTTGATGTTTCATGTAAAATTAAATCTGTGGACGGTCCCTCATTCGGGAAGGTAGGGGATATTCCGTGGGGGTAGTTTTCCTTAGGGTGAGATTTCCAATATGGATGAGATTACCAAATGTATGTTGGGTGGGGAGGGGGATTTCCTGTGGAAGGGTTTATCGGTTAGCATTTTACACTAAGAGGTTGAAACGTAAAAAAACTATATCGGTCCATTGGAATTCAAACGGGAACAAGGAGTGACATCAGTAAAATTGAAAAATTCATTGTGGTTGAGGTCAGGAACACAGAGACGAAATTGCTTACACGGTTTAGAAAAAAATTCTCTCATGAAAAGGAAATTGTAAAAATGTTCTTCTTACTGAAAGTGCAAGCTGAAAAATAAGCTGATAAAAACTACTGGAATGAGAGAACTAATTAGCTTTGTACAGAGAAGAGGAAGTTAATGGGACCTAAGAGTTTAGGATTTTCTGCACTGTTCTGGATCAGGCACTGGCATATTTAATTCTCACACGTTTGCTAAGTTTACTGTTTAGAAACCGTCAGTGTTCTAAGTAGTCAACTTAAAACATTGACGCATTAAATTATTGTTATCAATAGCACTAACGACTGTTGTCCTCTCCTCCAGGTTGTTAACATAGGCACATCTCCTCGAAACATTGGCAAGGTTCCATTTTTAAGTTAAAGGCAATATCGAAAGCATTTAGCCATTATAAAATAACTGAAACCGCTTTAGGAAACCCAGATTTATTACCAGAGGAATATCAGTCAGGTTGTTATCTGTAAATGCCTCTATCTCTTGTCCTGTGGCAGTACCTGATTTTTCATAAATCAAAGCAGTTGGGTTTGCAAAAATTGCGAATATACACTATCTACCAACAAGTAATTGGACACCTGTGATAGCAAAAGAAAACTAAGTTTATTCAACTTCAATAGTTGGTGGAGCCTCCACGAGCGGCGATTACAGCTGCACATACTCTCAACCAGGCGTTGTACGACGGCTAGCGGTATTTTCTTCCACTCGGCTTGGAGAAGACAGGTCAGTTCCTTCACCGATTTCGGACGGTGGGGGCACCCCTTAAGTCGAAGCTCCAACTCGTCCCACAGGTGCTCGATAGGATTAAGGTCCGGGGCCAGTCAATTCGATTAACCCCATTGTCACCATACCAAGCCATGCTGGACCTCGCAACATGACAGGTGGCATTGTCCTCCTGAAAGTAACATGGGTCCACCCCGTAAAACTGCCACAACGTAGGAAGCGCATGGTCATCCAAAATGGTGCAGTAGGTCTCGGCGTTGAGTCTACCAGGAATTGCGACCAAGGGTCCCGTGCCATACCACGAGAAACACCCCCATAGCATAATTCCACTGCCGCCGAACTTCACAGTTGGCAAAATACATTCCGGCAGGAGGCGTTCTCCAGGAAGACGCTGAACCCAGACCTTACCATCCGAACGGTAGAGGGTGAACCTTTATTCGTCGTTTCAGAGAAACTGTTTCCACAGTTCAACGGTTCACTGTCGACGTTCTTTGCACCACGTTAGCCGAGCAGCGCTATTGGACTTGGTGATCAAAGGCTTGTGGGTCCATGATAACCGAGCAGATGGGCTTCCTTACGGATGGTATTCATCGAAAGAACACTCCCGGATGCCCGTTGAAACTCTTCGCGGATGTGGCCCATCGATTTGGTGCGGTTCTTCCGAATTTCTCTGGCCAGCACCCGTCGGTCTCTAACGCACAGTTTTGTGGGTCTGCCGGGTCGGGGCACATTCCGACAGTCACCTCTCATCTTCCACTTGCCAATCACGTAGGCCACTGTCCATTTTGGGTACTTCAACTCGCTCGATATGTCACGTATGGATCGGCCATTTCTGTGATACCCGACGATTACACCTTTCTCGAAATCAGAGAGCTCCGAACTGCGTGGCATCTTGCATGCGACTGGTTGCGTTGTTGTTTCCCACACGATATTTAATGGCGGCGGCCGTGATGTGTATCAGGACCGCAGATATCGTCGATTGCAGGGGTGTCCAATTACTTGTTGGTAGATAGTGTATGAGAGAGTGGGGCGACATCGATTTTTTTCTCCTACCCCTAATCTGTAAAGGCACTGACTTTTGTAGAGTTACCACTTGCCAGTTCAGAGAAAGGGGGGATTTTGAACACGCTAAGCCTTTCTTTTTTTCTCTCACTTTAAAGGTTATATTCTTCGATAATTGTGACAGTTTAGTTAATATTTTTATGTTACATTCAACTAAATATTTTCGATAATATCTCATTTCATTATTTAATCTTCACAACTTAATAAAATACAGCAGAAAGACAAATTAACACAAAATGGCATGTCATGGTCCAGGCCTGGCCTAAATAAGAGCCACAATTGATGGGCCAGGGAAGACATTAAATGCACAGTCTTAAAGCTGGGCTGGGCTCACAAAATAAGGCCCGTGCAGACCTCTAGCAAGTCTAACATAGGCTGACCCCTCTCTCTTCATTGAACTTCAAACTTGCAATAACAAATGTCTATGTGCACAGCGCAGCAATTGGGATACAAGACTTGATTTTATGAGACAAGTGCTCTACTGTAAGTAAACATGAAACATTTGAGAACTTAGTGTGAGGTGAACTGCTGATCTTTCCTGTGTCTGGGTACTAAAAAAAACAAAAAAAAAAAAAAAACAACAACAATGGAACAAAAGGAAAATATCAGGCTTTATGTTCGACAGCACAAAAGTTCCATGGAAACATTCCAAGTGATGATGCAAGTGCATGTTACCGAGTGGAATAAACATTTGTGCCATGGAAGAGAATCAGTGGAAGAAGATGAACATCCAAGCCCCTGGCAATATGATTCAAACACTGGACTTGATTGAAATAACGCCAAGGTAGAATTTGGTCTACCTTGGGTAATATCCTTCTTATAACGTCCTTTTTTTTTAAGGAAGAATTTGGTCTACCATCGGTAATATCCTTTTCATAACATCCTTTATTTTAAGGAATAATTTGGTCTACCTTTGGTAATATCCTTTCTATAAAAAATTTTAAAAGGAAGAATTAGGTCTACCTTGGGTAATAACCTTTCTATGACATCTTTTTTTAAGGAAGAATTAGGCCTACCTTGGTTTAACATCCTTTTTATAACGTCCTTTTTTTTTTAAGGAAGAATTTGGTCTATCTTCAGTAATATGCTTTCTATAACATCTTTTTTTAAGGACGAATTTGGTCTACCTTGGGTAATATCCTTTTTATAACATCCTTTTTTTAAGGAAGAATATTTGGTTTACCTTAGATAATATCCTTTTTATAACATCCTTTTTTTAAGGAAGAATTTGGTCTACCTTGGGTAATATCCTTTCTATGACATCTTTTTTAAGGAAGAATTAGGCCTACCTTGGTTTAACATCCTTTTTATAACGTCCTTTTTTTTTTAAGGAAGAATTTGGTCTATCTTCAGTAATATCCTTTCTATAACATCTTTTTTTAAGGACGAATTTGGTCTACCTTGGGTAATATCCTTTTTATAACATCCTTTTTTTAAGGAAGAATATTTGGTTTACCTTAGATAATATCCTTTTTATAACATCCTTTTCTTTAAGGAAGAATTAGGTCTACCTTGGGTAATAACCTTTCTATGACATCTTTTTTTAAGGAAGAATTAGGCCTACCTTGGTTTAACATCCTTTTTTTTAAGGAAGAATTTGGTCTATCTTCAGTAATATCCTTTCTATAACATCTTTTTTTTTAAGGACGAATTTGGTCTACCTTGGGTAATATCCTTTTTATAACATCCTTTTTTTAAGGAAGAATATTTGGTTTACCTTAGATAATATCCTTTTTATAACATCCTTTTTTTTAAGGAAGAATTAGGTCTACCTTGGGTAATAACCTTTCTATGACATCTTTTTTTAAGGAAGAATTAGGCCTACCTTGGTTTAACATCCTTTTTATAACGTCCTTTTTTTTTTAAGGAAGAATTTGGTCTATCTTCAGTAATATCCTTTCTATAACATCTTTTTTTTTAAGGACGAATTTGGTCTACCTTGGGTAATATCCTTTTTATAACATCCTTTTTTTAAGGAAGAATATTTGGTTTACCTTAGATAATATCCTTTTTATAACATCCTTTTTTTTAAGGAAGAATTAGGTCTACCTTGGGTAATATCCTTTCTATGACATCTTTTTTTAAGGAAGAATTAGGCCTACCTTGGTTTAACATCCTTTTTATAACGTCCTTTTTTTTTTAAGGAAGAATTTGGTCTATCTTCAGTAATATCCTTTCTATAACATCTTTTTTTTTAAGGACGAATTTGGTCTACCTTGGGTAATATCCTTTTTATAACATCCTTTTTTTAAGGAAGAATATTTGGTTTACCTTAGATAATATCCTTTTTATAACATCCTTTTTTTTAAGGAAGAATTAGGTCTACCTTGGGTAATAACCTTTCTATGACATCTTTTTTTAAGGAAGAATTAGGCCTACCTTGGTTTAACATCCTTTTTATAACGTCCTTTTTTTTTAAGGAAGAATTTGGTCTATCTTCAGTAATATCCTTTCTATAACATCTTTTTTTTTAAGGACGAATTTGGTCTACCTTGGGTAATATCCTTTTTATAACATCCTTTTTTTAAGGAAGAATATTTGGTTTACCTTAGATAATATCCTTTTTATAACATCCTTTTTTTTTTAAGGAAGAATTTGGTCTACCTTGGGTAATATCCTTTCTATGACATCTTTTTTTAAGGAAGAATTAGGCCTACCTTGGTTTAACATCCTTTTTATAACGTCCTTTTTTTTTAAGGAAGAATTTGGTCTATCTTCAGTAATATCCTTTCTATAACATCTTTTTTTTTAAGGACGAATTTGGTCTACCTTGGGTAATATCCTTTTTATAACATCCTTTTTTTAAGGAAGAATATTTGGTTTACCTTAGATAATATCCTTTTTATAACATCCTTTTTTTTAAGGAAGAATTAGGTCTACCTTGGGTAATAACCTTTCTATGACATCTTTTTTAAGGAAGAATTAGGCCTACCTTGGTTTAACATCCTTTTTATAACGTCCTTTTTTTTTTAAGGAAGAATTTGGTCTATCTTCAGTAATATCCTTTCTATAACATCTTTTTTTTTTTAAGGACGAATTTGGTCTACCTTGGGTAATATCCTTTTTATAACATCCTTTTTTTAAGGAAGAATATTTGGTTTACCTTAGATAATATCCTTTTTATAACATCCTTTTTTTTAAGGAAGAATTAGGTCTACCTTGGGTAATAACCTTTCTATGACATCTTTTTTTAAGGAAGAATTAGGCCTACCTTGGTTTAACATCCTTTTTATAACGTCCTTTTTTTTTTAAGGAAGAATTTGGTCTATCTTCAGTAATATCCTTTCTATAACATCTTTTTTTTTAAGGACGAATTTGGTCTACCTTGGGTAATATCCTTTTTATAACATCCTTTTTTTAAGGAAGAATATTTGGTTTACCTTAGATAATATCCTTTTTATAACATCCTTTTTTTAAGGAAGAATTAGGTCTACCTTGGGTAATAACCTTTCTATGACATCTTTTTTTAAGGAAGAATTAGGCCTACCTTGGTTTAACATCCTTTTTATAACGTCCTTTTTTTTTAAGGAAGAATTTGGTCTATCTTCAGTAATATCCTTTCTATAACATCTTTTTTTTTTTAAGGACGAATTTGGTCTACCTTGGGTAATATCCTTTTTATAACATCCTTTTTTTTAAGGAAGAATTTGGTCTACCTTGGGTAATATCCTTTCTATTACATTTTTTAAAGGAAGAATTAGGTCTACCTTGGGTAAAATCCTTTCTATAACATCTTTTTTTTTTTTTTTTGGAAATATTCTAGTTGGATAATGCTTACCTAGGCATTTCGTTTCTAGCAATGATTCACTTTTCACGCACGTTTCAGGTCTTCGTTGGAGCTATTGTCCTATTGTCTGTTGTATGTGCATCTACCTTTCACATCCAACACACTGCTTACTCTGGGTAGATTCAGTAGATTTTCACTTTAGGATTCAACAACTTCAATTCTTTACCGTTATTAATGCTCTAAAATTTTCACCCAGTCTTTGGGCATCCTCAGGAGCATGACGACTTTTCCACCGATGTTCGTTTTTATTTCTCATCTAATGGAGTACGATACCCCACGCCGCTGCCATTCGTCAGATACGCTGTATTAGATACTTTTCTTAATTAAACCTAGCTGGCGCCATCTATGTTCCATTAATTCGACCCTTTTTTCTCTCTCTCTCTCTTCAAATGGTCGTTGATGTCGTCTTTCCGTATTCTTCTTCCTTTCATTTCCTATTCCTGTTCCCTTGTCTCTTTTTCTTTTGTTGTTCTTTTTCTTGTCTAATTAGCTCTTTCCAAAGTCTAGATAATGTATTAGGGTCATTCTGGTTGCACACCCTTGTTGTATTTTTATAAATTAGGAACGATTCCTCCATTCTCATTTGTTTCTCTGATTTTTTATTCCATTTTAGCATTTAAATTTCTTTGAATTTTGGGAATGTTCGGTGGTCAATACAGAATTGCACTAATGTAGTTTTTGCTTCTTTTTTTTTTGCCAGTTAGCTATGTGTTGTTTCAGCCTTTTTTTTAACCTGTTTTTAGTACTCCCTATGTACGATATTGGGGGTATGTGTGCAATGGGAATTTCATAAGACCCTGATTCCTCTAATATTTTGCTCTCAGTTTTTTTGTTAATAGTCAGATTTTTCAAGGTGTTCACTGAACTTCCTAGTTGTAAGTCAAATTTGGCACATTGACTATTAATTTCTTTACTGACACCTTCCAAGTAAGGGAATGCACCTATAACGAGGATAGATCCAAAAAAATGGTTACAAGGGTCATAAAAAATGATTGATTAACAATAGACAGAAAATTCAAAAGGGAATTATGAGGCATACTTGCCAATCACTTTTCCACATAATCACCAAATCTGTTCAGGCATTTATCGGAACGCATGACCAACTTGTTTAACCCGTCTCGGTAGAAATCACGTCCCTGCCTATTGATCCAGTTCTCGGCAGCTGTTTTCACATCACTGTCGGAAGAGAACCTTCTTCCAGATAAGTGTTCCTTCAATTTTAGAAAAAGGAAGTAGTCACTGGGTGTCAAATCCAGACTTCCCACTTGAACTTTTGCAGCAATTCTTGAGTTTTGCGTGTAGTATGGGGCCTGGCATTATTATGCAGGGCCGCCCCAGTGGCGCAGTGGTCTAAGCGATGGCCTCTGATCATTCGTCCGAACGGGGTCCGGGTTCAAATCCCGGTGAGGCATGGATGTTGTGTTTGTCTTACGGCACTGGCTCTCCCCCTTCCCTGGAACCAGTGACCCTAAATTAGGGACGGGTGACTGCTTATAGCCCATTGAGTTGCTCACGGTGGTCGTTAAGCCTCCGATCAAAAAAAAAAAATTGTCATGCAGGAAGATGACACCATCACTCAACATGCCAGGCCGTTTGCGTCGGATGGCTTCACGTAACGTTGTCAAAGTAGCACAATAACGATCGGCATTAATGGTATGGCCATGCTCCAGATACTCGATAAGGATAACACCGCATGCATCCCAGATTATGGTTGCCATAACTTTACCGGCAGAGGGTGTAACCTTAAACTTCTTTTTCGTTGGTGATCCAGCGTGTTTCCACTCCATACTGGCTCTTTTGGTTGTGGGGACAAAATGATGAAGCCAAGTTTCGTCCCCAGTAACGATGTGATCAATGAACTGCTGGCCGTCGGCATGGTAACGCTGCAGAAACGTGAGGCTGCACATCATTCGCGTGGCTTTCTGCTCCTCGGATAACGCACGTGGTACCCAGCGGGAACAAACCCTGGAATATCCCAAAACATCAGAAACGATACGCTGAACGGTACCATAGCTGAGTCCCAGCTCTGACACCATTGCACGCCTCACAGTTACTCGTCGATCATTTTGAATCATTTCGTCAACTCGTGCCGTGTTGATTTCTGTCGTTGACGAACTTGGACGGCCGCTCGCTGCCCTGTTGCGGTTTTCCACATCCTCTCTGCCCGATTGAAAAGAGCAACACCATTTCGCTACATGTTGTCGGCCGATTGCTTCTTCACCATAAACTTCCGCTATTTGACTGTGAATTGCAGATGCGGACACATTCTTTGCCCATAAGAACCGAATTACAGCTCGCACCTCCAAGCGGCACCACTTTTCTAAACGTCTTGCCATTTCAATCGCTCTCACGCGTCTGCGAACTTGCACTAACTTCCCAAACAACCGCTGTCAGACAACTAGCGCCATCTGTCTCCACTCTGGGCAACAAATGTACAGTCCACACTAATTACTTTTCCAATGCTGCTGCTTGTAACTTTTTTTTTTTTGATCTATCCTTGTATTTTAATTTATTTTTTCTCACCTATCTTTGATTATAAATTTTATTGTCTTCATTTCTCTTAGCCTTATGTTTTTTACTCTCATATATCCATTTTTTAATAAGCTTATTAGGGTGACCATAATGAGATATTTTCAAGATAAAATCAAGCTCTTGATTCTTTAGCCTATTATTAGAGGTGTGCGTATACACTCTTCTAATCAAGTTTGCTATGCTATTTTTTTTTTTTTTTTTATGTAAAACAGGATGGTGAGAGGAGTATGGAATGAGTACCAGAAAGTACATTGCTTTCCTGAAAACAGTGTATTCAAACCTATTTTTATTTTTTTTAAGTAGAATGTCTAAAAATGACAGACTATTATTCACTTCAAATTCAATCGTCAGTTCAATGGTGTTGCAGATTGCGTTGAATCGATGAGCTAGATCTTGTATTTTTTTTTTTTTGAGGAATAATATTTGGTCTACCTTGGATAATATACTTTTTATAACAACCTTTTTTGAAGGAAGAACTTGGTCTACCTTGGGTAACATCATTTTTTAAAGAAGAATTTGCCTTTCCTTAGGTAAGATTCTTTTTTTTTTTTTATAACTGTTTTAAGGAAGAATTTGGTCTATCTTGGGTAACATCATTTTTTAAAGAAGAATTTGCCTTACCTTAGGTAAGATTCTTTTTTTTTTTTTTTATAACTGTTTTAAGGAAGAATTTGGTCTATCTTGGGTAACATCATTTTTTAAAGAAGAATTTGCCTTACCTTAGGTAAGATTCTTTTTTTTTTTTTTTATAACTGTTTTAAGGAAGAATTTGATCTACCTTGGGTAACATCATTTTTTAAAGAAGAATTTGCCTTACCTTAGGTAAGATTCTTTTTTTTTTATAACTATTTTAAGGAAGAATTTGGTCTATCTTGGGTAACATCATTTTTTAAAGAAGAATTTGCCTTACCTTAGGTAAGATTCTTTTTTTTTTATAACTGTTTTAAGGAAGAATTTGGTCTATCTTGGGTAACATCATTTTTTAAAGAAGAATTTGCCTTACCTTAGGTAAGATTCTTTTTTTTTTATAACTGTTTTAAGGAAGAATTTGGTCTATCTTGGGTAACATCATTTTTTAAAGAAGAATTTGCCTTACCTTAGGTAAGATTCTTTTTTTTATAACTGTTTTAAGGAAGAATTTGGTCTATCTTGGGTAACATCATTTTTTAAAGAAGAATTTGCCTTACCTTAGGTAAGATTCTTTTTTATAACTGTTTTAAGGAAGAATTTGGTCTATCTTGGGTAACATCATTTTTTAAAGAAGAATTTGCCTTTCCTTAGGTAAGATTCTTTTTTTTTATAACTGTTTTAAGGAAGAATTTGATCTACCTTGGGTAACATCATTTTTTAAAGAAGAATTTGCCTTACCTTAGGTAAGATTCTTTTTTTTTTTATAACTGTTTTAAGGAAGAATTTGGTCTATCTTGGGTAACATCATTTTTTAAAGAATGAATTTGCCTTTCCTTAGGTAAGATTCTTTTTTTTTTTATAACTGTTTTAAGGAAGAATTTGATCTACCTTGGGTAACATCATTTTTTAAAGAAGAATTTGCCTTACCTTAGGTAAGATTCTTTTTTTTTTTTATAACTGTTTTAAGGAAGAATTTGATCTACCTTGGGTAACATCATTTTTTAAAGAAGAATTTGCCTTTACCTTAGGTAAGATTCTTTTTTTTTTTTATAACTGTTTTAAGGAAGAATTTGGTCTATCTTGGGTAACATCATTTCTTTAAAGAAGAATTTGCCTTTCCTTAGGTAAGATTCTTTTTTTTATAACTGTTTTAAGGAAGAATTTGATCTACCTTGGGTAACATCATTTCTTTAAAGAAGAATTTGCCTTTCCTTAGGTAAGATTCTTTTTTTTTTTTATAACTGTTTTAAGGAAGAATTTGGTCTATCTTGGGTAACATCATTTTTTAAAGAAGAATTTGCCTTACCTTAGGTAAGATTCTTTTTTTTTTTATAACTGTTTTAAGGAAAAATTTGGTCTATCTTGGGTAACATCATTTTTTAAAGAAGAATTTGTCTTACCTTAGGTAAGATTCTTTTTTTATAACTGTTTTAAGGAAGAATTTGGTCTACCTTGGGTAACATCATTTTTTAAAGAAGAATTTGCCTTACCTTAGGTAAGATTCTTTCTTTTTTATAACTGTTTTAAGGAAGAATTTGGTCTACCTTGGGTAACATCATTTTTTAAAGAAGAATTTGCCTTACCTTAGGTAAGATTCTTTTTTTTTTTATAACTGTTTTAAGGAAGAATTTGGTCTACCTTGGGTAACATCATTTGTTTAAAGAAGAATTTGCCTTACCTTAGGTAAGATTCTTTTTTTATAACTGTTTTAAGGAAGAATTTGGTCTACCTTGGGTAACATCATTTTTTTAAAGAAGAATTTGCCTTACCTTAGGTAAGATTCTTTTTTATAACTGTTTTAAGGAAGAATTTGGTCTATCTTGGGTAACAACCAGGTCAGACACTTAGTAATGCTGCAAAAACTCAAACAACTTTTAATATATAGCATGTTGTAGACCTCTGTAATAATTCAAGATCTCTTAAAAGTAATTTTTTTCTTGTTTTGCTTTAAGGTATAATGACTTCCATGAGCATTTAAGGCTATTAGTAGTTGCCTATCCCTTAAAAAGCCAAAGCCATCTACACAGAGCGGATTTAGTAGCACATGCAAATATATATATATATATATGTGTGAAGATGCAAAAGAATTTAATGGCAATTATAATTTATATATTTACATCCATGCTTACCTCAGCATTGTAAAATTTTGTCTTCACATCCAAAGGCTTTGAAACCTACAAAAATAAAAACAATTAACAATTTCCTTGAATATAAACAAAATTTTGGTAGGAAGGCCATTTTATGTAATATGAAAAAAATAAAAAAATAATGCAGAGAATTTCACGCATTTTATTACGTATTAAACTTTAGGAATAGTCAGATTTGTAAGAACTTTCAGCTACAGTGTCAGCCTGGTTCACACTAAAAGCAAGCACTCAAGTGGTTGGCATCATTTCTTTAGCTGATAATTTGAAAATCTCTACTGGCAACAGCTCAAGAAATGATGCCAACCACTTGAGTGCTTGCTTACAGTGTGAACAAAGCTGATGCTGCAGCCAAAAGGATCTTACAAATCTGACTATTCCTAAAGTTTAATACATAATAAAACATGCATGGAATTTCCTGCATTATTGGTATAACAAAATTCGTATTTATTTATCAAATCACACTACCTCATGCTACATAACATCTAAAGGACTCGGATGTTCATCAAGAATAACTGGTAAAAGTAACACAATTCAGAATATAAAACTATCACTGTATCCCACTCACACAAAGGCAAATTTTCTGTATGCAAAATATAAGCCTGACTATATTTAACTTTATAACTAAAACAGAGACCTCTTTATTTTAAGAAATTATATTATTCCTAACATGATATTCATAAGAAAAATAAGGAGGGAAACAAAGGTATGGTTTTTGTAGGGTAACTGTTAGTACTGAATGCAAGATCAATCTAAATGGTACAGAGACAGACCAGGTGAATGAATTTGTATATTCAGGAAGCACATGTTTGACACAGAAACAGATTAGATGTTACAGAGAAAAGTTATGGTTTTTGATTGAGGAACTGTTAGTTACTGAATGCAAGATCAGTCTAAATGGTACAGAGATAGACCAGGTGAATGAATTTGTATATTTGGGAAGCACATTTGACACAGAAACAGATTAGATGTTACAGAGAAAAGTTATGGTTTTTGAGTGTGGAACTGTTAGTACTGAATGCAAGATCAGTCTAAATGGCACAGAAATAGACTAACTGAATTAATTTGTATATTTGGGAAGCACATTTGACACAGAAACAGATTAGATGTTACAGAGAAAAGTTATGGTTTTTGAGTGAGGAACTGTTAGTACTGAATGCAAGATCCGTCTAAATGGCACAGAGATAGACCAGGTGAATGGATTTTTATATTTGGGAAGCACATTTGACACAGAAACAGATTAAATGTTACAGAGAAAAGTTATGGTTTTTGAGTGAGGAACTGTTAGTACTGAATGCAAGATCAGTCTAAATGGCACAGAGATAGACCAGGTGAATGAATTTGTATATTTGGGAAGCACATTTGACACAGAAACAGATTAGATGTTACAGAGAAAAGTTATGGTTTTTGAGTGAGGAACTGTTAGTACTGAATGCAAGATCAGTCTAAATGGTACAGAAATAGACCAGGTGAATGAATTTGTATATTCAGGAAGCACATTTGACACAGAAACAGATTAGATGTTACAGAGAAAAGTTATGGTTTTTGATTGAGGAACTGTTAGTACTGAATGCAAGATCAGTCTAAATGGCACAGAGATAGACCAGGTGAATGAATTTGTATATTTGGGAAGCACATTTGACACAGAAACAGATTAGATGTCACAGAGAAAAGTTATGGTTTTTGATTGAGGAACTGTTAGTACTGTATGCAAGATCAGCCTAAATGGTACAGAGACAGACCAGGTGAATGAATTTGTATATTCAGGAAGCATGTTTGACAGAGAAACAGATTAGATGTTACAGAGAAAAGTTATGGTTTTTGATTGAGGAACTGTTAGTTCTGAATGCAAGATCAATCTAAATGGTACAGAGACAGACCAGGTGAATGAATTTGTATATTCAGGAAGCATGTTTGACAGAGAAACAGATTAGATGTTACAGAGAAAAGTTATGGTTTTTGATTGAGGAACTGTTAGTTCTGAATGCAAGATCTATCTAAATGGTACAGAGATAGACCATGTTAATGAATTTGTATATTCAGGAAGCATGTTTGACAGAGAAACAGATTAGATGTTACAGAGAAAAGTTATGGTTTTTGATTGAGGAACTGTTAGTTCTGAATGCAAGATCTATCTAAATGGTACAGAGATAGACCATGTTAATGAATTTGTATATTCAGGAAGCATGTTTGACAGAGAAACAGATTAGATGTTACAGAGAAAAGTTATGGTTTTTGATTGAGGAACTGTTAGTTCTGAATGCAAGATCAATCGAAATGGTACAGAGACAGACCAGGTGAATGAATTTGTATATTCAGGAAGCATGTTTGACAGAGAAACAGATTAGATGTTACAGAGAAAAGTTATGGTTTTTGATTGAGGAACTGTTAGTTCTGAATGTAAGATCTATCTAAATGGTACAGAGACAGACCAGGTGAATGAATTTGTATATTCAGGAAGCATGTTTGACAGAGAAACAGATTAGATGTTACAGAGAAAAGTTATGGTTTTTGATTGAGGAACTGTTAGTATTGAATGCAAGATCAGTCTAAATGACACAGAGATAGACCAGGTGAATGAATTTGTATATTTGGGAAGCACATTTGACAGAGAAACAGATTAGATGTTTCAGAGAAAAGTTATGGTTTTTGAGTGAGGAACTGTTAGTACTGAATGCAAGATCAGCCTAAATGGTACAGAGATAGACCAGGTGAATGAATTTGTATATTTAGGAAGCATGTTTGACAGAGAAACAGTTTAGATGTTACAGACAAAAGTTATGGCTTTTGAGCAAGGGACTGTTAGTACTAAAAGCAAGATGAGTCTAAATGGCACAAGGATAGACCAGGTGAATGAATTTGTATATTTGGGAAGCACATTTGACACAGAAACAGATTAGATGTTACAGAGAAAAGTTATGGTTTTTGAGTGAGGAACTGTTAGTACTGAATGCAAGATCAGTCTAAATGGCACAGAGATAGACCAGGTGAATGAATTTGTATATTTGGGAAGCACATTTGACACAGAAACAGATTAGATGTTACAGAGAAAAAGTTATGGTTTTTGAGTGAGGAACTGTTAGTACTGAATGCAAGATCAGTCTAAATGGCACAGAGATAGACCAGGTGAATGAATTTGTATATTTGGGAAGCACATTTGACACAGAAACAGATTAGATGTTACAGAAAAAAGTTATGGTTTTTGAGTGAGGAACTGTTAGTACTGAATGCAAGATCAGTCTAAATGGCACAGAGATAGACCAGGTGAATGAATTTGTATATTTGGGAAGCACATTTGACACAGAAACAGATTAGATGTCACAGAGAAAAGTTATGGTTTTTGAGTGAGGAACTGTTAGTACTGTATGCAAGATCAGCCTAAATGGTACAGAGACAGACCAGGTGAATGAATTTGTATATTCAGGAAGCATGTTTGACAGAGAAACAGATTAGATGTTACAGAGAAAAGTTATGGTTTTTGATTGAGGAACTGTTAGTTCTGAATGCAAGATCAATCTAAATGGTACAGAGACAGACCAGGTGAATGAATTTGTATATTCAGGAAGCATGTTTGACAGAGAAACAGATTAGATGTTACAGAGAAAAGTTATGGTTTTTGAGTGAGGAACTGTTAGTACTGAATGCAAGATCAGTCTAAATGGAACAGAGATAGACTAACTGAATTAATTTGTATATTTAAGAAGCATGTCTGAGAGAGAAACAGATTAGATGTTTCAGAGAAAATTTGTGGTTTTTGAGCAAGGGACTGTTAGTACTGAATGTGAGGTTAGCCTAAATAGTACAAAGATACACCAAGTGAATGAAGTTGTATATTTAGGAAACATGATAATGAAACGCATATAATGTATGAAATCCATTAATTTTTGTGGTGTTAGTCAGCACAAATATTCGCCAAGCTTTCGCACTCCACCGAGAGGCTTTTCAAGGCAATGTAGACACAAAAATACATTTTCGTGTCTACTATTGCCTTGAAAAAGCCTCCCAGTGGAGTGCGAAAGCTTGGCGAATATTTGTGCTGAGTAACACCACAAAATTAAACAGATTCCATACGCTATAAGCGTTTCTTCATTATTATTCAACTCCGGTGTATTTAAAATGAAGTTTCAGAAAACATGTTTAACAGAGAAACAGATTAGATGTTACAGAGAAAAAATTATGGTTTTTGAGCAAGGAATTGTTAGTACTAAATACAAGATCAGTCCAAATGGTACAAGATAGACTAGGTGAATGTACAGGGTGCATTGGATATTTGAGGACACTCTGCAGATAGTAGGACAAACAATGCATTTTATTCATACAAAATGCGGTACACAGATGCAGTAACGATTGGAGAACAGGTTTATTCGATGTAACCGCCGTTAGCCGCAGTGACGGCTTCAATGCGAGACTGAAAGCGTTGACATGCCCGAAGATGTCGGACATTACTCGCCTAGTGACGGCCTTTACTGAACCAATGGTTGCGTGGGGGTGTTGATTAGCTTCCCGTCCAACAACGCCCCGCTTGTAATAGTCCAGGGGATTGAGATCTGGCAAGTTAGGTGGCCATAAGTTGGGTTGCCATCCAGTCTTGTGTTGTCAGAACTTTATGTGCAGGTGCAGAGTCCTGCTGAAAGACATATGGCCTTGCATTGTGTATGCTGTCTATCCAGGGCTTCACAAATGTTTCCAGCACCTCACTGTAGCCAGCAGCATTCGCCCGAAGGCCCTGTGGGAAGAAGTGAGGTGGCATGACGTGGCCTTCGCTACTCACCACCCCCTAAAACCATCACGGTTGCGGGAAACTTGGTGTGCATAGCACGTGGGACATCAGAAGGATTTGCACTTAACCATCTGTCATTTCTCCGGTTCACCTTTTGGTCCTGGTTGAAGTTTTTTTCATCGGAGAAAAACCATAGCAAGTCAGCTTCCTCTGGATGTTTCACCTTGTTCGGTAATCGCTTTGCTTGAAGCAGTCGTTGTTCTTGCGTCTTCGCCGACATGAACTGCCCTTTCCTCCGCACGTACGACTGATAACGAATGTCCTCGTGCACCGCAGTGCGGATTGTGCTCTCGGAAACCTGGAGATCTCGGGCGGTGGCTCTCATGGACGTACTGGGGTTCGCATCAACAATGCCTTGGACCTGTTGCATGAATTGTGGTGTTCTCATATAGTCTGAACGCTGCGAGTGCTTTTTACGCTTCGCTACAGGCGCCACATGTCCGCCAGAGGCTTCCAACTCCTTCCGAACCTTGTTCACAAACGATCGGGCGACTTTCAAAAATCTTGCAATCTCAACATCGCTGTGCTGTGCGTGTAGCGCGATGATCACGGCGTGTCTCTTCATTTCTTGCGTTAGCTGAGAGTCTGCCATTGATGCTCTGTAAAGATAAAGGTCCAGAAATTATTTTACACATAACTGCAGGCGATCAATCACATGTCCTCAAATACCGTATGCACCCTGTACAATAATCTCTTTATGGCAATAAGTACCATGGTATTCTGTTCAACACATTTAATATCTTTCATAAGAAATCAAATGTACTCCGTGGTATAACAAAACAAATATTTAAGAAGGCTGTCCCTTACATATACCTTAACTCAAAATATGCTCAAATACAGCACAATAGTCAATATTCCACAGAAAATGTTTGCATAAAGGAGTCACATTACTTCATCGAGGTAGGTCATGTTTCTGTTAGGCATAAGGTCTTCATGCTACTAAGCCCAATCGCTGTTCGAACAGAGGCTATTTCTGTTAGGCCTAAGGTCTTATGCTACTAAGCCCAATCGCTGTTCGAACAAAGGCTATTTCTGTTAGGCCTAAGGTCTTCATCCTACTAAGCAAACAAAGGCTATTTCTGTTGGGCCTACTGTTTGAACAAAGGCTATTTCTGTTAGGCCTAAGGTCTTATGCTACTAAGCCCAATCGCTGTTCGAACAAAGGCTATTTCTGTTAGGCCTAAGGTCTTATGTTACTAAGCCCAATCACTGTTCGAACAGAGGCTATTTCTGTAAGGCCTAAGGTCTTCATGCTACTAAGCCCAATCGCTGTTCGAACAAAGGCTATTTCTGTTAGGCCTAAGGTCTTCATGCTACTAAGCCCAATCATTGTTTGAACGAAGGCTATTTCTGTTAGGCCTAAGGTCTTCATGCTACTAAGCCCAATCGCTGTTCGAACAAAGGCTATTTCTGTTAGGTCTAAGGTCTTCATGCTACTAAGCCCAATCGCTGTTCGAACAAAGGCTATTTCTGTTAGGCCTAAGGTCTTCATGCTACTAAGCCCAATCGCTGTTCGAACAAAGGCTATTTCTGTTATGTCTAAGGTCTTCATGCTACTAGCCCAATCGCTGTTCGAACAAAGGCTATTTCTGTTAGGCCTAAGGTCTTCATGCTACTAAGCCCAATCGCTGTTCGAACAAAGGCTATTTCTGTTAAGCCTAAGGTCTTCATGCTACTAAGCCCAATCGCTGTTCGAACAAAGGCTATTTCTGTTAGGCCTAAGGTCTTCATGCTACTAAGCCCAATCGCTGTTCGAACAAAGGCTATTTCTGTTAGGCCTAAGGTCTTCATGCTACTAAGCCCAATCGCTGTTCGAACAAAGGCTATTTCTGTTAGGCCTAAGGTCTTCATGCTACTAAGCCCAATCGCTGTTCGAACAAAGGCTATTTCTGTTAGGCCTAAGGTCTTCATGCTACTAAGCCCAATCGCTGTTCGAACAAAGGCTATTTCTGTTAGGCCTAAGGTCTTCATGCTACTAAGCCCAATCGCTGTTCGAACAAAGGCTATTTCTGTTAGGCCTAAGGTCTTCATGCTACTAAGCCCAATCGCTGTTCGAACAAAGGCTATTTCTGTTAGGCCTAAGGTCTTCATGCTACCAAGCCCAATTGCTGTTCGAACAAAGGCTATTGTATATTGATTTCTGTCGATCTTTTGACTGAGTTTCCACGATTCAGAAATCAATATCCATTACACCACAAAGTGAAATTATGCACTTTCATTCAAGGTGTAATAGCTGTGAAACAATGTAATAAAAACATTTTTGGATTAAAAATGACCATGGAAATTGGCTAAAAGACAATGATACTTAAAGCACTGGATGGTATGCACACTGAAAGCGAAAATTAAATAAGGAAGTTGAACAAATGAATGAAAGTTAAAAGGATAATGCCTGCTCGCACACGGCTCGGGTTGCCCAGGACTGCCTACGCCATGTCTAGAAACTTCTTTGGCCAGCCGGTTCCCTGGACATGTCCCCTGCCAAGCATGTATGGGACCAGTTGAAACCAGTCCTTGCGAATGTCAGCAGCCAGTGGCTAAATGGCAACCAGGTATTTTGTAGTGGCTAATAAATTTTTTAATATAGTAGCCAACAATGGCCAAGAGATTTTTTCCCCCAAGTGAGCAACTATGTTGTCCAACTCCCCCACTTGTGAATGAAATATAGAGTTCAGTATTCTCACCCTTGTTCCTGCAGCTGCAAGATAAATGGAAGTGAAGATGGGCTTCGAGAGAAACTTAATCTGCTGACACATCAGCCTGGAGTGACCAAAGGGAGGTTACTAAAGCAACCTTTGCCATGGTATAATGTATCTGGAGTTCAATTTTCTCGTCCATGTTCCTGCAGCTGCTTCCAAAATGAATGGAAGTGAAGGTGGGCTTCAAGAGAAACTTAATCTGCTGACGGATCAGCCTGGAGTGACCAAAGGGTTAAGGTTACTAAAGCAACCTTTGCCATGGTATAATGTATCTCGAGTTCAGTTTTCTGGTCCATGTTCCTGCAGCTGCTTTGAAAATCAATGAAAGTGAAGGTGGGCTTCGAGAGAAACTCAATCTGCTGACGGATCAGCCTGGAGTGACCAAAGGGTTAAGGTTACTAAAACAACCTTTACCATGATATACCTTGCACAAAGTATAATGCCATATACAGGTAAAAGAATTATCTTTGGATCTCTGTTTAGTCACATATATGCTGAACAAAAAGAAACAACCAGGCCTGTTATGGTAATATTTTTTAAGAAGATGCAGCTGCTTGGAAAATGAATGGAAGTGAAGATGGGCTTTGAGAGAAACTTAATCTGCTGACAGATCAGCCTTGAGTAACCAAAGGGTTAAGGTTACTAAAGCAACCTTTGCCATGGTATAATGTATCTCGGGTTCAGTTTTCTCGCCCGTGTTCTTGCAGCTGCTTTGAAAATGAATGGAAGTGAAGGTGGGCTTCGAGAGAAACTAAATCTGCTGATGGATCAGCCTGGAGTAACCAAAGGGTCAAGGTTACTAAAGCAACCTTTGCCATGGTATAATGTATCTCGAGTTCAGTTTTCTCGCCCGTGTTCCTGCAGCTGCTTTGAAAATGAATGGAAGTGAAGGTGGGCTTCGAGAGAAACTCAATCTGCTGACGGATCAGCCTGGAGTGACCAAAGGGTTAAGGTTACTAAAGCAACCTTTGCCATGGTATAATGTATCTCGAGTTCAGCTTTCTAGCCCGTGTTCCTGCAGCTGCTTTGAAAATGAATGGAAGTGAAGGTGGACTTCGAGAGAAACTAAATCTGCTGACGGATCAGCCTGGAGTAACCAAAGGGTCAAGGTTACTAAAGCAACCTTTGCCATGGTATAATGTATCTCGAGTTCAGTTTTCTCGCCCGTGTTCCTGCAGCTGCTTTGAAAATGAATGGAAGTGAAGGTGGGCTTCGAGAGAAACTCAATCTGCTGACGGATCAGCCTGGAGTGACCAAAGGGTCAAGGTTACTAAAGCAACCTTTACCATGGCATGATGTATTTTTGCCATGGTATATTTGATCTTTCCCATGGTATACAAGTACTTTGCACAAAGTATATGTCATCTACAGGTAAGAGAATTATCTTTGAATCTCTGTTTAGCCGCATATATGCTGAGCAAAAGAAAACAAACTGTTACGGCAATGTTTTTAAGATGATGCAGCTGCTACATCTAATGTAATATAGTACTGCTCCTTGTGAGTGTGGCTTTTCAGAAATGAACCTCATAAAAATGAGGAATCATGCATGTCTGAATAGTGACACTTTAATGACTTGATGTTAATAATGACTTAATGATGATTAGATCTTATGTTTTTTTTTGTTTTGTTTTTGTTTGGAGGTTTAACGACCACCGTGAGCAACTCTATAGGCTATAAGCAGTTGCCCGTCCCTAATTTAGGGTCACTGGTTCCAGGGAAGGGAGAGAGCCAGTGCCGTAAGACAAACACAACATCCATGCCTCACCAGGATCCCTTTCGGACGAATGATCAGAGGCCATCGCCTTAGACCACTGGGCCACTGGGGCGGCTTAGATCTTATGTCTCTTCTATAACGAAGTGAATTTCTCCGTCATTTTTATCTGCGCCGGGGTTCGAACCCGGGTCCACTCATTCCGGAATAAGTTGCTCTACCAATTAAGCTACGCGGACGTTTTATTCTGATTCCTATCTGCCTTTATGTCGTGTGCGCCCTTCTGGCAGGTACGTCACATCTCCTGGTATGTTACATCATCTCCCCCTTATTTTTCTTTTTTTTTTTTTTTTTTCTTTCGAAGTGCTGCTCATATTTTTCCTATCTCTCGGTGTGAAAATAACATCACACCAATGCGAGATTTTGAACGGTCGGGTCATCCGGATAGTTCGGGCGCCATTATAACGAAGTAAATTTCTCCGTCATTTCTGTCCACGCCAGGATTCGAACCCGGATCCCCTCATTCCGGAATAAGTCCCTCAACCAATTGAGCTACGCGGACGTTTTATTCTGATTCCTATCTGCCTTTATGTCGTGTGCGTCCTTCTGGCAGGTACGTCACATCTCCTGGTACGTTACACTTCAACTGAAGATTTTGATCCTCAAAATGCTGTTCAATTGTGGTGGGCAGATACCTCTGATGGGAAGACCAGACATAGTACATACCAGCAGTGAACTGTATCAACATTATTAGTGCCACTTTATGTATATATTTCCTAGCTTTTGTTTTAAATATTATTAACGAAATTAGATATCTAACTTTAATGGCCTCTCGAAAATAAATTATGCATGTGTAAATTAAGATAATAAGAAGAATGATGTTACAGCACTGAAAATAAATTGTCAAAAAATCAATCATTTTGGAACAAAAGCATGTGCAATATTTGTAATCAATCTAATGATCCTATGCAGTAACTGCTCTGCATCTGTTTTTATGAAGTTGATGAGTGAGGGGTCTCTCATTAGAAAGAACAAACATTCACCCATTTAATTTCACAGAAACACAATTAGAAAAGTTACTGAATTACACTGCCGGACAATTGCTAAGGACAGATGACAATAGCAACGATAGCAACCATAAAATGGAAGGCAGGAAAATGTGGAAATTAGCATAAGTGCGGGATACAGTAAGACGTGTTGTTTTGGATTGCCGAACTTGTTCGTGACGTCATAGCGCTGATAAGAGATGTAAAGGATTTGACGCGTATTGACCGTTGTTGTTCAAACGCAAAGTTGAAAGGGAAAGAATCAATTGACGAACTTGCAATTTTCAGTATGTCTTCCCGACATCACCTAGATGATTTGACGCGTGGCCGTATTATTGGCAAGATTGAAGAAGGGCCAAAAATAACAGATGTTGCCAGGGAGTTCGACGTCAGCCACAGTGTTGTTTCAAGGCTTTGGAAATCATTTCAAACAAATGGAGAGAGTAGCAAACGTCACGGGGAGGTCGTGTTCGCAGTACGACACCTGCAGAAGATCGGTACATAGTGCTATCAACAAAAAGACACCGGCGCAGCATAGCTAGTGAGGTAGCAAATCAGTTTATGGCTGCTACTGGCAAGCGGATCTCCCGAAAAACTGTCGCCAGGCGTTTGCATGAAGGAGGACTATACGCCCGCCGTCCTGTTGTGTGCATCCCATTGTCCAGACGTCACCGTACCGCCCGTTTGCGATGGTGCCATCAACATCACAATTGGACTGATAACGACTGGTCTGCTGTCCTCTTCTCAGATGAGAATAGATACAGTCTATCGTCTGATTGTCGACGACAACTGATCTGGCGTGATAGTGATACGGCATATTGTCCAGCAAACATACAGGATATCCGACATATAGTGTCATGGTATGGGCTGGCATCATGATCAATGGCCGTACGTCCCTCTATGTGCTTCCAACTGGGACTATGACTGGCCAACGATACGTTAATGATGTTCTGCTACCTCATGTTCGCATGTTCTGTGGTGCTGTCGGTGATAGATTAATTTTCATGGACGACAACGCAACATGTCATCGAACAGTCGCTGTCCAGGAGTGTCTTGAGAGCCTCGTATGGCCAGCACGTTCTCCAGATCTGAATCCCATTGAAAATGTGTGGTATGCTTTGGGGAGGAGTCTTGCTGGTCGCCAATGCCCTCCAATAAACAAGGACACCCTCATCCGTGCACTGACAGAGGAATGGGATAAATTACCCCAACAGCTGCTTGATAATGTTGTGCAAAGCATGACACGACGTGTGGAATCTTGCATCGCCCTCCATGGTGGCCATATCCCGTATTGACATCTTACGCCGGAACGCCTGCGGACGGTAATTGCATTTTTTTCACGTTTACGTATTCTGCACAAAATGGCCTGTTTGTCCCTTGAACACGTTCCAAAGCCTTCTGGATTTCAGAGCACAATAAATTGTCTTTCTTGTAATGTCCTGGCATTCTGACATTATTTTATTTCACTTGGCATCCAACCACACTTACTTTTTTATACGCTATATAGCCGTTTATGATCCGTCCTTAGCAATTGTCCAGCAGTGTATTATTTTTTTTAAACTTTGCATGGCCAGTAGATTTTGTCATTTGGCTAGTAAAAAATTTTATTCCACTAGCCACATTGGCTAGTAGAAATTTTAGCAGTTTCATGAGGGCTGGTTGAAATGCCAGCTGTTACTTGTGCCACACTATCCGGGATTTGGAGCACAGCACCCAACACGCGAGTTTGCCGCAGGACAACATCAAGCATCTGTTCGTCACCATGCTGGACCGTACTGCTGCATGTATCACCACACGAGGCAGTGCAAAGCGCTATTGAAGATGATCGGACTGCATGCCACAGATCCCTCTGTAATTGTCCTGCAGCTCTGTTTCTGCCATCATATGCATCATTACATCTATAAAATTTTGGTTCAATCCGATGCTTTCTTCTTGGTGTGCAAATTTCGTTGTCCATGAATATATAAAGAAGAAAACTCAACAAAATAAAGTACAGGGTGCCCATAAATTAATTTTCTCAGCAGGCAGGTGCACAGGCACAGGGCCCAAGATAAAAAGGGCCCTGAAATGGAACTGACAAAAAAAATTGCCTCATGAAAATGCGCAAGTGATAAGATAAATAAAATTTCATGAGCAGTTAATGAAATAAAATGCTTTTTTCATAGCGGCCACTTAAAAATGTTTGCTATTAAGTAAACTTGTATCAGTCGGTCATGATTAGAGGAGCACCTTTTTAAAACGATAGTTAACAGTTCTTTTTTCTAAAGATGCACACATCTGATCACGTGAGGAAGATTGGGCTCATGGAAAGATTAAGCTTTTCCTTCCTCATGTGACCAGAGTTCCCATCAGGGTTAGTAAAAGAGTGATCTTCTGGTGCCCGTGAAGTTCTTGGCTTAGTGGGCCGTTTTATATGGTTTTATCGTTCAGCATCCGTACCTGTGACGTCACTGAGCAGGGAGAGCCCTGAATAATTTAGATTGAATATAATATTGTGGAAGATATTAATTATGATGATGTAATCAATGGATTTGATGAAACGAAAGCCATAAAAATACAAGTAAAATTCCGTAATTTTCGTTGTTTAATCCACGGATTATCTGCTAAAAATTTAAGTTCTGTGAATTATACGCTGATTTAAAAAATAAAAAACAAAAAATAAATAAAATAAAAATAAAAGCCTTGCACACTGCACATGAAAAACTAGTTACGGCACCGATCCTGACTGAGTACAATATGCTATAATTATTTTACGAGTCTTACATCTAATCTCTTTTTAAAAGTGACCTCGTAAACACATAGTTTTTGTGTTGACATTTTCCTCTCCTGCATCTGTCACTAGAAGTGTAGCAGCTGAGCATTGATGGCATCTGTGACAGGAAAGAACATTGTGTTGTGATGCTGACAAAAACAATGTATCGATGTTCACAGAAAGTTTAGAACCAAGTATGGGAAGAGCCCACATTGTTGGAAGTTAAGTCATGAATGACAAAATTCTAGCAAACAGCTGAAAAAGAAAGAAGCCTTTCTAGACAATCAGTTTCCGAATAGAAGGTGGGTAACATTCAAACTGTTTTCACATGCTCACCACAGAAATCTGTATGACAAGCTTCATGCTAACTACAGATACGGAAGTGTACAGTGCACCAGGTGTTACTCATACATCACAGATCTTCTTTTGTAGTTCATACTCATTATCTTTTTCTCATACAGACATTCCTGAATCTGGTCCTCCCATCATTTCCTTGGCATTCCTCTACCTATCTTTCCTGCCACTTGGGTTGAATAAATTCTCTTAGTAAACATCTCATCATTCATTCTTTCAACATGGCCAAACCACCTAAGAATATTAATCTCCACCTTACTAACAACATTTTGCCTCACATTACGCATCTGCAACACATCTTCAGAGCTTGTCTAACCACAAACCACCTGTAAGTAACATTTCTCTCCAGCACACAAATCACTCCTATGTTTCTTCTGTAGTGCCCAGGTATCAATGCCATACATCAGAGTAGGAACAATTACACTTTCAAACACAGACATTCGGGAGTTCCTTCAAACCCATCATTCCTCTGAAATCATCCTAAGGCAGCTACGACTTTCAAAGATGAATTCTCTTGCTTAACATCTACACCACCCAATTTCTCCGTTGAATGTGCTCCCTAAATAAACAAATTCATTCACCTGATCTATCTCTGTACCATTTAGACTTATCTTGCATTCAGTATTAACAGTTCCTTTCTCAAAAACCATAACTTTTCTCTGTAACATCTAATCTGTTTCTCTGTCAAACATGCTTCTGAATATACAAATTCATTCAAATGGTCTATCTCGGAGCCATTCAGACTGATCTTGAATTCAGTACTAACAGTTCCTTTCTCAAAAACCATAACTTTTCTCTGTAACATCTAATATGTTTCTCTGTCAAACATGCTTCCTAATTATACAAATTCATTTGCCTGGTCTATCTCTGTGCCATTTAGACTAATCTTGCATTCAGTACTAACAGTTCCTCACTCAAAAACCATAACTTTTCTCTGTAACATCTACTCTGTTTCCCTGTCAAACATGCTTTCTAAATACACAAATTCATTCATCTGGTCTATCTCTGTACCATTTAGACTGATCTGGCATTCAGTACTAACAGTTCATCACTCAAAAACCATAACTTTTCTCGGTAACATCTACTCTGTTTCTCTGTCAAACATGCTTTCTAAATACACAAATTCATTCATCTGGTCTATCTCTGTACCATTTAGACTGATCTGGCATTCAGTACTAACAGTTCCTCACTCAAAAACCATAACTTTTCTCTGTAACATCTAACCTGTTTCTCTGTCAAACATGCTTCTTCAATATACAAATTCATTCACCTACTCTATTTCTGTGGCATTTAGACTGAACTTGCATTCAGTACAAACAATTCCTCACTCAAAAACCATAACTTTTCTCTGTAACATCTAATCTGTTTCTCGGTCCAAACATGCTTCCTCAATATAAAAAATTCATTCCCCTGGCCCATCTCTGTACCATTTAGACTGATCTTGCATTCAGTACTAACAGTTCCTCACTCAAAAACCATAACTTTTCTCTGTAACATCTAATCTGTTTCTCTGTCAAACATGCTTCCTGAATATACAAATTCATTCACCTGGTCTGTCTCTGTACCATTTAGACTGATCTGGCATTCAGTACTAACAGTTCATCACTCAAAAACCATAACTTTTCTCTGTAACATCTAACCTGTTTCTCTGGCAAACATGCTTCTTCAATATACAAATTCATTCACCTACTGTATTTCTGTGGCATTTAGACTGAACTTGCATTCAGTACAAACAATTCCTCACTCAAAAACCATAACTTTTCTCTGTAACATCTAATCTGTTTCTCTGTCAGACAAGCTTTTGAAATATACAAATACATTCACCTAGTCTATCTCTGTACCATTAAGACCGATCTTGCATTCATTACTAATAGTTCCTCACTCAAAAACCATAATTTTTCTCTATAACATCTAATCTGCTTCTCTGTCAGACATGCTTCTTAAATATACAAATTCAATCACCTATTCTATTTCTGTAGCATTTAGACTGGTCTTGCATTCAGTACCAACAGTTCCTTTCTCAAAAACAATAACTTTTCAACACAAAATTTAATCTGTTTTACGTTTCTTTGCCAAACAGGCTGTCTAAACATATAAATTAAACATGCTTCTAAATATGCAAATGGTACAAAGACAGACCATTTTCCTGGTCTATCGCTGTAACATTTAGACTGATCTTGCATTCAGTACTAACAGTTCCTCACTCAAAAACCATAACTTTTCTCTGTGACATCTAATCTGTTTCTCTGTCAAACATGCTTCCTAAATATACGAATTCATTTGCCTGGTCTATCTCTACCATTTAGACTTATCTTGCATTCAGTATTAACAGTTCCTTTCTCAAAAACCATAACTTTTCTCTGTAACATCTAATCTGTTTCTCTGTCAAACATGCTTCTGAATATACAAATTCATTCACCTGGTCTATCTCGGAGCCATTTAGACTGATCTTGAATTCAGTACTAACAGTTCCTTTCTCAAAAACCATAACTTTTCTCTGTAACATCTAATCTGTTTCTCGGTCAAACATGCTTCCTAATTATACAAATTCATTTGCCTCATCTATCTCTGTGCCATTTAGACTGATCTTGCATTCAGTACTAACAGTTCCTTCCTCAAAAACCATAATTTTTCTCTGTAACATCTAATCTGTTTCTCTATCAAACATGCTTCCTAATTATACAAATTCTTTTGCCTCGTCTATCTCTGTGCCATTTAGACTGATCTTGCATTCAGTACTAACAGTTCCTCACTCAAAAACCATAACTTTTCTCTGTGACATCTAATCTGTTTCTCTGTCAAACATGCTTCCTAAATATACGAATTCATTTGCCTGGTCTATCTCTACCATTTAGACTTATCTTGCATTCAGTATTAACAGTTCCTTTCTCAAAAACCATAACTTTTCTCTGTAACATCTAATATGTTTCTCTGTCAAACATGCTTCTGAATATACAAATTCATTCACCTGGTCTATCTCGGTGCCATTTAGACTGATCTTGAATTCAGTACTAACAGTTCCTCACTCAAAAACCATAATTTTTCTCTATAACATCTAATCTGTTTCTCGGTCAAACATGCTTCCTCAATATAAAAAATTCATTACCCTGGCCCATCTCTGTACCATTTAGACTGATCTTGCATTCAGTACTAACAGTTCCTCACTCAAAAACCATAACTTTTCTCTGTAACATCTACTCTGTTTCTCTGTCAAACATGCTTTCTAAATACACAAATTCATTCATCTGGTCTATCTCTGTACCATTTAGATTGATCTTACATTCAATACTAACAGTTCCTCACTCAAAAACCATAACTTTTTGCCGTAATATCTAATCTGTTTCTCTGCCAAACATGCTTCCTAAATATACAAATTCATTCACCTGGTCTATCTCTGTACCATTTAGACTGATCTTGCATTCAGTACTAACAGTTCCTCACTCAAAAACAATAACTTTTCTCTATAATATCTAATCTGTTTCTGTCAAACATGCTTCCTAAATATACAAATTCATTCGACTGGTCTATCTCTACCATTTAGACAGATCTTGCATTCAATTCTAACAGTTCCTCACTCAAAAACCATAAATTTTCTCTGTAACATCTAATCTGTTTCTCTGTCAAACATGCTTCTGAATATACAAATTCATTCACCAAGTCCATTTCTATGCTGTTTAGACTGATTTTGCATTCAGTACTAACAGATCCTTTCTCAAAAACAATAACTTTTCTCTATAACATCTAATCTGTTTCTCTGTCAAACATGCTTCCTAAATATACAAATTCATTCGACTGGTCTATCTCTACCATTTAGACAGATCTTGCATTCAATTCTAACAGTTCCTTTCTCAAAAACCATAACTTTTCTCTGTAACATCTAATCTGTTTCTCTGTCAAACATGCTTCTGAATATACAAATTCATTCACCAAGTCCATTTCTGTGCCGTTTAGACTGATCTTGCATTCAGTACTAACAGTTCCTTTCTCAAAAACAATAACTTTTCTCTATAACATCTAATCTGTTTCTCTGTCAAACATGCTTCCTAAATATACAAATTCATTCGACTGGTCTATCTCTACCATTTAGACAGATCTTGCATTCAATTCTAACAGTTCCTCACTCAAAAACCATAAATTTTCTCTGTAACATCTAATCTGTTTCTCTGTCAAACATGCTTCTGAATATACAAATTCATTCACCAAGTCCATTTCTGTGCCGTTTAGACTGATCTTGCATTATGTACTAACAGTTCCTTTCTCAAAAACAATAACTTTTCTCTATAACATCTAATCTGTTTCTCTGTCAAACATGCTTCCTAAATATACAAATCCATTCTACTGGTCTACCTCTATCATTTAGACAGATCTTGCATTCAATTCTAACAGTTCCTCACTAAAAAACCATAAATTTTCTCTGTAACATCTAATCTGTTTCTCTGTCAAACATGATTCTGAATATACAAATTCATTCACCAAGTCCATTTCTCTGCCGTTTAGACTGATCTTGCATTCAGTACTAACACTTCTTTTCTCAAAAACCATAACTTTTTGCCATAATATCTAATCTGTTTCTCTGTCGAACATGCCTCCTAAATACACAAATTCCTTCACCTGGTCTTTTTCTGTACCATTTAGACTGATCTTGTATTCAGTACTAACAGTTCCTCGCTCAAAAACCATAACTTTTCTCTGTAATATCAAATCTGTTTCTCTGTCAAACATGCTTCCTGAATATACAAATTCTTTCACCTTTCCTATTTCTGTTCCATTTAGACTGATCTTGCGTTCAGTACTAACAGTTCCTCAGTCAAAACCATAACTATTTTGCCATAAAATCTAATCTGTTTCTCTGTCAAACATGCTTCCTGAATATACAAATTCATTCACCTAGTCTATTTCCGTGCCATTTAGACTGGTCTTGCATTCAGTACTAACAGTTCCTTTCTCAAAAACAATAACTTTTCAGCGCAAAATTTAATGTTTTACGTTTCTTTGCTAAACAGGCTGTCTAAATATATAAATTAAACATGCTTCTAAATATGCAAATGGTACAAAGACAGACCATTTTCCTGGTCTATCTCTGTAACATTTATACTGATCTTGCATTCAGTACTAACATTTCCGTTCTCAAAAACAATAACTTTTCTCTGTAACATCAAATCTGTTTCTTTGTCAAACATGCTTCCTAAATGAACAGATTAATTCACCTGGCCAATCACTGTACCATTTAGACTATAACAGTTTAAAGTTATAACATGCATAAATAAAGGAAATCGTTTATGGACGCTCTGTACACCAATGCACATGTCCACATATGAGAGAGAAATACTGTTATAACATACCTGAAACTTGAAGAACTTTCGAAAATGCTTTTTTTCTTCATTTTCAGTGACATAGCTTACTGTACAGGCTAATCTAGAAATACAAACAACCAAACAATGTGCTTTACAACACTATCAATGAAGAAAATGTCAGTATTTGTTAATACAAAGCATGGCAACTGGAAAATGAGACAGACATAATTAAAAAGAACTGTTCCCATGCACAAGTAAAGTAACCTTGGTTTATTCAAAGGAACTTCCTTCGTCACCCAGACATTGCATACAGTAATCAGGAAGCAACTGGAACAACTAGTGAAAAGCTGTGTCTGGTAAAATCTTCAGTGGTGTCATCATAGCTCTTGGAATGTTGCTCATTGCATTAAAACAACAGCCTTCAGTAGTGCCTTGAGCTTAGGGTAGAAGAAGTCACACGGGGGTAGATTGGGTGAATATGGTGGGTGCAACAGTGTGCAGACTTTTTTTGCTGGCTCAAAACCCACCAAACAATCTGAGCCTTGAAATCTGGTACACTCATACCTGCCAACTTTAAGAAACCGAAATCCGTAAAAAATTTATCGATATGTTCGATGAAAATTTTAATTGACATATTCAATGAAATTACTTGTGGCGCATATTGATTAAATGTACTGAACATATCGATTAAAAATGATACGTTACCTTTGAAACAAGTATCAACTTTTAACTGATATGACTACAGATGTCTGAATTTATCCTCACGTTTATTTCGATTAAAATAGAATCTATACAGAATTTCTCATTACTATGCTATCATTATGATATATAAAGAGATAAAAATTTATTTTTATGAAGGTTTGCATCTCAAGGGAAGGATGTTCCACTCTTTGACCTCCAAATCCAATAGGATCGTATCCCACGCAGTCACGGAGCAAACTAAATTTTTTTCAAAAACGAACCATTTTCATGCTAGGATTATCTTACGGAGAGACGGACGATGAGACAGTCAAATGAAATAAATGAGCGACACTAATTGGTAAATTATGCTCAACTAAAAACAGAAGTGAACAAACATTTTGCACAAATCGCATCCAGTTCATTATAACTTTTTTTAACAAAGGAAGTTAATTTTGTATTTTTTTTTTCACGCAGTCAACATCAGATTTACGCTTGACACTATATGATTAGTAATATTCCTCTCACCACGCGAAACGCTGAAATTACATCGATACGTAGAGCAAAATGTAAATTTTTCATTTTTCGAAGATTTCGCAATACACAGGAAACTCCGTGTAATATGCATTTTTATATTGCCGCTCATAGCGAATCACTAACACTAAATTTATTGACACTTGAAAAAAAAATGCAAGTAAAACTGCTATAGTAAAACAGTAACAGTTTAAAGAGATGCAATCTGCAGAGGAAAAAAATAGTACCACAACATATTAATTTGTGGAATAACTTTTTACGGGTCTTATAGAGGTAGTACCACAACATATTAATTTGTGGAATAACTTTTTTACGGGTCTTATAGAGATTATTTTTCATGAAAGTTGGTTGTCAAATTTTCTATAAGACCCGTAAAAAAGTTATTCCACAATCACTATGAATAGAGGTGCCATAAATGCATTTACAACTAATATTCCCAGTTCAAAGAGTAACAGTTTAAAGAGATGCAATTTGCAGAGGAAAAAATAGTACCACAATATATTAATTTGTGGAATAACTTTTTTACGGGTCTTATAGAGGTTATTTTTCATAAAAGTTGGTTGTCAAATTTTCTATAAGACCCGTAAAAAAGTTATTCCACAATCACTATGAATAGAGGTGCCATAAATGCATTTACAACTAATATTAACAGTTTAAAGAGATGCAATTTGCAGAGAAAAAAATAGTACCACAACATATTAATTTGTGGAATAACTTTTTTACGGGTCTTATAGAGGTTATTTTTCATGAAAGTTGGTTGTCAAATTTTCTATAAGACCCGTAAAAAAGTTATTCCACAATCACTATGAATAGAGGTGCCATAAATGCATTTACAACTAATATTCCCAGTTCAAAGAGTAACAGTTTAAAGAGATGCAATTTGCAGAGGAAAAAAATAGTACCACAATATATTAATTTGTGGAATAACTTTTTTACGGGTCTTATAGAGGTTATTTTTCATAAAAGTTGGTTGTCAAATTTTCTATAAGACCCGTAAAAAAGTTATTCCACAATCACTATGAATAGAGGTGCCATAAATGCATTTACAACTAATATTAACAGTTTAAAGAGATGCAATTTGCAGAGAAAAAAATAGTACCACACCATATTAATTTGTGGAATAACTTTTTTACGGGTCTTACAGAGGTTATTTTTCATGAAAGTTGGTTGTCAAATTTTCTATAAGACCCGTAAAAAAGTTATTCCACAATCACTATGAATAGAGGTGCCATAAATGCTTTTACAACTAATATTAACAGTTTAAAGAGATGCAATTTGCAGAGGAAAAAATAGTACCACAACATATTAATTTGTGGAATAACTTTTTTACGGGTCTTATAGAGGTTATTTTTCATGAAAGTTGGTTGTCAAATTTTCTATAAGACCCGTAAAAAAGTTATTCCACAATCACTATGAATAGAGGTGCCATAAATGCATTTACAACTAATATTAACAGTTTAAAGAGTAACAGTTTAAAGAGATGCAATTTGCAGACGAAAAAATAGTACCACAACATATTAATTTGTGGAATAACTTTTTTACGGGTCTTATAGAGGTTATTTTTCATGAAAGTTGGTTGTCAAATTTTCTATAAGACCCGTTAAAAAGTTATTCCACAATCACTATGAATAGAGGTGCCATAAATGCATTTACAACTAATATTAACAGTTTAAAGAGTAACAGTTTAAAGAGATGCAATTTGCAGAGGAAAAAAATAGTACCACAACATATTAATTTGTGGAATAACTTTTTTACGGGTCTTATAGAGGTTATTTTTCATGAAAGTTGGTTGTCAAATTTTCTATAAGACCCGTAAAAAAGTTATTCCACAATCACTATGAATAGAGGTGCCATAAATGCATTTACCACTAATATTAACAGTTTAAAGAGATGCAATTTGCAGAGGAAAAAAATAGTACCACAACATATTAATTTGTGGAATAACTTTTACGGGTCTTATAGAGGTTATTTTTCATGAAAGTTGGTTGTCAAATTTTCTATAAGACCCGTAAAAAAGTTATTCCACAATCACTAGGAATAGAGGTGCCATAAATGCATTTACAACTAATATTAACAGTTTAAAGAGTAACAGTTTAAAGAGATGCAATTTGCAGAGGAAAAAAATAGTACCACAATATATTAATTTGTGGAATAACTTTTTTACGGGTCTTATAGAGGTAGTACCACACCATATTAATTTGTGGAATAACTTTTTTACGGGTCTTATAGAGGTTATTTTTCATGAAAGTTGGTTGTCAAATTTTCTATAAGACCCGTAAAAAAGTTATTCCACAATCACTATGAATAGAGGTGCCATAAATGCATTTACAACTAATATTAACAGTTTAAAGAGTAACAGTTTAAAGAGATGCAATTTGCAGAGGAAAAAATAGTACCACAATATATTAATTTGTGGAATAACTTTTTTACGGGTCTTATAGAGGTTATTTTTCATGAAAGTTGGCTGTCAAATTTTCTATAAGACCCGTAAAAAAGTTATTCCACAATCACTATGAATAGAGGTGCCATAAATGCATTTACAACTAATATTAACAGTTTAAAGAGTAACAGTTTAAAAAGATGCAATTTGCAGAGGAAAAAATAGTACCACAATATATTAATTTGTGGAATAACTTTTTTACGGGTCTTATAGAGGTAGTACCACAACATATTAATTTGTGGAATAACTTTTTTACGGGTCTTATAGAGGTTATTTTTCATGAAAGTTGGTTGTCAAATTTTCTATAAGACCCGTAAAAAAGTTATTCCACAATCACTATGAATAGAGGTGCCATAAATGCATTTACAACTAATATTAACAGTTTAAAGAGATGCAATTTGCAGAGGAAAAAATAGTACCACACCATATTAATTTGTGGAATAACTTTTTTACGGGTCTTACAGAGGTTATTTTTCATGAAAGTTGGTTGTCAAATTTTCTATAAGACCCGTAAAAAAGTTATTCCACAATCACTATGAATAGAGGTGCCATAAATGCTTTTACAACTAATATTAACAGTTTAAAGAGATGCAATTTGCAGAGGAAAAAATAGTACCACAACATATTAATTTGTGGAATAACTTTTTTACGGGTCTTATAGAGGTTATTTTTCATGAAAGTTGGTTGTCAAATTTTCTATAAGACCCGTAAAAAGTTATTCCACAATCACTATGAATAGAGGTGCCATAAATGCATTTACAACTAATATTAACAGTTTAAAGAGTAACAGTTTAAAGAGATGCAATTTGCAGACGAAAAAATAGTACCACAACATATTAATTTGTGGAATAACTTTTTTACGGGTCTTATAGAGGTTATTTTTCATGAAAGTTGGTTGTCAAATTTTCTATAAGACCCGTTAAAAAGTTATTCCACAATCACTATGAATAGAGGTGCCATAAATGCATTTACAACTAATATTAACAGTTTAAAGAGTAACAGTTTAAAGAGATGCAATTTGCAGAGGAAAAAATAGTACCACAACATATTAATTTGTGGAATAACTTTTTTACGGGTCTTATAGAGGTTATTTTTCATAAAAGTTGGTTGTCAAATTTTCTATAAGACCCGTTAAAAAGTTATTCCACAATCACTATGAATAGAGGTGCCATAAATGCATTTACAACTAATATTAACAGTTTAAAGAGTAACAGTTTAAAGAGATGCAATCTGCAGAGGAAAAAATAGTACCACACCATATTAATTTGTGGAATAACTTTTTTACGGGTCTTATAGAGGTTATTTTTCATGAAAGTTGGTTGTCAAATTTTCTATAAGACCCGTAAAAAGTTATTCCACAATCACTATGAATAGAGGTGCCATAAATGCATTTACAACTAATATTAACAGTTTAAAGAGTAACAGTTTAAAGAGATGCAATTTGCAGAGGAAAAAATAGTACCACAATATATTAATTTGTGGAATAACTTTTTACGGGTCTTATAGAGGTTATTTTTCATGAAAGTTGGCTGTCAAATTTTCTATAAGACCCGTAAAAAAGTTATTCCACAATCACTATGAATAGAGGTGCCATAAATGCATTTACAACTAATATTAACAGTTTAAAGAGTAACAGTTTAAAAAGATGCAATTTGCAGAGGAAAAAATAGTACCACAATATATTAATTTGTGGAATAACTTTTTTACGGGTCTTATAGAGGTAGTACCACAACATATTAATTTGTGGAATAACTTTTTTACGGGTCTTATAGAGGTTATTTTTCATGAAAGTTGGTTGTCAAATTTTCTATAAGACCCGTAAAAAAGTTATTCCACAATCACTATGAATAGAGGTGCCATAAATGCATTTACAACTAATATTAACAGTTTAAAGAGATGCAATTTGCAGAGGAAAAAATAGTACCACACCATATTAATTTGTGGAATAACTTTTTTACGGGTCTTACAGAGGTTATTTTTCATGAAAGTTGGTTGTCAAATTTTCTATAAGACCCGTAAAAAAGTTATTCCACAATCACTATGAATAGAGGTGCCATAAATGCTTTTACAACTAATATTAACAGTTTAAAGAGATGCAATTTGCAGAGGAAAAAATAGTACCACAACATATTAATTTGTGGAATAACTTTTTTACGGGTCTTATAGAGGTTATTTTTCATGAAAGTTGGTTGTCAAATTTTCTATAAGACCCGTAAAAAAGTTATTCCACAATCACTATGAATAGAGGTGCCATAAATGCATTTACAACTAATATTAACAGTTTAAAGAGTAACAGTTTAAAGAGATGCAATTTGCAGACGAAAAAATAGTACCACAACATATTAATTTGTGGAATAACTTTTTTACGGGTCTTATAGAGGTTATTTTTCATGAAAGTTGGTTGTCAAATTTTCTATAAGACCCGTTAAAAAGTTATTCCACAATCACTATGAATAGAGGTGCCATAAATGCATTTACAACTAATATTAACAGTTTAAAGAGTAACAGTTTAAAGAGATGCAATTTGCAGAGGAAAAAATAGTACCACAACATATTAATTTGTGGAATAACTTTTTTACGGGTCTTATAGAGGTTATTTTTCATAAAAGTTGGTTGTCAAATTTTCTATAAGACCCGTTAAAAAGTTATTCCACAATCACTATGAATAGAGGTGCCATAAATGCATTTACAACAAATATTAACAGTTTAAAGAGTAACAGTTTAAAGAGATGCAATCTGCAGAGGAAAAAATAGTACCACAACATATTAATTTGTGGAATAACTTTTTTACGGGTCTTATAGAGGTAGTACCACAACATATTAATTTGTGGAATAACTTTTTTACGGGTCTTATAGAGGTTATTTTTCATGAAAGTTGGTTGTCAAATTTTCTATAAGACCCGTAAAAAAGTTATTCCACAATCACTATGAATAGAGGTGCCATAAATGCATTTACAACTAATATTCCCAGTTCAAAGAGTAACAGTTTAAAGAGATGCAATTTGCAGAGGAAAAAATAGTACCACAACATATTAATTTGTGGAATAACTTTTTTACGGGTCTTATAGAGGTTATTTTTCATAAAAGTTGGTTGTCAAATTTTCTATAAGACCCGTAAAAAGTTATTCCACAATCACTATGAATAGAGGTGCCATAAATGCATTTACAACTAATATTAACAGTTTAAAGAGATGCAATTTGCAGAGGAAAAAATAGTACCACACCATATTAATTTGTGGAATAACTTTTTTACGGGTCTTACAGAGGTTATTTTTCATGAAAGTTGGTTGTCAAATTTTCTATAAGACCCGTAAAAAGTTATTCCACAATCACTATGAATAGAGGTGCCATAAATGCTTTTACAACTAATATTAACAGTTTAAAGAGATGCAATTTGCAGAGGAAAAAATAGTACCACAACATATTAATTTGTGGAATAACTTTTTTACGGGTCTTATAGAGGTTATTTTTCATGAAAGTTGGTTGTCAAATTTTCTATAAGACCCGTAAAAGTTATTCCACAATCACTATGAATAGAGGTGCCATAAATGCATTTACAACTAATATTAACAGTTTAAAGAGTAACAGTTTAAAGAGATGCAATTTGCAGACGAAAAAAATAGTACCACAACATATTAATTTGTGGAATAACTTTTTTACGGGTCTTATAGAGGTTATTTTTCATGAAAGTTGGTTGTCAAATTTTCTATAAGACCCGTTAAAAAGTTATTCCACAATCACTATGAATAGAGGTGCCATAAATGCATTTACAACTAATATTAACAGTTTAAAGAGTAACAGTTTAAAGAGATGCAATTTGCAGAGGAAAAAATAGTACCACAACATATTAATTTGTGGAATAACTTTTTTACGGGTCTTATAGAGGTTATTTTTCATAAAAGTTGGTTGTCAAATTTTCTATAAGACCCGTAAAAAGTTATTCCACAATCACTATGAATAGAGGTGCCATAAATGCATTTACAACTAATATTAACAGTTTAAAGAGATGCAATTTGCAGAGAAAAAAATAGTACCACACCATATTAATTTGTGGAATAACTTTTTTACGGGTCTTACAGAGGTTATTTTTCATGAAAGTTGGTTGTCAAATTTTCTATAAGACCCGTAAAAAAGTTATTCCACAATCACTATGAATAGAGGTGCCATAAATGCTTTTACAACTAATATTAACAGTTTAAAGAGATGCAATTTGCAGAGGAAAAAATAGTACCACAACATATTAATTTGTGGAATAACTTTTTTACGGGTCTTATAGAGGTTATTTTTCATGAAAGTTGGTTGTCAAATTTTCTATAAGACCCGTAAAAAAGTTATTCCACAATCACTATGAATAGAGGTGCCATAAATGCATTTACAACTAATATTAACAGTTTAAAGAGTAACAGTTTAAAGAGATGCAATTTGCAGACGAAAAAATAGTACCACAACATATTAATTTGTGGAATAACTTTTTACGGGTCTTATAGAGGTTATTTTTCATGAAAGTTGGTTGTCAAATTTTCTATAAGACCCGTTAAAAAGTTATTCCACAATCACTATGAATAGAGGTGCCATAAATGCATTTACAACTAATATTAACAGTTTAAAGAGTAACAGTTTAAAGAGATGCAATTTGCAGAGGAAAAAATAGTACCACAACATATTAATTTGTGGAATAACTTTTTTACGGGTCTTATAGAGGTTATTTTTCATGAAAGTTGGTTGTCAAATTTTCTATAAGACCCGTAAAAAAGTTATTCCACAATCACTATGAATAGAGGTGCCATAAATGCATTTACCACTAATATTAACAGTTTAAAGAGATGCAATTTGCAGAGGAAAAAATAGTACCACAACATATTAATTTGTGGAATAACTTTTTTACGGGTCTTATAGAGGTTATTTTTCATGAAAGTTGGTTGTCAAATTTTCTATAAGACCCGTAAAAAAGTTATTCCACAATCACTAGGAATAGAGGTGCCATAAATGCATTTACAACTAATATTAACAGTTTAAAGAGTAACAGTTTAAAGAGATGCAATTTGCAGAGGAAAAAATAGTACCACAATATATTAATTTGTGGAATAACTTTTTTACGGGTCTTATAGAGGTAGTACCACAACATATTAATTTGTGGAATAACTTTTTTACGGGTCTTATAGAGGTAGTACCACAACATATTAATTTGTGGAATAACTTTTTTACGGGTCTTATAGAGGTTATTTTTCATGAAAGTTGGTTGTCAAATTTTCTATAAGACCCGTAAAAAAGTTATTCCACAATCACTATGAATAGAGGTGCCATAAATGCATTTACAACTAATATTAACAGTTTAAAGAGTAACAGTTTAAAGAGATGCAATTTGCAGAGGAAAAAATAGTACCACAATATATTAATTTGTGGAATAACTTTTTACGGGTCTTATAGAGGTTATTTTTCATGAAAGTTGGCTGTCAAATTTTCTATAAGACCCGTAAAAAAGTTATTCCACAATCACTATGAATAGAGGTGCCATAAATGCATTTACAACTAATAACAGTTTAAAGAGTAACAGTTTAAAAAGATGCAATTTGCAGAGGAAAAAATAGTACCACAATATATTAATTTGTGGAATAACTTTTTTACGGGTCTTATAGAGGTAGTACCACAACATATTAATTTGTGGAATAACTTTTTTACGGGTCTTATAGAGGTTATTTTTCATGAAAGTTGGTTGTCAAATTTTCTATAAGACCCGTAAAAAAGTTATTCCACAATCACTATGAATAGAGGTGCCATAAATGCATTTACAACTAATATTAACAGTTTAAAGAGATGCAATTTGCAGAGGAAAAAATAGTACCACACCATATTAATTTGTGGAATAACTTTTTTACGGGTCTTACAGAGGTTATTTTTCATGAAAGTTGGTTGTCAAATTTTCTATAAGACCCGTAAAAAAGTTATTCCACAATCACTATGAATAGAGGTGCCATAAATGCTTTTACAACTAATATTAACAGTTTAAAGAGATGCAATTTGCAGAGGAAAAAATAGTACCACAACATATTAATTTGTGGAATAACTTTTTTACGGGTCTTATAGAGGTTATTTTTCATGAAAGTTGGTTGTCAAATTTTCTATAAGACCCGTAAAAAGTTATTCCACAATCACTATGAATAGAGGTGCCATAAATGCATTTACAACTAATATTAACAGTTTAAAGAGTAACAGTTTAAAGAGATGCAATTTGCAGACGAAAAAATAGTACCACAACATATTAATTTGTGGAATAACTTTTTTACGGGTCTTATAGAGGTTATTTTTCATGAAAGTTGGTTGTCAAATTTTCTATAAGACCCGTTAAAAAGTTATTCCACAATCACTATGAATAGAGGTGCCATAAATGCATTTACAACTAATATTAACAGTTTAAAGAGTAACAGTTTAAAGAGATGCAATTTGCAGAGGAAAAAATAGTACCACAACATATTAATTTGTGGAATAACTTTTTTACGGGTCTTATAGAGGTTATTTTTCATAAAAGTTGGTTGTCAAATTTTCTATAAGACCCGTTAAAAAGTTATTCCACAATCACTATGAATAGAGGTGCCATAAATGCATTTACAACAAATATTAACAGTTTAAAGAGTAACAGTTTAAAGAGATGCAATCTGCAGAGGAAAAAATAGTACCACAACATATTAATTTGTGGAATAACTTTTTTACGGGTCTTATAGAGGTAGTACCACAACATATTAATTTGTGGAATAACTTTTTTACGGGTCTTATAGAGGTTATTTTTCATGAAAGTTGGTTGTCAAATTTTCTATAAGACCCGTAAAAGTTATTCCACAATCACTATGAATAGAGGTGCCATAAATGCATTTACAACTAATATTCCCAGTTCAAAGAGTAACAGTTTAAAGAGATGCAATTTGCAGAGGAAAAAATAGTACCACAACATATTAATTTGTGGAATAACTTTTTTACGGGTCTTATAGAGGTTATTTTTCATAAAAGTTGGTTGTCAAATTTTCTATAAGACCCGTAAAAAAGTTATTCCACAATCACTATGAATAGAGGTGCCATAAATGCATTTACAACTAATATTAACAGTTTAAAGAGATGCAATTTGCAGAGGAAAAAATAGTACCACACCATATTAATTTGTGGAATAACTTTTTTACGGGTCTTACAGAGGTTATTTTTCATGAAAGTTGGTTGTCAAATTTTCTATAAGACCCGTAAAAAAGTTATTCCACAATCACTATGAATAGAGGTGCCATAAATGCTTTTACAACTAATATTAACAGTTTAAAGAGATGCAATTTGCAGAGGAAAAAATAGTACCACAACATATTAATTTGTGGAATAACTTTTTACGGGTCTTATAGAGGTTATTTTTCATGAAAGTTGGTTGTCAAATTTTCTATAAGACCCGTAAAAAAGTTATTCCACAATCACTATGAATAGAGGTGCCATAAATGCATTTACAACTAATATTAACAGTTTAAAGAGTAACAGTTTAAAGAGATGCAATTTGCAGAGGAAAAAATAGTACCACAACATATTAATTTGTGGAATAACTTTTTTACGGGTCTTATAGAGGTTATTTTTCATAAAAGTTGGTTGTCAAATTTTCTATAAGACCCGTAAAAAGTTATTCCACAATCACTATGAATAGAGGTGCCATAAATGCATTTACAACTAATATTAACAGTTTAAAGAGATGCAATTTGCAGAGAAAAAAATAGTACCACACCATATTAATTTGTGGAATAACTTTTTTACGGGTCTTACAGAGGTTATTTTTCATGAAAGTTGGTTGTCAAATTTTCTATAAGACCCGTAAAAAAGTTATTCCACAATCACTATGAATAGAGGTGCCATAAATGCTTTTACAACTAATATTAACAGTTTAAAGAGATGCAATTTGCAGAGGAAAAAAATAGTACCACAACATATTAATTTGTGGAATAACTTTTTTACGGGTCTTATAGAGGTTATTTTTCATGAAAGTTGGTTGTCAAATTTTCTATAAGACCCGTAAAAAAGTTATTCCACAATCACTATGAATAGAGGTGCCATAAATGCATTTACAACTAATATTAACAGTTTAAAGAGTAACAGTTTAAAGAGATGCAATTTGCAGACGAAAAATAGTACCACAACATATTAATTTGTGGAATAACTTTTTTACGGGTCTTATAGAGGTTATTTTTCATGAAAGTTGGTTGTCAAATTTTCTATAAGACCCGTTAAAAAGTTATTCCACAATCACTATGAATAGAGGTGCCATAAATGCATTTACAACTAATATTAACAGTTTAAAGAGTAACAGTTTAAAGAGATGCAATTTGCAGAGGAAAAAAATAGTACCACAACATATTAATTTGTGGAATAACTTTTTTACGGGTCTTATAGAGGTTATTTTTCATGAAAGTTGGTTGTCAAATTTTCTATAAGACCCGTAAAAGTTATTCCACAATCACTATGAATAGAGGTGCCATAAATGCATTTACCACTAATATTAACAGTTTAAAGAGATGCAATTTGCAGAGGAAAAAATAGTACCACAACATATTAATTTGTGGAATAACTTTTTTACGGGTCTTATAGAGGTTATTTTTCATGAAAGTTGGTTGTCAAATTTTCTATAAGACCCGTAAAAAAGTTATTCCACAATCACTAGGAATAGAGGTGCCATAAATGCATTTACAACTAATATTAACAGTTTAAAGAGTAACAGTTTAAAGAGATGCAATTTGCAGAGGAAAAAAATAGTACCACAATATATTAATTTGTGGAATAACTTTTTTACGGGTCTTATAGAGGTAGTACCACAACATATTAATTTGTGGAATAACTTTTTTACGGGTCTTATAGAGGTAGTACCACAACATATTAATTTGTGGAATAACTTTTTTACGGGTCTTATAGAGGTTATTTTTCATGAAAGTTGGTTGTCAAATTTTCTATAAGACCCGTAAAAAAGTTATTCCACAATCACTATGAATAGAGGTGCCATAAATGCATTTACAACTAATATTAACAGTTTAAAGAGATGCAATTTGCAGAGGAAAAAATAGTACCACACCATATTAATTTGTGGAATAACTTTTTTACGGGTCTTACAGAGGTTATTTTTCATGAAAGTTGGTTGTCAAATTTTCTATAAGACCCGTAAAAAAGTTATTCCACAATCACTATGAATAGAGGTGCCATAAATGCATTTACAACTAATATTAACAGTTTAAAGAGATGCAATTTGCAGAGGAAAAAATAGTACCACAACATATTAATTTGTGGAATAACTTTTTTACGGGTCTTATAGAGGTTATTTTTCATGAAAGGTGGTTGTCAAATTTTCTATAAGACCCGTAAAAAAGTTATTCCACAATCACTATGAATAGAGGTGCCATAAATGCATTTACAACTAATATTAACAGTTTAAAGAGTAACAGTTTAAAGAGATGCAATTTGCAGACGAAAAAATAGTACCACAACATATTAATTTGTGGAATAACCTTTACGGGTCTTATAGAGGTTATTTTTCATGAAAGTTGGTTGTCAAATTTTCTATAAGACCCGTAAAAAAGTTATTCCACAATCACTATGAATAGAGGTGCCATAAATGCATTTACCACTAATATTAACAGTTTAAAGAGATGCAATTTGCAGAGGAAAAAATAGTACCACACCATATTAATTTGTGGAATAACTTTTTTACGGGTCTTATAGAGGTTATTTTTCATGAAAGTTGGTTGTCAAATTTTCTATAAGACCCGTAAAAAGTTATTCCACAATCACTATGAATAGAGGTGCCATAAATGCATTTACAACTAATATTAACAGTTTAAAGAGTAACAGTTTAAAGAGATGCAATTTGCAGAGGAAAAAATAGTACCACAATATATTAATTTGTGGAATAACTTTTTACGGGTCTTATAGAGGTAGTACCACAACATATTAATTTGTGGAATAACTTTTTTACGGGTCTTATAGAGGTTATTTTTCATGAAAGTTGGTTGTCAAATTTTCTATAAGACCCGTAAAAAAGTTATTCCACAATCACTATGAATAGAGGTGCCATAAATGCATTTACAACTAATATTAACAGTTTAAAGAGATGCAATTTGCAGAGGAAAAAATAGTACCACACCATATTAATTTGTGGAATAACTTTTTTACGGGTCTTACAGAGGTTATTTTTCATGAAAGTTGGTTGTCAAATTTTCTATAAGACCCGTAAAAAAGTTATTCCACAATCACTATGAATAGAGGTGCCATAAATGCATTTACAACTAATATTAACAGTTTAAAGAGATGCAATTTGCAGAGGAAAAAATAGTACCACAACATATTAATTTGTGGAATAACTTTTTTACGGGTCTTATAGAGGTTATTTTTCATGAAAGTTGGTTGTCAAATTTTCTATAAGACCCGTAAAAAAGTTATTCCACAATCACTATGAATAGAGGTGCCATAAATGCATTTACAACTAATATTAACAGTTTAAAGAGTAACAGTTTAAAGAGATGCAATTTGCAGACGAAAAAATAGTACCACAACATATTAATTTGTGGAATAACTTTTTTACGGGTCTTATAGAGGTTATTTTTCATGAAAGTTGGTTGTCAAATTTTCTATAAGACCCGTAAAAAAGTTATTCCACAATCACTATGAATAGAGGTGCCATAAATGCATTTACCACTAATATTAACAGTTTAAAGAGATGCAATTTGCAGAGGAAAAAATAGTACCACAAGATATTAATTTGTGGAATAACTTTTACGGGTCTTATAGAGGTTATTTTTCATGAAAGTTGGTTGTCAAATTTTCTATAAGACCCGTAAAAAAGTTATTCCACAATCACTAGGAATAGAGGTGCCATAAATGCATTTACAACTAATATTAACAGTTTAAAGAGTAACAGTTTAAAGAGATGCAATTTGCAGAGGAAAAAATAGTACCACAATATATTCATTTGTGGGATAACTTTTTTACGGGTCTTATAGAGGTAGTACCACACCATATTAATTTGTGGAATAACTTTTTTACGGGTCTTATAGAGGTTATTTTTCATGAAAGTTGGTTGTCAAATTTTCTATAAGACCCGTAAAAAGTTATTCCACAATCACTATGAATAGAGGTGCCATAAATGCATTTACAACTAATATTAACAGTTTAAAGAGTAACAGTTTAAAGAGATGCAATTTGCAGAGGAAAAAATAGTACCACACCATATTAATTTGTGGAATAACTTTTTTACGGGTCTTACAGAGGTTATTTTTCATGAAAGTTGGTTGTCAAATTTTCTATAAGACCCGTAAAAAAGTTATTCCACAATCACTATGAATAGAGGTGCCATAAATGCTTTTACAACTAATATTAACAGTTTAAAGAGATGCAATTTGCAGAGGAAAAAATAGTACCACAACATATTAATTTGTGGAATAACTTTTTTACGGGTCTTATAGAGGTTATTTTTCATGAAAGTTGGTTGTCAAATTTTCTATAAGACCCGTAAAAAAGTTATTCCACAATCACTATGAATAGAGGTGCCATAAATGCATTTACAACTAATATTAACAGTTTAAAGAGTAACAGTTTAAAGAGATGCAATTTGCAGACGAAAAAATAGTACCACAACATATTAATTTGTGGAATAACTTTTTACGGGTCTTATAGAGGTTATTTTTCATGAAAGTTGGTTGTCAAATTTTCTATAAGACCCGTTAAAAAGTTATTCCACAATCACTATGAATAGAGGTGCCATAAATGCATTTACAACTAATATTAACAGTTTAAAGAGTAACAGTTTAAAGAGATGCAATTTGCAGAGGAAAAAATAGTACCACAACATATTAATTTGTGGAATAACTTTTTTACGGGTCTTATAGAGGTTATTTTTCATAAAAAGTTGGTTGTCAAATTTTCTATAAGACCCGTAAAAGTTATTCCACAATCACTATGAATAGAGGTGCCATAAATGCATTTACAACTAATATTAACAGTTTAAAGAGATGCATTTGCAGAGAAAAAAATAGTACCACACCATATTAATTTGTGGAATAACTTTTTTACGGGTCTTACAGAGGTTATTTTTCATGAAAGTTGGTTGTCAAATTTTCTATAAGACCCGTAAAAGTTATTCCACAATCACTATGAATAGAGGTGCCATAAATGCTTTTACAACTAATATTAACAGTTTAAAGAGATGCAATTTGCAGAGGAAAAAATAGTACCACAACATATTAATTTGTGGAATAACTTTTTCTACGGGTCTTATAGAGGTTATTTTTCATGAAAGTTGGTTGTCAAATTTTCTATAAGACCCGTAAAAAAGTTATTCCACAATCACTATGAATAGAGGTGCCATAAATGCATTTACAACTAATATTAACAGTTTAAAAGAGATGCAATTTGCAGAGGAAAAAATAGTACCACAACATATTAATTTGTGGAATAACTTTTTTACGGGTCTTATAGAGGTTATTTTTCATGAAAGTTGGTTGTCAAATTTTCTATAAGACCCGTAAAAAAGTTATTCCACAATCACTATGAATAGAGGTGCCATAAATGCATTTACAACTAATATTAACAGTTTAAAGAGTAACAGTTTAAAGAGATGCAATTTGCAGAGGAAAAAATAGTACCACAACATATTAATTTGTGGAATAACTTTTTTACGGGTCTTATAGAGGTTATTTTTCATGAAAGTTGGTTGTCAAATTTTCTATAAGACCCGTAAAAAGTTATTCCACAATCACTATGAATAGAGGTGCCATAAATGCATTTACAACTAATATTAACAGTTTAAAGAGATGCAATTTGCAGAGGAAAAAATAGTACCACAACATATTAATTTGTGGAATAACTTTTTTACGGGTCTTATAGAGGTTATTTTTCATGAAAGTTGGTTGTCAAATTTTCTATAAGACCCGTAAAAGTTATTCCACAATCACTATGAATAGAGGTGCCATAAATGCATTTACAACTAATATTAACAGTTTAAAGAGTAACAGTTTAAAGAGATGCAATTTGCAGAGGAAAAAATAGTACCACAACATATTAATTTGTGGAATAACTTTTTTACGGGTCTTATAGAGGTTATTTTTCATGAAAGTTGGTTGTCAAATTTTCTATAAGACCCGTAAAAAAGTTATTCCACAATCACTATGAATAGAGGTGCCATAAATGCATTTACAACTAATATTAACAGTTTAAAGAGTAACAGTTTAAAGAGATGCAATTTGCAGAGGAAAAAATAGTACCACAACATATTAATTTGTGGAATAACTTTTTTACTGGGTCTTATAGAGGTAGTACCACAACATATTAATTTGTGGAATAACTTTTTACGGGTCTTATAGAGGTTATTTTTCATGAAAGTTGGTTGTCAAATTTTCTATAAGACCCGTAAAAAAGTTATTCCACAATCACTATGAATAGAGGTGCCATAAATGCATTTACAACTAATATTAACAGTTTAAAGAGATGCAATTTGCAGAGGAAAAAATAGTACCACAACATATTAATTTGTGGAATAACTTTTTTACGGGTCTTATAGAGGTTATTTTTCATGAAAGTTGGTTGTCAAATTTTCTATAAGACCCGTAAAAAAGTTATTCCACAATCACTATGAATAGAGGTGCCATAAATGCATTTACAACTAATATTAACAGTTTAAAGAGTAACAGTTTAAAGAGATGCAATTTGCAGAGGAAAAAATAGTACCACAATATATTAATTTGTGGAATAACTTTTACGGGTCTTATAGAGGTAGTACCACAACATATTAATTTGTGGAATAACTTTTTTACGGGTCTTATAGAGGTTATTTTTCATGAAAGTTGGTTGTCAAATTTTCTATAAGACCCGTAAAAAGTTATTCCACAATCACTATGAATAGAGGTGCCATAAATGCATTTACAACTAATATTAACAGTTTAAAGAGATGCAATTTGCAGAGGAAAAAATAGTACCACACCATATTAATTTGTGGAATAACTTTTTTTTTATAGAGGTAGTACCACAACATATTAATTTGTGGAATAACTTTTTTTACGGGTCTTATAGAGGTTATTTTTCATGAAAGTTGGTTGTCAAATTTTCTATAAGACCCGTAAAAAAGTTATTCCACAATCACTATGAATAGAGGTGCCATAAATGCATTTACAACTAATATTAACAGTTTAAAGAGATGCAATTTGCAGAGGAAAAAATAGTACCACAACATATTAATTTGTGGAATAACTTTTACGGGTCTTATAGAGTAGTACCACAACATATTAATTTGTGGAATAACTTTTTTACGGGTCTTATAGAGGTTATTTTTCATGAAAGTTGGTTGTCAAATTTTCTATAAGACCCGTAAAAAAGTTATTCCACAATCACTATGAATAGAGGTGCCATAAATGCATTTACAACTAATATTAACAGTTTAAAGAGTAACAGTTTAAAGAGATGCAATTTGCAGACGAAAAAATAGTACCACAACATATTAATTTGTGGAATAACTTTTTTACGGGTCTTATAGAGGTTATTTTTCATGAAAGTTGGTTGTCAAATTTTCTATAAGACCCGTAAAAGTTATTCCACAATCACTATGAATAGAGGTGCCATAAATGCATTTACCACTAATATTAACAGTTTAAAGAGATGCAATTTGCAGAGGAAAAAAATAGTACCACAACATATTAATTTGTGGAATAACTTTTTTACGGGTCTTATAGAGGTTATTTTTCATGAAAGTTGGTTGTCAAATTTTCTATAAGACCCGTAAAAAAGTTATTCCACAATCACTAGGAATAGAGGTGCCATAAATGCATTTACAACTAATATTAACAGTTTAAAGAGTAACAGTTTAAAGAGATGCAATTTGCAGAGGAAAAAATAGTACCACAATATATTCATTTGTGGGATAACTTTTTTACGGGTCTTATAGAGGTAGTACCACACCATATTAATTTGTGGAATAACTTTTTTACGGGTCTTATAGAGGTTATTTTTCATGAAAGTTGGTTGTCAAATTTTCTATAAGACCCGTAAAAAAGTTATTCCACAATCACTATGAATAGAGGTGCCATAAATGCATTTACAACTAATATTAACAGTTTAAAGAGTAACAGTTTAAAGAGATGCAATTTGCAGAGGAAAAAATAGTACCACAACATATTAATTTGTGGAATAACTTTTTTACGGGTCTTATAGAGGTTATTTTTCATGAAAGTTGGTTGTCAAATTTTCTATAAGACCCGTTAAAAGTTATTCCACAATCGCTATGAATAGAGGTGCCATAAATGCATTTACAACTAATATTAACAGTTTAAAGAGTAACAGTTTAAAGAGATGCAATTTGCAGAGGAAAAAATAGTACCACAACATATTAATTTGTGGAATAACTTTTTTACGGGTCTTATAGAGGTTATTTTTCATGAAAGTTGGTTGTCAAATTTTCTATAAGACCCGTAAAAAAGTTATTCCACAATCACTATGAATAGAGGTGCCATAAATGCATTTACCACTAATATTAACAGTTTAAAGAGATGCAATTTGCAGAGGAAAAAATAGTACCACAACATATTAATTTGTGGAATAACTTTTTTACGGGTCTTATAGAGGTTATTTTTCATGAAAGTTGGTTGTCAAATTTTCTATAAGACCCGTAAAAAAGTTATTCCACAATCACTATGAATAGAGGTGCCATAAATGCATTTACAACTAATATTAACAGTTTAAAGAGTAACAGTTTAAAGAGATGCAATTTGCAGAGGAAAAAATAGTACCACAATATATTAATTTGTGGAATAACTTTTTTACGGGTCTTATAGAGGTAGTACCACAACATATTAATTTGTGGAATAACGTTTTTACGGGTCTTATAGAGGTTATTTTTCATGAAAGTTGGTTGTCAAATTTTCTATAAGACCCGTAAAAAAGTTATTCCACAATCACTATGAATAGAGGTGCCATAAATGCATTTACAACTAATATTAGCAGTTTAAAGAGTAACAGTTTAAAGAGATGCAATTTGCAGAGGAAAAACTAGTACCACAATATATTAATTTGTGGAATAACTTTTTTACGGGTCTTATAGAGGTAGTACCACAACATATTAATTTGTGGAATAACTTTTTTACGGGTCTTATAGAGGTTATTTTTCATGAAAGTTGGTTGTCAAATTTTCTATAAGACCCGTAAAAAAGTTATTCCACAATCACTATGAATAGAGGTGCCATAAATGCATTTACAACTAATATTAGCAGTTTAAAGAGTAACAGTTTAAAGAGATGCAATTTGCAGAGGAAAAACTAGTACCACAATATATTAATTTGTGGAATAACTTTTTTACGGGTCTTATAGAGGTAGTACCACAACATATTAATTTGTGGAATAACTTTTTTACGGGTCTTATAGAGGTTATTTTTCATGAAAGTTGGTTGTCAAATTTTCTATAAGACCCGTAAAAGTTATTCCACAATCACTATGAATAGAGGTGCCATAAATGCATTTACAACTAATATTAACAGTTTAAAGAGTAACAGTTTAAAGAGATGCAATTTGCAGAGGAAAAAATAGTACCACAATATTTAATTTGTGGAATAACTTTTTTACGGGTCTTATAGAGGTAGTACCACAACATATTAATTTGTGGAATAACTTTTTTACGGGTCTTATAGAGGTTATTTTTCATGAAAGTTGGTTGTCAAATTTTCTATAAGACCCGTAAAAAGTTATTCCACAATCACTATGAATAAAGGTGCCATAAATGCATTTACAACTAATATTAACAGTTTAAAGAGTAACAGTTTAAAGAGATGCAATTTGCAGAGGAAAAAATAGTACCACAATATATTAATTTGTGGAATAACTTTTTTACGGGTCTTATAGAGGTAGTAGTACCACAATATATTAATTTGTGGAATAACTTTTTACGGGTCTTATAGAGGTTATTTTTCATGAAAGTTGGTTGTCAAATTTTCTATAAGACCCGTAAAAAAGTTATTCCACAATCACTATGAATAGAGGTGCCATAAATGCATTTACAACTAATATTAACAGTTTAAAGAGTAACAGTTTAAAGAGATGCAATTTGCAGAGGAAAAAATAGTACCACAACATATTAATTTGTGGAATAACTTTTACGGGTCTTACAGAGGTTATTTTTCATGAAAGTTGGTTGTCAAATTTCATGAAAAATAACCTCTATAAGACCCGTAAAAAAGTTATTCCACAATCACTATGAATAGAGGTGCCATAAATGCATTTACAACTAATATTAACAGTTTAAAGAGATGCAATTTGCAGAGGAAAAAATAGTACCACAACATATTAATTTGTGGAATAACTTTTTTACGGGTCTTATAGAGGTTATTTTTCATGAAAGTTGGTTGTCAAATTTCATGAAAAATAACCTCTATAAGTCCCGTAAAAAAGTTATTCCACAATCACTATGAATAGAGGTGCCATAAATGCATTTACAACTAATATTAACAGTTTAAAGAGTAACAGTTTAAAGAGATGCAATTTGCAGAGGAAAAAATAGTACCACAACATATTAATTTGTGGAATAACTTTTTTACGGGTCTTATAGAGGTTATTTTTCATGAAAGTTGGTTGTCAAATTTTCTATAAGACCCGTAAAAAGTTATTCCACAATCACTATGAATAGAGGTGCCATAAATGCATTTACCACTAATATTAACAGTTTAAAGAGATGCAATTTGCAGAGGAAAAAATAGTACCACAACATATTAATTTGTGGAATAACTTTTTTACGGGTCTTATAGAGGTTATTTTTCATGAAAGTTGGTTGTCAAATTTTCTATAAGACCCGTAAAAAAGTTATTCCACAATCACTAGGAATAGAGGTGCCATAAATGCATTTACAACTAATATTAACAGTTTAAAGAGTAACAGTTTAAAGAGATGCAATTTGCAGAGGAAAAAATAGTACCACAATATATTAATTTGTGGAATAACTTTTTTACGGGTCTTATAGAGGTAGTACCACAACATATTAATTTGTGGAATAACTTTTTTACGGGTCTTATAGAGGTAGTACCACAACATATTAATTTGTGGAATAACTTTTTTACGGGTCTTATAGAGGTTATTTTTCATGAAAGTTGGTTGTCAAATTTTCTATAAGACCCGTAAAAAAGTTATTCCACAATCACTATGAATAGAGGTGCCATAAATGCATTTACAACTAATATTAACAGTTTAAAGAGATGCAATTTGCAGAGGAAAAAATAGTACCACACCATATTAATTTGTGGAATAACTTTTTTACGGGTCTTACAGAGGTTATTTTTCATGAAAGTTGGTTGTCAAATTTTCTATAAGACCCGTAAAAGTTATTCCACAATCACTATGAATAGAGGTGCCATAAATGCATTTACAACTAATATTAACAGTTTAAAGAGATGCAATTTGCAGAGGAAAAAATAGTACCACAACATATTAATTTGTGGAATAACTTTTTTACGGGTCTTATAGAGGTTATTTTTCATGAAAGGTGGTTGTCAAATTTTCTATAAGACCCGTAAAAAGTTATTCCACAATCACTATGAATAGAGGTGCCATAAATGCATTTACAACTAATATTAACAGTTTAAAGAGTAACAGTTTAAAGAGATGCAATTTGCAGACGAAAAAATAGTACCACAACATATTAATTTGTGGAATAACCTTTTTACGGGTCTTATAGAGGTTATTTTTCATGAAAGTTGGTTGTCAAATTTTCTATAAGACCCGTAAAAAAGTTATTCCACAATCACTATGAATAGAGGTGCCATAAATGCATTTACCACTAATATTAACAGTTTAAAGAGATGCAATTTGCAGAGGAAAAAATAGTACCACACCATATTAATTTGTGGAATAACTTTTTTACGGGTCTTATAGAGGTTATTTTTCATGAAAGTTGGTTGTCAAATTTTCTATAAGACCCGTAAAAAAGTTATTCCACAATCACTATGAATAGAGGTGCCATAAATGCATTTACAACTAATATTAACAGTTTAAAGAGTAACAGTTTAAAGAGATGCAATTTGCAGAGGAAAAAATAGTACCACAATATATTAATTTGTGGAATAACTTTTTTACGGGTCTTATAGAGGTAGTACCACAACATATTAATTTGTGGAATAACTTTTTTACGGGTCTTATAGAGGTTATTTTTCATGAAAGTTGGTTGTCAAATTTTCTATAAGACCCGTAAAAAAGTTATTCCACAATCACTATGAATAGAGGTGCCATAAATGCATTTACAACTAATATTAACAGTTTAAAGAGATGCAATTTGCAGAGGAAAAAATAGTACCACACCATATTAATTTGTGGAATAACTTTTTTACGGGTCTTACAGAGGTTATTTTTCATGAAAGTTGGTTGTCAAATTTTCTATAAGACCCGTAAAAAAGTTATTCCACAATCACTATGAATAGAGGTGCCATAAATGCATTTACAACTAATATTAACAGTTTAAAGAGATGCAATTTGCAGAGGAAAAAATAGTACCACAACATATTAATTTGTGGAATAACTTTTTTACGGGTCTTATAGAGGTTATTTTTCATGAAAGTTGGTTGTCAAATTTTCTATAAGACCCGTAAAAAAGTTATTCCACAATCACTATGAATAGAGGTGCCATAAATGCATTTACAACTAATATTAACAGTTTAAAGAGTAACAGTTTAAAGAGATGCAATTTGCAGACGAAAAAAATAGTACCACAACATATTAATTTGTGGAATAACTTTTTTACGGGTCTTATAGAGGTTATTTTTCATGAAAGTTGGTTGTCAAATTTTCTATAAGACCCGTAAAAAAGTTATTCCACAATCACTATGAATAGAGGTGCCATAAATGCATTTACCACTAATATTAACAGTTTAAAGAGATGCAATTTGCAGAGGAAAAAATAGTACCACAACATATTAATTTGTGGAATAACTTTTTTACGGGTCTTATAGAGGTTATTTTTCATGAAAGTTGGTTGTCAAATTTTCTATAAGACCCGTAAAAAAGTTATTCCACAATCACTAGGAATAGAGGTGCCATAAATGCATTTACAACTAATATTAACAGTTTAAAGAGTAACAGTTTAAAGAGATGCAATTTGCAGAGGAAAAAATAGTACCACAATATATTCATTTGTGGGATAACTTTTTTACGGGTCTTATAGAGGTAGTACCACACCATATTAATTTGTGGAATAACTTTTTTACGGGTCTTATAGAGGTTATTTTTCATGAAAGTTGGTTGTCAAATTTTCTATAAGACCCGTAAAAAGTTATTCCACAATCACTATGAATAGAGGTGCCATAAATGCATTTACAACTAATATTAACAGTTTAAAGAGTAACAGTTTAAAGAGATGCAATTTGCAGAGGAAAAAATAGTACCACACCATATTAATTTGTGGAATAACTTTTTTACGGGTCTTACAGAGGTTATTTTTCATGAAAGTTGGTTGTCAAATTTTCTATAAGACCCGTAAAAAGTTATTCCACAATCACTATGAATAGAGGTGCCATAAATGCATTTACAACTAATATTAACAGTTTAAAGAGTAACAGTTTAAAGAGATGCAATTTGCAGAGGAAAAAATAGTACCACAACATATTAATTTGTGGAATAACTTTTTACGGGTCTTATAGAGGTTATTTTTCATGAAAGTTGGTTGTCAAATTTTCTATAAGACCCGTAAAAAAGTTATTCCACAATCACTATGAATAGAGGTGCCATAAATGCATTTACAACTAATATTAACAGTTTAAAGAGTAACAGTTTAAAGAGATGCAATTTGCAGACGAAAAAATAGTACCACAACATATTAATTTGTGGAATAACTTTTTTACGGGTCTTATAGAGGTTATTTTTCATGAAAGTTGGTTGTCAAATTTTCTATAAGACCCGTTAAAAAGTTATTCCACAATCACTATGAATAGAGGTGCCATAAATGCATTTACAACTAATATTAACAGTTTAAAGAGTAACAGTTTAAAGAGATGCAATTTGCAGAGGAAAAAATAGTACCACAACATATTAATTTGTGGAATAACTTTTTACGGGTCTTATAGAGGTTATTTTTCATAAAAGTTGGTTGTCAAATTTTCTATAAGACCCGTAAAAAGTTATTCCACAATCACTATGAATAGAGGTGCCATAAATGCATTTACAACTAATATTAACAGTTTAAAGAGATGCAATTTGCAGAGAAAAAAATAGTACCACACCATATTAATTTGTGGAATAACTTTTTTACGGGTCTTACAGAGGTTATTTTTCATGAAAGTTGGTTGTCAAATTTTCTATAAGACCCGTAAAAAAGTTATTCCACAATCACTATGAATAGAGGTGCCATAAATGCTTTTACAACTAATATTAACAGTTTAAAGAGATGCAATTTGCAGAGGAAAAAATAGTACCACAACATATTAATTTGTGGAATAACTTTTTTACGGGTCTTATAGAGGTTATTTTTCATGAAAGTTGGTTGTCAAATTTTCTATAAGACCCGTAAAAGTTATTCCACAATCACTATGAATAGAGGTGCCATAAATGCATTTACAACTAATATTAACAGTTTAAAGAGTAACAGTTTAAAGAGATGCAATTTGCAGACGAAAAAATAGTACCACAACATATTAATTTGTGGAATAACTTTTTACGGGTCTTATAGAGGTTATTTTTCATGAAAGTTGGTTGTCAAATTTTCTATAAGACCCGTTAAAAAGTTATTCCACAATCACTATGAATAGAGGTGCCATAAATGCATTTACAACTAATATTAACAGTTTAAAGAGTAACAGTTTAAAGAGATGCAATTTGCAGAGGAAAAAATAGTACCACAACATATTAATTTGTGGAATAACTTTTTTACGGGTCTTATAGAGGTTATTTTTCATGAAAGTTGGTTGTCAAATTTTCTATAAGACCCGTAAAAAAGTTATTCCACAATCACTATGAATAGAGGTGCCATAAATGCATTTACCACTAATATTAACAGTTTAAAGAGATGCAATTTGCAGAGGAAAAAATAGTACCACAACATATTAATTTGTGGTATAACTTTTTTACGGGTCTTATAGAGGTTATTTTTCATGAAAGTTGGTTGTCAAATTTTCTATAAGACCCGTAAAAAGTTATTCCACAATCACTAGGAATAGAGGTGCCATAAATGCATTTACAACTAATATTAACAGTTTAAAGAGTAACAGTTTAAAGAGATGCAATTTGCAGAGGAAAAAATAGTACCACAATATATTAATTTGTGGAATAACTTTTTTACGGGTCTTATAGAGGTAGTACCACAACATATTAATTTGTGGAATAACTTTTTTACGGGTCTTATAGAGGTTATTTTTCATGAAAGTTGGTTGTCAAATTTTCTATAAGACCCGTAAAAAAGTTATTCCACAATCACTATGAATAGAGGTGCCATAAATGCATTTACAACTAATATTAACAGTTTAAAGAGATGCAATTTGCAGAGGAAAAAATAGTACCACACCATATTAATTTGTGGAATAACTTTTTTACGGGTCTTACAGAGGTTATTTTTCATGAAAGTTGGTTGTCAAATTTTCTATAAGACCCGTAAAAAAGTTATTCCACAATCACTATGAATAGAGGTGCCATAAATGCATTTACAACTAATATTAACAGTTTAAAGAGATGCAATTTGCAGAGGAAAAAATAGTACCACAACATATTAATTTGTGGAATAACTTTTTACGGGTCTTATAGAGGTTATTTTTCATGAAAGTTGGTTGTCAAATTTTCTATAAGACCCGTAAAAAAGTTATTCCACAATCACTATGAATAGAGGTGCCATAAATGCATTTACAACTAATATTAACAGTTTAAAGAGTAACAGTTTAAAGAGATGCAATTTGCAGAGGAAAAAAATAGTACCACAATATATTAATTTGTGGAATAACTTTTTTACGGGTCTTATAGAGGTAGTACCACAACATATTAATTTGTGGAATAACTTTTTTACGGGTCTTATAGAGGTTATTTTTCATGAAAGTTGGTTGTCAAATTTTCTATAAGACCCGTAAAAAAGTTATTCCACAATCACTATGAATAGAGGTGCCATAAATGCATTTACAACTAATATTAACAGTTTAAAGAGATGCAATTTGCAGAGGAAAAATAGTACCACACCATATTAATTTGTGGAATAACTTTTTTACGGGTCTTACAGAGGTTATTTTTCATGAAAGTTGGTTGTCAAATTTTCTATAAGACCCGTAAAAAAGTTATTCCACAATCACTATGAATAGAGGTGCCATAAATGCATTTACAACTAATATTAACAGTTTAAAGAGATGCAATTTGCAGAGGAAAAAATAGTACCACAACATATTAATTTGTGGAATAACTTTTTTACGGGTCTTATAGAGGTTATTTTTCATGAAAGTTGGTTGTCAAATTTTCTATAAGACCCGTAAAAAAGTTATTCCACAATCACTATGAATAGAGGTGCCATAAATGCATTTACAACTAATATTAACAGTTTAAAGAGTAACAGTTTAAAGAGATGCAATTTGCAGACGAAAAAAATAGTACCACAACATATTAATTTGTGGAATAACTTTTACGGGTCTTATAGAGGTTATTTTTCATGAAAGTTGGTTGTCAAATTTTCTATAAGACCCGTAAAAAAGTTATTCCACAATCACTATGAATAGAGGTGCCATAAATGCATTTACCACTAATATTAACAGTTTAAAGAGATGCAATTTGCAGAGGAAAAAATAGTACCACAACATATTAATTTGTGGAATAACTTTTTTACGGGTCTTATAGAGGTTATTTTTCATGAAAGTTGGTTGTCAAATTTTCTATAAGACCCGTAAAAAAGTTATTCCACAATCACTAGGAATAGAGGTGCCATAAATGCATTTACAACTAATATTAACAGTTTAAAGAGTAACAGTTTAAAGAGATGCAATTTGCAGAGGAAAAAATAGTACCACAATATATTCATTTGTGGGATAACTTTTTTACGGGTCTTATAGAGGTAGTACCACACCATATTAATTTGTGGAATAACTTTTTTACGGGTCTTATAGAGGTTATTTTTCATGAAAGTTGGTTGTCAAATTTTCTATAAGACCCGTAAAAAAGTTATTCCACAATCACTATGAATAGAGGTGCCATAAATGCATTTACAACTAATATTAACAGTTTAAAGAGTAACAGTTTAAAGAGATGCAATTTGCAGAGGAAAAAATAGTACCACAACATATTAATTTGTGGAATAACTTTTTACGGGTCTTATAGAGGTTATTTTTCATGAAAGTTGGTTGTCAAATTTTCTATAAGACCCGTTAAAAAGTTATTCCACAATCGCTATGAATAGAGGTGCCATAAATGCATTTACAACTAATATTAACAGTTTAAAGAGTAACAGTTTAAAGAGATGCAATTTGCAGAGGAAAAAATAGTACCACAACATATTAATTTGTGGAATAACTTTTTACGGGTCTTATAGAGGTTATTTTTCATGAAAGTTGGTTGTCAAATTTTCTATAAGACCCGTAAAAAAGTTATTCCACAATCACTATGAATAGAGGTGCCATAAATGCATTTACCACTAATATTAACAGTTTAAAGAGATGCAATTTGCAGAGGAAAAAATAGTACCACAACATATTAATTTGTGGAATAACTTTTTTACGGGTCTTATAGAGGTTATTTTTCATGAAAGTTGGTTGTCAAATTTTCTATAAGACCCGTAAAAAAGTTATTCCACAATCACTATGAATAGAGGTGCCATAAATGCATTTACAACTAATATTAACAGTTTAAAGAGTAACAGTTTAAAGAGATGCAATTTGCAGAGGAAAAAATAGTACCACAATATATTAATTTGTGGAATAACTTTTTTACGGGTCTTATAGAGGTAGTACCACAACATATTAATTTGTGGAATAACGTTTTTACGGGTCTTATAGAGGTTATTTTTCATGAAAGTTGGTTGTCAAATTTTCTATAAGACCCGTAAAAAAGTTATTCCACAATCACTATGAATAGAGGTGCCATAAATGCATTTACAACTAATATTAGCAGTTTAAAGAGTAACAGTTTAAAGAGATGCAATTTGCAGAGGAAAAACTAGTACCACAATATATTAATTTGTGGAATAACTTTTTTACGGGTCTTATAGAGGTAGTACCACAACATATTAATTTGTGGAATAACTTTTTTACGGGTCTTATAGAGGTTATTTTTCATGAAAGTTGGTTGTCAAATTTTCTATAAGACCCGTAAAAAAGTTATTCCACAATCACTATGAATAGAGGTGCCATAAATGCATTTACAACTAATATTAGCAGTTTAAAGAGTAACAGTTTAAAGAGATGCAATTTGCAGAGGAAAAACTAGTACCACAATATATTAATTTGTGGAATAACTTTTTTACGGGTCTTATAGAGGTAGTACCACAACATATTAATTTGTGGAATAACTTTTTTACGGGTCTTATAGAGGTTATTTTTCATGAAAGTTGGTTGTCAAATTTTCTATAAGACCCGTAAAAAGTTATTCCACAATCACTATGAATAGAGGTGCCATAAATGCATTTACAACTAATATTAACAGTTTAAAGAGTAACAGTTTAAAGAGATGCAATTTGCAGAGGAAAAAATAGTACCACAATATTTAATTTGTGGAATAACTTTTTTACGGGTCTTATAGAGGTAGTACCACAACATATTAATTTGTGGAATAACTTTTTTACGGGTCTTATAGAGGTTATTTTTCATGAAAGTTGGTTGTCAAATTTTCTATAAGACCCGTAAAAAAGTTATTCCACAATCACTATGAATAAAGGTGCCATAAATGCATTTACAACTAATATTAACAGTTTAAAGAGTAACAGTTTAAAGAGATGCAATTTGCAGAGGAAAAAATAGTACCACAATATATTAATTTGTGGAATAACTTTTTACGGGTCTTATAGAGGTAGTAGTACCACAATATATTAATTTGTGGAATAACTTTTACGGGTCTTATAGAGGTTATTTTTCATGAAAGTTGGTTGTCAAATTTTCTATAAGACCCGTAAAAAAGTTATTCCACAATCACTATGAATAGAGGTGCCATAAATGCATTTACAACTAATATTAACAGTTTAAAGAGTAACAGTTTAAAGAGATGCAATTTGCAGAGGAAAAAATAGTACCACAACATATTAATTTGTGGAATAACTTTTTTACGGGTCTTACAGAGGTTATTTTTCATGAAAGTTGGTTGTCAAATTTCATGAAAAATAACCTCTATAAGACCCGTAAAAAAGTTATTCCACAATCACTATGAATAGAGGTGCCATAAATGCATTTACAACTAATATTAACAGTTTAAAGAGATGCAATTTGCAGAGGAAAAAATAGTACCACAACATATTAATTTGTGGAATAACTTTTTTACGGGTCTTATAGAGGTTATTTTTCATGAAAGTTGGTTGTCAAATTTCATGAAAAATAACCTCTATAAGTCCCGTAAAAAAGTTATTCCACAATCACTATGAATAGAGGTGCCATAAATGCATTTACAACTAATATTAACAGTTTAAAGAGTAACAGTTTAAAGAGATGCAATTTGCAGAGGAAAAAATAGTACCACAACATATTAATTTGTGGAATAACTTTTTTACGGGTCTTACAGAGGTTATTTTTCATGAAAGTTGGTTGTCAAATTTCATGAAAAATAACCTCTATAAGTATCGTAAAAAAGTTATTCCACAATCACTATGAATAGAGGTGCCATAAATGCATTTACAACTAATATTAACAGTTTAAAGAGTAACAGTTTAAAGATATGCAATTTGCAGAGGAAAAAATAGTACCACAACATATTAATTTGTGGAATAACTTTTTACGGGTCTTATAGAGGTTATTTTTCATGAAAGTTGGTTGTCAAATTTCATGAAAAATAACCTCTATAAGTCCCGTAAAAAAGTTATTCCGCAATCACTATGAATAGAGGTGCCATAAATGCATTTACAACTAATATTAACAGTTTAAAGAGTAACAGTTTAAAGAGATGCAATTTGCAGAGGAAAAATAGTACCACAACATATTAATTTGTGGAATAACTTTTACGGGTCTTATAGAGGTTATTTTTCATGAAAGTTGGTTGTCAAATTTCATGAAAAATAACCTCTATAAGACCCGTAAAAAAGTTATTCCACAATCACTACGAATAGAGGTGCCATAAATGCATTTACAACTAATATTAATTTGGTTGAATCAAGGCAAAATATTTTTATGCATGTCATCGAGACACGAACAAAGCACGGTTGGAAAAGGTACAAACTTACTAACGGACGAGCAAAATAAATCATTGCTGGAGAAGCACTGGCTCCAATGAACACGAGACTTACTTTTATTTCTTTTAACTTCCTAGTAGCATTCTTCCGTTAGGTCAAATTTATTACCAGAGAAGAAATTTTAATTTCACAAAACTGACAGTTTTTGCTTAATTTCGTCATGTTGGGTATCGATCTGGGCTTAAAAATTACACAGATTTAAAATCCGTTTGAATTTTTTTTTCTACGATAACTACGTTCTGAGGTCGTATTTCGAACTAGGGTAGTACAGACACCTGCTCCCAAGTGTGTGCTGCAATGCAAGTCACACCCACTTTGGCCTCCTCAGAAGTTGCGACCCGGGGCGACGAAGAATGCATGGGGACAGCTAGAGAGAACCAAGCTCAAGGTTAAACAAGCCCAGCTGGTTGTTAATACTTATCAGTCTACACGCAGCGCAAGTTTTAGTGTTTGAAACAATACAAAACCTAACACGTGGGAAAACTGCTGCAAATGTTCCCACAAACACATTAATGTGTTTGTGGGAACATTTGCAGCTTATAATTATAATAACTGAAAAGTTGTTCGTAACTTACATCGGTGCTTTGCTTTGAATGGATTAAGTTAAATAAAAAAGTTTTAATAGCGGGTGCAAAAAATCATCAGAAAAAGGAAAATAAATCTCGGGGAAACCACCAAATCCGTAAAATTAACATTTTGCCCGTAAAACCAGTCACGTTTCCGTAAATTTTATGGGAAAATCGTAAAACCTGGCAGGTATGCTACAAAAGACCAACCAAAGAACAAAAAAGCTGAACTTTTTAACTGGCTGAAAATTCAGAACTTGAAATGAGAAAGATGCAATTGTTCCCCATAATTTATTTATGGAAAATATTCAGAGCACATCACTGCATTCACAAAAAAAAAAAAAAAAAAATACTGAATTCAAAACAAAATAAAATTGTTTTAAAAGTCATTCCTTCAAATACAGTTTTTTTTTTCTTTTTCTTGCACTTGCTAGAACATGAGCTCAATTTTTCTCTAGTGCTGCTTTCTTCTCAGCAAGTTCCATGGCCATTTTTGTCTTTTGTTGATTCTGCAGCTGCACAGCAATCTTTGCTTAGTTTTTATTTCTATTGATATCATTCCCATCCCATTTCTTCATCACCCCCCCTCCTTTATTATCTTAGATGATAAAAATTTATCTATCATGCTGGAAAAACTTTTAGCCCAAGGAACATGAATGAATCAAGGCATCCACTACTTCAAGTAAATGGTGTAACTTTCAGAATATGAATACTTTGAACACCATGCATCAACTCAAACAAATTTTCAAACTTCGTCACTTCTGTTTTTGAAAAACTTCCCCTTCCTCATCAAGCTTAAGTGCAAACATTTATGGGGGGGGGGATAACATTTAACAACAACACAAGATAGTGAGAACATCGCAGAAAGGAAGAAATACGATTACCGGAGAAATCTTCACTTCCACTAACTTCCGTTTTGGTAAACTTACTTCCAGTTTTAAGGTGAACGTCAAGTAATTTTGCTTCCTATACTTCCGATGAAAAAACTTCTGTACACATTTTCTTCACAATTAATGCGTTCCCAAGGATGAAAATTTGAACGTCAATTAAAATAGCTTCATATTATAACTTAATATTTTCTAAAACATAGCCATAATTATATTAAAAATCAATAACTTTTCTTTCGGTGGTGTTGAAACCAGAAAAAAGATGGCGCGACCTGTACTTTGATGACATCAGTAGACCAACAAATGTTGGATTGCATAATTATGGTTATGTTTTAGAAAATATTAAGTATTCCAAGTTGTAAAATGAAGCTATTTTAATCAATGCTCAAATTTTCATCCTTGGGAACACATTAATTGTGAAGAAAATGTATACAGATGGCCATTGGAAGTATAGGAAGCAAAATTACTTGACGTCCAGCTTAAGCTGAAATGCAGTATTTGTGGAATAAAAGAATATTTAAGAACAATACTGGGCAGAAGAAGCATCGCACGAGAAAGGGGGAGGGGGAAAAAAAAGTTTAAAAGAGAAATCTTCACTCTGCCTACTTTCGTTTTTGGAAAGTTTCGAAGGACAAAATTCCGTTCTCAAATGGAAAGCGAATTGCCCTCTCCCACCCCAAATGTTTGTTCAGTTGTGCATTGATCTTGAGAATGCCCAAAATGATAATGGAAATAGCGGACTTCTTCAACTCCACGAGAGAACTTCATGCCTGAAGACTACTGGGAAATCTTCATGCTGGATTAATTACCGGTTTAGGAAATCATCGCGCTGGATTAATTAACTCTTCATGCCTGAAGACTACTGGGAAATCTTCACGCTGGATTAATTACCGGTATAGGAAATCTTCACGCTGGATTAATTACTGGTTTAGGAAATCTTCACGCTGGATTAATGAACTTCATGCCTGAAGACTACTGGGAAATTTTCATGCTGGATTAATTACCGGTTTAGGAAATCTTCAAGCTGGATTAATAATCTTCATGCCTGAAGACTACTGGGAAATCTTCATGCTGGATTAATTACTGGTTTAGGAAATCTTCAAGCTGGATTAATTAACTTCATGCCTGAAGACTACTGGGAAATCTTCAAGCTGGATTAATTAACTTCATGCCTGAAGACTACTGGGAATTCTTCACACTGGATTAATAACTGGTTTAGGAAATCTTCACGCTGGATTAATTAACTTCATGCCTGAAGACTACTGGGAAATCTTCACGCTAGATTAATTAACTTCATGTCTAAAGACTACTGGGAAATCTTCATGCTGGATGTATTACCAGTTTAGGAAATCTTCACGCTGGATTAATTACCGGTTTAGGAAATCTTCACGCTGGATTAATTTACTTCATGCCTGAAGACTACTGGGAAATCTTCACGCTGGATTAATTACCGGTTTAAGAAATCTTCACGCTGGATTAATTACTGGTTTAGGAAATCTTCACGCTGGATTAATTAACTTCATGCCTGAAGACTACTGGGAAATCTTCACGCTGGATGTATTACCAGTTTAGGAAATCTTCACGCTGGATTAATTACCGGTTTAGGAAATCTTCACGCTGGATTAATTAACTTCATGCCTGAAGACTATTGGGAAATCTTCACGCTAGATTAATTAACTTCATGTCTAAAGACTACTGGGAAATCTTCACGCTGGATGTATTACCAGTTTAGGAAATCTTCACACTGGATTAATTACTGGTTTAGGAAATCTTCACGCTGGATTAATTACTGGTTTAGGAAATCTTCACGCTGGATTAATTAACTTCATGCCTGAAGACTACTGGAAAATCTTCACGCTGGATGTATTACCAGTTTAGGAAATCTTCACACTGGATTAATTACTGGTTTAGGAAATGTTCACGCTGGATTAATTACCGGTTTAGGAAATCTTCACGCTGGATTAATTTACTTCATGCCTGAAGACTACTGGGAAAGCTTCATGCTGGATTAATTACCGGTTTAGGAAATCGTTGCCCACAGTTTCATACTCAGATACAAATATTTATGCAATAAAATGATACACAGTTGAGTCACATTATTATGACCACATCCTACTTTTGACGTCAACAGCGCATAGTCAACGAAAGAAGGCAACTGTCGTGACCTGGCTTGGTGGGTATATAAGGTGTGCTGTAGGCATTCTGAAAACATATTACTTGTTGCTGTCATGGATAAAAGGAGAGATTTATCAGATTTGTAAAATGGGATGATTATCAGCTTTAGGGCCAAGGGTGGCAGTATTTCTGAAACAGCACAGTTTGTGACGAACTGTTCGTGCGCTGCTTGGTTAAAGTGTATCATGATTGGAGAAATGGCACCATTACGAATAAGCAATGTGGAAACTGGGGAGAACCACATGCCATTGATGTGAAAGGTGAACGTCGGCTTCGAAGGTGCTTGAGGACCAATTGGCACGCTACGGTGGAGCAACTCATTGGCCGAATGAACCAGGGGGCTACTGGAAGTGTGTCTAAAACGACAGTTCCGCAAATCCTGCTGCGTATGGGGCTCCGATGCAGACGGATGGTCACTGCACCTATGCTAACGAAGGTGCATCGGCAAAAAGGGCTTACCTTTGCATGGCAGTATCGGAATTGGACCTCTGCTGATTAGCAAAGGACTGCTTTCTCCGACGAGTCCCGTTTTCTGCTTCTTCGAATGGATGGACGTTGGCGTATAAGGCAAGAAACATCGAAGGACAAACACTCTTTAACCATTGCTGGAAGAACAGAAGATGGTGGGAGAAGCGTTATGATCTGGGGAATGTTTTCGTGACATTTACTGGGTCCACTCGTACCTGTGGAAGGCACTATGGACTGAATTCATTATGAATTCGTCCTTGCAAACCACGTACACCCATACATGCTGATTGTCTTCCTTGGGGCAGATGGGATCTTCCAGCATGACAATGCAACATGTCATCCAGCTAGAAATGTCTGAGAGTAGTTGGAAGAGCACGATGAAAACTTCAAAGTACTTCCCTGGGTCCCTGATTCCCCAGACTTCAACCCAATTGATCATCTGTGGGACCACCTCGATCGTGTTGTTCGCTCTATGGATCCTCCAGCAGCTGTCAGATGCACTGCAGTCAGCATGGCTCCACATACCTGTGAACACCTTCCAGCACCTTAATGAGTCACTTCCAGCCAGTCTAGCTGCTGTCTAGCACTGCACACAGTGGTTACTCTGGATATTAACTGGTGGTCACAATAAAGTGACTTAACTGTGTATTTATCCAAACTACTCGACACAAGCAAAATCGCGAGAAAAAAATTTCAATTACGAGAAAAATCTTCACTTTGTTCAACTTCCGTTTTCGAAAGACGAAATACCATCCCCAGAGGGAAAAGTGACCCCTCCCTACCACCCCCTCCAAATTTCTCTTGTTCTGCATTCACGAATTTGTGGAAGAATCTCAGGTATGATTGTTGTGCAAGAGGAAGCAACTCCTGTCTTCTTTATATAGGACACTAAATGACAAATTCTCTGGTACAGACATTGATCCCAAACATTTTGAATTCAATAATATATAAACACAAAACTTATTATTAGCAAGCATAAAATTGCCAAATCCCCATTCTGAATGGCATGTTTAATGCACGCAGAGATGCCAACATCTGAAGGAAGTCATCAGTAGTCCATATGCGCGGCGGCCGTAGTTCTTCCGTAGTGACGTCAAGTCAAGTTCCCACATTAAAATTTGCAGGGTAGCATGCGTATTTCCCAGAATATACTGCTACATTTTTAGCAATATATTAATCTCGATCGGGGACAATACTTGGATACATTTTGCAACATATTTAAATCCCCTTAAAATGGGGGAAAAAAAACTTGAGTAAATACACAAAAAATACTACCATTTCAACTCCACCTTTTAATAAATATGTTATGTTAATAAATATGTTATGTCATAAGTGTGTGATGCCATACACTTATGGTTATTCCTCCTGTTTTTTAGAGTGAAAATGCCGACCGCAATCGTCTTTTCCGCCGTGTGCGATTGAAAAATCAACAGCACACGGGGAACAAAACCCATGGTTTTCGGATACCCGAGACGATTTTAGACACGGAAATTTTTGCAAATAACTTTCCTTGAATTTTTGACAACTTTTTCGAGTTTTAGATCCAAGGATATTAGTAGAGACAGGTGGCCCTTTACCTGACGCTTTTGCAAGTAAATTTGTACACGACAAACACAATGGGAGCAAAGAAAGAACAATTAACTTTGAAAGATTTCATAGCTTTATTAAGCAGATAAATAGAAAATTAGCATTTACGAAAAAACTAATCAAAAAGGTATTTTAAATTGCATAAATCAATCAATTCTGGAAAAAAAAAGGATAAAATAAAACATCCCTTTGTTTAGCAAAACATTTTTTCAAGAGAAAAAAAAAAAGAAAAGCTCTTCGCAAATCTGTCAAAGTAACATAAACAATTAAGCTCTCTACCGACAGCGAGGAGCGTGGGAAAATAGGTCACGACTGTGCGCACACACCCAGAAGCTTCTCATCGCAACTGCTGCTAGATGTTTTCTTTGGCTGGTTGCCAAAGACACATGGAGAGACTTTCTCTTGCCCTGGGCAGAATATACTGCGCGCGAAGAACGAACTCCTGGGTAGGTAACATAAAAACAGGCAATAACAGCGGCCACACATCCAGGTAGCTTAGTTATGCGCTCTGCCGGAAAAAACAAACATTCAGGATTTCTTTGATCCACAATTACTTCCTTCGATCTGATGACTATTTGCTCAGAGCATTTTTTTTTTCTGATACCCCGCCCGCCCCTTACTTTGGTGAAACAAATATGCAATAGCAATTAACTATTTAAATTAAATTTCAGCAAAAAAAAAAAAAAAAAAATTCACGGAAACACGCGACCGCTGCAAACATGGAAATTCCAACGAATAACATTCCTTGTACCGCTGCGAATTTTTATCTTTTTTCACACCGCTGGAACTGGAAGCCACTGAAGCACGCTTCATAACTGCAGCAATTCACGTCACACCACAACTAAGCAACTTAACAACAAGAACAGAAAACGTGGAATCGACTCTAGTCTACCTCCATCCTCCGACAACTTACGTTATTTCAGGACGTTAAGGTTTTCCCGAAGTTAACAGATGTCGTGCATTACGAACGCCTTTCCACGGCAAGCCAGGTACAAAGTCACGTGATCATACAGAACGATCTCCGCTGCAACATTTCCGCTTGCTTGTCGGCCAGCCAAACATGCTTGCTGTGTAACGGCCTCACGACGTTACCGCAAAAAAAAAACACTACATTTAACTATGCTTGACTTTTTTTTCAAATAATTAAAAAAAAAAAAAAAAAAGTTTTCCGGAAACATCCGAAATTTTTGGAAAAATCTGTAGTTTTTCACACCTTCTCCGTAGTCCATAGTTTGATTTTCCGGAAATATCGGAGATTTTGGGAAAAATCTGTAGTTTTTCTCACCTTCTCCGTAGTCCATAGTTTGAACATGATATCCGTAGAAACTACGGACAATCCGTAGTACTTGGCATCTCTGCGACTGCTAAAAGGGAGGCTGCATAATCATTCATTAAGACTGATTGAGAATTGGACGAATGACTGACAGTTTCTGAACTTCAATCCAGCCCTTGGTAACTAAGCCTTTATTATTTTTTGATAGCATTACAAAATAAGCAATGTCGCAGATAGCAATAGAAAAACTTAACAAGATCAACTACGACACTTGGAAAATTCTAATCGAAGCTGTTCTAATCCAAAACGACCGTTGGGGTTATGTGACAGGTCAAATTCCAAAGCCTGTTGATGGAACAAACGAAGCTGAATTAGAAGCGCTTAAGAAGTGGACACTAGGTGATCAGAAGGCAAAAGCTGATATAATTCTCTCCATCTGTTTAAGCGAGCTCTGTAATGTAAAACATTGCAAAACTTCAAATGAAATATGGCAGAAGCTTCGATCAACTTATGAATCGAAGGGACCAGCTAGAAAGGCTATGTTACTGAAGCGACTACTATTTCGTAAAACCAATGACATTAATGACATGTCAGAACACCTGACTGAATTCTTCGAAATAGTTGATAAACTTAATGAAATGGGCATCGTAATAGCTGACGATCTCCTTTCTATACTAATGCCGCACAGTATCCCAGATACATTCGATAATTTCCGTTGTACCATAGAATCAAGAGATTAGTTACAGAAACCTGACATTCTGAAAGTCAAGCTTTTGGAAGAATTGGAAGCTCGAAAAACAAAGAGCTATCCAAACTGCCAAACAGTGTATTTGTCTTTCAAGAGACAAAAAGATTCGAACCTGAAGTCAACCTCTAATAACTGGAGGCCAAATCAGGGTAAGAACGAGAAAAGGAACAACAAAGTGTTCCGTAGCTACAAACGTAACTAGTGTTCGAAGGTAGGTCATAAATCATCCGAGTGTCGAAAACGGATTGCTGACAAAAATGCAGAATCCTTCAGACAAGAGACTTCTATGGTAACAAAAGCAAAAAACGAAAGTATGCATCCATGAACGCAGCTCATAATACAAAATCTATATGGTGCATAGACAGCGGAGCAACATCGGATATGTGCAACGACGAGAATCTGTTTGCAGAAATAAATAAACAAGCAAACTGTTTTGTGAATCTCGCAGTAGGTAAAACAGCTGAAGTAACTGGAAAAATGGAAGAGATACAAAAAACATTTGATTAGAAAATGTGCTCATGCGTTCCTGATCTGAAGAACAACCTACTGTCTGTGTCAAAAGCCACTGCTAATGGCCGTTCAGTTGTCTTCACCCAAAATGAGGCCAGGGTCATTGAATCCAATGGTATCACTCTTCTTCAAGCAGATAGAAAAGGTGAACTGTATTACGTAATGCCAAGCTATGAAAATGTAGCTATACAGAATTTCAAAAATGGCATCTAAAATATGGTCATTTAAATGAAAATGATCAAAAAAAGCTGAAAGCAAACAAAATGGCACGAGGACTTTTCTTTAAAAATATAGCCTGAAAAATTGTAAAGTCTGTATTCAAGCAAAAACAGACGACAAAACCCTTTCCGAAGGAATCCCGATTTGAAAGCAAGCAACCGCTGAACCTCATCCATTCGGATGTCTGTGGACCGATGAAAACCCAATCTCTTGGTGGTTCACGATATTTTGTTACTTTTATTGACAACAAGTTACGATACACAGAAATATGTTGTCTTAAATCAAAAGATGAAGTGAAGAAGGCTTTTTCGAAATTCAAGACATCAATGGAAAATCGTACCGGAGTAAAAATTAAAACACTCCGTACCGATAATGGGCTAGAATATTGCGGAACAGAATTCAACGCATATTTGGAGTACGAAGGCATACGCAGAGAAAAATCTGCAGTATTAACGCCACAACAAAACGGAGTCGCCGAGCGATACAATCGCACAATCGTCGAAATGGCGAGATGTTTATTAATCTAATCCAGACTACCAGTTAGCTTTTGGGCAGAAGCGATTAACTGTGCTGTGTTCTTAAGAAATCGTTCTCCGACACGAAGCTTAAATGGGAAAATTACCCCATATGAAGCTTTATTTGGCATTAAACCAAATGTATCATTCTTCAAAGTTTTCGGGCAAAAAGCTTGTTTTTAATAAGCGATCAAAGAGGAAATTCGACCCGAGATCTCAAGAACATATATTTGTTTTATGGAATTAACTTTTACAGGTCTTACAGAGGTTATTATTCAAAAAAGTTGGTTGTCAAATTTTCGAACTAAAGCCCAGTTCATCATCAGGACTACGTCACTGGAGTAGTTGCTGCCACTCAATTGGAAGAGTTCAACCGCAATTATCGTTAATTGTGGTACCTTTAATACTTCTTCCAGTCTGAATGAAAGAACACCAAGCAGCTATTAGGAACATTAGTAACAAACCGGGCTAGATAGACATACACAAGCAAGTGGACACTCCATAAATTGGGACTCAGTAAAAATAATTGCCCACCGGTCAAACTTAGTAAAGAGGAAACTAGAAGAAGGGATCGAAATAGCAAGAAGAAGAAGTACCACAATTAACGATAATTGCGGATGGACTCTTCCAACTGAGTGGCAGCAAATACTCCAGTGACATAGTCCTGATGACAAACTAGGCTTTAGTTCGAAAATTTGATAACCAACTTTTTTGAATAATAACATCTATAAGACAAATTTTGAAGATGACAATCCGATTTTTGGCGTAAATGTGAAGTCAGATAATATCCGAAAACTTGAAAATTTTCATCGTCCTGGAGCGGGACATTTACGCCAAAAATCGGATTGTCATCTTCAAAATTTGTATTACATGGCGTAATCCCGTATTTCTTTCATGAACCTCTATAAGACTTGTAAAAAGTTAATTCCACAGTACACTATGAATAGAGGTGCCATAAATTCATTTACAACATATATTTGTTGGTTATTCAATGGAATCCAAAGCATACCGCTTTATGGAACAAAAGTTCCAAAAAATAATGGAAAGCCGTGACATCTGTTTTATCGATGAATTCGAAGATAACCTTCCATACGGTTACGAATTCGAAATGCTCATGTCATCCGAATTGCATATTCCATTCATTGAGATGAGTGACACGACGATCTCACCCGATGATAATACTGCACCGGACGCCGAGAATGAAACAGACGTTACGACAGAAGAAATGGCAGTGGAAGACGTGATGTCAGTAAGTTCCTGTACCTCACAGGAACTTACGTCAGAGGAAGCCATGCCAGATTCTTCAAGAGAACGTGATTCACCATTGTTTACAAACAAAGATCATGCAGTAACTAAGATGAGGACTGTTGGTCGTTCAAAGAAAGTTTATACTGGAAAACCAGGTAGACCTGCTAAAAAATATCAAACAGTAACCGCTGACATTACTGAAACTGTTGGTTTGGTCAACAATGTTGAAGCAAATCCTACTCTTTATGAAGCTTTAAATGGTTCGCAAAGTAAAGAATGGAAGATAGCTATGCAAAGAGAATATGATGCTCTTATAGACGAGAAAGCATGCGAACACAGACCAAAACACAAAAGAGTTATTGGTTGCAGATGGGTCTTAAAGACCAAATACAATCAAGATGACAATGTTGAAAAGTTGAAAGCAAGACTAGTTGCAAAAGGGTGCTCTCAAACACCAGGAAATGATTATGAAGAAAACTTTTCACCGGTTGCCAGATTGAGAGACCTCCGTACCCCGTGCAAGAAAGGATTTCGGCACGGTCAGCTGGAATCAGCTCCTCCTGTGGACACCCCCTAACCGAGCTGTCAAGTTTCTTTCCTCCTGGAGGATGACTCTCCTTGCCCACTTGGCAGCCGACTCCAAGTCGTAAATCATTACCCCTTCGGTGGGGGTTGTGTGATCTGATCCCTGCCTGCCGAGGGGGAAGGAAATGCCGTGTCTTCAGCCGAATGCAGAAATTGAAACAAATACATAGCATCATGCAGATGGAAAAAATCAATATATCATATCACTCGTATGTATTCCCAAATTTTTATATTTCGAGAGAAAATGTCAAACTACTTTTCCGCTTTTCAACCTAGCAGCTATCAAGATTAGACCTTTTAAAAAATAACTGTCAATCTGCCCATTATTTCACACCTTTGGGATAATAATTTAAATATTACTCGGCAAAGTGACGCTAATATAGAAAGACAGAAAGATGGTTCTATGTTTATTCTACATGTGAAAAAAACGGGATTTCAAAATTGTTTTTTTTAATATACACAGTGTGGCAAAGAATTTTTAAGACTGGGTCTGTAAAATGAAATAGAAACAAGAAAGTATCATTTGTTTTGGTTTGTTATTTGAAATAAGTCTCTCCGGCTTCAATACACTTGTTACAGCAATTTAATAATGATTCGAATGCGTGTTCCAGTTCACTTTGCGGAATTGCCTCCAAAGCACGCGTCGAAGCTGTTTGTATGGTCGAAATATCATCAAAATAACACCCTTTTAACGTCATTTTAAGTTTGGGAAGAAAGAAAAGTCGCAGGGTGCTAAATCAGGCGAATACGGTGGATGATTCAACACACAGACGTTATTTTTAGCCAAAAATCTACGAACAAGAACTGAGGTGTGACTGGGTTTATTATCGTGCAACAAACACCAACTGTTTTCATCCCAATATTCTGAACGAATGCAACGAATTCTGCCCATCAAATGCCTCAAAACATTTAAATAAAACTCACCAGTAATTGTTTGTCCACTTGGAACAAATTCTTTGTGGATAATACCCTTACTATCGAAGAATGTAATGAGCATTGTTTAGATTTTCGATGGAACTTTTCTTGTTTTTTTGGCTTGTGGCGAGTTTTTTGACTTCCATTCTGCACTTTGTCGCTTTGTTTTAGAATCATACTGAAAACACCATGTTTCATCCCCTGTAACAATCGATCTTAAGAAGTTTGGATCATTTTCAGCGGCTGAAATGATGTCTCTGCAATGTGCACTTCTCCTTGATTTTTGTTCATTGGTTAACGTGTGTGGAACAAATTTAGCACAGACTTTTGTTTTGCCCAAATCTTCATGCAGGATGGTTCGAATCGTTTCTTTGTTGATTTTTAAAGACTCTTCCATCATTCTTAGTGACGCACATCGATTGTTTGCCACGAAATCACGCACTTTTTCAATCATCTCAGGTGTCCTAGATGAACTTGGTCTTCCGGTATGCTTATCATCTTCTAGTGTCCAAAAAATGTTTGTGCCACAGGAAAACATTTGATCTACTTAAACAAAACTCACCGTAAACTTGTTTCATCATTTGGTACGTTTCAGAGGCACTTTTACCAAGTTTTGCGTTAATTTAATAACAGCCCTTTGTTCCACCTTAATAATTGAACATGAAAAAAATTTGACTTCTCTAATGAACGGCCGTTTCGTTTGAGTTACTTTAACAACTGCACAGTACTTTTGGCAGAAAGCAAGCAGATGGTCACGGTTTATAACGCATTCGCGATTACACTGGTAAGCGCCACCGTAGGCTGAAATCTAGCGCCAGTCTTAAAAATTCTTTGACGCACTGTGTATGTAATTTGGTTCTGCAAATGCGTGTTTTGAGCTATTTTTCACGAGGTATGGAGGACCCTTAAGTTCGATTCGAACTGTAATCGCACATGCTGTTACAAACAACTTAACGGGTTACCAGCTAGATTTCGTAATGGCATATGTAAATGGAAATTTAGACAAGGAGATATACATGGAATTACCGGAAGGTTTCCAAAGTAAATCAAACAAAGATCACGTTTGCAGATTGAAAAGATCAATCTATGGTCTAAAGCAATCCGGCAAACAATGGTATAAGAAGCTTGATGAAAAATTGAAATCTCTTGGTTTCAAGCCACTTAATTCAGATAAATGTGTTTGCCACCTAAAAAATCGCACTGATGAAGTCATTATTATTGTTTATGTAGATGACTTAATAATCTTTGCAAACAGCAAAGATAGCTACAAAACCATAAAGAATAAGCTAACCAGCTCATTCAAAAATGAAGGACTTAGGATCCTTGCATTACTGCCTAGGCATTGAGTTTGCTCAAAATGCAAATGGCATAACAATGTCACAAAGAAAATACACTATCTACCAACAAGTAATTGGACACCCCTGCAATCGACGATATCTGCGGTCCTGATACATGTCACGGCCGCCGCCGTTAAATATCGTGTGGGAAACAACAACGCAACCAGTCGCGTGCAAGATGCCACGCAGTTCGGAGCTCTCTGATTTTGAGAAAGGTGTAATCGTCGGGTATCACAGAAATGGCCGATCCATACGTGACATATCCAGCGAGTTGAAGTACCCAAAATAGACAGTGGCCTACGTGATTGGCAAGTGGAAGATGAGAGGAGACTGTCGGAATGTGCCCCGACCCGGCAGACCCACAAAATTGGGAGTTAGAGACCGATGGCTGCTGGCCAGAGAAATTCGGAAGAACCGCACCAAATCGATGGGCCACATCTGCGAGGAGTTTCAACAGGCTTTCGGGAGTGTTCTTTCGATGAATACTATCCGTAAGGAAGTCCATCTGCTCGGTTATCATGGATGTGCTGCTGCCCACAAGCCTTTGATCACCAAGTCCAATAGCGCTGCTCGGCTAACGTGGTGCAAAGAACATCGACAGTGGACCGTTGAACACTGGAAACAGGTTCTCTGGAACGACGAATCAAGGTTCACCCTCTACCGTTCGGACAGCAGGGTCTGGGTTTGGTGTCTGCCTGGAGAACGCCTCCTGCTGGAATGTATTGTGCCAACTGTGAAGTTCGGCGACGGTGGAATTATGCTATAGGGGTGTTTCTCCTGGTCGCAATTCCTGGTAGACTCGACGTCAAGACCTACTGCACCATTTTGGAAGACAATGCGCTTCCTACGTTGTGGCAGTTTTACGGGGTGGACCCATGTCACTTTCAGGATGACAATGCCACCTGTCATGTTGCGAGGTCCACCATGGCTTGGTATGGTGACAATGGGGTTAATCGAATGGACTGGCCTGGGCAGAGACCGGACCTAAACCCTATCGAGCACCTCTGGGACAAGTTGGAGCGTCGACTTAAGGGGTGCCGCCACCGTCCGAAATCGGTGAAGAAACTGGCCTGTCTTCTCCAAACCGAGTGGAAAAAATACCGCTAGCCGTCGTACAACGCCTGGTTGAGAGTATGCGCAGCTGTAATCGCCGCTCGTGGAGGCTCCACCAACTACTGAAGGTGAATAAACTTCGTTTTCCTTTGCTATCACAGGTGTCCAATTACTTGTTGGTAGATAGTGTATATGCAAGATGTTTTATGCAAATTCAAAATGCAGGATGCAAAATCTGTAACAACACCTTTGGATATTAGTGCAAAGCTAACAAAAGAGACAAGTCCTAAAACAGAAGAAGCAAAATCTGAGATGAAAGATATCCCATATCGTTCACTTATTGGTTCACTCATGTATCTTTCTGTAGCAACCAGACCTCATATCACTCATGCTGTGAATTTTCTCAGTCAATTTAACAACAATCCAGGCAAACATCACTGGATAGCAGCCAAAAGAGTGCTGAGATATCTAAAAGGCACACAAAACATGGGTCTTGTGTTTGACCGAGCAAAAGAGCCACTGACGGCTTTTGTAGATGCAGACTGGGCTTCCGATATAAACGATAGAAAATCCTATGCCGGATATGTATTCAAATTTTCTGGAGGAGCAATAAGTTGGGAATCCGAAAAGCAAAGAACTGTCGCATTATCAACTACCGAAGCAGAATATATGGCGCTTTCAGAAGTTGCTAAAGAAACTGTGCACTTAAGGTATTTTCTTAGCAAACTTTCTTCACAACCTATGACGTCACCGACGGATATATACTGTGATAAACCAGTCAGCACAAAAGCTAGTCCATAATCCGATCTATCATTCCAGGACGAAGCATATTGACATTCGTCACCATTTTGTCAGAGAAATATACGAATCAGGTAAGATTAATGTGAAACACCTGAGTTCAAGCGGCATTACTGCAGATATTTTAACGAAAGGACTAACTGCTAATAAGCATAAAAAATGTTGCGAGTTATTGAAACTCATTATTGTTTTTTTTTTTTTTTTTTGATTGGAGGTTTAACGACCACCGTGAGCAACTCAATGGGCTATAAGCAGTCGCCCGTCCCTAATTTAGGGTCACTGGTTCCAGGGAAGGGAGAGAGCCAGTGCTGTAAGACAAACACAACATCCATGCCTCACCGGGATTCGAACCCGGACCCCTTACGGACGAATGATCAGAGGCCAACGCCTTAGACCACTGCGCCACCGGGGCGGCTCATTATTGTTTAATTCAGCATGAAAGTTGTATTGTTTCACTAGAGCTGAGTAATATTTATGAGGGGGAAAACTCACAAAATGTTTGTATATATTGAAAATAAGAATTGTGAGGGAGATTGTAGGAAATCAATCCTTATTTTGCTGTTTAATCTCATGTAATGACGTAATTGTTCATATGCTATTATGTATTGTTTATTCAAGTCAAGTGAGATTTGTATATATCACGTCATGCATTGTTCTCGTGACAAACACTATTGATGTACGTGCTGTAACGGCAAAATGTATCTTCAGAGCTGTTCTTGCCTTCGAAGCATAAGGTTGAAGTCGGTAGTCATAGCCGTGTTCTATTAGTATTTTAAAGGTTCACAACTTCTTATGATTTTTTTATTGATAATAAATAATAGATTTAACTACTCAATCATGTCTTTAGTTTGGCGATAATCTCACTGTGCAATGTATAACATTTACAATGCTCCTAAAATTCTCCCACAATAACAAATTAATTTGGGCTATACGGAACCTGTTGAGGTTAACTGAAATTCTATAAGCTTCCTTATATATTCTGGATTCGGTATATTGCTTCAGCTATTAGAACAAAAACATTAATTCAGTAGGAGAGTGCTGCAATAGTATCCACAAGTGTAACCAAGTCAAAAGCACAATTAGATGGATACGAAAATTTCAGCACAAGACAGAATTTATGAAACAAAAACAAAACAAAAAAGGCATAAAGAAATAGAAAGGAAGAATAAAAAAAAAAAAAACATACATGTGAGTCCCAATTTCCTTCACTTCATGGTGAATCACATCATCCACACTGTCATCTGGCTTAAGTTCTGTAATTATGCTGCTATCATTTCGATGGCCAATGAGCATTATTTTCTGCATGCCAATCTGAAGATCTGCCTAAATGATAATGCTAAGATTACATACCAAAATTTCCTTCAAAATCAACTTGAACATTTTGTTCACAACTTATAGTTTTGATACTGAGTTACTTAAGAACTCATATCTATTTTTCACCATTAAAGCACATTCAAAATCAACTTGAACATTTTGTTCATAACTTATAGTTTTGATATTGAGTTACTTAAGAACTCATATCCATTTTTCACCATTAAAGCACATTCAAAATCAACTTGAACATTTTGTTCACAACTTATAGTTTTGATACTGAGTTACTTAAGAACTCATATCCATTTTTCACCATTAAAGCACATTCAAAATCAACTTGAACATTTTGTTCACAACTTATAGTTTTGATACTGAGTTACTTAAGAATTCATATCCATTTTTCACCATTAAAGCACATTCAAAATCAACTTGAACATTTTGTTCACAACTTATAGTTTTGATATTGAGTTACTTAAGAACTCATATCCATTTTTCACCATTAAAGCACATTCAAAATCAACTTGAACATTTTGTTCACAACTTATAGTTTTGATACTGAGTTACTTAAGAACTCATATCCATTTTTCACCATTAAAGCACATTCAAAATCAACTTGAACATTTTGTTCACAACTCATAGTTTTGATACTGAGTTACTTAAGAACTCATATCCATTTTTCACCATTAAAGCACATTCAAAATCAACTTGAACATTTTGTTCACAACTTATAGTTTTGATACTGAGTTACTTAAGAACTCATATCCATTTTTCACCATTAAAGCACATTCAAAATCAACTTGAACATTTTGTTCACAACTTATGGTTTTGATACTGAGTTACTTAAGAACTCATATCCATTTTTCACCATTAAAGCATATAAAGATGTCACTGCTTAGTTAGGCAATCATTAATGTCACACATTCACTAGTGTGGAGTTTCTATTTGTACCCTCCAGATGATGACAAGGTAACACATTCTTTCCCCTCTTTGATTTGTATACATTACCCATCTTTCATCATCATATCATTAAGCTGTTCTCTGATATTAAGAGGTTAGCTCCTCAAAGAAAGGCCATCTGACAAATAAACATTTAACAGATAATACAAACCAGATAAATTTTTGAACTGATTATTTACTTGCTGTTGCCATATCAAACTTCTCCATTTACAGCGATCCTGACACACAACACGAGCTTCAGTGAAATCCATCACACGACGTACACAAGACCTTCTGTACTTCATACTCATAATGTTTTTCTTATTCAGGCATTTATGATTCTGATCCTCCCATGACTTCCTTGGCCTTCCTTTCCTGCCACTTAGGCCGAAAAAATTTCCTTAGTAAGCATCTCATCACTCATTCTTTCAACATGGCTAAACCACGGAAGCATATTGGTCTTCACCTTGCTAACAACATTTTGCTTCACATTACACAACTTCAACACATCTTCATTCCTCACACAATCAGAACGTGTCAAGCCACAAACCCCCCGTAAGTAAAGCATTTCTCCAGCACACGAACGACTTCTATGTTTCTTCTGTAGCACCCAGGTTTCACTGCCATACATCAGAGTAGGAACAATTACACTCTCATACACAGCCATGCGGGACTCTCTAGAGAACCCATCATTTCTGTGAAAACCTCCCAGAGCAGCCATGACTTTCAAAGAAGAATTCACTCGCCTACTGATTTCACCATCCAACTTGTTCTCTCTGTCTAACATGCTTCCTAAATACACAAACACACTCACCTGATCAATCACTGCACCATTTAGACTTAATGATATACACTGCCGGACAATTGCTAAGGACGGATGACAATAGCAACGATAGCAACCATAAAATGGAAGGCAGGGAAATGTGGAAATTAGCATAAGTGCGGGATACAGTAAGACGTGTTGTTTTGGATTGCCGAACTTGTTCGTGACGTCATAGCGCTGATAAGAGATATAAAGGATTTGACGCGTATTGACCGTTGTTGTTCAAACGCAAAGTTGAAAGGGAAAGAATCAATTGACGAACTTGCAATTTTCAGTATGTCTTCCCGACATCACCTAGATGATTTTACGCGTGGCCGTATTATTGGCAAGATTGAAGAAGGGCGAAAAATAACAGATGTTGCCAGGGAGTTCGACGTCAGCCACAGTGTTGTTTCAAGGCTTTGGAAATCATTTCAAACAAATGGAGAGTGTAGCAAACGTCACGGGGGAGGTCGTGTTCGCAGTACGACACCTGCAGAAGATCGGTGCATAGTGCTATCAACAAAAGACACCGGTGCAGCACAGCTAGTGAGGTAGCAAATCAGTTTATGGCTGCTACTGGCAAGCGGATCTCCCGAAAAACTGTCGCCAGACGTTTGCATGAAGGAGGACTATACGCCCGCTGTCCTGTTGTGTGCATCCCATTGTCCAGACGTCACCGTACCGCCCGTTTGCAATGGTGCCATCAACATCGCAATTGGACTGATAACGACTGGTCTGCTGTCCTCTTCTCAGATGAGAGTAGATACAGTCTATCGTCTGATTGTCGACGACAACTGATCTGGCGTGATAATGGTACTGCATATTTTCCAGCAAACATACAGGATATCGGACATGTAGTGTCATGGTATGGGCTGGCATCATGATCAATGGCCGTACGTCCCTCTATGTGCTTCCAACTGGGACTATGACTGGCCAACGATACATTAATGATGTTCTGCTACCTCATGTTCGCATGTTGCGTGGTGCTGTCGGTGATAAATTCATTTTCATGGACGACAACGCAACATGTCATCGAACAGTCGCTGTCCAGGAGTGTCTTGAGAGCCTCGTATGGCCAGCACGTTCTCCGGATCTGAATCCCATTGAAAATGTGTGGAATGCTTTGGGGAGGAGTCTTGCTGGTCGCCAATGCTCTTCAATAAACAAGGACACCCTCATCCGTGCACTGACAGAGGAATGGGATAAATTACCCCAACAGCTGCTTGATAATGTTGTGCAAAGCATGACACGACGTGTGGAATCTTGCATCGCCCTCCATGGTGGCCATATCCCGTATTGACACTTACGCCGGAACGCCTGCGGACGGTAATTGCATTTTTTTCACGTTTACGTATTCTGCACAAAATGGCCTGTTTGTCCCTTGAAAACGTTACAAAGCATTCTGGATTTCAGAGCACAATAAATTGTCTTTCTTGTAATGTCCTGGCATTCTGACATTATTTTATTTTGCTTGGCATCTAACCACACTTACTTTTTTATGCGCTATATAGTCGTTTATGATCCATCCTTAGCAATTGTCCAGCAGTGTATTACAACCAGCACTACCAGTTCCTCTCTCAAAAATCATAACTTTGGTTTTTCTCTTATTTAGACTTAGTTTGAATTTCATGCAAAATTCGTACATCCGGAACAACATACTCTGCAACTCACTTTTGCTCTCTGCCAACAGGGCAATGTGGTCAGCATACAGCAATCTGCACACATGGGTATTACTAAGCCATAAACCAGTATTATCTATTTTGGCATCACGCATGCAAGCATCCATAAATATATTAAACAGCCATGGTGACATTACACAAGCCTGCCTAACTCCTGCAGTAATGGAAAATCATTTTGATACGCCACCATTCACTCGTACACAAGCTCTACTGCCAGCATACATGGCTTTCACACTATTAAGTAGATGCCCAGTAACACCATATTCATTCAACACCTTCCACAGAAGTATCCTATTTACTCAGTCATATGCTTTCTCGGTTGATTTGCGGAGATTTGTCTTCCTCTCATTCTTTGGTTTCACTCATCTGACGATGGGTTCTAGGGAAACCAGAAAGTTCTTATGGTTCTATTGGGTTGTCGGAAAAGTCATGACGTATTTTGGCACCTGAGAGCGGTTGGGCGGTTTTGGAAGTACTAGAAGCATGCGCAGCTCTGTTATCACTATGGCATTCGACAGGTGCCAGTGCTAGCTGCAGTCTAAAAGGAATAGTGAGTGATTCGGTTGATTTGCGGAGATTCGACATCAAGTTGAAGATGGAAAAGCTCCAGGAGAAGATGGAATTACTGTAGACATCATACAAGAAGCAAGTGGAGAAATCGAAACAGTACTCGCCCAAATTTTCACTCGATGCCTTAATGAAGGGAAGATTCCTGAGGATTGGAACAACGCTACAATGATCCTGCTACATAAAAAAGGTGACATTGAGGATCTCAGGAACTACAGACCTATCAGCCTCCTATCAGTGGTTTATAAAATCTTCACTAAAGTTCTTTCACACCGCTTGAAGGTAACACTGGACATGGCTCAACCGAGAGAACAAGCTGGATTCAGGAGTGGCTACAGCACAATAGATCATATCCACGTACTGAGAGAACTAATTGAAAGAGCGAGGGAATATGAAATTCCATTGTGCATGGCTTTTAATGATTATGAAAAAGCCTTTGATTCAGTGAAACCATCAGCAGTTACAATGGCTCTGAAATCCTGCGGTATTGAAGATGCATACATTAATATTATTAATAACATCTATGAAAATGCAAGTGCAAAGATTCAGCTGTTTGAAAATACAACACACATAAAAATTGGAAAGAAAGTGAGACAAGGTGGCACCATATCTCTGAAGCTCTTTAATGCCACATTGGAAAATGTCTTTCAATCACTGAACTGGGAAAACAAAGGAATAAAGATTAATGGAGATTATCTAACACACCTTTGTTTTGCTGATGACATAGTCATTTTTGCAACTACCTTATCAGAGCTGCAGAGTATGATCCAGGAACTTGCTGACAAGAGTAAAAAAGTGGGATTAAAAATGATCTTTCAGAAGACAAAAGTGATGTTCAATGCTCAAGAAATGAAGATTTATCGATTGATGGAGAAAAGCTGGAGATAACAGACATGTACGTTTATCTTGGACAGCAGATATCAAGTGAGGGTCACATTGATGAAGAAATTAATCGGCGTACAAAACTTGCCTGGAGAGCTTTTGGAAGAAACAGCATAATTTTCAAGAGCAATATGCCATTGTCTTAAAAGAAAAGTGTTTGATCAATGCATCCTTCCAGTGCTTACGTATGGTGCAGAGACGTGGACCTTAACTAAAAGAGACATACAAAGGCTGCAGACAACTCAAAGCAGCATGGAGAGGTGCATGCTTGGTGTAACCAGGATAGATAAGAAGAGGAACTCGTGGATCCGAAAAATGACAAGACATCATGATCAGAGTTAAATCCCTGAAATGGTAATGGGCTGGACATACTGCCAGAAAGACAGACCATCGATGGACAGCCGAAATTTTAGATTGGATTCCAAGGGACAGGAAAAGACCCAGAAGAAGACCACATGGGAGATGGGTGGATGAAATTCGAAAATATGCGGGAGTGACATGGAGGAGACTGGCACAAGACAGATCGTTGTGGAGGAAACTTGGGGAGACCTTCGTCCAGCAGTGGATTGATAATGGTTGACAATGATGATGCTTTCTCTAAATCTATAAAGGGAGTAAAAACTTTCTTACCAACAGCCAGATACTTTTCAATTACCCATCTTTCAATTCATTAATTCAATGTAACTTGCTATGTAGGGTTCTAGAATTTTACACCTTTCATGATGCTTACAGCTCATATGAACAACCTAGCCGGTATGTCAACTCACACCAACCATACATTTGTCATAACTGTGGTGCTGCATATCATATGTACTCCTATAACTGTGGTGCTGTATATCATATGTACTCCTTGTGTCATTATCTCATGACAAAGTGTGTCTATTTATTGTCTTCCTCTGTGTGTCTATTTATTGTCTTCCTCTCATTCTTTGGTTTCATTCATTCGATGATGGGTTCCAGGGAAACCAGAAAGTTCTTATGGTTCTATTGGGTTGTCGGAAAAGTCATGACGTATTTTGGCACCCGATGGTGGTTGGGCTGTTTTGGAAGTACTCGAGGCATGCGCAGCTTTGTTATCACTATGGCATTCGACAGGTGCCAGTTCTAGCTGCAGTCTAAAAGGAATAGTGAGCGATTTGGTTGATTTGCGGAGATTTGACATCAACTTGAAGATGGAAGACCAAACTGTGCATTTTCGCCATATTTTACTGTTTCACTTCCGTAAAGGGAAGAATGCGCGTCAAGCTTGTGAAAAGTTGCGTAAAGTGTACGGTAATAATGCTCTACAAGAATGCCAGTGCCAGCAGTGGTTCGCAAAATTCTGTGCTGGTGATTTTGACCTCAACGATGCTCCTCGGTTCGGGAGGCCCACCGAGGTTGATGACGACCAAATCAATCGAGTCAAACCCACGTTACATGACACGAGAGATTGCAGACACATCCATCATTCAAGCGTTCACATCCATCATTCAAGCGTTCACAACCATCTGAAGAAGCTGGGAAACGTAAGCAAGCTCAATGTGTGGGTTCCTCATGAACTCCAGGAAGCTCAATTGACGGCGCATATAAACATCTGCGATATGCTCATTAAACGTGAGGAAAACGATCCCTTTTTTTGAAGCGACTGATAACTGGTGACGAAAAGTGGATTGTGTACAATGTGCAGCGCAAACGGTCTTGGTCCCGACGTGCCTGCTTCGCCTTAAACAACATCCAAAGCAGACATTCGTCAGCGGAAGGTTCTGGTCTCGGTGTGGTGGGATTGCAAAGGTGTCGTGTTTTTCGAGCTCCTACCACGGAACCAAACAATCAATTCGAATGTGTACTGTCGACAATTGGACAGTTTGAACGAATCCATCATCCAGAAACGTCCAGAGTTCGTTCATCGTAAAGGTGTTGTATTCCATCATGGCAACGCGAGACCACACACAAGTTTGATCACCCGCCAAAAATTATTGGAACTTGGGTGGGATGTGTTGCCCCACCCAGCATACTCGCCTGACCTTGCGCCGTCAGACTTCCACTTGTTTCGCTCTCTTCAACAGTCCTTGCGTGGTATAACATTCAATTCAGATGAGGTTGCACCTTGTACAGTTTTTCGCTACGAAAGACAGGTCCTTCTATGAACGAGGGCAGAAGGTTACTGAACAAAACGGGCATTATATCACTGATTGATCTTTGTTCTTTCTATCAATAAATGACCTTTGCAAAACTTGGCTAAAGTACATCATGACTTTTCCGACATCCCAATACTTTTAACCTATTCACACAATAAATTTTTTATTCTGTAAGTGTGTTTGAATTTGTGTTGTGTAGGGTTTATTGTAATTATCATGCAATCAAGGCAACTACCTTGATTACTGTTCAACAATTTCTGCAGGAATTTGGATATCTTCAAGCACCATACTATTTATTTAGAAGACCATAGGTGTTTGGTCTTCTAAAAAATTTCTAGCCAGCAGCCTGAAGCTTTGAAATCTGTGAATCCTAATTCATTTGCGATTTATAAAACATTTTGACGGATTAAAGTCCCTGAAAAAGGAATGTTGTTGGCTCTAGTAAGAGTGTCCACAGCTTAACAATCAGTTTTAGGGAAATCTCTCTTAATTTTCTGGTTGCCATTACAATCTTGCCGAGACTTCAAGATTTCACTCACTTGTGTTTTTCCAGTTCCCAGTTTATCTTCTAAAACGCACACACTTAATCTTTCCTTTTCACTCAGCTCCACCATTTCAAGTTTTTCTTTTACAGTCAAGTGCTATGCGACATTTTAAAATCAATTCCAATTAGTACTTCTAATTCTGATTATTAGATAGCTCTAATCAATCTACTATTCTCTTTTACGTGCAATATTTCAAAGTAACTTGTACAATATTCTAGAGGATAATGCTTACCTTGGCATTCCTTGCTAGCGATGCAAACATTTCACACACATGTGTTTTCCGGTCTTTGTTGATGTTATTGTCCTAAAGTCCATTGCATGAGATGACTAGCTTTACTTCTCACACTTTTTGCTGGGTATACTCATTGGATCTTTGCCTTAGGATTCAAACACATCAATTTTTACTGTTCTTTATACTCGAAATTTTCACCCAGTCTCTGGGCATCCTCAGGAGCGTGGCGACTTTTCCACCGATGTTCGTGGTTAACTTCGTGCTAATGGAGTCCGATACTCCTTGTTGCCATTCGTTGGATATACTTTCTTGGATAAATTTCGTTATCAAGCGCGGCTAGAGCCATCTAAGTTTCATTAATATAACATTTTTATTTTATTTTATTTTTTTTATTTCTTTTCCTATCCCAGTTTTCTTGTCTTTTTCCTTTTGTTCTTCTTTTTCTTGTCTTATTAGTTCTTTCCACAGGCTAGATAATGTGCTAGGGTCATTCTGGTTACACACCCTTGCTTTATTTTTATAGATTAAGATTGCTTCTTCCCTCCTCATTTGCCTTTCAGATTTTTTATTCTTTTTTAGCATTTTAATTTCATCGAATTTTAGGAAAGTCTGGTTTTCAATGCAGAACTGTACTAAAGCAGTTTTGGCTTCTTTTTTTTTTTTTTTTTTGCTAGTTAGAAATGTGTTGTTTAAGTCTTTTTTTTAATCTGTTTTTCGTACTTCCTATGTACGATATTGGGGGTATGCGTGCAATTGGAATTTCGTAGGATCCTGATTCTTCTAGAATTTTTTCCTCTGTTTTTTTGTTAACAGTCATATTTTTCAAGATTAAAAAAAAGACTTAAACAACACATTTCTAACTGGCAAAAAAAAAAAAAGAAGCCAAAACTGCTTTAGTGCAATTCTGCATGGAAAACCGGACATTCCCAAAATTCGATGAAATTAAAATGCTAAAAAAGAATAAAAAATCGGAGAGGCAAATAAGGAGGGAAGAAGCAATCTTAATCTATAAAAATAAAGCAAGGGTGTGTAACCAGAACGACCCTACCACATTATCTACCCTGTGTAAAAAACTAATAAGACAAGAAAAAGAACAAGAAGAGGAAAACCGACAAAAAAGACAAGAAAACCGGGACAGGAAAGAAAAAAAAAGTTATATTAATGAAACATAGATGGCGCTAGCCGGACTTGATAACGAAATTTATCCAAGAAAGTATATCCGACGAATGGCAACAAGGAGTATCGGACTCCATTAGCGCGAAGTTAACCACGAACATCTGTGGAAAAGTCGCCTCGCTCCTGAGGATGCCCAGAGACTGGGCGAAAATTTCGAGTATAAAGAACGGTAAAAATTGGTGTGTTTGAATCCTAAAGCGAAGATCCAATGAGTATACCCAGCGAAAAGTGTGTGAAGTAAAGCTATTCATCTCATACAATGGACTTTAGGACAATAACATCAACAAAGACCGGAAAACATGTGCGTGAAATGTTCACATCGCTAGCAAGGAATGCCAAGGTGAGCATTATCCTCTAGAATATTGCACATTTTAAAATCGATGTTTGAGAAATCTTTGCTTCATAGCTCGCTTGATGAGAAAAACCTAAATGATTGATGCAAACAAATGTCATTTCAAGTAATCTGGACCTGAAATTGATCCCTGTGCACCAACCTAGACCTTACCAAAGAAATGTGATTTCTAGTAATCTGGACCTGAAATCGATCCCTGTGCACCGACCTAGACCTTACCAAAGAAATGTGATTTCTAGTAATCTGGACCTGAAATTGATCCCTGTGCACCGACCTAGACCTTACCAAACAAATGTGATTTCTAGTAATCTGGACCTGAAATTGATCCCTCTGTACCGACCTAGACCTTACCAAAGAAATGTGATTTCTAGTAATCTGGACCTGAAATTGATCCCTCTGCACCGACCTAGACCTTACCAAAGAAATGTGATTTCTAGTAATCTGGACCTGAAATTGATCCCTGTTCACTGACCTAGACCTTACCAAAGAAAAGTGATTTCTATAGTAATCTGGACCTGAAATTGATCCCTGTTCACCGACCTAGACCTTACCAAACTAAAGTGATTTCTATTAATCTGGACCTGAAATTGATCCCTGTGCACCGACCTAGACTTTACCAAACAAATGTGATATCTAGTAATCTGGACCTGAAATTGATCCCTGTGCACCGACCTAGACCATACCAAACAAATGTGATTTCTAGTAATCTGGACCTGAAATTGATCCCTCTGCACCGACCTAGACCATACCAAACAAATGTGATTTCTAGTTATCTGGACCTGAAATTGATCCCTCTGCACCGACCTAGACCTTACCAAACAAATGTGATTTCTAGTAATCTGGACCTGAAATTGATCCCTGTGCACCAACCTAGACCTTACCAAACTAAAGTGATTTCTAGTAATCTGGACCTGAAATTGATCCCTGTGCAGTGACCTAGACCATACCAAACTAATGTGATTTCTAGTAATCTGGACCTGAAATTGATCCCTGTGCACCGACCTAGACCATACCAAACAAATGTGATTTCTAGTAATCTGGACCTGAAATTGATCCCTCTGCACCGACCTAGACCTTACCAAAGAAATGTGATTTGTAGTAATCTGGACCTGAAATTGATCCCTGTGCACTGACCTAGACCTTACCAAACTAAATGTGATTTGTAGTAATCTGGACCTGAAATTGATCCCTGTGCACCAACCTAGACCTTTTACCAAACTAAAGTGATTTCTAGTAATCTGGACCTGAAATTGATCCCTGTGCACTGACCTAGACCTTTTACCAAACAAATGTGATTTCTAGTAATCTGGACCTGAAATTGATCACTGTGCACCGACCTAGACCTTACCAAAGAAATGTGATTTTTAGTAATCTGGACCTGAAATTGATCCCTGTGCACCAACCTAGACCTTACCAAACAAATGTGATCTCTAATAATCTGGACCTGAAATTGATCCCTGTGCACCAACCTAGACCTTACCAAAGAAATGTGATTTTTAGTAATCTGGACCTGAAATTGATCCCTGTGCACCGACCTAGACCTTACCAAAGAAATGTGATTTTTAGTAATCTGGACCTGAAATTGATCCCTGTGCACCGACCTAGACCTTACCAAACAAATGTGATCTCTAATAATCTGGACCTGAAATTGATCCCTGTGCACCGACCTAGACCTTACCAAACAAATGTCAGCCAATTCCTTCTTGGTGTTCTTTTTTCACTTTCCGCCAGTGTATATAAAACACAAAATGTCCGTTTGTCTGAAGCAGCAAAAACTCTCGAATGCTGAACTGCGGCAGAGTGAAATTTGCATAGCTTAATTTCTAGCTATGCGAATTGAATTTCTAGGTCAACGCAACTATTTAAAATCTCTAAGTTGTTCCGTTCGCGAGTTATGAATGAATTAATAAGCTAATCAAAAAAGTCAGCATCGTTTGCTACGTCATCGTTATCTGAAAGCACATGACAGCATTCATCACTGCGGCACGTCCACAGGTGTTTCTATTCTTTGAGAACTGTGCATAAAAAAATGCAAAAACGAACTTTGTGAAATCTTAATGAAACAGGCTGAAATTTTTATCAACGCCATAAATTGGTAATAAGAGGAGTCCCTCAAAATTTCACCGGAATCTGATTAGAACTTTTTAAAATAGGTATGGAATTTTTAATTCATCGGTAAACAGAAATATATATACGCAGAAACGGTTAATAAAATTTTGATGGCTAATTTAAAAACAGCTAATTTAAAAAGTTATTTACCGACTGATTCAGGCGAAATTTGGAGGTCATGTTCCTACTAACGATTTATGGTGTTCATTAAAATTTCAGCCAGTTTCATAGAATATTCGCAAAGATACGTTTTTAAGTTTTTCATCCCAGAGATTCCCCAATCAAAGTCATCTGAAACTGATAGCACATGATGCATTTGATCGTCGATAACAAGTTGTTAACGAATTTTGTTCAGTGTTCTAATGCTGTGTCTCCTGGACGTGTGTTAAATAATTTGTAATGCTTTTGGTCCGTTTGTTTCTACAGCTGTACGTTGGAATGTCAAGAGCAAAGGGATCCAACAAAATTATATATTGTCGCCGATGAAGGAGAAAGCAAAAATGTTGTCTACGGCCAAGTGCTGAAATAATCACACTATGAATAAATAATGTGTAATGACCGAATTCGTGAAATCAGCTTTTTTCTTACTTGCAAGCATCAATTTTTTTCCCCGATTTTTTCAGTGATATATAAGGGAATATGAAATGAATAAGCCTAAATCCCGGGCAAGACCGGGTAGTAAAGCTAGTAAATAATACAAATTGTATCATGATAACCTGTAATTTTATTTGGCAAATCAACTTTTAGAAATTTTATGATTGCAAATGAGACTGTTTCACTTAATATCAAACATGTTTTGTGATTTAAAAGGATAATTCGTTGCATTGAAATACACAACTAAGAAAATTTCCAAATGTAGAAAATATTATCATCATCATCATCATTGTCAACCATTATCAATCCACTGCTGGACGAAGGTCTCCCCAAGTTTCCTCCACAACAGTCTGTCTTGTGCCAGTCTCCTCCATGTCACCCCTGCATACTTTCGAATTTCATCCACCCATCTCCCATGTGGTCTTCTTCTGGGTCTTTTCCTGTCCCTTGGAATCCAATCTAAAATTTCGGCTGTCCATCGATGATCTGTCCTTCTGGCAGTATGTCCAGCCCATTGCCATTTCAGGGATTTAACTCTGATCATGATGTCTTCCACTCTTGTCATTTTTCGGATCCACGAGTTCCTCTTCTTATCTCTCCTGGTTATACCAAGCATGCACCTCTCCATGCTTCTTTGAGTTGTCTGCAGCTTTTGTATGTCTCTTTTAGTTAAGGTCCACGTCTCTGCACCATACGTAAGCACTGGAAGGATGCATTGATCAAACACTTTTCTTTTAAGACATAATGGCATATTGCTCTTGAAAATTATGCTGTTTCTTCCAAAAGCTCTCCAGGCAAGTTTTGTACGCCGATTAATTTCTTCATCAATGTGACCCTCACTTGATATCTGCTGTCCAAGATAAACATACGTATCTGTTATCTCCAGTTTTTCTCCATCAATCGATAAATCTTCATTTCTTGTAAAAGCATTGAACATCACTTTTGTCTTCTGAAAGTTCATTTTTAATCCCACTTCTTTACTCTTGTCAGCAAGTTCCTGGATCATACTCTGCAGCTCTGATGGGGTAGTTGCAAAAATGACTACGTCATCAGCAAAACGAAGGTGGGTTAGATAATCTCCATTAATCTTTATCCCTTTGTTTTCCCAGTTCAGTGATTGAAAGACATTTTCCAATGTGGCATTAAAGAGCTTCGGAGATATGGTGTCACCTTGTCTCACTCCCTTTCCAATTTTTATGTGTGTTGTATTTTCAAACAGCCGAATCTTTGCACTTGCATTTTCATAGATGTTATTAATAATATTAATGTATGCATCTTCAATACCGCAGGATTTCAGAGCCGTGGTAACTGCTGATGGTTTCACCGAATCAAAGGCTTTTTCATAATCGATAAAAGCCATGCACAATGGAAGTTCATATTCCCTCGCTCTTTCAATCAGTTCTCTCAGTACGTGGATATGATCTATTGTGCTGTAGCCACTCCTGAATCCAGCTTGTTCTCTCGGTTGAGCCATGTCCAGTGTTACCTTCAAGCGGTGTGAAAGAACTTTAGTGAAGATTTTATAAACCACTGATAGGAGGCTGATAGGTCTGTAGTTCCTAAGATCCTCAATGTCACCTTTTTTATGTAGCAGGATCATTGTAGCATTGTTCCAATCCTCAGGAATCTTCCCTTCATTAAGGCATCGAGTGAAAATTTGGGCGAGTACTGTTTCAATTTCTCCACTTGCTTCTTGTATGATGTCTATAGTAATTCCATCTTCTCCTGGAGCTTTCCCTCGCTTCATGTTCTTGATTGCATGAGCAACTTCTGCTGGGAGGACTGGAAGAACTCTGGTACCTTTCATGATGTCTGGAGTACATGTATCATCCCTTTCATATAATTTGGAGTAGAAATCTTTCACTCTTGTCAAAATTTCGCCTCTATTTCTTGTTATAGAACCATCTTCTTTTCTCAGAGCCATAATCTGTTTTCTTCCCTTACTGAGATGTCCCTTTGCTATCTTAAGGCTTTGGTTGTTTTCAATTGCTTTCCTCACTAGCTCACAGTTGAATTTCCTTACGTCTTCAGTGATACTTTTTCGTGTTGTCTTGCATAGCTCTATATATTCCACTTTGGAAGTCACATCTTCTTTAGTTGTCCTCATCTCTCTTCTTTTTTGCATCAACATTTTGGTTTTTCCTGATAATTTGTTCACATGCAACTTGTTCTTAGACCCAGCTATATACATATATATATATATACAATATCTACCAACAAGTAATTGGACACCCCTGCAATCGACGATATCTGCGGTTCTGATTCACGTCACGGACGCCGCCGTTAAATATCGTGTGGGAAACGACAACGCAACCAGTCGCATGCAAGATGCCACGCAGTTCGGAGCTCTCTGATTTCGAGAAAGGTGTAATCGTCGGGTATCACAGAAATGGCCGATGACATATCCAGCGAGTTGAAGTACCCAAAATCGACAGTGGCCTACGTGATTGGCAAGTGGAAGATGAGAGGTGACTGTCGGAATGTGTCCCGACCCGGCAGACCCACAAAACTGGGAGTTAGAGACCGACGGGTGCTGGCCAGAGAAATTCGGAAGAACCGCACCAAATCGATGAGCCACATCCGCGAGGAGTTTCAACAGGCATCCGGGAGTGTTCTTTCGATGAATACCATCCGTAAGGAAGCCCATCTGCTCGGTTATCATGGACCCACAAGCCTTTGATCACCAAGTCCAATAGCGCTGCTCGGCTAACGTGGTGCAAAGAACGTCGACAGTGGACCGTTGAACAGTGGAAACAGGTTCTCTGGAGCGACGAATCAAGGTTCACCCTCTACCGTTCGGATGGCAGGGTCTGGGTTTGGCGTCTGCCTGGAGAACGCCTCCTGCTGGAATGTATTGTGCCAACTGTGAAGTTCGGCGGCGGTGGAATTATGCTAAGGGGGTGTTTCTCCTGGTATGGCACGGGACCCTTGGTCGCAATTCCTGGTAGACTCAACGCCGAGACCTACTGCACCATTTTGGATGACCATGCGCTTCCTACGTTGTGAGGCAGTTTCACAGAGTGGACCCATGTTACTTTCAGGATGACAATGCCACCTGTCATGTTGCGAGGTCCACCATGGCTTGGTATGGGGACAATGGGGTTAATCGAATGGACTGGCCCCGGACCTTAACACTATGGAACACCTCTGGGACGAGTTGGAGCGTCGACTTAAGGGGTGCCCCCACCGTCCGCAATCGGTGAAGGAACTGACCTGTCTTCTCCAAGCCGAGTGGAAGAAATTACTGCTAGTCATTGTACAACGCCTGGTTGAGGGTATGCGCAGCTGTAATCACCGCTCGTGGAGGCTCCACCAACTATTGAAGGTGAATAAACTTCGTTTTCCTTTGCTATCACAGGTGTCCAATTACTTGTCGGTAGATAGTGTATATGTGCAAAATAGGTTTGAATGATACTGTTCAAGTCACCAAACATCAGCAGGTACATCTCAAAAGTAAACCAATGTCAAAGCATGCAACAATTATATTCATTCAGAAATAAATTACTTCATAGCAAACAGCTGTAGAAATACAGAATAAACACCAGTAGCTTATTCTAAATATATATGAATTTGCAAACATCATGCAATTTAGCCTCTGTTCAGTAAAATAATGATACAACCTTAAATGTACTGACTTACTTGCACTGAGACATTACGCACTGAATAGGGGCTGTCATTGTGTACACTCATGTAACAAGAAAACGTTTCACCTAAATAGATGTTCCTATAAGTAAACAAAAGAGTTTTAAATCTCACAGAATTCAATATATACTTTCAATTCGTCTATTTCATAGGTAACCTTAAAATATTAACATGCTGTTATTACTTTAACTTTCATGCAAGCCCATGTCTTCAATGAATAATATATCAAGAGAAGTGGAACTAAACTTAAACTGCTGTTACTACCGTGTATTGGTCGCCTTTTTTAACGAAATATTTAGTTGTAAATGCGTTTATGGCACCTCTATTCATAGTGATTGTGGAATAACTTTTTTACGGGACTTATAGAGGTTATTTTTCATGAAAGTTGGTGGTCAAATTTTCGAACTAAAGCCTAGTTCGTCATCAGGACTACGTCACTGGAGTAGTTGTTGCCACTCAATTGGAAGAGTCCATCCGCAATTATCATTAACTGTGGTACTTCTTCTTCTTGCTATTTCGATCCCTTCTTCTAGTTTAGTAAAGAGGAAACTAGAAGAAGGGATCGAAATAGCAAGAAGAAGAAGTACCACAATTAACGATAATTGCGGATGGACTCTTCCAATTGAGTGGCAGCAACTACTCCAGTGATGTAGTCCTGATGATGAACTAGGCTTTAGTAACAAAACAGGGCTAGACAGACATATACAAGCAAGTGGACACTCCATAAATTGGGACTCAGTGAAAATAATCGCCCACCAGTCAAACTTAGTAAAGAGGAAACTAGAAGAAGGGATCGAAATAGCAAGAAGAAGAAGTACCACAATTAACGATAATTGAGGATGGACTCTTCCAATTGAGTGGCAGCAACAACTCCAGTGACGTAGTCCTGATGATGAACTAGGCTTTAGTTCGAAAATTTGACAACCAACTTTCATGAAAAATAACCTCTACAAAAAAGAAATATTTAGGTCGAAATTAGGGGGTCGAACTTACACAGAAAGAATTTCTGATAGGTTGAAAACCAAAATTTTGATCCCTTATGGAAATGCACATACTTAGCCCGCCCTCTGCACCATCAGTTCATTTGCAGTTGTATATTTAGTCATTTTCCTGGTGTTACTGGTACAGAGGCAAATTATTGCTAAGAATTTTCTTGATTTTATATGTACGATTTTTTTTTATTATTCACCAATAGAAATACTCATTTCGCAAGGATGTCTCAAAGTCCGTTTTAGATCTGTCAATATGACCTTGACTGCCCCGCTGGTAAATCACCCATAGGAAAGAGGTGAACGCATCAGCCAGTGGTTTACGTTGCACTGTGCCGTGACTTACGACCATGCTGAATTCTCGACGGGGGAGTGAAAAAGGAAAAGAGCAGACTATTGCAAAAGTAGACCACTGCCCCTGCTTAGCGACGGCGGAGAAGAGAGGCGGGACAATCTACAGAACAGCGGTAACTTGATCAATGAATCCCGAAAACGAAAGTGTTTAAACTTGGCCGATCGCTCAGAATAACATTGCCACTGATAGTAAAAAAGTGAATGAGTTTAACAACCTACTTACGTTTATTATTAAATTGAGTGTGCCCTGGCTCTAAAAATCAAACGAACAGTAACCTTTTCTGAGGACTAAGAGCGGGCGAAAAGGAATGCATCTTTACTGAATGGGGCGATGTTTGGTTTTGTCACTAAAGCCGATTATTTGTCACAAACAAGGTGAAGAGGGGGATGAAACTCGGGAGTAGATAAACGACTTCTCTGTCAATCACAGACTCCAAATATGTTTCAGGAAAGTTTTTTTTTCTTTTTAAATAACGATGTGACTTATGACATCACGATTCGTTTGCTGCGGGAGCAAATGCTTTACTCTACATGAATGAAGTAACTGCAGAAAACTCGCTCGCAAAAAGTGGGAGAAGGGGGGGGGGGGGGAGGTGGCGGACTATGTGCAAAAAAGGGTTCATATATTATTAAAGTGTGTAACCTTCCCCTGAAAACTCTCTAACCAGGGTGGTGAGCCCTATCATTTTCCCAGAATTGTACCTCAATTCCACCCACATTTTGAGGGAAACTGCCACAAGCAACATTGCGAGAGCCAGCTACAACAATAAATAGAAGGTTCACATTTCCGCATGAGCGCATCCTCGGAAAAGATTTTTTTTTAATTTTATTTATACACAAGATAGGTAGCTAGGTATACAAAAACTGCAGATATTCACATAAAAATCGAGGGGGTCAACTTATACACGGGATATACAAAAACTGCAAATATTCAGATAAAAATACGGTATTTTACACAAAGTTTGGCACAGTGTTTTCCAGCGGCGGCGGAACTGCGGGGGGCAGAGGGGGCAGTTGCCCCCGCACGCAAATGAGTGTGGGGGCAAAAGATCACATTTGCCTCCTCAGTTTTCTTCCTTTTCAAATTATATGTTCATTTTGATAGAGAATGAGTATTGCGCTCTTCATTTTTTACCATGAACTATCTAGGAATCTGAATATGTTTTTTAATGCCACTCCTGAGAGGACAAGAAATGCTAGAACCATTAAACCATCCAGAGGGCTGGTTCCCTTTTGAAGAACAGCAACGTTTTTTGTCTCATTAGGTGTAGAAAATTAGTGTTCCTCTAAAAATGAGTAAAAATAAATAGAAGTAGGGTGCGAAATGAGATATAAGTTCCTTCAATGTTTAATTATAGCGTCTACTGCTACAATCCCTGCGGAATGCATATCAATCCGGAAGTATCAAAATCTATAGTTTAACGCCGTTTATGTGTACAGTTAGTTTACATTTAGAAACTACGTATATGAATATGAAAGTGTTTTTTTTTTTAATAGATGAATATTTAATCGAAAAAAAAAATTTCAGCAAACTTTTGTAATGAAGTCAGCACGTCTTCTTTTACAAGTAGTAGGATACATTTTATGCCATGATAAAATATTTTGTTCTGTGACATCTTGCCCCCGCTATCAAAATAGAGTTCCGACGCCACTGGTGTTTTCTGATTACTGGATTCATTTTGTGCATACCTAGTGAAGTGTTGTTGACCACGCTCAAAGGAAGAGCAGCACTCCATTTTGAACATCACTGAGATACTAAAATACGTTGGTGACTCTGTAATTGACTGGTTAACTGAAATTTGCCAGTTGTGCTGGGAGTTAGGAATAGTCCCTCAGGATTGGAGGGATGTTATCATTGTCTTCTTGTATAAGGGAAAGGGTGATCAGACTGAATGCAAGAACTTCCATGGTATCAGCCTGCTGAGTGTGCCAGGGAAAGTATTTGGAAAGGTTGTTATCGATAACGTACAAGGTCTTACGTCAGAGAAAGTGTGGGATGTGCAGAGTGGTTTTTAAGCCTTACGGTAAAGGCTGCACTAACCAAAGTTTTGCTTTATGTTTGATGATTGAAAAGTATCTGTCTGTTGGTAAGAAAATTTTTGCTGCTTTCACAGATTTAGAGAAAGCTTATGATTGAGTAAATAGGACTCTTCTGTGGAAGGTACTGAATAAATATGGTATCACTGGAAATTTACTCAATAGTGTGAAAGTCGTGTATGCTAGCAGTAGAGCATGCGTACGAGTAAATGGTGTTGTATGGAAATGGTTTTCTATTAGAACAGGTGTCAGACAGGGTTGTGTAATATCACCATGGCTGTTTAATATGCTGTATTTATGGATGTATTTATCAACACAGGTACTGACCATAGATTGGTGAGATGTAAGATGCACCTCAACACTAAACTTGAACGTGGCAAGCTCATAAGACAAACAAAATCTATTGACATAACCAACCTTAAAAAACACCATAATACCTTCAAGTTGGAACTGAAGAACAGGTTCTCTGCTTTAGAAGGCCTAACATCGGAAGAAGTGGATATTTCTGAAGTTAACAGAAAAGTAACCAAAGCTCTTATGGAAACAGCAACAAAATTAGCTGGGTCTAAGAACAAATTGCATGTGAACAAATTATCAGGAAAAACCAAAATGTTGATGCAAAAAAGAAGAGAGATGAGGACAACTAAAGAAGATGTGACTTCCAAAGTGGAATATATAGAGCTATGCAAGACAGTAAGAAAAAGTATCACTGAAGACGTAAGAAAATTCAACTGTGAACTAGTGAGGAAAGCAATTGAAAACAACCAAAGCCTAAAGATAGCAAAGGGACATCTCAGTAAGGGAAGAAAACAGATTATGGCACTGAGAAAAGAAGATGGTTCTGTAACAAGAAATAGAGGCGAAATTTTGACAAGAGTGAAAGATTTCTACTCCAAATTATATGAAAGGGATGATACATGCACTCCAGACATCATGAAAGATACCAGTACCAGAGTTCCTCCAGTCCTTCCAGCAGAAGTTGCACATGCAATCAAGAACATGAAGCGGGGAAAAGCTCCAGGAGAAGATGGAATTACTGTAGACATCATACAAGAAGCAAGTGGAGAAATCGAAACAGTACTCGCCCAAATTTTCACTCGATGCCTTAATGAAGGGAACATTCCTCAGGATTGGAACAACGTTCCAATGATCCTGCTACATAAGAAAGGTGACATTGAGGATCTCGGAAACTACAGACCTATCAGCCTCCTATCAGTAGTTTATAAAATCTTCACTAAAGTTCTTTCACACCGCTTGAAGGTAACACTGGACATGGCTCAACCGAGAGAACAAGCTGGGTTCAGGAGTGGCTACAGCACAATAGATCATATCCACGTACTGGGAGAACTAATTGAAAGAGCGAGGGAATATGAGCTTCCATTGTGCATGGCTTTTATCGATTATGAAAAAGCCTTTGATTCGGTGAAACCATCAGCAGTTACAATGGCTCTGAAAACCTACGGTATTGAAGATGCATACATTAATATTATTAATAACATCTATGAAAATGCAAGTGCAAAGATTAGGCTGTTTGAAAATACAACACACGTAAAAATTGGAAAGGGAGTGAGACAAGGTGACACCATATCTCCAAAGCTCTTTAATGCCACATTGGAGGGTGTTTTACAGTTGCTGAGCTGGGAAAACAAGGGGATAAAGATTAATGGAGATTATCTAACCCACCTTCGTTTTGCTGATGATGTAGTCATTTTTGCAACTACCCCATCAGAGCTGCAGAGTATGATCCAGGAACTTGCTGACAAGAGTAAAGAAGTGGGATTAAAAATGAACTTTCAGAAGACAAAAGTGATGTTCAATGCTTTTACAAGAAATGAAGATTTATCGATTGATGGAGAAAAGCTGGAGATAACAGACACGTACGTTTATCTTGGACAGCAGATATCAAGTGAGGGTCACATTGATGAAGAAATTAATCGGCGTATAAAACTTGCCTGGAGAGCTTTTGGAAGAAACAGCATAATTTTCAAGAGCAATATGCCATTATGTCTTAAAAGAAAAGTGTTTGATCAATGCATCCTTCCAGTGCTTACGTATGGTGCAGAGACGTGGACCTTAACTAAAAGAGACATACAAAGGCTGCAGACAACTCAAAGCAGCATGGAGAGGTGTATGCTTGGTGTAACCAGGAGAGATAAGAAGAGGAACTCGTGGATCCAAAATATGACAAGAGTGGAAGACATCATGATCAGAGTTAAATCCCTGAAATGGCAATGGGCTGGACATACTGCCAGAAGGACAGATCATCGATGGACAGCCGAAATTTTAGATTGGATTCCAAGGGACAAGAAAAGACCCAGAAGAAGACCACATGGGAGATGGGTGGATGAAATTCGAAAGTATGCAGGGGTGACATGGAGGAGACTGGCCCAAGACAGACCGTTGTGGAGGAAACTTGGGGAGACCTTCGTCCAGCAGTGGATTGATAATGGTTGACAATGATGATGATGATGATGATTTATGGATTATATTCAATAGTAAACCAGTTTACTATCTTATCTTCTGTTCTACACGTTTACTATATCAACAGAATCCAAGGTGAACACTTTGTAATAAAAGAACGTCTAATATGTAAAATGCCCTTATTGGGTCTTTTATTTTAACATAACATCATAAGAGAAACTTATGGTCATACATAGTTCAACCTATTATTATTTGAGTACATTCAATTCATCGGTTCTTCATGAATGAAATACTGGATTACACCATATAATACAAATTTTGAAGATGACAATCCGTTTTTTGGTGTAAATATGACAAAGATGGTAAGTCAGATAATATCTGAGAACTTGAAAATATCGTCGTCCTGGAGCGCGAATCGAACCCATGTCTCTCAGATGCATGCTATCAGACTGTTTCACTTAATATCAAATACACTTGGGTATGCTATGCATGCTATCAGACTGTTTCACTTAATATCAAATACACTTGGGTATGCTATGCATGTTATCAGACTGTTTCACTTAATATCAAATACACTTGGGTATGCTATGCATGCTATCAGACTGTTTCACTTACTATCAAATACACTTTGGTATGCTATGCATGCTATCAGACTGTTTCACTTAATATCAAATACACTTGGGTATGCTATGCATGCTATCAGACTGTTTCACTTAATATCAAATACACTTGGGTATGCTATGCATGCTATCAGACTGTTTCACTTAATATCAGATACACTTGGGTATGCTATGCATGCTATCAGACTGTTTCACTTAATATCAGATACACTTGGGTATGCTATGCATGCTATCAGACTGTTTCACTTAATATCACATACACTTGGGTATGCTACGCATGCTATCAGACTGTTTCACTTAATATCAAATACACTTGGGTATGCTACGCATGCTATCAGACTGTTTCACTTAATATCAAATACACTTGGGTATGCTACGCATGCTATCAGACTGTTTCACTTAATATCAAATACACTTGGGTATGCTATGCATGCTATCAGACTGTTTCACTTAATATCAAATACACTTCGGTATGCGATGCATGCTATCAGACTGTTTCACTTAATATCAAATACACTTGGGTATGCGATGCATGCTATCAGACTGTTTCACTTAATATCAAATACACTTGGGTATGCTATGCATGCTATCAGACTGTTTCACTTAATATCAAATACACTTGGGTATGCTATGCATGCTATCAGACTGTTTCACTTAATATCAAATACACTTGGGTATGCTATGCATGCTATCAGACTGTTTCACTTAATATCAAATACACTTGGGTATGCTATGCATGCTATCAGACTGTTTCACTTAATATCAAATACACTTGGGTATGCGATGCATGCTATCAGACTATTTCACTTAATATCAAATACACTTGGGTATGCTATGCATGCTATCAGACTGTTTCACTTAATATCAAATACACTTGGGTATGCTATGCATGCTATCAGACTGTTTCACTTAATATCAAATACATTTGGGTATGCTATGCATGCTATCAGACTGTTTCACTTAATATCAAATACACTTGGGTATGCTATGCATGCTATCAGACTGTTTCACTTAATATCAAATACACTTGGGTATGCGATGCATGCTATCAGACTATTTCACTTAATATCAAATACACTTGGGTATGCGATGCATGCTATCAGACTATTTCACTTAATATCAAATACACTTGGGTATGCTATGCATGCTATCAGACTGTTTCACTTAATATCAAATACACTTGGGTATGCTATGCATGCTATCAGACTGTTTCACTTAATATCAAATACACTTGGGTATGCGATGCATGCTATCAGACTATTTCACTTAATATCAAATACACTTGGGTATGCTATGCATGCTATCAGACTGTTTCACTTAATATCAAATACACTTGGGTATGCTATGCATGCTATCAGACTGTTTCACTTAATATCAAATACACTTGGGTATGCTATGCATGCTATCAGACTGTTTCACTTAATATCAAATACACTTGGGTATGCTATGCATGCTATCAGACTGTTTCACTTAATATCAAATACACTTGGGTATGCTATGCATGCTATCAGACTGTTTCACTTAATATCAAATACACTTGGGTATGCGATGCATGCTATCAGACTATTTCACTTAATATCAAATACACTTGGGTATGCTATGCATGCTATCAGACTGTTTCACTTAATATCAAATACACTTGAGTATGCTATGCATGCTATCAGACTGTTTCACTTAATATCAAATACACTTGGGTATGCTATGCATGCTATCAGACTGTTTCACTTAATATCAAATACACTTGGGTATGCTATGCATGCTATCAGACTGTTTCACTTAATATCAAATACACTTGGGTATGCTATGCATGCTATCAGACTGTTTCACTTAATATCAAATACACTTGGGTATGCTATGCATGCTATAAGACTGTTTCACTTAATATCAAATACACTTGGGTATGCTATGCATGCTATCAGACTGTTTCACTTAATATCAAATACACTTGGGTATGCGATGCATGCTATCAGACTATTTCACTTAATATCAAATACACTTGGGTATGCTATGCATGCTATCAGACTGTTTCACTTAATATCAAATACACTTGGGTATGCTATGCATGCTATCAGACTGTTTCACTTAATATCAAATACACTTGGGTATCCTAAAGTAATCAAGGTAGTTGCCTTCAATGCACGATCTTAAAAACAAGAGTCACTCACAATACAAATTTAAATTTAGCCAACGGATTTAAATTTGTATTGTGAGCGACTCTTGTTTTTAAGATCGTGCATTGAAGGCAACTACCTCGATTACTTTGGACTATTTCTGCACAAATTTGAATTCTCCTAACACTTGGGTATGCTATGCATGCTATCAGACTGTTTCACTTAATATGAAATACACTTGGGTATGCTATGCATGCTATCAGACTGTTTCACTTAATATCAAATACACTTGGGTATGCTATGCATGCTATCAGACTGTTTCACTTAATATCAAATACACTTGGGTATGCTATGCATGCTATCAGACTATTTCACTTAATATCAAATACACTTGGGTATGCTATGCATGCTATCAGACTGTTTCACTTAATATCAAATACACTTGGGTATGCTATGCATGCTATCAGACTGTTTCACTTAATATCAAATACACTTGGGTATGCTATGCATGCTATCAGACTGTTTTACTTAATATCAAATACACTTGGGTATGCTATGCATGCTATCAGACTGTTTCACTTAATATCAAATACACTTGGGTATGCTATGCATGCTATCAGACTGTTTCATATTAATATCAAATACACTTGGGTATGCTATGCATGCTATCAGACTGTTTCACTTAATATCAAATACACTTGGGTATGCTATGCATGCTATCAGACTGTTTCACTTAATATCAAATACACTTGGGTATGCTATGCATGCTATCAGACTGTTTCACTTAATATCAAATACACTTGGGTATGCTATGCATGCTATCAGACTGTTTCACTTAATATCAAATACACTTGGGTATGCTATGCATGCTATAAGACTGTTTCACTTAATATCAAATACACTTGGGTATGCTATGCATGCTATCAGACTGTTTCACTTAATATCAAATACACTTGGGTATGCGATGCATGCTATCAGACTATTTCACTTAATATCAAATACACTTGGGTATGCTATGCATGCTATCAGACTGTTTCACTTAATATCAAATACACTTGGGTATGCTATGCATGCTATCAGACTGTTTCACTTAATATCAAATACACTTGGGTATGCGATGCATGCTATCAGACTGTTTCACTTAATATCAAATACACTTGGGTATCCTAAAGTAATCGAGGTAGTTGCCTTCAATGCACGATCTTAAAAACAAGAGTCACTCACAATACAAATTTAAATTCAGCCAACGGATTTAAATTTGTATTGTGAGCGACTCTTGTTTTTAAGATCGTGCATTGAAGGCAACTACCTCGATTACTTTGGACTATTTCTGCACAAATTTGAATTCTCCTAACACTTGGGTATGCTATGCATGCTATCAGACTGTTTCACTTAATATCAAATACACTTGGGTATGCTATGCATGCTATCAGACTGTTTCACTTAATATCAAATACACTTGGGTATGCTATGCATGCTATCAGACTGTTTCACTTAATATCAAATACACTTGGGTATGCTATGCATGCTATCAGACTGTTTCACTTAATATCAAATACACTTGGGTATGCTATGCATGCTATCAGACTGTTTCACTTAATATCAAATACACTTGGGTATGCTATGCATGCTATAAGACTGTTTCACTTAATATCAAATACACTTGGGTATGCTATGCATGCTATCAGACTGTTTCACTTAATATCAAATACACTTGGGTATGCGATGCATGCTATCAGACTATTTCACTTAATATCAAATACACTTGGGTATGCTATGCATGCTATCAGACTGTTTCACTTAATATCAAATACACTTGGGTATCCTAAAGTAATTGAGGTAGTTGCCTTCAATGCACGATCTTAAAAACAAGAGTCACTCACAATACAAATTTAAATTCAGCCAACGGATTTAAATTTGTATTGTGAGCGATTCTTGTTTTTAAGATCGTGCATTGAAGGCAACTACCTCGATTACTTTGGACTATTTCTGCACAAATTGGAATTCTCCTAACACTTGGGTATGCTATGCATGCTATCAGACTGTTTCACTTAATATCATAGTGCCCGGGTTATCGGGAGACGTGGGTTCGATTTCTGCTCCAGGACGACGAAATTTTCAAGTTTTCGGAAATTAACTGCCTGTATACCATCCTTGTCATATTAAATTAAGAAAAAGGTAGTGTAGAACACACTAAGTTACATATAACAGGTTTAAGGCAAATATATTTCAGCCATTACTATGGCCTTCATCGGTGCGACTAAGACTGATTTTCGTTTCCAGATTGGAAAGGTAAGTTTTGTAATGGTAACTCTCGGTGACGTGATGCAATGAGGGATTTCCAGATGTAAGGAATGAAAATGGGGAGCTCAGAGTTGCAATTTTTGGAAAATAAAATTTCCAAACTTTCTCTAAACCTCAGAGCATACCGATTGTGGAAAGGAGCCAACTTTTTAGTATCGGACCAAATTGGAATAACAGAAGTGTCAGCCATGGTAAGAAGAGACAAGGAAGAGAAAGGTTTTCCAAATTCCACATCAGATTTGTGTTCCTGAAGTCTGAAATATATTTGCCTTAAACTTTTTATACGTAACTTAGCGTGTTCTACACTGCCTTCTTCTTAATTTGTTTGTTAGTTACGTGTATTGCCTACCACTCATCTTGTCATATTTACACCAAAAAACATATTGTCATCTTCAAAATTTGTCATCATCTGTTCTGTATCTCAGCTTCTTACTCATTCTTGACCTTAGGCCTCCTGTTGTTCCTTGATTTTAAATGTAAATTTTCTTTCAGTTGATAGGTTTATATCTATTGTATTGCATTAACAAGGCATAAATATCGTGCTTCCACAACAGATGTGAAGCATGATTGTCACATATTATGGATGTGGGCATGCGTGGTGCCAAAATGGACAATACTCGTTCATGTCTTGGTAATGTCCATGCGTGCAGATTGCTATACACAGTGCGTCAAAGAATTTTTACGACTGGCGCTAAATTTCAGCCTACGGTGGCGCCACCAGTGTAATCGCGAACGCGTTATAAACCGTGACCGTCTGCTTGCTTTCTGCCAAAAGTACTGCGCAGTTGTTAAAGTAACTCAAATGAAACGGCCGTTCATTAGAGAAGTAAAAATTTTTTCATGTTGAATTATTAAGATGGAACAAAGGACTGTTATTAAATTTAATGCAAAACTTGGTAAAAGTGCCTCGGAAACGTACCAAATGATGAAACAAGTTTACGGTGAGCTTTGTTTAAGTAGATCAAATGTTTTCCTGTGGCCCAACCTTTTTTGGATGGAAGAGAGACGATAGAAGATGATAAGCATACCAGAAGACCGAGTTCATCTAGGACACCTGAGATTATTGAAAAAGTGCGTGATTTTGTGGCAAACAATCGATGTGCGTCACTAAGAATGATGGAAGAGTCTTTAAAAATCAACAAAGAAACGATTCGAACCATCCTGCATGAAGATTTGGGCAAAACAAAAGTCTGTGCTAAATTTGTTCCACACACGTTAACCAATGAACAAAAATCAAGGAGAAGTGCACATTGCAGAGACATCATTTCAGCCGCTGAAAAATGATTCAAACTTCTTAAAATCGATTGTTACAGGTGATGAAACATGGTGTTTTCAATATGATCCTAAAACAAAGTGGCAAAGTGCGGAATGGAAGTCAAAATACTCGCCACAAGCCAAAAAAAAGAAGAAAAGTTCCATCAAAAATCAAAACAATGCTCATTACATTCTTCGATAGTAAGGGTATTTATTATCCACAAAGAATTTGTTCCAAGTGGACAAACAATTACTGGTGAGTTTTATTTAAATGTTTTGAGGCGTTTGAATATCGGAATATCGTCCAGAATATTGGGATGGAAACAGTTGGCGTTTGTTGCACGATAATGCACCCAGTCACACCTCACTTCCTGTTCGTAGATTTTTGGTGAAAAATAACGTCTGTGTGTTGAACCATCCACCGTATTCGCCTGATTTAGCACCCTGCGACTTTTCTTTATTCCCAAAACTTAAAAAGACGTTAAAAGGGTGTTATTTTGATGATATTTCGACCATAGAAACAGCTTCGACGCGTGCTTTGGAGGCAATTCCGCAAAGTGAACTGGAACAGGCATTCGAATCATTATTAAATCGCTGTAACAAGTGTATTGAAGCAGGAGGGACTTATTTCGAATAACAAACCAAAACAAATTATTATTTCTTGTTTCTATTTCATTTTACAGACCCAGTCTTAAAAATTATTTGCCACACTGTGTATGCTGATGATTGATTGATTGATTGATTGATTGATTGATTGGAGGTTTAACAACCACCGTGAGCAACTCAATGGGCTATAAGCAGTCGCCCATCCCTAATTTAGGGTCACTGGTTCCAGGGAAGGGAGAGAGCCAGTGCCGTAAGACAAACACAACATCCATGCCTGACCGGGATTCGAACCCGGACCCCTTACGGTGTATGCTGATGACACAGTGTTGTTAGAAAAGAGCAAAAGTGAGTTGCAGAGTATGCTGGCCAGGATGTAGGAAGTTTGCATGAAATTCAAACTGAGTATAAATAAGGGGAAAACCAAAATTATGGTTTTTGAGCAAGGAACTGTTAGTACTGTATGCAGGATAAGTCTAAATGGCACTGTTATTGATCAGGTAAACGAATTTGTACATTTGAGAAGCATTTGCATTTTTGAACTTCACTTTTAGTTGGTAAAGTTCGATGAACACTTACCGCACGTGGGGCTTGGCTTTCAATTCATATTTCCGTTATGTGGATGCGGCAACGGGGGTTTTTCATTTGGCCACGGGTCCGCTTTTTTTTTTTTTTTTTTTTCCGTTGGAATTTATTTTGTCTCATCACCAAATGAGTTTTTTCCTTTGCTGCATCCTCATTTACTTCAATATTTATTCATACCCGAGTACTTTCAGTAAAATTCCTTTACCGTCTTCGAGGGGACGTTTTGCTCCGACTAGCACGGACCGTGTCAGCTGGGCATTTCGGTGGTTCTCGCGGGCTGCTTCTGTCATCGGCTATCGCTTCTTCTTGGGCGTTGTGGCGCCATCTCTTGTTGGTCAGTGATCTCACTTTTCGAACTTTTTCATTTTTTTGCTCAATTTTAATTAAATTTTTCCAGCTGTTTCTCAAATTATTAGGGTCATTATGGTTGCAAACTTTTGTCCTATTTTTTTCAATCATTACCGACTCTGCTATTCTGAGGTGTTTTTCGGATTTACAGCTTTTAATGATTTTTATATTTTCGAATTTAGGATATTTTTGGTTATCCAGACAGTATTGGATAAGTGCTGTTTTTTCTTCTTTTTTCTGCCAGTTTTTTACGTGTTGTTTTAATCTGTGTTTAAGCTTATTTTTGGTACTTCCTATATAAGCCATTGGAGGATTTTCAGTAATAGGAATTGAGTAAATACCTGCTTTTTCTAACATTTTTATTTTTTCATTTTTTATTACTATATTTTTGATGGTATTTACTTTTCCTCCAATTTGAATGTTATGTTTTTTACAAATGTTATTAATTTCATTGGTAGTACCTTTTACGACATAACATTCAAATTGGAGGAAAAGTAAAAGTTTGCAACCATAATGACCCTAATAATTTGAGAAACAGCTGGAAAAATTTTAATTAAAATTGAGCAAAAAAATGAAAAAGTTCGAAAAGTGAGATCACTAACCAACAAGAGATGGCGCCACAACGCCCAAGAAGAAGCGATAGCCGATGACAGAAGCAGCCCGCGAGAACCACCGAAATGCCCAGCTGACACGGTCCGTGCTAGTCGGAGCAAAACGTCCCCTCGAAGACGGTAAAGGAATTTTACTGAAAGTACTCGGGTATGAATAAATATTGAAGTAAATGAGGATGCAGCAAAGGAAAAAACTCATTTGGTGATGAGACAAAATAAATTCCAACGGAAAAAAAAAAAAAAAAAAAAAAAAGAAGCGGACCCGTGGCCAAATGAAAAACCCCCGTGCCGCATCCACATAACGGAAATATGAATTGAAAGCCAAGCCCCACGTGCGGTAAGTGTTCATCGAACCTTACCAACTAAAAGTGAAGTTCAAAAATGCAAATGCATTAATGCACGTTAAATAATATAACCTCCAATATCGGAAGTAAATTGAAAATTTGAGAAGCATGTTCAACAGAGAGAACAAATTAGATGGAGAAATTAGTAGGAGAGTGAACTCTTCATTGAAAGTCATAGCTGCTTTAGAAGGATTTCACAGGAATGATGGGTTTTCAGTGAAGTCCCGAATGGCTGTATATGAAAGTGTAATTGCTCCTACTTTGATGTATGGCAGTGAAACCTGGGTTCCGTGGAAAATACATAGGAGTCATTTGTCTGCTTTAGAGATGAGTTCAGGCTCAATTTTAGGAACCCAGGCCTGCCCGGGTCCAAATGCCTATACCTCGGGCATGGGCTGCTTTCTTTGATTACCCGGGCTCTTGGAAAATTTTGCTTATCAAGGCTTGCATTTATGCATTATACACTGGCCAAAGATATGACCCAAGCAAGGATTAGTTTGAAAATCATTAGTTTAAAAAGTTTAGTCCAGCTAATCCACTTCACAATATTAATGTTTTTTAGAAATACTATGCATAAAGCCAAATGTTCTAAAATGTGGATTTGAAAATAAATAAATAATCAATGTGTCCTTATACCATATCAGGGAAATCAATAATTTTGGTAAAAGCTGAAGAAAAGAAAATCGTTTAGAAAGAAAAATTCCATTTGTTATTTCTTTTTAATTTCTAAATTTACTTTTATTTTGAATAAATTGCATTATAAAACGTACAACGCCATACAGCAATATAATTTACATATATGCTAATTGGTTAAGGTAGTTTAGAGTGATCTAGTAGAATATCATCATCATCATCATCATTGTCAACCATTATCAATCCACTGCTGGACGAAGGTCTCCCCAAGTTTCCTCCACAACGGTCTGTCTTGTGCCAGTCTCCTCCATGTCACTCCTGCATGCTTTCGAATTTCATCCACCCATCTCCTATGTGTTCTTCTTCTGGGTCTTTTCCTGTCCCTTGGAATCCAATCTAAAATTTCGGCTGTGTCTGTCCTTCTGGCAGTATGTCCAGCCCATTGCCATTTCAGGGATTTAACTCTGATCATGATGTCTTGTCATTTTTCGGATCCACGAGTTCCTCTTCTTATCTCTCCTGGTTACACCAAGTATGCACCTCTCCATGCTGCTTTGAGTTGTCTGCAGCCTTTGTATGTCTCTTTTAGTTAAGGTCCACGTCTCTGCACCATACGTAAGCACTGGAAGAATGCATTGATCAAACACTTTTCTTTTAAGACATAATGGCATATTGCTCTTGAAAATTATGCTGTTTCTTCCAAAAGCTCTCCAGGCAAGTTTTGTACGCCGATTAATTTCTTCATCAATGTGACCCTCACTTGATATCTGCTGTCCAAGATAAACGTACGTGTCTGTTATCTCCAGCTTTTCTCCATCAATCGATAAAACTTCATTTCTTGTAAATAAATGCATTGAACATCACTTTTGTCTTCTGAAAGTTCATTTTTAATTCCACTTCTTTACTCTTGTCAGCAAGTTCCTGGATCATACTCTGCAGCTCTGATGGGGTAGTTGCAAAAATGACTACATCATCAGCAAAACGAAGGTGGGTTAGATAATCTCCATTAATCTTTATCCCTTTGTTTTCCCAGTTCAGTGATTGAAAGACATTTTCCAATGTGGCATTAAAGAGCTTCGGAGATATGGTGTCACCTAGTCTCACTCCCTTTCCAATTTTTATGTGTGTTGAATTTTCAAACAGCCGAATCTTTGCACTTGCATTTTCATAGATGTTATTAATAATATTAATGTATGCATCTTCAATACCACAGGATATCAGAGCCATTGTAACTGCTGATGGTTTCACTGGATCAAATGCTAATTGGTTAAGGTAGTTTAGCGTGATGTAGTAGAATATTAAAAAAAGCATGTAGGGAAATTTCCAAAATTAAAACAAAACAAAACGTAAAAGCATTCCAGACCAGATTATTCTGCATTTTGTAACATTAACAAAGCTTTGCGCTTAATAGTATAATATTCATAACATTATCATATGTGTGTGCAGTTTCCAGATCAAGTTCATCATGAAAAAAGAGAGAGAGAATTGCATCTAATGCCTTAGCGCTTCAACTTGATCTTCTTTTCTCTAAAACTCGACCTGCTGCACTAAAAACCAAATTCACCCCAAAAATCGCGGGAGTGAGGAAATTTAAAAAAATAAATAACAATACTTCTAACTGCACAATTTTGGAAATTAAAACATCATTTTAAGGATAAGATTCTTGATTTTTAATAAAATACAAAAAATGGAAATGAGATTTTCACCCAGTTTTTCGATAGCAGACCTCCTTAAACTAATCCTTGCTTGGGCCATAGCTATGGACAATGCAAGTCTTGCTAAGCAAAATTTGTCTCGCAATGGCAGCTAGCTTAGGAAATTGAAAATCCTTCCACCATGGTAACAAATCCACAATGAAATTCAACACGTGTAATTCAACCGAGCTATAACGCATTTCACGTAAAAGTGCGAGAAGAACGGAGATCTGAAGTGCTACCGTGTCGCCATCTATTATTGCTTTTGGGAACTAGCTGTCAGCCAAGCGTCCCAAATGTGGAAGTTTAGCCCAATACTTTAGGTACACTCAGCGGGGGACTGTATTTCACCATGATCGTACCATGAATATTTCTCCGATGAAGTAATCTTACGCAGCAAACTTTGGTATTTCAAAATCTTATCATAAAACTTTTCACACTCCCTGACACAATTTTGTCATCATCTGCATTTACGCCCTCTACCAGCGAAATTGTACATCCTAAAAAAAACGAAATAAAGGATCATCATTTGCATATTTCAAGCTTCTCAATGCAAAAAGAATTTTTGAAATCGGACTAACAGTTTCAGAGATACCGTGGGTACAGACGGACGGACGGACAAACCGATAACAGAAGCACGATCTTTTTTTACAAAAGACGTGCTGAAAAGAGAGAGAGAGAGAGAATTGCATCTAATGCCTCAGCGCTTCAACTTGATCTTCTTTTCTCTAAAACTCGACCTGCTGCCCTAAAAATCAACGTCACCCCAAAAAATCGCGGGAGTGAGGAAATTTTAAGAAATAAATAACAATACTTCTAACTGAACAATTTTGGAAATTAATACAGATAAGATTCTTGATTTTTAATAAAATACAAAAAATGGGAATGTGATTTTTTTCCCAGTTTTTCTGTACCAGACCTCCTTAAACTAATTCTTGCTTGGGCCATAGCTTTGGACAATGCAAGTCTTGCTAAGCAAAATTTGTCTCGCAATGGCAGCTAGCTTAGGAAATTGAAAATCCTTCCACCATGGTAACAAATCCACAATGAAATTCAACACGTGTAATTCAACCGGGTTTGGAATTACACGTGTTGAATTACTTACAGTCATGAAATTGAAGACATGTAATTCAGAGCTCGGGCCCCGGTTTTTCGGTAGTTAATGAATTCTGAGCCCGGCCGAGCCCGGGCCCGAGCTCATCTCTAGTCTGCTGGGGAGATGCGTTACTTATGGGATGCATTGTGGTAAGACAAGTGCTGATCATATTAGGAATGAAGATGTGTTGCAGATGTGTAACGTGAGGCAAAGTGTTGTTAGTAAGGAGAAGACTAGTATTTTTAAGTGGTCTGGCCACATTGAGAGAATGAGTGATGAGATGCTTACTAAGATAATTTATTCAGCCCAAGTGGCAGGAATGAAAGGTAGAGGAAGGCCAAGGAAATCATGGGAGGACCAGATTCAGGAATGGCTGAACGAGGAAAAAATGATGAGTATGAAGTACAAAAGGTCTTGTGTGCGGTGTGTGATGAATATAAGTGGCGCTCAAGCTGTGTGCTGAGATCGCTGTAAATGGAGACGTCTGATACAGCAACAGTGAGTGACTGCTTATAGCCCATTCAGTTGCTCACTGTGGTCGTTAAACCTCCAATAAAAACAAAACAAAACAAGAAAACAGCAACAGTGAATTCTTCCTGTGAGGAGCTAACTTATGAATATCAGAGAACAGCTTAGTGATGGATGGATGGATGGATGGATGGATGGATGGATGGATGGATGGATGGATGGGCGTCATCATCATCATTGTCAACCATTTTCAATCCACTGCTGGACGAAGGTCTCCCCAAGTTTCCTCCACAACGGTCTGTCTTGTACCAGTCTCCTCCATGTCACTCCCGCATACTTTCGAATTTCATCCACCCATCTCCTATGTGGTCTTCTTCTGGGTCTTTTCCTGTCCCTTGGAATCCAATCTAAAATTTCGGCTGTCCATCGATGGTCTGTCCTTCTGGCAGTATGTCCAGCCCATTGCCATTTCAGGGATTTAACTCTGATCATGATGTCTTCCACTCTCGTCATTTTTCGGATCCACGAGTTCCTCTTCTTATCTCTCCTGGTTATACCAAGCATGCACCTCTCCATGCTGTTTGAGTTGTCTGCAGCCTTTGTATGTCTGTTTTAGTTAAGGTCCACGTCTCTGCACCATGCGTAAGCACTGGAAGGATGCATTGATCAAACACTTTTATTTTAAGACATAATGGCATATTGCTCTTGAAAATTATGCTGTTTCTTCCAAAAGCTCTCCAGGCAAGTTTTGTACGCCGATTAATTTCTTCATCAATGTATATGGTTTAGAGTTGTCTGCAGCCTTTGTATGTCTCTTTTAGTTAAGGTCCACATCTCTGCACCATACGTAAGCACTGGAAGGATGCATTGATCAAACACTTTTCTTTTAAGACCGTCAAAATAACCCGGAAAAAAATAACCTGCGTCATAATAACACAGTAAAAAAAAAAAAACGCCGTCTAAAGAACCCAGCGTGAAAAAAAAACATTACAAAATAACACTGCGTGAAAAAAAAATCCGTTACAAAATAACCCTGCATCATAATAACCCCAAATCATAATTATGGTATGTCAAAATAACCCACGTCATAATAACCCACAACTTAATAACCAGTGTCAAAATAACTTAGCAATCTCACTTCTCGAGTCAAAATGGAAAAGGAGCGGAGAACAGTCATCTCTCCAAAATCGAAGTAGGTTGAACTGAGTAGATTTCAGTAGATCTCTCCAAAATGGAAGTAGGTTGTACTGAGTAGATTTCAGTAGATCTCTCTAAAATCGAAGTAGGTTGTACTGAGTAGATTTCAGTAGATCTCTCCAAAATCGAAGTAGGTTGTACTGAGTAGATTTCAGTAGATCTCTCCAAAATCGAAGTAGGTAGGTTGTACTGAGTAGATTTCAGTAGATCGCTCCAAAATCGAAGTAGGTTGTACTGAGTAGATTTCAGTAGATCTCTCCGAAATCGAAGGAGGTTGTACTGAGTAGATTTCAGTAGATCTCTCCAAAATCGAAGTAGGTTGTACTGAGTAGATTTCAGTAGATCTCTCCAAAATCAAAGTAGGTTGTACTGAGTAGATTTCAGTAGATCTCTCCAAAATTGAAGTAGGTTGTACTGAGTAGATTTCAGTAGATCTCTCCAAAATCGAAGTAGGTTGTGCTGAGTAGATTTCAGTAGATCTCTCCAAAATCGAAGTAGGTAGGTTGTACTGAGTAGATTTCAGTAGATCTCTCCAAAATCGAAGTAGGTTGTACGGAGTAGATTTCAGTAGATCTCTCCAAAATTGAAGTAGGTTGTACTGAATAGATTTCAGTAGATCTCTCCAAAATGGAAGTAGGTTGTACTGAGTAGATTTCAGTAGATCTCTCCAAAATCGAAGTAGGTTGTACTGAATAGATTTCAGTAGATCTCTCCAAAATCGAAGTAGGTTGTACTGAATAGATTTCAGTAGATCTCTCCAAAATCGAAGTAGGTTGTACTGAATAGATTTCAGTAGATCTCTCCAAAATCGAAGTAGCTTGTACTGAGTAGATTTCAGTAGATCTCTCCAAAATCGAAGTAGGTTGTACTGAGTAGATTTCAGTAGATCTCTCCAAAATCGAAGTAGGTTGTACTGAGTAGATTTCAGTAGATCTCTCCAAAATCGAAGTAGGTTGTACTGAGTAGATTTCAGTAGATCTCTCCAAAATCGAAGTAGGTTGTACTGAGTAGATTTCAGTAGATCTCTCCAAAATCGAAGTAGGTTGTACTGAGTAGATTTCAGTAGATCTCTCCAAAATCGAAGTAGGTTGTACTGAGTAGATTTCAGTAGATCTCTCCAAAATCGAAGTCGGTTGTACTGAGTAGATTTCAGTAGATCTCTCCAAAATGGAAGTAGGTTGTACTGAGTAGATTTCAGTAGATCTCTCCAAAATCGAAGTAGGTTGTACTGAGTAGATTTCAGTAGATCTCTCCAAAATGGAAGTAGGTTGTACTGAGTAGATTTCAGTAGATCTCTCCAAAATTGAAGTAGGTGGGGTTACTTTTCCCGAATTATTTTGACATGTAACCGGATGATCGAAGAAATGTTTGTTTGAACCTTCTTAGTTTTCAAATTATTTTTTAAAAAATCATCATAGTTTGGGGTGCTGGTGAAACGACAGTAAACCCCCCCCCCTCCCCCAGAGAAAATAAAAAAAAATTCTTGACACCATTTGCTTGAATCCTGTCGTAGTCCCCTCAGGATTAAGACAGCATGCAGTGTTCTGGTCCAGAATTTGCAGGTAGGATTGGAGTACACGGTCCCAACAAATTTATATGCATACTTAAACGGATAAAATTTATGATTAACCCCCCGCCCTCCCCCATAAACAGATAGGAGGTAGAGAAAGAAACTGCAAAAACATGTGACTGCGTGTCTTACTGGTATCGGTAGCTCTAACTGGAGTTACGATACGAAGTGGCAAATATGAATTTTTTTTTTTTTTTTTATATTTAAGATAGACTTCTTCCCATACTTTACTTTTGCCAGATACCATGCTCCTTTTCAACTAAATTACTAATAACATAAAAAATAACAAACAAATGGAATCAGGAGAGGGTCATTAGCAACATGCAGCGCAAACCCATTTTTCAAGAGTTCACGCAAGACGTACTTATGGAGGGAAATGACATTTGTTTGCATCCATTTACAGACTGGTAATGCATGTTCAGGGGGGGGATTGTGAGGTGACACAAGAAATCCTGAAACTCTCAGCTCAGTGCCAATATACATACACTGCTGGACAGTTGCTAAGGATGGATGACAATAGCAACCATAAAATGGAAGGCAGGATAATGTGGAAATTAGCATAAGTGCGGGATACAGTAAGACGTGTTGTGCATATGCAAATTTTGAATTGCCGAACTTGTTCGTGACGTCATAGCGCTGATAAGAGATATAAAGGATTTGACGCGTATTGACCGTTGTTGTTCAAACGCAAAGTTGAAAGGGAAAGAATCAATTGACGAACTTGAAATTTTCAGTATGTCTTCCCGACATCACCTAGATGATTTGACGCGTGGCCGTATTATTGGCAAGATTGAAGAAGGGCGAAAAATAACAGATGTTGCCAGGGAGTTCGACGTCAGCCACAGTGTTGTTTCAAGGCTTTGGAAATCATTTCAAACAAATGGAGAGTGTAGCAAATGTCACGGGGGAGGTCGTGTTCGCAGTACGACACCTGCAGAAGATCGGTACATAGTGCTATCAACAAAAAGACACCGGCGCAGCACAGCTAGTGAGGTAGCAAATCAGTTTATGGCTGCTACTGGAAAGCGGATCTCCCGAAAAACTGTCGCCAGACGTTTGCATGAAGGAGGACTATACGCCCGCCGTCCTGTTGTGTGCATCCCATTGTCCAGACGTCACTGTACCGCCCGTTTGCAATGGTGCCATCAACATCGCAATTGGACTGATGACGACTGGTCTGCTGTCCTCTTCTCAGATGAGAGTAGATACAGTCTATCGTCTGATTGTCGACGACAACTGATCTGGCGTGATAGTGGTATTGCATATTGTCCAGCAAACATACAGGAAAGGGACCGATATCCGACATGTAGTGTCATGGTATGGGCTGGCATCATGATCAATGGCCGTACGTCCCTCTATGTGCTTCCAACTGGGACTATGACTTGCCAACGATACATTAATGATGTTCTGTTACCTCATGTTCGCATGTTCCGTGGTGCTGTCGGTGATAGATTCAATTTCATGGACGACAACGCAACACGTCATCGAACAGTCGCTGTCCAGGAGTGTCTTGAGAGCCTCGTATGGCCAGCACGTTCTCCAGATCTGAATCCCATTGAAAATTTGTGGGATGCTTTGGGGAGGAGTCTTGCTGGTCGCCAATGCCCTCCAATAAACAAGGACACCCTCATCCGTGCACTGACAGAGGAATGGGATAAATTACCCCAACAGCTGCTTGATAATGTTGTGCAAAGCATGACACGACGTGTGGAATCTTGCATCGCCCTCCATGGTGGCCATATCCCGTATTGACATCTTACGCCGGAACGCCTGCGGACGGTAATTGCATTTTTTTCACGTTTACGTATTCTGCACAAAATGGCCTGTTTGTCCCTTGAACACGTTCCAAAGCCTTCTGGATTTCAGAGCACAATAAATTGTCTTTCTTGTAATGTCCTGGCATTCTGACATTATTTTATTTCACTTGGCATCCAACCACACTTACTTTTTTATGCGCTATATAGCTGTTTATGATCCGTCCTTAGCAATTGTCCAGCAGTGTATAATATGCACATATAAACTAGCTACACAACAAATAGGCCCCAGTGCTTGTGCAGTTAAACTTCGCATCTTTTCTTGTACCCAATTTTCTTTCACTGTGCAAAAACCTTCAGGCACTGCATCTTAAAAAACAAATTTTGCACTTCATATTATATGTTAATTGAGCAGTCTATGTAGATCAGTTTTACTTGAACTTGAAGCCTACAGTAGATTCCATTCAATTTCTAAAAGTAGTTATACACCGAATCTAAAATAATGAAAAGAAGCCTTTCTTTCAGCAGGCTGTTTATCTTGAGAGCTTGTTTGATAACAAAAGAAACGCACAAGGTGTCGCAAATAGTCTACATTCACCATTCGCACGGACATGCAGTGTTTTTAATCAAACACTGCAATTTCCAAAGAAAATGGAACCTGAAGTTTAGTTACCATTTTGTAGCATTTTTGGAAATGATATGTCCGAAGGAAGCATCTCAAATTCCTCTGAAACTTAAAAACCCGGATTTACGGGTTTGGAATGTGACAAAAACCCGGATTACAAACAGGTCTGATGTTGTAACAATTCGTGACAATTATAGTCTTGGTTATTTTTTTAAGTGCATCTAACCTAATCAGACATCATTTAGTTATTGAGTGTGCTTTTATTGTGATAAAAGGACTTTTGAAAGCGCACCTAACCTCTTTGAAAGCTTTAATCAATAGCGCACCTAACCTCTTTGAAAGCTTTAATCACTAGCGCACCTAACCTCTTTGAAAGCTTTAATCAATAGCGCACCTAACCTCTTTGAAAGCTTTAATCATTAGTCGATAAAAGGACTTTTGAAAGCGCACCTAACCTCTTTGAAAGCTTTAATCAATAGCGCACCTAACCTCTTTGAAAGCTTTAATCATTAGTCGATAAAAGGACTTTTTGAAAGCGCACCTAACCTCTTTGAAAGCTTTAATCAATAGCTCACCTAACCTCTTTGAAAGCTTTAATCAATAGCGCACCTAACCTCTTTGAAAGCTTTAATCATTAGTCGATAAAAGGACTTTTGAAAGCGCACCTAACCTCTTTGAAAGCTTTAATCAATAGCGCACCTAACCTCTTTGAAAGCTTTAATCAATAGCGCACCTAACCTCTTTGAAAGCTTTAATCATTAGTCGATAAAAGGACTTTTGAAAGCGCACCTAACCTCTTTGAAAGCTTTAATCAATAGCGCACCTAACCTCTTTGAAAGCTTTAATCAATAGCGCACCTAACCTCTTTGAAAGCTTTAATCAATAGCGCACCTAACCTCTTTGAAAGCTTTAATCATTAGTCGATAAAAGGACTTTTGAAAGCGCACCTAACCTCTTTGAAAGCTTTAATCAATAGCGCACCTAACCTCTTTGAAAGCTTTAATCAATAGCGCACCTAACCTCTTTGAAAGCTTTAATCAATAGCGCACCTAACCTCTTTTAAAGCTTTAATCATTAGTCGATAAAAGGACTTTTGAAAGCGCACCTAACCTCTTTGAAAGCTTTAATCAATAGCTCACCTAACCTCTTTGAAAGCTTTAATCAATAGCGCACCTAACCTCTTTGAAAGCTTTAATCATTAGTCGATAAAAGGACTTTTGAAAGCGCACCTAACCTCTTTGAAAGCTTTAATCAATAGCGCACCTAACCTCTTTGAAAGCTTTAATCAATAGCGCACCTAACCTCTTTGAAAGCTTTAATCATTAGTCGATAAAAGGACTTTTGAAAGCGCACCTAACCTCTTTGAAAGCTTTAATCAATAGCGCACCTAACCTCTTTGAAAGCTTTAATCAATAGCGCACCTAACCTCTTTGAAAGCTTTAATCAATAGCGCACCTAACCTCTTTGAAAGCTTTAATCATTAGTCGATAAAAGGACTTTTGAAAGCGCACCTAACCTCTTTGAAAGCTTTAATCAATAGCGCACCTAACCTCTTTGAAAGCTTTAATCAATAGCGCACCTAACCTCTTTGAAAGCTTTAATCAATAGCGCACCTAACCTCTTTTAAAGCTTTAATCAATAGCGCACCTAACCTCTTTGAAAGCTTTAATCATTAGTCGATAAAAGGACTTTTGAAAGCGCACCTAACCTCTTTGAAAGCTTTAATCAATAGTGCACCTAACCTCTTTGAAAGCTTTAATCAATAGCGCACCTAACCTCTTTGAAAGCTTTAATCATTAGTCGATAAAAGGACTTTTGAAAGCGCACCTAACCTCTTTGAAAGCTTCAATCATTAGTCAAAAGTATCGGAAATTAAATTTTTAATAGTTTGAAATTGATAATTTCAATTGAACATTTTTTATTTCATTTATTTAAGAATATTATGAATGCATATAATTTTGGTATCACAAAATTTGTATTGCAATCAGCAAGAGTGCATGCACGAATCTATTTTCGAGCGCGAAGTATTACAAATAAGTTTTAAAGCATTTTTTGTGTGACATATACCGCTAATTTACATATCCGACATTCCCCTGCGTTGTTGTCATGTGACCGTAACTGGTCCAGAGCATAAAATGTGACACAGAGAAATGCTTGCCCAACAGTCAAATGCACTTGCACATTGGCAAGTGAAAGATGGCAAGCGATACTGCATTCGTTACAAATTTCATCAAAGAAAAAGTGCTACAAAATCATGTGCAATGATCTGTTCTGTTGTGGGGGAGAGCATTGTATCGAAAAGCACGTGTAGGTTTTGGTTTAGACGGTTGACAGCAGGTGATTTTGATGTTGGTGATCAAGAACGTAGCGGCGCACCGCAGAAGGTTGCACATGAGGAACTGCCAGCATTGTTGGACGAAGATTCATCTCAAATGCAAAAAGAACTAGCTGAACAACTGGGGGTAACTCAATAAACCATTTCCATTAATACAGACATTTAACGTGGACAAGGAACATCAAACAAAGATCTTCGCTCTTTCCACGTTTATAAGTGAGTCACAGAAAAATTCTCATTGGCCGCCACCGGGAGTCGAACCCAGGGTCTTCCAGTTACGCGCCGGATATGCTTCCGCTACACCACAGCGGCCTCGAATTCCTCCAGACTCGCACACGCTAACTGCCAAGCCAAGTTGGCAGGTTGCTTCTTGGAGCCCCGCACAATGCTGGGGATTCACTCTTTGATGGTAAGCAGCAACTGAAGAAATAATTAGAAGGCGAATGAATAATTAATACAGACATTTAACGTGGACCAAGAACATCAAACAAAGATCTTCGCTCTTTCCACGTTTATAAGTGAGTCACGGAAAAATTCTCATTGGCCGCCACCGGGAGTCGAACCCAGGGTCTTCCAGTTACGCGCCGGATATGCTTCCGCTACACCACAGCGGCCTCGAATTCCTCCAGACTCACACACGCTAACTGCCAAGCCAAGTTGGCAGGTTGCTTCTTGGAGCCCCGCACAATGCTGGGGATTCACCAAAGATGGTAAGCAGCAACTGAACAAATGATTAGAAGGCGAAGGAATAATTAATACAGACATTTAACGTGGACCAGGAACATCAAACAAAGATCTTCGCGCTTTCCACGTTTATAAGTGAGTCACAGAAAAATTCTCATTGGCCACCACCGGGAGTCGAACCCAGGGTCTTCCAGTTACGCGCCGGATATGCTTCCGCTACACCACAGCGGCCTCGAATTCCTCCAGACTCACACACGCTAACTGCCAAGCCAAGTTGGCAGGTTGCTTCTTGGAGCCCCGCACAATGCTGGGGATTCACCAAAGATGGTAAGCAGCAACTGAACAAATAATTAGAAGGCGAATGAATAATTAATACAGACATTTAACGTGGACCAAGAACATCAAACAAAGATCTTCGCTCTTTCCACGTTTATAAGTGAGTCACAGAAAAATTCTCATTGGCCACCACCGGGAGTCGAACCCAGGGTCTTCCAGTTACGCGCCGGATATGCTTCCGCTACACCACAGCGGCCTCGAATTCCTCCAGACTCACACACGCTAACTGCCAAGCCAAGTTGGCAGGTTGCTTCTTGGAGCCCCGCACAATGCTGGGGATTCACCAAAGATGGTAAGCAGCAACTGAACAAATGATTAGAAGGCGAAGGAATAATTAATACAGACATTTGACGTGGACCAGAAACTTCAAACAAAGATCTTCGCTCTTTCCACGTTTATAAGTGAGTCACGGAAAAATTCTCATCGGCAGGAATCAAACCCAGGGTCTTCCGGTTACGCTCCGGATATGCTTCCACTGCACCACGGCGGCCTCGAATTCCTTCAGACTCACACACGCTAACTGCCAAGTCAATTTGGTAGGTTGCTTCTTGGAGCCCCGCACAATGCTGAGGATTCACCAAAGATGGTAAGCAGCAACTGAAGAAATAATCAGAAGGCGAATGAATAATTAATACAGACATTTAATGTGGACCAGGAACATCAAACAAAGATCTTCGCTCTTTCCACGTTTATAAGTGAGTCACGGAAAAATTCTTTCTTCAGTTTCTTCACGAATCAAAATTATTTCTTCAGTTGCTGCTTACCATCTTTGGTGAATCCCCAGCATTGTGCGGGGCTCCAAGAAGCAACCTACCAAATGGCTTGGCAGTTAGCGTGTGTGAGTCTGGAGGAATTCGAGGCCGCTGTGGTGTAGCGGAAGCATATCCGAAGCGCGTAACTGGAAGACCCTGGGTTCGACTCCCGGTGGCGGCCAATACAGAATTTTTCTGTGACTCACTTATAAACGTGGAAAGATCTTCGAAGATCTTTGTTTGATGTTTCAGGTCCACGTTAAATGTCTGTATTAATTATTCATTCGCCTTCTAATTATTTCTTCAGTTGCTGCTTACCATCTTTGGTGAATCCCCAGCATTGTGCGGGGCTCCAAGAAGCAACCTGCCAAATTGGCTTCGCAGTTAGCGTGTGTGAGTCTGGAGGAATTCGAGGCCGCTGTGGTGCAGTGGAAGCATATCTGGCACATAACTAGAAGACCCTGGGTTCGACTTCCGGTGGCGGCCAATGAGAATTTTTCCGTGACTCACTTATAAACGTGGAAAGAGCAAAGATCTTTGTTTGATAAACCATTTCCAATCGTTTATGCACAATGGGAAAGATTCAGGAGGAGGAAAAATGGGTGCCACATGACCTGAGCCAGAGGAACAAGGATGAACGTGTCATGAAGTTTTTGAATCTGTTGAATAAACAACACAGAAGTATTTTCTGTAGAAAATCGTTACGGATGATGAAAAGTAGATATGGTATCACAATCCTAAAAAGCAAAAAAATACTGGGTCAAATCCGTTGAAGCAACGACTTCGCCACCAAAACGCAATATTCACTCCAAGAAAGTTCTGCTGTGCATCTAGTGGGTTATGAAAGGTGTGCTCTATTATGAACTATTGGAACAGGGTCAAACTGTTACTGCTGATCGCTACAAGCAACAATTGCTGCAATTGAACCAGGAAATCTGTCAGAAACGTCCACCCACAGGCAAAGAATTGCATCTCATGATATTACTGCACAACAACGCTAGGCCGCATGTTGCAAAATCGGTCAAGGAAACGTTATTGACGCTTGGCCGGGAAGTTTTGGAGCACTCGGCGTATAGTCCCAACACAGCCCCTTCAGACTATTATTTGTTCTGATCGATGCAACGCGGTTTGTCTGCTGAACGGTTCCCGACATGTGATGAAGTGCAAAAATGTGTTGATGACTTTATATCGCGTCACACGACGAAGTATTCTTCATGGCTGGAATCCGTCTGCTTCCCGACCGATGGTGGAAGGTGATAGATGATGACGGCGCATATTTTGATTCGTAAAGGTATTGTTGTCTTCTCGCATATTACATGTTACGTTGTCTTAAAACACTTTAAAACACTAATAACAACGTTGCTTACCTTTTTTCACATTTCACTTCACGTTTTATTCTTTTGTTGTCATGCTTGATTCCAGCCTCCCATGCGGTGTTCTATTTTTTGTCTTCAGGTTCTTTCAAATGTTCAACGAATGCCCATATCTATGAAATGTATTGCTTTCCAGGTCCCAAAACTGTATCCCCCACCCCTTCCCAACAGCATGTAAAAACTCAACCTTCGTTGGTTAAAACCCCAATTCTTGAACTCAAAACCTTTTGATATTATCAACGAACACAAACTGCCTATTAACATACATACAAAATACCGAACAAAAATATTAAAAACGCATATACAACTATTTACATACGACTCATCTTATTCTTTCAACTCCCTTTCTCAAATGATATACTATTAAAAAGCACCAATCACTTACCCTAAAGATCATGGTAATTTCCATCCACAACACACTTCCAGCACGTCAATTATCGTAATGTTGTTGGCCTTCAAAGACTTACAGACATCTTGCTTACGATTCCTTCTTCCGGGGATGAAACATCGTATTTATTTATTTTATTCTTTTTAAGCCATATGAGATGTAACTATAAGCTCGTCAATTCCATAAAAACCACACAAGCATACTACTCATTCATACAATTCAATTAAAAAAACTATGTACATATTTACACAACCTTACATTCCTAGGTGGTTAAACCTTTGTCAACTGTGAGTAACAAAATACTCCATCTGTTTCAAAACCCCTGCCACTCCCAATGCAAGTGTCACACTCATTCAGCCCCTCACACACAATCCTCTAGCGCTTTCAACAGGACTACTGTCGTCATCAGGAGGCAAGTGTGTCTCACCCGCCCACCACAGCTCAAGCGAGCAGAGCCATCGAGGCACGGGCTCCAGTCGCAATCTCTGAATCTTTGTGTCTCTGACGCCATCTATTGTCATTGCTGCTATTTTTTCTTTTTTTCTTTCTAAGCTGTTGTTCAATTTTTATTAGGGCTTTCCATTGTTCATTTAAGTTGCTAGGCTCATTAATGTTGCATAATCTTGATCTGTTTCTTTCAATGAACACTGACTCTGCAATTCTTAACTGCCTTTCGTTTTTACAGCTCTTAATAATTTTAATATCCTCAAACCTTGGACATTGTTGATTTTCCATACAGTATTGGGTTAATGCTGTCTTAGGTTCTTTTTATTCCAATTACTTATATGCTGGTTCAATCTATACTTTAATTTATTCTTGGTGCTGCCTATATATGACACAGGTGGTTGCTGGTTTATAGGGATTTCATAAATTCCTGCTCTATCTAATTGACTGATTTTTTTCATTTTTAATCACTAAATTTTTTACAGTAAGTACCGGATTTCCTACCTGGTGCAAAGGTCCCACGAATCCCTTTCTCAATACCTCATGAACAACCAGAACATTCATTCACCACACCCTAAGCCATTCCAACGCAGACTGCCTCAAGTACTTTCTCCCTTCTACGGGGTTATCTTCAGGAGGTATTCTAGATGCTTTCTCTTCTGCCACCGCAGTAAGAATGATCGATACACTTGTCTTTCTCACCCTGCCCCAACGTCATCTACGAAAAGCTTCCACCGTGGCTCCATCTGTCATCAACTCTAGTGAACTCTTCATTTTCGGTCAATTTTTATTAGTTCTTTCCATTTTTCATTAAGGATACTTGGGTCGTTATTATTACAAATTCAATCTCTATTAACAAAGAAAGGTGACTTGATCACGCTAGTTACGTTAACTAAAACTTTTACAAAAAAGTTCGTAAGTTGGAAGCTTTCGACCTTATCTTAGGTCTTCATCACGCCAATGGAGGACTAAGATTGTTGCCAGATTCTACATTTGAATTTTTCCTATTTTTGTTGCCAAAACTTAGAATTGATCTCCAGATTAACGGAATGTAGAGAGGAGATTCGGAGTTGCAAGTCATGAATATGCTCGCCATACAAAGAAATTCAATTTTCTACTCTCCAAGCAAAAAAGTCAAGCAACATCTCCGTCATCAGCCTCTACTGACAAGCCAAAGTATGTAAATCTTTCTTCTGTCACTATTCCTCCTAGCTTGGATAAATTCTTATCATTAGGCCCAAAATTTTCACCTGCTCTTCCTATCAATCTTCCACAAACTGTTTCTGTTATAGAATCAGCCATCCACAGAACTGAGACTGTTCAGCAGCCTATCCTTCGTGCCAACGCTGCTGTTATCTTATCCAAGCAAAATTCTGTGCCAATCAAGTACTCTTCTTCTTGTTTAAAAGAATTCAGGTCATTTATTCAAGAAAATGACCTAGCCGTATGCAAAGCAGATAAAGTTGGTTGCCCAGTCATCATTGGTAAAGAAACTCTAAACCAAAAAGTGCTTTCTTTTCTTACATCTGCCAACTGCATCCCTTTACAGTCAGACACCACCAACTCACTCAAAAACTCAGTTGACAGATTAGCTAAGAAAGAAACTCTTCAATCCTTCCTTGGTGATATATCACCCCCTCCTTACTTTAGAACTCCCAGGCTCTTCCTGCAAGTGAAACTGCATAAAGCTGGTAACCCCATCAGACCTTTAGTGGAATATTCTTTTTCTCCAGCAGTAAACCTTGAAAAGAGATTGGTCCTCAAATGCAAATCCCTGGCAGCCAACCATCCTCATACAGTTGTCTCTACTTCAAACTTCATCCACAACCTTCCTAATTCCTTTCCTCCTTGTGATAATCTGTATACTCTTGATGTAGAATCTTTGTTTCCCTCTGTACCATATTTTGATTCCTACATGCTCCTCATGAAGAAATTGATTCTTCATTTTGAACCCCCGGTCCTCTTATCAAAGATCTTTATGATTGTTTCCACACTATTCATCAACATAGTTGTTTTGTTTTCAACAAAATTGTGTATAGGCAACAATCTGGTCTCCCCATGGGCTCACCTCTTTCCCCTCTGCTTGCTGAAATCTACATGCAACATATTGAAGTTTCCATAATTCCTCTACACCCTTTTCAACCTTCCCTATGGTTAAGATATGTAGACGACATTTTCATTAGCTGGCCACATTCCGAGTCTGAGCTACAGATACTGATCAACTCCATTACAGAAAAATTTCCTTCCATTAAGCTCACTATATCTAAGGAAGTAAATCACAAAATTGATTTCCTGGATGTATCTATCTGCAGAAACGCTGATCTCTCCATTACTCGTTCCGTCTATCGAAAACCTTCTGCAGCCACTAACATCATTCCCTACAAATCTTGCACCCTGCATCTCTACAAGCTTGCAGCATTGAAGTCCTACATCCACAGGGCTCATATCATTTGCAACAGCCAACTCTCTCTTCAAGAAGAACTCTCCAAAATTTCTACAATAGCCCTCTCTCATGGTTTCCCTGCTGTTACAGTCAACTCCCTCGTAAAGAAATATGAAAACCATTCGAAAATCGAATGCCTCCTTCCTCACAAGAAAGAAGACCTGAAATTCTGTGGTTCTGTTCCTTACCATCCTTCCTATGCTTATAAGTTACAGATTCTTTTTAGAAGTTTTGGTTACCATCTTGCCATTAAATCTACCCCAAACATCTTGAAACTTCTACAAAGGGATAGGGACAAAGTTGAAAGCCTGAACCTCCCAGGAGTTTACTGCATTCCTATCTCTTCTTCTACTGGGGATAACTTATACATTGGAAGCACATACAGGAGCATAAGCCATAGAATTTTAGAACATAGAAAAGATGTTTCAAAGGCAATCCCAACACTGCCTTGTCTATTTTGACAATGGAAGACACATCTGCAGTTCCCCACTGGAACGAAGCAAAACGAATTGCTTCGTTTGACAATCGTTTTGCCCTCCGTTACCGTGAAAGCATAGAAATTATTTTCAACTCAATGACTTGCAACTCCGAATCTCCTCTCTACATTCCGTTAATCTGGAGATCAATCCTAAGTTTTGGCAACAAAAATAGGAAAAATTCAAATGTAGAATCTGGCAACAATCTTAGTCCTCCATTGGCGTGATGAAGACCTAAGATAAGGTCGAAAGCTTCCAACTTACGAACTTTTGTAAAAGTTTTAGTTAACGTAACTAGCGTGATCAAGTCACCTTTCTTTGTTAATATTGTTACGTGTTTTGCCCATAATCGTCACGTCATCAATCTCTATTTTTTTTCAATCAATACAGACTCTGCAATGCGTAGGTGTCTCTCATTGCGACATGATTTTATTATTTTAATCTCTTCAAAATTCGGGAATGTGCGGTTATCCAGACAGTATTCATACACGAGACCGGCCGATGACAAAAAAAGCTGAACTTTTTAACTGGGTGGAAAATTGGGACACGCGCGGTGTGAGCAAATACAGCATATATACAATATTGAAGATTACACTAGCCATATGGAATTATTTTCTGTAAATTATGTAAGTAAATATTAAAGTGTAGCACATTATTATATTCACAATAGAAAAGTAGGGATTTAAGAACAAAATAAAATGAAATGTTTTAGAAAATCAGATTTAAAACTTACAAGTGAATCTTTACTAGCTAAATCCTGAGGTGAAAAGTAATTGTTTAGGAAAGTTTGTGCATTTAGTCAAGCAAGTTTCTCTTTACTAGCTAAATCCTGAGGTGAAAAGTAATTGTTTAGGAAAGTTTGTGCATTTAGTCAAGCAATTAGAAACTTGCAAGAATTAGAAACATATATCCACAGATTAGTTTTTAGTCATTGAAGAAGTCAATAAAGTATTTCTCAATGTAACCTTATAAAATGGCTTGCAAAATTTTTTGCTTGCATTGTGAATATGGTGACATGAATCTCCATCAATGTCAAGCAAGTGGGGAGATTTTCTCTGCCGGATTCTTGTTTTTAACCATGTTTTTGAGCCTCTCATGACACATTCTTTTTACTTAGCTTTCAAACAAGCAAAACAAATTCTTTCTTAGAAAGAAAGAATGGAAAAAAACAACAACAACGGAAAGCTGTGTCATGAACTTCGTTTAGAGGCTTCAGGCCGACGTAATACTGGCCCAAAGTCGTGCTTCTTTCCCCACTTAGCTTTCAAACATGCAAAACACATTCTTCCTTAGAAAAAAAGAAAGGAAAGAAACAGAGTTGCGTCACGAACTTTGTTCAGAGGTTTCGGGCCGACGTTATCCTAGCCGGGCGCCGTGCTTTCTTTCTACTAAGTTTTCAAACAAGCAAGACACGTTCCTCCTCCTTAGAAAAAAAAACAAAGAGGTGCGTCACAAACATGGTTCAGAGGCATCGGGCCGACGCAATTCCGGGCAACAGTGAAAGAAGCACGTCCGAGCCAACATAATTCCGGATCACGGCAAAAGAAGCCCGCCAGGCCTACATAATACCGGCGCGGCGCCGTGCTTCCTTAACACTTACTTTCAAACAAGCAAAACAAATTCTTTCTCTTCGGGGGGGGGGGGGGGGGTAAGAAAAGAGAGCTGCGTCACGAACTTTATTCAGATGCTTCAGGTTGACGTAATCCCGGGCAACGGCGAAAGAAGCACGAAGGGCATCTTTTTTTTTTTTTCACACTTTGAAACAACAAAACAAATTCCACCAACTCAGAAAAAAAAAAAAAAGAGACAAAGGGCTGTGTTACGAACTTTGTTCAGGGGCTTTTACATCGATTATTTACAAATTCAGTAAAACTTTCTTAATAACAGCGAAAATCTGAATATCCATAATTTTTTGTTAGTCACCCGTAATCCCGGGGGATATCCGTAATAATTACGGAGATTCCATAATTTTTGGCATCCTCCGTAGGAAGAGGTTTCACTAGAGCTTTGATTCTCGAACGATCTCAGAAAAGCGGGAACGCATTCGGGTACATTTGCAAATTACAAGAGAGAGTTTCTGGCGATGGCATCACGGATAGAATCAAGCGGATAGTTTGGCCCTGATAGAATGCAGAGTGGCGATTTCCCACAAGACACGGAAAGGGCTGCGGTAGTTTCCCTAACGCACAAAGTAGGCGGAGCTTCCACCCTTTGCGCTGCAATGCTCAAGTGACTGACATTCCATCCATTGTTGACAGCAGTAAACGAATTGAGCTCCTGACTCCACCCTCCAACATTTCTTCTTGCCCCCCCCGCGTCTGCTCCAAAAACAACGCTTTAAGCTAGAAAGCGCTTAGTTCTTTTACTCCACAAAAAAGCGGAATCGCAGAATTCCGCTTTTTCAAGGATTTTTCTGTAGAACGACGACCCCCTCCCCTAAAAATCCTGAAAAATTTCTCTTCATTTTTGCAATGACCTTGAGAATCACCAAAATGATCCCGAAAAAAGCAGAATTCCACAAATTCGCGGAAGAATCTCATGTACGAGTATTGTATCAGTGCTGTTTTTGCTTTTTTTTTTTTTTTTTTTTTTGCCAACTTTTAATATGTTGTTGTAAGCAATGTTTCAACTGATTTTTGGTACTTCCAATATATGATATTGGTGGGATTCCACTTAGAGGTATTTCGTACACACCTGCTTTTTCCAAGATACTACATTTTTCATTGTTATTAATTATCATATTTCCAATAGTCATTACTTTGTTTCCTATCTGAATTCCATATTTATGGCATAATTTATTGATTTCTGTAGATATTCCTGGAAGGTAAGGTGTTGCTCTGACATATTGTAATTGTTTTTTTCTTTTAGGGGAATTTGTATCTTGCATCTTAACTTGCACTTCATAAATCCATTTATTTATCTTCTGTGGAGGGTATCCATAGCTATATGTGATTTCTTTAATATAATTTATTTTTTCATTACAGAATTCTTCTTTAGAGGAATGTGTGATTGCTCTTTTAATTAATGTTTTTATGCTATTACATTTCTGTGTGTAAGGGTGTGTTGAGTTATGGTATCAAAACAGGGACATATGTCTGTTTTCTATGTACCTTGGACTGCAGTTGGTTCTTTTGCTTGATGATCTTAACATCCAAGTAAGGTAAGATATTTTCTTTTTCATGTTCTACTGTCAATTTAATTGTGGAATAGACATTACTAAGTTGTTGAGTTAAAGATTCCAGCTCATAAGTTTTCATTCTGGTCACGATGAAGATATCATCTATGTATCTGCAGTAAACCAACGGTGGTTCATCCATTGTACTCATAATTTGTTCTTCTATGCTGTTCGTAATTACTTCAGCAAACAGGTTTGACAGAGGAGAGCTCACTGGGCCTCCGAAGTTTTGTTTGTATATTTCCTCATCATATCTGAAGATACTATTTTCATAGATGTATAATAAAATTGCTTTTAACTCTTGTAGTTGTGTATTATTAAGAGATTGATCCTGTTGTAATTTTTTATTAATAATCTCAATTGCTTCTGGTACAGGGGTACTTGGAAACAGTGCTTTGACAGCCATACTAGCCATTCTGTAATCTTTTAGATCTTGGTTTACATTTTTCCCTATTTCAATAAATTCATATGTATTCTTTACAGTGTATTGTGCTTTTCATGAACATTGGTGCCAAGAAACTGTAAATATTCTTTTCAAGATTAATTAATGGAGAGTTCTCTTTGGACACTATAAGTCTCATGGGGTTACCTTCCTTGTGTGTTTTAATTTTTGCAAACATTCGTGGGACCTTTGCACCCATTGGTGGTTTTGCATTTTTGATCTCATTAGGTAAGGTGCTATGGTTCCTGATGTTAGCCAAATATCTTACTTGATTATCAGTTGGGTCCCTTTTCACCTCAGAACATTTCAATTCTTCTATTGCCAATTTCATTTTTTAGGTTATATTCTACTGTACTCATGTCGCAATGAGAGACACCTACGCATTGCACAGTCCGTATTGATTGAAAAGAATAGAGATTGAATTTGTAATAATAATGACCCAAGTATCTTTAATGAACAAGTTAGTAAAATCATGCAATGCACTGATTATGATACGCTTTCCAACATACCAGAAATGATTATATTTGCACTTTTAAGGTATTAAAACCCTGCAAAGTGCGCATAGTTTATGTGCAATTCATAAATGAAATACTATTAAAAAGCACCAATCACTTACCCTAAAGATCATGGTAATTTCCACCGACTACACACTTCCAGCACGTCAATTATCGTAATGTTGTTGGCCTTCAAAGGTTTACAGACATCTTGCTTACGATTCCTTCTTCCGGGGATGAAACATCGTATTTATTTATTTTTTAAGCCATATGAGATGTAACTATAAGCTCGTCAATTCCATAAAAACCACACAAGCATACTATTCATTCATACAATTCAATTAAAAAAACTATGTACATATTTACACAACATTACATTCCTAGGTGGTTAAACCTTTGTCAACTGTGAGTAACAAACTGCTCCTTCTGTTTCAAAACCCCTGCCACTCCCAATGATTTTGGAACAGGTATTAAAAAATGGATTTATGAAGTAACTCAAGCTAACAATAAAGCCAAGATTGATAAAAAACTTGTAAAATATGTAGGGGCAATACCATATATAGAAAATGTTTCAGTAGGAATTAATAAAGTTTGTGGCAAGTATGACATACAGGTGGGAAATCAGGTACTTACTGTAAAAAATTTAGTGATAAAAAATGAAAAAAATCAGCCAATTGGATAGAGCAGGAATTTATGAAATCCCTATAAACCAGCAACCACCTGTGTCATATATAGGCAGCACCAAGAATAAATTAAAGTATAGATTGAACCAGCATATAAATAATTGGAATAAACAAGAAGCTAAGACAGCATTAACCCAATACTGTTTGGAAATCAACAATGTCCATGGTTTGAGGATATTAAAATTATTAAGAGCTGTAAAAACGAAAGGCAGTTAAGAATTGCAGAGTCAGTGTTAATTGAAAAAAACAGATCAAGATTATGCAACATTAATGAGCCTAGCAACTTTAACGAACAATGGAAGGCCCTAATAAAAATTGAACAACAGCATAGAAAGAAAAAAAGAAAAGAGAGCAGCAATGACAATAGATGGCGCCAGACACACAATGATTCAGAGATTGCGACTGGAGCCCGTGCCTCGATGGCTCTGCTCGCTTGAGCTGTGGTGGGCGGGTGAGACACACCTGCCTCCTGATGACGACAGTAGTCTGTTGAAAGCGCTAGAGGATTGTGTGTGAGGGGCTGAATGAGTGTGACACTTGCAGTGGGAGTGGCAGGGGTTTTGAAACAGATGGAGCATTTTGTTGCTCACAGTTGACAAAGGCTTAACCACCTAGGAATGTAAGGTTGTGTAAATATGTACATAGTTTTTTAATTGAATTGTATGAATGAGTAGTATGCTTGTGTGGTTTTTATGGAATTGACAAGCTTATAGTTACATCTTATATGGCTTAAATAAAAAAAAAATACGATGTTTCATCCCCGGAAGAAGGAATTGTAAGCAAGACGTCTGTAAACCTTTGAAGGCCAACAACATTACGATAATTGACGTGTTGGAAGTGTGTTGTTGATAGAAATTACCATGATCTTTAGGGTAAGTGATTGGTGCGTTTTAATAGTATTTCATACCAGAAATGATTACTCAAGTTATGTGGATAATGGCTGTGGAATAAATCTCGCTCCTGTGTCCTGACCTTTGACCCCTTTTCTATTATATTCAACAGAACTGGTTCAGTATACCTCAGGAATAACATACTAAAGTTTTGTCGCAATAGGAGCAGTTTTACGCAAGTTATGAGAATAATGGCTGTGGAATAAATCTTGCTTTTGTGCAATGACCTTTGACCCCATTTCGTTGATATTCAACAGAACCGGTTTCACTATACCTCAGAAACAACATGATAACGTTTTGTCGCAGTCGAAACATTTTTTGGTAAGTTATGATGCACAAGGGCAATGGAATGCATCCCACTTGAGTGTCCTGACCTTTTCGCCCATTTTCAATAGGGTTCGTGCCCAGTGGTTCCCTACCACATGCTAAAATTTCATCGAAATCGAACCATATTTACGCATGTTATGACGCATAAAGGCAATGGAATGGATTCCACTTTTATGCCCTGACCTTTGACCCCATTTCGCCCATTTTCAATAGGGTTCGTCCCCTGGTGGTCCCCCACCACATACTAAAATTTCAACGAAATTGAACCATATTTACGCAAGTTATGACGCATAAGGGCAATTGAATGGATCCTGCTCTTATGGCGTTACCTTTGACCCCACTTCACCCATTTTCAATAGGGTTCGTCCCCTGGTGGTCCCCACCACATGCTAAAATTTCATCGAAATCGAACCATATTTACGCATGTTATGACGCATAAAGGCAATGGAATGGATTCCACTTTTATGCCCTGACCTTTGACCCCATTTCGCCCATTTTCAATAGGGTTCGTCCCCAGGTGGTTCTTTACGAAATACTAAAATTTCATCGAAATCAAACCATTTTTACGCAAGTTATGATGCATAAAGGAAATGGAATAAATACCGCTTTTATGCCCTGCCTGACCTTTGACCCCATTCACCCATTTTCAATAGAGTTCGTGCCCAGTGGTTCCCTACCACATACTAAAATTTCATCGAAATCGAACCATATTTACGCATGTTATGACGCATAAAGGCAATGGAATGGATTCCACTTTTATGCCCTGACCTTTGACCCCATTTCGCCCATTTTCAATAGGGTTCGTCCCCTGGTGGTCCCCCACCACATACTAAAATTTCAACGAAATTGAACCATATTTACGCAAGTTATGACGCATAAGGGCAATTGAATGGATCCTGCTCTTATGGCGTTACCTTTGACCCCACTTCACCCATTTTCAATAGGGTTCGTCCCCTGGTGGTCCCCCACCACATGCTAAAATTTCATCGAAATCGAACCATATTTACGCATGTTATGACGCATAAAGGCAATGGAATGGATTCCACTTTTATGCCCTGACCTTTGACCCCATTTCGCCCATTTTCAATAGGGTTCGTCCCCAGGTGGTTCTTTACGAAATACTAAAATTTCATCGAAATCAAACCATTTTTACGCAAGTTATGATGCATAAAGGAAATGGAATAAATACCGCTTTTATGCCCTGCCTGACCTTTGACCCCATTCACCCATTTTCAATAGAGTTCGTGCCCAGTGGTTCCCTACCACATACTAAAATTTCATCGAAATCGAACCATTTTTACGCAAGTTATGACGCATAAGGGCAATGGAATAAATCCCGCTCTTATGCCCTGCCTGACCTTTGACCCCAATTTGCCAATTTTCAATAGGGTTCGTGCCCAGGTAGTTCCCTGCCACATACTGAAATTTCATCAAAATCAAACCATATTTACGCATGTTATGATGCATAAAGGCAATGAAATGGATCCCGCTCTTATGGCGTGACCTTTGACTCCACCCATTTTCAATAGGATTCGTCCCCTGGTGGTCCCCTAATACATACTAAAATTTCATCGAAATGGAACCATATTTACGCAAGTTATGACGCATAAGGGCAATTGAATGGATCCTGCTCTTATGGCGTGACCTTTGACCCCACTTCACCCATTTTCAATAGGGTTCGTCCCCTGGTGGTCCCCCACCACATACTAAAATTTCAACGAAATTGAACCATATTTACGCAAGTTATGACGCATAAGGGCAATTGAATGGATCCTGCTCTTATGGCGTTACCTTTGACCCCACTTCACCCATTTTCAATAGGGTTCGTCCCCTGGTGGTCCCCCACCACATGCTAAAATTTCATCGAAATCGAACCATATTTACGCAAGTTATGACGCATAAGGGCAATTGAATGGATCCTGCTCTTATGGCGTGACCTTTGACCCCACTTCACCCATTTTCAATAGGGTTCGTCCCCTGGTGGTCCCCCACCACATACTAAAATTTCAACGAAATTGAACCATATTTACGCAAGTTATGACGCATAAGGGCAATTGAATGGATCCTGCTCTTATGGCGTTACCTTTGACCCCACTTCACCCATTTTCAATAGGGTTCGTCCCCTGGTGGTCCCCCACCACATGCTAAAATTTCATCGAAATCGAACCATATTTACGCATGTTATGACGCATAAAGGCAATGGAATGGATTCCACTTTTATGCCCTGACCTTTGACCCCATTTCGCCCATTTTCAATAGGGTTCGTCCCCAGGTGGTTCTTTACGAAATACTAAAATTTCATCGAAATCAAACCATTTTTACGCAAGTTATGATGCATAAAGGAAATGGAATAAATACCGCTTTTATGCCCTGCCTGACCTTTGACCCCATTCACCCATTTTCAATAGGGTTCGTGCCCAGGTGGTTCCCTACCACATACTAAAATTTCATCGAAATCGAACCATTTTTACGCAAGTTATGACGCATAAGGGCAATGGAATAAATCCCGCTCTTATGCCCTGCCTGACCTTTGACCCCAATTTGCCAATTTTCAATAGGGTTCGTGCCCAGGTAGTTCCCTGCCACATACTGAAATTTCATCAAAATCAAACCATATTTACGCATGTTATGATGCATAAAAGGCAATGAAATGGATCCCGCTCTTATGGCGTGACCTTTGACTCCACCCATTTTCAATAGGATTCGTCCCCTGGTGGTCCCCTAATACATACTAAAATTTCATCGAAATGGAACCATATTTACGCAAGTTATGACGCATAAGGGCAATTGAATGGATCCTGCTCTTATGGCGTGACCTTTGACCCCACTTTACCCATTTTCAATAGGGTTCGTCCCCTGGTGGTCCCCCACCACATACTAAAATTTCAACGAAATTGAACCATATTTACGCAAGTTATGACGCATAAGGGCAATTGAATGGATCCTGCTCTTATGGCGTTACCTTTGACCCCACTTCACCCATTTTCAATAGGGTTCGTCCCCTGGTGGTCCCCCACCACATACTAAAATTTCAACGAAATCGAACCATATTTACGCAAGTTATGACGCATAAGGGCAATTAAATGGATCCCGCTCTTATGACGTGACCTTTGACCCCACTTCACCCATTTTCAATAGGATTCGTTCCCTGGTGGTCACCTACCACATACTAAAATTCCAACGAAATCGAACCATATTTACACAAGTTATGACGCATAAGGGCAATTGAATGGATCCTGCTCTTATGGCGTGACCTTGACCCCACTTCACCCATTTTCAATAGGGTTCATCCCCTGGTGGTCCCCTACCACATACTACAATTTCATCGAAATCGAACCATATTTACGCAAGTTATGACGCATAAGGGCAATTGAATGGATCCAGCTCTTATGGCGTGACCTTGACCCCACTTCACCCATTTTCAATAGGGTTCATCCCCTGGTGGTCCCCTACCACATACTAAAATTTCATCGAAATGGAACCATATTTACGCAAGTTATGACGCATAAGGGCAATTGAATGGATCCCGCTCTTATGGTGTGACCTTTGACCCCACTTCACCCATTTTCAATAGGGTTTGTCCCCTGGTGGTCCCCTACCACATACTAAAATTTCATCGAAATGGAACCATATTTACACAAGTTATGACGCATAAGGGCATTTGAATGGATCCCGCTCTTATGGCGTGACCTTTGACCCCACCTCACCCATTTTCAATAGGGTTTGTCCCCTGGTGGTCCCCTACCACATACTAAAATTTCATCGAAATCGAACCATATTTACGCAAGTTATGACGCATAAGGGTAATTGAATGGATCCCGCTCTTATGGTGTGACCTTTGACCCCACTTCACCCATTTTCAATAGGGTTCGTCCCCTGGTGGTCCCCTACCACATACTAAAATTTCATCGAAATGGAACCATATTTACACAAGTTATGACGCATAAGGGCATTTGAATGGATCCCGCTCTTATGGCGTGACCTTTGACCCCACCTCACCCATTTTCAATAGGGTTCGTCCCCTGGTAGTCCCCTACCACATACTAAAATTTCATCGAAATCGAACCATATTTACGCAAGTTATGACGCATAAGGGTAATTGAATGGATCCCGCTCTTATGGTGTGACCTTTGACCCCACTTCACCCATTTTCAATAGGGTTCGTCCCCTGGTGGTCCCCCACCACATACTAAAATTTCAACGAAATCGAACCATATTTACGCAAGTTATGACGCATAAGGGTAATTGAATGGATCCCGCTCTTATGGTGTGACCTTTGACCCCACTTCACCCATTTTCAATAGGGTTCGTCCCCTGGTGGTCCCCTACCACATACTAAAATTTCATCGAAATCGAACCATATTTACGCAAGTTATGACGCATAAGGGTAATTGAATGGATCCCGCTCTTATGGCGTGACCTTTGACCCCACTTCACCCATTTTCAATAGGGTTCGTCCCCTGGTGGTCCCCTACCACATACTAAAATTTCATAGAAATCGAACCAGTTCTACCTGAGTTATCATGCCTACGGACGGACGGAAAAAGCTGGAGCATATACGCTTCTTCAACCTAAGGTTGGAAAGCGTAAAAAATGGAAAAAACTAATAAAAATTGACCAAAAAACCAAAAACCCAGAAGAAGAAAATGAAGAGTCCACTAGAGTTGATGACAGATGGAGCCACGGTGGAAGCTTTTCGTAGATGACGTTGGGGCAGGGTGAGAAAGACAAGTGTATCGCTCATTCTTACTGCGGTGGCAGAAGAGAAAGCATCTAGAATACCTCCTGAAGATAACCCTGTAGAAGGGAGAAAGTACTTGAGGCAGTCTGCGTTGGAATGGCTTAGGGTGTGGTGAATGAATGTTCTGGTTGTTCATGAGGTATTGAGAAAGGGATTCGTGGGACCTTTGCACCAGGTAGGAAATCCGGTACTTACTGTAAAAAATTTAGTGATTAAAAATGAAAAAAATCAGTCAATTAGATAGAGCAGGAATTTATGAAATCCCTATAAACCAGCAACCACCTGTGTCATATATAGGCAGCACCAAGAATAAATTAAAGTATAGATTGAACCAGCATAAAAATAATTGGAATAAAAAAGAAGCCAAGACAGCATTAACCCAATATTGTATGGAAAATCAACAATGTCCAAGGTTTGAGGATATTAAAATTATTAAGAGCTGTAAAAAACGAAAGGCAGTTAAGAATTGCAGAGTCAGTGTTATTTGAAAGAAACAGATCAAGATTATGCAACATTAATGAGCCTAGCAACTTAAATGAACAATGGAAGGCCCTAATAAAAATTGAACAACAGCTTAGAAAGAAAAAAAGAAAAAATAGCAGCAATGACAATAGATGGCGTCAGAGACACAAAGATTCAGAGATTGCGACTGGAGCCCGTGCCTCGATGGCTCTGCTCGCTTGAGCTGTGGTGGGCGGGTGAGACACACCTGCCTCCTGATGATGACAGTAGTCTGTTGAAAGCGCTAGAGGATTGTGTGTGAGGGGCTGAATGAGTGTGACACTTGCATTGGGAGTGGCAGGGGTTTTGAAAGAGATGGAGCATTTTGTTACTCACAGTTGACAAAGGTTTAACCACCTAGGAATGTAATGTTGTGTAAATATGTACATAGTTTTTTAATTGAATTGTATGAATGAGTAGTATGCTTGTGTGGTTTTTATGGAATTGGTGAGCTTATAGTTACATCTCATATGGCTTAAAAAATAAAAAAAATAAAAATGTGATGTTTCGTCCCCGGAAGAAGGAATCGTAAGCAAGATGTCTGTAAGTCTTCGAAGGCCAACAACATTACGATAATAGACGTGCTTGAAGTGTTTGTGGATGGAAATTACCATGATCTTTAGGGTAAGTGATTGGTGCTTTTTAATAGTATATCATTTGAGAAAGGGAGTTGAAAGAATAAGATGAGTCGTATGTAAATAGTTGTATATACGTTTTTAATATTTTTGTTCGGTATTTTGTATGTATGTAAATAGGCAGTTTGCGTTCGTTGATAATATCAAAAGGTTTTTAGTTCAAGCATTGGGGTTTTTACTAACGAAGGTTGAGTTTTTACATGCTGGTGGGATAGGGGGTGGGGAGGATACAGTTTTGGGACCTGGAAAGCAATACACTTCATGGATATGGACATTCGTCGAACATTTGAAAGAACCTTAAGACAAAAAATAGAACACCGCATGGGAGGCTGGAATCAAGCATTTCAACAAAAGAATAAAAGGTGCAGTGAAATGTGAGAAAAGGTAACAACCTTGTTATTAATATAATTGTATGCACGTAAATTTAAAAACAACTGTGGCTTCTGCTATAGATGTTTTAACCTGAGCTTTAAAACATATTTGTATACTTAATACAGACATTTAACATGGACCAGGAACATCAAACAAAGATCTTTGCTCTTTCCACGTTTATAAGTGAGTCACGGAAAAATTCTCATTGGCCGCCACCGGGAGTCGAACCCAGGATCTTCCAGTTACGCGCCGGATATGCTTCCGCTACACCACAGCGGCCTCGAATTCCTCCAGACTCACACACGCTTACTGCCAAGCCAAGTTGGCAGGTTGCTTCTTGGAGCCCCGCACAATGCTGGGGATTCACCAAAGATGGTAAGCAGCAACTGAACAAATAATTAGAAGGCGAATGAATAATTAATACAGACATTTAACGTGGACCAGGAACATCAAACAAAGATCTTCTGTCTTTCCACGTTCATAAGTGAGTCACGGAAAAATTCTCATTGGCCGCCACCGGGAGTCGAACCCAGGATCTTCCAGTTACGCGCCGGATATGCTTCCGCTACACCACAGCGGCCTCGAATTCCTCCAGACTCACACACGCTTACTGCCAAGCCAAGTTGGCAGGTTGCTTCTTGGAGCCCCGCACAATGCTGGGGATTCACCAAAGATGGTAAGCAGCAACTGAACAAATAATTAGAAGGCGAATGAATAATTAATACAGACATTTAACGTGGACCAGGAACATCAAACAAAGATCTTCGCTCTTTCCACGTTTATAAGTGAGTCACGGAAAAATTCTCATTGGCCGCCACCGAGAGTCGAACCCAGGGTCTTCCAGTTACGCGCTCCTGGTCCACGTTAAATGTCTGTATTAATTATTCATTGGCCTTCTAATTATTTCTTCAGTTGCTGCTTACCATCTTTGGTGAATCCCCAGCATTGTTCGGGGCTCCAAGAAGCAACCTGCCAACTTGGCTTGGCAGTAAGCGTGTGTGAGTCTGGAGGAATTCGAGGCCGCTGTGGTGTAGCGGAAGCATATCCGACGCGTAACTGGAAGACCCTGGATTCGACTCCCGGTGGCGGCCAATGAGAATTTTTCCGTGACTCACTTATAAACGTGGAAAGAGCGAAGATCTTTGTTTGATGTTCTTGGTCCACGTCAAATGTCTGTATTAATTATTCATTCGCCTTCTAATTATTTCTTCAGTTGCTGCTTACCATCTTTGGTGAATCCCCAGCATTGTTCGGGGATCCAAGAAGCAACCTGCCAACTTGGCTTGGCAGTTAGCGTGTGTGAGTCTGGAGGAATTGGATGCCGCTGTGGTGTAGCGGAAGCATATCCGGCGCGTAACTGGAAGACCCTGGATTCGACTCCCGGTGGCGGCCAATGAGAATTTTTCCGTGACTCACTTATAAACGTGGAAAGAGCGAAGATCTTTGTTTGATGTTCTTGGTCCACGTCAAATGTCTGTATTAATTATTCATTCGCCTTCTAATTATTTCTTCAGTTGCTGCTTACCATCTTTGGTGAATTCCCAGCATTGTGCGGGGCTCCAAGAAGCAACCTTCCAAATTGGCTTGGCAGTTAGCGTGTGTGAGTCTGGAGGAATTCGAGGCCGCTGTGGTGTAGCGGAAGCATATCCGGCGCGTAACCGGAAGACCCTGGATTCGACTCCCGGTGGCGGCCAATGAGAATTTTTCCGTGACTCACTTATAAACGTGGAAAGAGCGAAGATCTTTGTTTGATGTTCTTGGTCCACGTCAAATGTCTGTATTAATTATTCATTCGCCTTCTAATTATTTCTTCAGTTGCTGCTTACCATCTTTGGTGAATTCCCAGCATTGTGCGGGGCTCCAAGAAGCAACCTTCCAAATTGGCTTGGCAGTTAGCGTGTGTGAGTCTGGAGGAATTCGAGGCCGCTGTGGTGTAGCGGAAGCATATCCGGCGCGTAACCGGAAGACCCTGGGTTCTACTCCCGGTGGCGGTCAATGAGAATTTTTCCGTGACTCACTTATAAACGTGGAAAGAGCGAAGATCGTTGTTTGATATTTGTATACCTAACAACACAGCTGTTATTTGGGTAAATGTGGCGCTAATTGGCATATCCTAGCTACGCTAATTAGGAAAGAAAAAGACTGATACAGACATATATATATTAGATATCGATTATTAATTTGTATGAAGCTCATGCTCTCCTCGCCATTATTTCAGAATTCAATACGATTACAAGGTTTCGGAAAAAGTGCAACAGCAATGAATCCAACTCTTTTCTGTTAAGCCTTTCGCAATTACAATGCCCGACGCGCCCGGACATTCAGACAACTACAAGCAAGGTTAACTGACAGAAATGTTTGCTCATCCCACCTACCTCGCTGCGGAAGTATCGGTCCCTTATGTAGTTACGTCACTGTAAAGGATGGGTAGACCGCTGATACTTGGTCGATACAACTGAAGCACTTGCGGGAGAACTGTTGTGAACACTTTAAAATTCAAATACACTTTGAATTTGAAAACTTACAGCCAAGATGGAATGCAAAAAAAAAAAAAAAAAAAAAAACGTGAACAGTACACGCAGGGAAAACTGACATCCATGTGAATATTTTACTTAGTGAAAACTAAGAATTAAGAAAAAGTATACACTGTTTTTTCAAATCTATTTAATCTAAACAGGATATTGACTAGGATTAAGGAAAAGTGTAAGGATAGTGATCATAGCTTTTAAATTTAATTATATGCAACTGTATCTATGAAAATGCAAGTACAAAGGTTTGAATATTTGAGGATACAGCACAAATAAGAATTGGAAAGGGAGTGAGACAAGGTGACACCATATCTCCCAAGTTCTTTAGCACCACATTGCAAAATGTCTTTCAATCATTGAACTGGGAAAACAAATAGATAAAGATTAATGGAGATTATCTAACCCACCTTCGTTTTGCTGATGACGTAGTGATTTTTGCAACTACCCCATCAGAGCTGCAGAGTATGATCCCGGAACTTGCTGACAAGAGTAAAGAAGTGGGATTAAAAATGAACTTTCAGAAGACAAAAAGATTTTTACAAGAAATGAAGATATACCGATTGATGGAGAAAAGCTGGAGAAAACCAATACCTACATTTATCTTGGACAGCAGATATCAAGTGAAGGTCACATTGATGAAGAAAGTAATCGGCGTATAAAACTTGCCTGGAGAGCATTTGGAAGAAACAGTAAAATTTTCAAGAGCAATATGCTATTACCAATGCAAGTGCAAAGGTTTGAATATTTGAGGATACAGCACAAATAAGAATTGGAAAGGGAGTGAGACAAGGTGACACCATATTTCATAAGTTCTTTAGCGCCACATTGCAAAATGTCTTTCAATCATTGAACTGGGAAAACAAAGGGATAAAGATTAATGGAGACTACTTAAATTTAATTTCAGACTGGATTCCAAGGGACAGGAAAAGACCCAGAAGAAGACCCCATGGGAGATGGAAGGATGAAACTCGAAAGTATGCTGGAGTGACATGGAGGAGACAGGCCCAAGACAGACAATTGTGGAAGAAATTTGGGGAGACCATCATCCAGCAGTGGATTGATAATGGTTGATGATGATATGCAACTGTAGCATTGTCTTCTTTAAATAATTTGAGAGAAAGAAAAAACACCCTAATATTATGTTAGTAGCACCTCATAAGGAAATCCCTTTATGCCAAACAAATCAAAACTTCAGAAACATTCCAGGAACTCACTTAATTAAAAACATACACATACATACATATCACTAAGCTGTTCTCTGAGATTCAGAGGTTAGCTCCAAAAAGAAATACAAACTTCCAGATATTTTTACTTATTGTTGTCGTATCAAACTTCTCCATTTACAGCGATCTTGACATACAACTCGAGCTTCACTGATATCCATTACACGCCGTACACAAGATCTTTTATACTTCATACTCATAATCTTTTTCTCATGGAGACACTCCTGAATCTGATCCACCCATGTCTTCCTTGGCCTTCCTCTGCCTTTCATTCCTGCCACTTGGGCTGAAAATATTTTCTTAGTAAGCATTTCATCACTCATTCTTTCAACATGGCCAAACCACCGAAGCATATTGGTCTCCACCTTGCTAACAACATTTTGCTTCACATCACACAACTGCAATACATCTTCATTCCTCACACAATCAGATCGTGTCTTGCCACAAACCCCACGTAAGTAACGCATTTCTCCAGCACACAAACGACTCCTATGCTTCTTCTGCAGTACCCAGGTTTCACTGCCATACATCAGAGTAGGAACAATTACTGTTTCATACACAGCCATGCGGGACTCCCTAGAGAACCCATAATTCCAGTGAAAACCTCCCAGAGCAGCTATGACTTTCAAAGAAGAATTCACTCACCTACTGATTTCATCATCCAACTTGTTCTCTCTGTAAAACATGCTTCCTAAATACACAAACTCACTCACCTGGTCAATCACAGTGCCATTTATACTTACATTACATTCAGTGCTACCTATTCCTCTCTCAAAAACCATAATTTTGGTTTTTCCCTTATTTATACTCAGTTTGAATTTCATGCAAACTTCGTGCATCCGAGTCAACATACTCTGCAACTCACTTTTGCTCTCTGCCAACAGGACAGTGTCATCAGCATACAGCAATCTGCACACACGGATATCACCAAGACATAAACCACTATTATCTATTTTGGCATCACGCATGCATGCGTCCATAAATATATTAAACAGCCATGGTGACATTACACAACCTTGTCTAACTCCTGCACCAATGGAAAACCATTTTGATAAAACACCATTCACTCGTACACAAGCTCTACTACCAGCATACATGGCTTTTACACTATTAAGTAGATTCCCAGAACACCATGTTCATTCAATACCTTCCACAAAAGTGTCCTATTCACTCGGTCGTAAGCTTTCTCTAAATCTATGAAGGCAGTAAAAACTTTCTTCCCAACAGCCAGATACTTTTCAATCATCATGCGTAATGCAAAAATCTGGTTAGTGCAGCCTTTACCAGGCATAAAACCACTCTGAACATCCCACACTTTCTCTGATGTAAGACCCCGTACTTTTTCAATAACAACCTTACCAAACACTTTCCCTGGCACACTCAGTAGGCTAATACCACGATAGTTCTTGCATTCAGTCTGATCACCTTTTCCCTTATACAAGGAAACAATGATAGCATCCTTCCAATCCCGAGGGACCATTCCTAACTCCCAGCACAACTGGCAAATTTCAGTTAACCAGTCAATTATAGAGTCACCACCATATTTCAACATCTCTGCAGTTATGCCATCAACTCCTGGAGCCTTACCATTCTGTGGAGATTTTAGAGCTTTACACACTTCTTCTCTTGAGATCCATCCTGTGCTTTCATCCCTCATTGTGACATCATCTGCATCTGTCACAGAATCATTTTTGCTCTCCTGATCTAATAACTCACAGAAGTATTCATCCCATCTGCCACTTAACTCATTGGGCTCCCATTTCAGTTTCCCAATCTCATTCTTCACACAACTTACAACTTTGTTTCCCCTATTTTTCCTGAGTCTCATGTACTTCCAGAAGGACTTTCTATCTTTCCAAAAAGCCAGTTCATGCCTTTCCACTTTCTCCTTCCTGTCTTTTGCCTTACTGTGGCGAACCAGCTTAGCAGCTTCACGCTTCTTACAGCGATATTCATCCACAGAGACTCTACCTTGCAACATCCCCAAATAGGCTTCCTTCTTTTTCTTTACTGCCTCATCAATCTCACTATTCCACCAAGCATCACCTCTATTGTTACCCACTGTTGTGGTGCCACATACCTCTTTAGCAGCAGTGACAACACAGTTCTTAAAACATTCCCACTTCTTTTCTACATCCCTCTCACAAGATTTCAGATCCTTCAGTCGTTCTCTGAGTAAGTCAGAGTATCGCTGATGATCTTCAAGGAGCCTATCAACCTTTATTCTTTCTATCCTGGGTCTCTTCCTATTTCTTTTCCTCCAACCAACATTAAGTTTCACTCGTGACACTACCAAGTAATGATCAGAACCAACATCCGCACCTCTCATCACACGGGTGTCAACAACTAAGTGTTTCAAACGCTGATCGTAAACAACAAAATCTATCACACTCTTTTGACCAAGAGTACGATTTTCCCAAGTATATGAGTGTATATACTTGTGGTTGAATGTATTAGATAATGCTCTGTTATTATTTGTAATTAATCGCTTAATACAAAAGTTAAAATTATATATTTTCAAATTCTTTTTTCTTTTCTTTTCGTCATATTTTAATTGCTAAATTTTGAGAACTTAAAAAATCGGGACCTTATTTAATACAAAGAAATGTTTTTTTCGCTCACTTTGCCATGTTCCTTAAGTATCTATTTTAACAGGTATTCTCTTCTTCGGTTGGTAAGACATTTTCTCCTGAGGATTTGGAATCAAGTCGAATACTAAATGGAATACAAATTCATTTTGCTTTTCGTTGCTATTGGGAAGCAAAAAAAAAAAAAAAACGTTGGGTTATTTTGACTGGGATATTTTGACACAGGTTATTCTTTCCAGGTGATTTTGAGATGTAACCGATGGATGGATGGATGGACTGACTGACTAGATAGATAGATATACAGACAGACAGACAGATATATCCACATTACCGCACATTGGCAATCTGCTGAAAAACTAAATCAATGCGTAACATTAAATAAAATAAAAATTACAGATATCTTTGTTTTGCTCTTTGGGGAAAGAACGTAGAACTTAATTCATAATTTACCAATCCAAATATGCCATCATTTTTCTTCTTCTACCTTTTTTTTTTTCTTTTTGAAATTGCAGTTCGTAGGAAGGTTTCAACTGCCTTTGATCGTAATGTCATAATGTCCAAAATATTCTTCGTTAAATTGGGTAGAACATGAGCTATATTATATATAGATTCTATATTATATATAGATTAAATGTGTATCTATTTATTACATCTGAAGAAGAGGCAGTCGCTTCCTCGAAAGTGCTCATGGTTTTAATTGTTTTTAATTGTATATATTTCTCATCTTTTAATCATTAAATCATGCTACTTAAAATTGAATGTTCACCCTACACCATTTATTTCTATTATTATTTTATTTATTTCTATATATATATTTCCATGTTTTCTTCTTCAGACCATTGGGCCAACAGTATACGGAACATTTTTTGACGCATGTAGATTACTATTGGCAAACTTACCATGCTTCCCACAATGCAATGATCTATATTATATATAGATTAAATGTGTATCTATTTATTACATCTGAAGAAGAGGCAGCCACTGCCTCGAAAGTGCTCATGGTTTTAATTGTTTTTAATTGTATATATTTCTCATCTTTTAATCATTAAATCGTGCTAAAGACGGAAATCTTTCATCGCTTCAGTGGGTAGAACATATTCGAGAATGTACATTGTGATGGAAATCATCGTGTTCCATTTTACACAGCCATCCCTTTAACAATTTCAGCCTTTTAAGAGGAAAATTATGGAAAGTTATCCCTTCCTCTATGCATTTTAGGTGGCAGGCTTTATTAGCAGAACCATATGATGAGCAAAAGTTAGGCATGTTGTTAATAAATTTAAGAAAATTGTGATGTTCCTAAACCCCTGCAACGTAACACCATGTTAAGCATTGGGAAAATAAATGTAAACAAACTATTGTTGGTTTGTTGGTCCACGGCCACGGGACAGCTTTCCCATGATGCAATGAGAGGCAAATAAGGTCCATTTCAAGAATGAAATCATACATTTAGTTTAGACGCAGTGTCGTTACCACCACACAAAAATTTCTACCTATAACTATCACTGCATATACATGCATAGCAAATGAACCTTCTGTTCAGAGGAACATGTTGCAGATACAAGCAAGACATAACAACATAATACACTGCTGGACAATTGCTAAGGACGGATCATAAACGGCTATATAGCGCATAAAAAAGGTAAGTGTGGTTGGATGACAAGTGAAATAAAATAATGTCAGAATGCCAGAACATTACAAGAAAGACAATTTATTGTGCTCTGAAATCCAGAAGGCTTTGGAACGTGTTCAAGGGACAAACAGGCCATTTTGTGCAGAATACGTAAACGTGAAAAAAATGCAATTGCCGTCCGCAGGCATTCCGGCGTAAGATGCCAATACGAGATATGGCCACCATGGAGGGCGATGCAAGATTCCACACGTCGTGTCATGCTTTGCACAACATTATCAAGCAGCTGTTGGGGTAATTTATCCCATTCCTCTGTCAGTGCACGGATGAGGGTGTCCTTGTTTATTGGAGGGCATTGGCGACCAGCAAGACTCCTCCCCAAAGCATCCCACACATTTTCAATGGGATTCAGATCTGGAGAACGTGCTGGCCATACGAGGCGTTGAATATCCTCGCTCTCAAGACACTCCTGGACAGCGACTGTTCGGTGACATGTTGCGTTGTCGTCCATGAAAATGAATCTATCACCGACAGCACCACGGAACATGCAAACATGAGGTAGCAGAACATCATTAATGTATCGTTGGCCAGTCATATTCCCAGTTGGAAGCACATAGAGGGACGTACGGCCATTGATCATGATGCCAGCCTATACCATGACACTACATGTCGGATATCGGTCCCTTTCCTGTATGTCTGCTGGACAATATGCAGTACCACTATCATGCCAGATCAGTTGTCGTCGACAACCAGACGATAGACTGTATCTACTCTCATCTGAGAAGAAGACAGCAGACCAGTCGTTATCAGTCCAATTGCGATGTTGATGGCACCATTGCAAACGGGCGGTACGGTGACGTCTGGACAATGGGATGCGCACAACAGGACGGCGGGCGTATAGTCCTCCTTCATGCAAACGTCTGGAGACAGTTTTTCAGGAGATCCGTTTGCCAGTAGCAGCCATAAACTAAACTGATTTGCTACCTCACTAGCTGTGCTGTGCCGGTGTCTTTTTGTTGATAGCACTATGTACTGATCTTCTGCAGGTGTCGAACTGCGAACACGACCTCCCCCGTGACGTTTGCTACACTCTCCATTTGTTTGAAATGATTTCCAAAGCCTTGAAACAACACTGTGGCTGACGTCGAACTCCCTGGCAACATCTGTTACTTTTCGCCCTTCTTCAATCTTGCCAATAATACGGCCACACGTAAAATCATCACGGTGATGTCAGGAAGACATACTGAAAATTGCAAGTTCGTCAATTGATTCTTTCCCTTTCAACTTTGCGTTTGAACAACAACGGTCAATACACGTCAAATCCTTTATATCCCTTATCAGCGCTATGACGTCACGAACAAGTTCGGCAATCCAAAATTTGCATACGCACAACACGTCTTACTGTATCTCGCACTTATGCTAATTTCCACATTTTCCTGCCTTCCATTTTATGGTTGCTATTGTTGCTATTGTCATCCGTCCTTAGCAATTGTCCGGCAGTGTATGAAGGTATGTTCTTACCAAATATAATTCAATTACTGTAATTATTTCCACATTTTCCTGCCTTCCATTTTATGGTTGCTATCGTTGCTATTGTCATCCGTCCTTAGCAATTGTCCGGCAATGTATGAAGGTATGTTCTTACCAAATATAATTCAATTACTGTAATTATTCTGAAATATGGAGTCTCGTGTTCAAGCCTGTCTTGATGCACAGGGAGCACATTTTCAACATCTCTTATGATATGGTTCTGTTTTCCACATATGAAGGTATGTTCTTACCAAATATAATTCAATTACTGTAATTATTCATGATGTTATTAATAAAAACTTAAGTAAAGTAGCAAGTGGGACACCCTGTATGATGCTGTCTACAAAAATTCACAGACTCAAACTTAAGACTTACCCAAAACTCTGAGGTAACATCAACAAGTTCCCCGTGTTAAAGTGCTCCAAATTCATTTCAGCTCCAACGTCAGATTTCTGGGCATTCTTGAAAAGGTCTCCGATTAAATCCCTGTAATCACTCGCAATAGGAAGGGTGTTGTACAGAGCCGGCCTTGTTAACCTCATCACTACATATATGTAGAAACAAATATATATATATATATATATATAACACTGGAGAATTGCACACAGTGAACACACAATAAAGTGTAAATCCAGACATGAATAATGATAACTATTTCCTACATTATATAATAAATCAAAGCAAAAATTGCTAATGGCATTTCGTTATACCGGCCAGACGTTTTTAGGCGGGTTTTCAGTTAAAACCGCTATGTTCCCCTTCTAACCGGTTTCTGCACGTACAGCTGCAAAGGAATTCTCCGGAGTGATTAGTCACAGCCAGAGCAGTGTAGGTATGCGGTCATAAGTGTAAGTGAAGAGAGAACAAAGGCAACTGAAATGGTTTTAAGTACGGAACACCGGATTTTTTATTGTGGAACAGCATTTCAGAAATAACTCATACAAGGTATTAAATGAGTTCTTTACAGAAAAATGTTCCACATTGTGCAGCACCGGTAAAATCAGTGGTACAGAAGTTAGTGCGGAAATTTCGTGAAACTGGCACGGTGTGCAACAGGAAAAGAAACAAACCCAAGACAATCTATATTTTGAGGTTATTCACCTTTATTCCCTAAATCTTTTAGGAGGTTTCTGTCTGTACACATTTCCAACACGTATTTTTCTTTCAATTTACTTCCGATATTGGAGGTTATATTTTTTTAACGTGCATTAATGCATTGGCATTTTTGAACTTCCCTTTTTGTTGGTAAAGTTTGATTAACACTTACCGCACGTGGGGCTTGGCTTTCAATTCTTATTTCCGTTATGTGGATGCGGCATGGGGGTTTTTCATTTAGTTGCGGGTCCACTTCATTTTTTTCCCCCGTTGTTACTTATCTGGCCTCGTCATTAAATGAGTTTTTTCCCTTGCTGCCTCCTCATTTACTTCGATAATTTTTCATAACCCTAGTACTTTCGGTAATACTCCATTACCGTCATCGAGGGACGAGTCGGTAATGATTGAAAAAAATAGGACAAAAGTTTGCAACCATAATGACCCTAATATTTTGAGAAACAGCTGGAGAAATTTCATTAAAATTGAGCAAAAAAATGAAAAAGTTCGAAAAATGAGATCAGTGACCAACAAGAGATGGCGCCACAACGCCCAAGAAGAAGCGATAGCCGATGACAGAAGCAGCCCGCGAGAACCACCGAAATGCCCAGCTGACACGGTCCGTGCCAGTCTGAGCAAAACGTCCCCTCGATGACGGTAATGGAGTATTACCCAAAGTACTAGGGTTATGAAAAATTATTGAAGTAAATGAGGAGGCAGCAAAGGAAAAAAACTCATTTAGTGACGAGGCCAGATAAATACCAAAGCGAAAAAAAATGAAGTGGACCCGCAACTAAATGAAAAAACCCCCATGCCGCATCCACATAACGGAAATAAGAATTGAAAGCCAAGCCCCACGTGCGGTAAGTGTTAATCGAACTTTACCAACAAAAAGGGAAGTTCAAAGATGCCAACGTATTTTTCTTATTTACATCGTGGCTTGAGGCCGCAAAAAAAAAAAAAATTTCAACTCACACAAACTTCACTCCCTTCCCTTCTTTTCCCTATGACCAAATTCAGATTCAAAATAATCTACCACAAATATACACAATTGAACTACCTAAAACACATTAATCTAATTAAAAACATCAATCAATAAAAACCTATTTACACATTTCCTAAAACGTCAAAGTTAAAAAGCTGTAACCCAAAGTTATTTACAATTGCACATCAGTGCCCAATTAAAATAAACCCAAATACCTGACACAGCCACTATATTCAACGCTCGCGGACCTCTCTCCCCTCGAGAATAGTAGAATGATTAGAGCTATCTAATAGTCAGAATTAGAACTACTAATAGGAATTGATTTCCTAAAACGTCAGTTTAAAAGCTGTAACCCAAAATTATTTACAATTGCACATCAGTGCCCAATTAAAATAAACCCAAATACCTGACACAGCCACTATATTCAACGCTCGCGGACCTCTCTCCCCTCGAGAATAGTAGAATGATTAGAGCTATCTAATAGTCAGAATTAGAACTACTAATAGGAATTGATTTCCTAAAACGTCAGTTTAAAAGCTGTAACCCAAAATTATTTACAATTGCACATCAGTGCCCAATTAAAATAAACCCAAATACCTGACACAGCCACTATATTCAACGCTCGCGGACCTCTCCCCCCTCGAGAATAGTAGAATGATTAGAGCTATCTAATAGTCAGAATTTAAACTACTAATAGGAATTGATTTCCTAAAACGTCAAAGTTTAAAAGCTGTAACCCAAAATTATTTACAATTGCACATCAGTGCCCAATTAAAATAAACCCAAATACCTGACACAGCCACTATATTCAACGCTCGCGGACCTCTCTCCCCTCGAGAATAGTAGAATGATTAGAGCTATCTAATAGTCAGAATTAGAACTACTAATAGGAATTGATTTCCTAAAACGTCAAAGTTAAAAAGCTGTAACCCAAAATTATTTACAATTGCACATCAGTGCCCAATTAAAATAAACCCAAATACCTGACACAGCCACTATATTCAACGCTCGCGGACCTCTCTAACCTCGAGAATAGTAGAATGATTAGAGCTATCTAATAGTCAGAATTAGAACTACTAATAGGAATTGATTTCCTAAAACGTCAAAGTTTAAAAGCTGTAACCCAAAATTATTTACAATTGCACATCAGTGCCCAATTAAAATAAACCCAAATACCTGACACAGCCACTATATTCAACGCTCGCGGACCTCTCTCCCCTCGAGAATAGTAGAATGATTAGAGCTATCTAATAGTCAGAATTAGAACTACTAATAGGAATTGATTTCCTAAAACGTCAAAGTTAAAAAGCTGTAACCCAAAATTATTTACAATTGCACATCAGTGCCCAATTAAAATAAACCCAAATACCTGACACAGCCACTATATTCAACGCTCGCGGACCTCTCTCCCCTCGAGAATAGTAGAATGATTAGAGCTATCTAATAGTCAGAATTAGAACTACTAATAGGAATTGATTTCCTAAAACGTCAAAGTTAAAAAGCTGTAACCCAAAATTATTTACAATTGCACATCAGTGCCCAATTAAAATAAACCCAAATACCTGACCCAGCCACTATATTCAACGCTCGCGGACCTCTCTCCCCTCGAGAATAGTAGAATGATTAGAGCTATCTAATAGTCAGAATTAGAACTACTAATAGGAATTGATTTCCTAAAACGTCAAAGTTTAAAAGCTGTAACCCAAAATTATTTACAATTGCACATCAGTGCCCAATTAAAATAAACCCAAATACCTGACACAGCCACTATATTCAACGCTCGCGGACCTCTCTCCCCTCGAGAATAGTAGAATGATTAGAGCTATCTAATAGTCAGAATTAGAACTACTAATAGGAATTGATTTCCTAAAACGTCAAAGTTAAAAAGCTGTAACCCAAAATTATTTACAATTGCACATCAGTGCCCAATTAAAATAAACCCAAATACCTGACACAGCCACTATATTCAACGCTCGCGGACCTCTCTCCCCTCGAGAATAGTAGAATGATTAGAGCTATCTAATAGTCAGAATTAGAACTACTAATAGGAATTGATTTCCTAAAACGTCAAAGTTAAAAAGCTGTAACCCAAAATTATTTACAATTGCACATCAGTGCCCAATTAAAATAAACCCAAATACCTGACACAGCCACTATATTCAACGCTCGCGGACCTCTCTCCCCTCGAGAATAGTAGAATGATTAGAGCTATCTAATAGTCAGAATTAGAACTACTAATAGGAATTGATTTCCTAAAACGTCAAAGTTAAAAAGCTGTAACCCAAAATTATTTACAATTGCACATCAGTGCCCAATTAAAATAAACCCAAATACCTGACACAGCAACTATATTCAACGCTCGCGGACCTCTCTCCCCTCGAGAATAGTAGAATGATTAGAGCTATCTAATAGTCAGAATTAGAACTACTAATAGGAATTGATTTCCTAAAACGTCAAAGTTAAAAAGCTGTAACCCAAAATTATTTACAATTGCACATCAGTGCCCAATTAAAATAAACCCAAATACCTGACACATCCACTATGTTCAACAATCACGGACCTCTCTCCCCTCAGAAACAAGCATAACAACCAAGCACTTTCAGCCACTGCCCGGGCCATTCTCAAAAAGCGGATGCAACAGATGTTCCACCTGCCACCATCCACGAAATGTAGCGAATGTCCCAATGCTCTTTGAGGTTATGTAGCGAATGTTCCAGTGAGGTTATGTAACGTTAATGATCCTAATAGCTTAAACACATATTGGGAGGATTTGATCGGAAAGGAAACCCGCAGAGAAGAACAGAGGGGAAAAGGCAAGAGGGAAAAAAATATGATGCAATATAAAAAAAAAATGTTAGAATATAAGATGATCAGTTTCAAGAATCAAATAAATTGAACAGGTATTTATAAGTACGAAAGGAAAAGAAGGCTATTGGGTCATCTGATAGATGGTGCCACTGTGCCTGAACGACGGAGAACGGGAAATGAGACAATGTCGCGGGAGCATTGGGACATTCGCTACGTTTCGTGGATGGTGGCAGGTGGCACATCTGTTGCATCTGCTCCTTGAGAATGGCCTGGGCAGTGGCTGAAAGTGCTTGGTTGTTATGCTTGTTTCCGAGGAGAGAGAGGTCCGTGAGCGTTGAATATAGTGGATGTGTCAGGTATTTGGGTTTATTTTAATTGGGCACTGATGTGCAATTGTAAATAATTTTGGGTTACAGCTTTTTAACTTTGACGTTTTAGGAAATCAATTCCTATTAGTAGTTCTAATTCTGACTATTAGATAGCTCTAATCATTCTACTATTCTCGAGGGAGAGAGGTCCGCGAGCGTTGAATATAGTGGCTGTGTCAGGTATTTGGGTTTATTTTAATTGGGCACTGATGTGCAATTGTAAATAATTTTGGGTTACAACTTTTTAACTTTGACGTTTTAGGAAATCAATTCCTATTAGTAGTTCTAATTCTGACTATTAGATAGCTCTAATCATTCTACTATTCTCGAGGAGAGAGGTCCGGCGAGCGTTGAATATAGTGGCTGTGTCAGGTATTTGGGTTTATTTTAATTGGGCACTGATGTGCAATTGTAAATAATTTTGGGTTACAGCTTTTTAACTTTGACGTTTTAGGAAATCAATTCCTATTAGTAGTTCTAATTCTGACTATTAGATAGCTCTAATCATTCTACTATTCTCTTTTACGTGCGATATTTCAAAGTAACTTGTACAATATTCTAGAGGATAATGCTTACCTTGGCATTCCTTGCTAGCGATGGGAACATTTCACGCACGTGTTTTCCGGTCTTTGTTGATGTTATTGTCCTAAAGTCCGTTGTATGCGATGACTGGGTTTACTTCTCACACTTTTCGCTGGGTATACTCATTGGATCTTTGCCTTAGGATTCAAACGCATCAATTTTTACCGTTCTTTATATTCGACATTTTCGTCCATACTCTGGGCATCCTCAGGAGCGTGGCGACTTTACCACCGACGTTCGTGGTTAACTTCGTGCTAATGGAGTTCGATACTCCATGTTGCCATTTGTCGGATATACTTTCCTGGATATATTTCGTTATCAAGCCCGGCTGGCGCCATCTATGTTTCATTAAAACAACTTTTTATTTATTTTTATTTTTTTAAATTTCTTCTCCTATCCTGGTTTTCTTGTCTTTTTTGCCGGTTTTTCTTTTGTTGTTGTTTTTCTTGTCTTATTAGTTCTTTCCACAGGCCAGATAATGTGCTAGGGTCGAACTAATAAGACAAGAAAAACAACAACAAAAGAAAAACCGGCAAAAAAGACAAGAAAACCAGGATAGGAGAAGAAAATTAAAAAAAAAAAAAAAAAGTTCTTTTAATGAAACATAGATGGCGCCAGCCGGGCTTGATAACAAAATATATCCAGGAAAGTATATCCGAAGAATGGCAACATGGAGTATCGGGCTCCATTAGCATAAAGTGAACCACGAACGTCGGTGGTAAAGTCATCACGCTCCTGAGGATGCCCAGAGTATGGACGAAAATGTCGAGTATAAAGAACGGTAAAAATTGATGTGTTTGAATCCTAAGGCAAAGATCCAATGAGTATACCCAGCGAAAAGTGTGAGAAGTAAAGCCAGTCATCTCATGCAATGGACTTTAGGACAATAACATCAACAAAGACCGGAAAACAAGTGTGTAAAATGTTCCCATCGCTAGAAAGGAATGCCAAGGTAAGCATTATCCTCTAGAATATTGTACAAGTTTTAGGAAATGTGTAAATAGGTTTTTTATTGATTGAAGTTTTAATTAGATTAACGTGTTTTAGGGAGTTCAATTGTGTATATTTGTGGTAGATCATTTTGAATCTGAATTTGGTCATAGGGAAAAGAAGGGAAGGTAGTGAAGTTTGTGTGAGTTGAAATTTTTTTTTTTTTTTTTTGTGGCCTTGAACCACGAACCACGGTGTAAATAAGAAAAATACGTGTTGGAAATGTGTAGAGACGAAAACCTCCTAAAAGACTTAGGGAATAAAGGTGAGTAACCCTCAAAATATAGATTGTCTAAATAACACGTGAATATTTAAGCAGCTAGATGACGTTTGACATTTGCAATGCTGTATGAATATATGAAACTCAAGTCAATTCGTACTGAAGACAATATCAAGGATGTGTGCACAATGATGTTACAAAGCCCTCGGAAGTCGATTCGCCAATTATCGTCTGCAACAGGAATATCTTCCATGTCATGCTGACGCATACTTAAGGTGGATTTGCATTTTCGGCCGTACAAAGTTATGGCGCTCCAAGAACTTAAAACTCCTTATTATGCAAAATGGATGCAATATTGTAAGTGGTTTCAGGAGACCATTGTCAGCGGTGAAATAGACCCAACACTTTATTACATGACAGATGAAGCATGGTTTCAGCTGTCCAGGTATGTCAAAGCGCAAAACGACACAAATCCCAGACGGATAATGGAGACTCCTCTGTATGACCAAAAGATAGGCGTTTGGCGTGCTGTTCTGCGAAGAGGACAGTCAGCCCATTCTTTTTCACTGACACCATCAACTCGAAGCACTATGTTCAATTCATTTGTTGCCACCAGGGCAAGATTTCATCTTTTTTGCTCACTAGCAAATTTTGCTAGTGACCAAATAGTTTGCTAGCAAAACATTTGCATGACTAGCAAGTAAAACTAAATCACATTGTAACTTATTTTCTAATAAAGTTACACAGAAATTTAAATATGTGTATAAATATTTTGACTTACCTTTTTGAATAATGAATAGAATCTTAGATAAGTTTAGTGACTATATTATTAATTTCTAACAAATTCTCATACCACATGAATATATTTCACTGACATTCTAATTCAGATTTCTTCCCATATGGTTTACGCTCAGGGTGTCTGACTTTGTCATCATACCACTTTATAACTGCTGGCTGTGGATTAAAAATCTCTTCTTGTGGCCCTTCTATTTCAATTGTCATCAGAGCATTTAAAGTTTCAACAGACAAATTGTTCCTCCAATCCCCTTGTATTCTTTTTAAAAAACTGGATCCCACCTCACAACATGCAGTATACTAAGTGGAAGTATCGCACAAATTTCTGCTAAACTTCTACACACTTCCTATCTGCCAACTACCACAAAATGCCGTAGTTTCTACGGAATTAGTTGTCTGACTACGGAACTCACTATCAAAACTACGGATTCTACAAATTTTCATTTTGTTTAAAATTTTTCTTTTGCTATTATTTTTATGATATACACGAGATTCTTACAGGAATTCGCGGAATACCGCTTTATTTATTTATTATTATTTTTTTTGTCATCAGTTAGATCATTCTGAAGATCGATATTTGGGAGGGGGAGGGTCGTTTTCCATCTGGAGATGAAATTTCGTGCTTCAAAACTTTCGAACACAGTAGTGAAACGGAATAAGAAAATTTTGCTGTAGTCACAAATTTTTCTCCCAATGTTGTCTTTGTGTCAGCTTTTCTTGTTAAATATAATTTTTATTGCATAAATGTTTGCATTTTAGCTTGAAACTGTGGAGAACAATTTGTAAAAACGGAAGTTGGCTGCTGCAAAATTTTTCTGTAATCTTCAGGCATGAGATTCTTCCTCGAATTCAAGGAAATCCGGCTTTTTTTGTTATTATTGGAATTCCGTCTTTACGAAACTAGAAAACGAAAGGTCGACGGAATTCGGATTTTTCCGTAATCATAATTTTTTTCTCACGATGTTGCTTCTGTCAAGTATTATTGCTCATTAACATTTTACTGGATAAATATTTGTATTTCAGCTTGAAAATACAAGGAAAATTTCCAAAACCAGAAGTCAGACGAAGCAAAAGTTTTTTCCGTAATCGTTTACCCCCTCCACGAACACGTTTCGTAAAAAAGCGTCTATCTATGCCACGCAATAAGGCTACCTAGTTACTATGGATAAGACTTCTGCCAGTGTTGGCAGGCTATTTTCCAGTAACATTTTGGTTTGCTTCTTTCGGTTTTGTCTACCATCCGAATAAGAGGAATTATTCTTGCTTATTCATCACTGATCATTAGAGCGCAGTATTTGATGTATGCACAACTATCAAGACTTGTGGAAGTAGGCGATCGCTTGGCTTAGGGTACGACAGGAGTTGAGGACAAAGTTCGTGGGGCAAAAGAAGGGAGGGTGGCAGAGCAGGTGGTCAAACAACCGATCCATCCCAGAGCTCTGGGTTGCCACAGCAACCATTGCCGACGTCACGTTCAGTTTCTGTAATAGACCAATGAGGGCACGATGGAGAGGAGTTTCAATGCGCTTCTACGACAGTTTGGAAGGAATGAAAGATATGGGGAGGATGGGTATTAAGTGTCCAAAGGAAATTGGCGAAAGAGAATCGCTGATCGTCGCTGTTTTAACAAGTGATAATAGAAACTGTTATGTAAACTTCGTGGATTAATAATGATTTTGGGTTACTTTAAATAAAAAAAATTACCTTACTAGCAATATTTGCTACTGCGATTTTTTTTTCACTAGCAAATTTGATTTTTCACTAGCTAGTTGCTAATGGGTGAAATTGCGTCCTGGTTGCCGCACTTACAGAAGAAGAGGGAACATATGCTTTCTTTCAACAGGATGGTGCAACGGCCCATACTGCGCAGACAAGTCTACGTGCTGTGCATGAAGTGTTTGGGGAGGACAGAACTGTATCGAAGGGACTGTGGCTACCCATATCACCTGAGCTTTACAACAGTGACTGTTATTTGTGGGGAGCATTGAGAGGGAAAGTGTACGCAACTAATCCGCGCACCCTTGATGAATTAAAAGTGAACATTACGGATGCCATAGCCCAGATTACTGCCGAAGAGTTGTGGCACATTACGAACAGCATGTTCCGTCGTGTGCAGCTGTGGGGGTCTGGTACGATTCGTCCAACGACGATTGGTCCAATGCTGACTGGTCCAATGCCGATTCGTCCAATGGACAATTGGTCCAAAGGTATAATTCATCCAATGGTATGATTGGTCCAATGCCTATTCGTCCAATGGGACGATTGGCCCAATGCCGATTCGTCCAATGGACGATTGGTCCAATGCCGTCCTATCTGTCCGAAGTGCTACTCGTGCTATAAAAGTCTTATCTGTTCTGATTCTATCTCGGATGTTATACGAAAGTACCGGTAGTCCAAAGAATGTAAAATAATGTTACATTTCATACGTAATATTGTGGTTACAGATTTCTTTTTCTTTTTTTGATTCGCGTTTTCTTGTTATACTGTCCTTGCTGCCGTATGAAGTAACTGATGTACGAGCCGTTCTATCAACTTCAATGTTTCTCTTTTGCATGAAATAATATAAAATACTAGTTTTCCGTTTCTGTTTGTAGAATGCAGTGGGGTTTTCCGCCAACTTCCCAATGGAAACAACTGGTCGGGGTTTGGCCAGAGGCCTTTTCAACAGTTTTCATTCCAGCGATGTCATATTCATAACGTTTACATATCAAATCAAGTTAATAATATTGCGCTTTTACTTAAACACGAAATATTAATTCATAGGCCATAGGCCTTTTCAACAGTTTATATTCTACCGATGTCGTATTCATAATATTTACATATTAAATCAAGTTAATAATATTGCGCTTTTACTTAAGCACGAAATATTAATTCATAGACCCTAGGCCTAGGCCTTTTCAACAGTTTTTATTCCAGCGATGTCATATTCATAACGTTTACATATTAAATCAAGTTAATAATATTGCGCTTTTACTTAAACACGAAATATTAATTCATAGGCCTTTTTAACAGTTTATATTCTACCGATGTCATATTCATAACGTTTACATATTAAATCAAATTAATAATATTGCGCTTTTACTTAAACACGAAACATTAATTCATAGGCCATAGGCCTAGGCCTTCTTAGGACTTTTCATTCTACCGATCTTATATTCATAACGTTTACATATCATATCAAGTTAATAATAATTGCGCTTTCACTTAAGCACGAAATATTGATTCATAGGCCATAGGCCTTTTTAACAGTTTATATTCTACCGATGTCATATTCATAACATTTACATATTAAATCAAGTTAATAATATTGCGCTTTTACTTAAGCACGAAATATTAATTCATAGACCCTAGGCCTAGGCCTTTTCAACAGTTTTTATTCCAGCGATGTCATATTCATAACATTTACATATTAAATCAAGTTAATAATATTGCGCTTTTACTTAAACACGAAATATTAATTCATAGGCCTTTTTAACAGTTTATATTCTACCGATGTCATATTCATAACGTTTACATATTAAATCAAGTTAATAATATTGCGCTTTTACTTAAACACAAAACATTAATTCATAGACCATAGGCCTAGGCCTTCTTAGGACTTTTCATTCTACCGATCTTATATTCATAACGTTTACATATCATATCAAGGTTTCAATTTACTTCCGATATTGGAGGTTATATTTTAACGTGCATTAATGCATTTGCATTTTTGAACTTCACTTTTAGTTGGTAAAGTTCGATGAACACTTACTTCACTTTTAGTTGGTAAAGTTCGATGAACACTTACCGCACGTGGGGCTTGGCTTTCAATTCATATTTTCGTTATGTGGATGCGGCACGGGGTTGTTGTTTTTTTTCCATTTGGCCACGGTTCACTTCTTTTTTTTTTTCCGTTGGAATTATTTTGCCTCATCACCAAATGAGTTTTTCCTTTGCTGCATCCTCATTTACTTCAATATTTATTCTTAACCCGAGTACTTTCGGTACTACTACTATACCGTCTTCGAGGGGACATTTTGCTCCAACTAGCACGGACCGTGTCAGCTGGGCATTTCGGTGGTTCTCGCGGGCTGCTTCTGTCATCTGCTATCGCTTCTTCTTGGGCGTTGTGGCGCCATCTCTTGTTGGTCAGTGATCTCCTTTTTGAACTTTTTCTTTTTTTGCTCAATTTTAATTAAATTTCTCCAGCTGTTTCTCAAATTATTAGGGTCATTGTGGTTGCAAACTTTTGTCCTATTTTTTTCAATCATTACCGACTCTGCTATTCTGAGGTGTTTTTCGGATTTACAGCTTTAATGATTTTTCAAATTGGAGGAAAAGTAAATACCATCAAAAATATAGTAACAAAAAATAATGATAAAATAAGAATGTTAGAAAAAGCAGGTATTTATTCAATTCCTATTACTGAAAATCCTCCAATGGCTTATATAGGAAGTACCAAAAATAAGCTTAAACACAGATTAAAACAACACATAAAAAACTGGCAGAAAAAAGAAGAAAAAACAGCACTGATTCAATACTGTCTGGATAACCAAAAATATCCAAAATTCGAAAATTTAAAAATCATTAAAAGCTGTAAATCCGAAAAACACCTCAGAATAGCAGAGTCGGTAATGATTGAAAAAAATAGGACAAAAGTTTGCAACCACAATGACCCTAATAATTTGAGAAACAGCTGGAAAAATTTAATTAAAATTGAGCAAAAAAAAGAAAAAGTTCGAAAAAGGAGATCACTGACCAACAAGAGATGGCGCCACAACGCCCAAGAAGAAGCGATAGCAGATGACAGAAGCAGCCCGCGAGAACCACCGAAATGCCCAGCTGACACGGTCCGTGCTAGTTGGAGCAAAATGTCCCCTCGAAGACGGTATAGTAGTAGTACCGAAAGTACTCGGGTTAAGAATAAATATTGAAGTAAATGAGGATGCAGCAAAGGAAAAACTCATTTGGTGATGAGGCAAAATAATTCCAACGGAAAAAAAAAAAAAAAGAAGTGAACCGTGGCCAAATGGAAAAAAAACAACAACCCCGTGCCGCATCCACATAACGAAAATATGAATTGAAAGCCAAGCCCCACGTGCGGTAAGTGTTCATCGAACTTTACCAACTAAAAGTGAAGTTCAAAAATGCAAATATCATATCAAGTTAATAATAATTGCGCTTTCACTTAAGCACGAAATATTAATTCATAGGCCCACGGCCTAGGTGCCTAGCAAAGACCTCCGAAATGATACGATGAGTGCCTTTCATAAAGTTTCATAAAATGTTTACAAATACCAAATATCTAGGTTGTAACTTAAAATGTTCTAAAAGGGCCCGCGGCCTAGGTGCCTTGCAAACTGCTGAGAAATGTTACATTGGGTGCCTTTTACCAGGTTTATGTAAAATGTTTACAAATATCTTTCAAAGGGATATAAAGAGGAGAATAGTTTAAATTATTATTCCTTTCTGGAAAATAAAAAAGTTTACCATTGGTGAGATGATACCATAGGACGAATCGGCGTTGGACCAATCACACCATTGGACAAATCGGCATTGGACCAATCGTACCATTGGACGAATCGGACATTGGACCAATCGTCTTTGAACGAATCGTCCGGGACCGGCAGCTGTGTCTTGATGTCGGAGGACAGCACTTTCAGCAATTGCTGTAAACACAGGTAAATTACTCCTGTTTCCTGTCATTTCAACTATTCTTTACCTTGTATAGTAAAATTGCCTGACTGTTGTCGTTCATTATACTCGGGCCTTTTTTATATGGACTTAGATTTTAAATCGAAGATTATACTTATTAAAATGCCAAGAAACTATTATGGAACCATGGTTTCAGCTCCTAGGACTCTAGTTAGCCATCAGATTGTGTTTGTTGCTCCGTTCTTGAACAGCTTTTGAATCCTTTTATCACAGGGGTGGGGTCCTGTGCCGCTATCTCCCAGCTAAAATCTGTTGAATTTTTGGAAGACTTTAATTGTTCTTTAATGTTTTGTGAACACAATATGAGAAAATCATCCCATGCTTTGTTAATTTTGAGGGATGGGTCCTTGCTGCAAGCTCGAAAACTGGTTGAAATCGATATATTCCCGGATAAGAGTTTGTTTCCAACTCGTGCAACGTGAAATGACTTCTGCGTCCTCCCAAACAGGTGTAAATCCTTCATTGATAACTGAAACCTGGGTACTGCTGAAGTGAGATCGCAGTTATTGGTGTGCTAGAGAGATGCATTACTCATTGGGAGTTTGCGGCAAGACACCTACTAACCACGTGAGGAACATGTTCATTATCTCCCCCACTCCTGCTTCGCCCTTGCGTTGTTTTTCATCTCCATCATTTTTTCGTTCTGTCGCCATTGCTTCACCCTGTCCATTGGCGCACCCACGGAGGGGGCTTTGGGGGCTTGAGCCTCCTCCAAGGAGATTAAGAGTGACGTACGTCACAAATTAAACATTCAAAAATATTATCTTACATGTTCAAAAATTACATAGTGTCTTCTTCCCAAAGCCCCAAAGAGATTAAGAGCGACATACGTCACAAATTAAACATTCAAAAATATAATTTTAAATGTTCAAAAAATTACATAGTGTCGAGATAGTGTCTTCTATTGCATAGTGTCTGAGATAGTGTCTTCTTCCCAAAGAGATAAAGAGTGACATACGTCACAAATTAAACATTCAAAATTATTATTATGTTACATGTTAAAAAAATAACATAGTGTCTTCTATTAGATGGTGTCTTCTTCCTAAAGCTCCAAAGAGATTAAGAGCAACATACGTCACAAATTAAACATTCAAAAATATAATTTTAAATGTTCAAAAAATTACATAGTGTCGAGATAGTGTCTTCTATTGCATAGTGTCTGAGATAGTGTCTTCTTCCCAAAGAGATAAAGAGTGACATACGTCACAAATTAAACATTCAAAATTATTATTATTTTACATGTTAAAAAAATAACATAGTGTCTTCTATTAGATGGTGTCTTCTTCCTAAAGCTCCAAAGAGATTAAGAGCAATGTAAGTCACAAATTAAACATTCAAAAATATAATTTTAAATGTTCAAAAAATTACATACTGTCGAGATAGTGTCTTCTATTGCATAGTGTCTGAGATAGTGTCTTCTTCCCAAAGAGATAAAGAGTGACATACGTCACAAATTAAACATTCAAAATTATTATTATTTTACATGTTAAAAAAATAACATAGTGTCTTCTATTAGATGGTGTCTTCTTCCTAAAGCTCCAAAGAGATTAAGAGCAATGTAAGTCACAAATTAAACATTCAAAAATATAATTTTAAATGTTCAAAAAATTTCATAGTGTCGAGATAGTGTCTTCTATTGCATAGTGTCTGAGATAGTGTCTTCTTCCCAAAGAGATAAAGAGTGACATACGTCACAAATTAAACATTCAAAATTATTATTATTTTACATGTTAAAAAAATAACATAGTGTCTTCTATTAGATGGTGTCTTCTTCCTAAAGCTCCAAAGAGATTAAGAGCAATGTAAGTCACAAATTAAACATTCAAAAATATAATTTTAAATGTTCAAAAAATTACATAGTGTCGAGATAGTGTCTTCTATTGCATAGTGTCTGAGATAGTGTCTTCTTCCCAAAGAGATAAAGAGTGACATACGTCACAAATTAAACATTCAAAATTATTATTATTTTACATGTTAAAAAAATAACTTCTATTAGATGGTGTCTTCTTCCTAAAGCTCCAAAGAGATTAAGAGCAGTGTAAGTCACAAATTAAACATTCAAAAATATTATTATTTTACATGTTGAAAAAATTACATAGTGTCTTCTATTACATGGTGTCTTCTTCCCAAAGAGATTAAGAGCGACATACGTCACAAATTAAACATTTTAAAATATTGTTTTACATTTTCAAAAAATTACATAGTGTCTGAGATAGTGTCTTCTTTTGTATAGTGTCTGAGATAGTGTCTTCTATAGTACAGTGTCTGAGATAGTGTCTTCTTCTCAAAGCCCCAAAGAGATTAAGAGCGACATACATCACAAATTAAACATTCAAAAATATTATTTTACATGTTCAAAAATTACATAGTGTCTTCTTCCCAAAGCCCCAAAGAGATTAAGAGCGACATACGTCACAACTTAAACATTCAAAAATATAATTTTAAATGTTCAAAAAATTACATAGTGTCGAGATAGTGTCTTCTATTGCATAGTGTCTGAGATAGTGTCTTCTTCCCAAAGAGATAAAGAGTGACATACGTCACAAATTAAACATTCAAAATTATTATTATTTTACATGTTAAAAAAATAACATAGTGTCTTCTATTAGATGGTGTCTTCTTCCTAAAGCTCCAAAGAGATTAAGAGCAATGTAAGTCACAACTTAAACATTCAAAAATATAATTTTAAATGTTCAAAAAATTACATAGTGTCGAGATAGTGTCTTCTATTGCATAGTGTCTGAGATAGTGTCTTCTTCCCAAAGAGATAAAGAGTGACATACGTCACAAATTAAACATTCAAAATTATTATTATTTTACATGTTAAAAAAATAACATAGTGTCTTCTATTAGATGGTGTCTTCTTCCTAAAGCTCCAAAGAGATTAAGAGCAATGTAAGTCACAAATTAAACATTCAAAAATATTATTATTTTACATGTTGAAAAAATTACATAGTGTCTTCTATTACATGGTGTCTTCTTCCCAAAGAGATTAAGAGCGACATACGTCACAAATTAAACATTTTAAAATATTGTTTTACATTTTCAAAAATTACATAGTGTCTGAGATAGTGTCTTCTTTTGTATAGTGTCTGAGATAGTGTCTTCTTTTGTATAGTGTCTGAGATAGTGTCTTCTATAGTACAGTGTCTGAGATAGTGTCTTCTTCTCAAAGCCCCAAAGAGATTAAGAGCGACATACATCACAAATTAAACATTCAAAAATATTATTTTACATGTTCAAAAATTACATAGTGTCTTCTTCCCAAAGCCCCAAAGAGATTAAGAGCGACATACGTCACAAATTAAACATTCAAAAATATAATTTTAAATGTTCAAAAAATTACATAGTGTCGAGATAGTGTCTTCTATTGCATAGTGTCTGAGATAGTGTCTTCTTCCCAAAGAGATAAAGAGTGACATACGTCACAAATTAAACATTCAAAATTATTATTATTTTACATGTTAAAAAAATAACATAGTGTCTTCTATTAGATGGTGTCTTCTTCCTAAAGCTCCAAAGAGATTAAGAGCAATGTAAGTCACAAATTAAACATTCAAAAATATAATTTTAAATGTTCAAAAAATTACATAGTGTCGAGATAGTGTCTTCTATTGCATAGTGTCTGAGATAGTGTCTTCTTCCCAAAGAGATAAAGAGTGACATACGTCACAAATTAAACATTCAAAATTATTATTATTTTACATGTTAAAAAAATAACATAGTGTCTTCTATTAGATGGTGTCTTCTTCCTAAAGCTCCAAAGAGATTAAGAGCGACATACGTCACAAATTAAACATTCAAAAATATAATTTTAAATGTTCAAAAAATTACATAGTGTCGAGATAGTGTCTTCTATTGCATAGTGTCTGAGATAGTGTCTTCTTCCCAAAGAGATAAAGAGTGACATACGTCACAAATTAAATATTCAAAATTATTATTATTTTACATGTTAAAAAAATAACATAGTGTCTTCTATTAGATGGTGTCTTCTTCCTAAAGCTCCAAAGAGATTAAGAGCAATGTAAGTCACAAATTAAACATTCAAAAATATAATTTTAAATGTTCAAAAAATTACATAGTGTCGAGATAGTGTCTTCTATTGCATAGTGTCTGAGATAGTGTCTTCTTCCCAAAGAGATAAAGAGTGACATACGTCACAAATTAAACATTCAAAATTATTATTATTTTACATGTTAAAAAAATAACATAGTGTCTTCTATTAGATGGTGTCTTCTTCCTAAAGCTCCAAAGAGATTAAGAGCAATGTAAGTCACAAATTAAACATTCAAAAATATAATTTTAAATGTTCAAAAAATTACATAGTGTCGAGATAGTGTCTTCTATTGCATAGTGTCTGAGATAGTGTCTTCTTCCCAAAGAGATAAAGAGTGACATACGTCACAAATTAAACATTCAAAATTATTATTATTTTACATGTTAAAAAAATAACATAGTGTCTTCTATTAGATGGTGTCTTCTTCCTAAAGCTCCAAAGAGATTAAGAGCAATGTAAGTCACAAATTAAACATTCAAAAATATTATTATTTTACATGTTGAAAAAATTACATAGTGTCTTCTATTACATGGTGTCTTCTTCCCAAAGAGATTAAGAGCGACATACGTCACAAATTAAACATTTTAAAATATTGTTTTACATTTTCAAAAAATTACATAGTGTCTGAGATAGTGTCTTCTTTTGTATAGTGTCTGAGATAGTGTCTTCTTTTGTATAGTGTCTGAGATAGTGTCTTCTATAGTACAGTGTCTGAGATAGTGTCTTCTTCTCAAAGCCCCAAAGAGATTAAGAGCGACATACATCACAAATTAAACATTCAAAAATATTATCTTACATGTTCAAAAATTACCTAGTGTCTTCTTCCCAAAGCCCCAAAGAGATTAAGAGCGACATACGTCACAAATTAAACATTCAAAAATATAATTTTAAATGTTCAAAAAATATTACATAGTGTCGAGATAGTGTCTTCTATTGCATAGTGTCTGAGATAGTGTCTTCTTCCCAAAGAGATAAAGAGTGACATACGTCACAAATTAAACATTCAAAATTATTATTATTTTACATGTTAAAAAAATAACATAGTGTCTTCTATTAGATGGTGTCTTCTTCCTAAAGCTCCAAAGAGATTAAGAGCAATGTAAGTCACAAATTAAACATTCAAAAATATTATTATTTTACATGTTGAAAAAAATTACATAGTGTCTTCTATTACATGGTGTCTTCTTCCCAAAGAGATTAAGAGCGACATACGTCACAAATTAAACATTTTAAAATATTGTTTTACATTTTCAAAAAATTACATAGTGTCTGAGATAGTGTCTTCTTTTGTATAGTGTCTGAGATAGTGTCTTCTATTGTACAGTGTCTGAGATAGTGTCTTCTTCTCAAAGCCCCAAAGAGATTAAGAGTGACATACGTCACAAATTAAACATTCAAAAATATTATTTTACATGTTCAAAAATTACATAGTGTCTTCTTCCCAGAGCCCCAAAGAGATTAAAAGCGATGTACGTCACAACCGTATATAAACTATATGCGTACATTATATATATATGTACACACATTGTGTACATATGCTGTATATATACAGCTCCCTCCAACAAGAATTCCTGTGTGCGCCACTGACCCTGTCTATCTGGTATCCTACCCCACCATTTTCTCTATCTGTTCCACTGTCTCATCCTGTAGTTGTTTTTCCATATCCGTTATCTTTTCTGCATACGAAAGATTTATGGGGGTGTTATTGTTACATACACTTTCTTTATGTTTATAAATGCATACGGTTTCAGATGTTATTATTTCTTCCCAAGTTTTATGTTGTGCCATGATTTTTATGTTCGTCCAGTCCGGTGTTACATTATTTTTCGTACAGTAATCTACAAGTGCTGTTTTATTTTCATACTTATTCCAATTATCTATATGTTCAAATAATCTAATTTCAAAATTACGTTTTGTACTACCTATGTATGATATTGTCTTTTGATTATTGTTCTCAGTCATTGGAATGCTATACACTCCGGCCCTTTCCAATAAAGGTGTATTTTCATGATTCCGCGTCATTATTTTACCTACGTCATTTTTTTTTTATTGGAGGTTTAACGACCACCGTGAGCAACTCAATGGGCTATAAGTAGTCGCCCGTCCCTAATTTAGGGTCACTGGTTCCAGGGAAGGGAGAGAGCCAGTGCCGTAAGACAAACACAACATCCATGCCTCACCGGGATTCGAACCCGGACCCCTTTCGCACGAATGATCAGAGGCCATCGCTTAGACCACTGCGCCACCGGGGCGGCACCTATGTCATTAGTGGCAACACCGAATTTCAGGTTGGTCTTCATACATATGTTCTTCAGAATGTTGGTTAGACAACATCATACATAGGTAGTACAAAACGTAATTTTGAAATTAGATTATTTGAACATATAGATAATTGGAATGAGCATGAAAATAAAACAGCGCTTGTAGATTACTGTACGAAGAATAATGTAACACCGGACTGGACGAACATAAAAATCATGGGGCAACATAAAACTTGGGGAGAAATAATAACATCTGAAGCCGTACGCATTTATAAACATAGAGAAAGGGTATGTAACAATAACACTCCCATAAATCTTTTGTAACCATGGCGAAATTTAACAGATACTGAGAATGCTGTAAATAAAAAGATCTGGAAGAAAATGCGAGATGCACGCAAAGATATAATGCGAAGACTGCCAACAGATGGCGTGGCAGACGCCCACGAGATGTGATGACGGAGAGACGGGACTCGGTGGTAAAAGAAAATCTTTGTGCCAACTGCCAATGTCAAGTACGACCCTGAGCGGTTTGCAGTTCGCTTCACGCCCGAGGATGCCAGTGAGTGCTGGTGATACGCGTAGCGTGGTGGCCCAACAGCGGCTCAGATACTGCGATGAAAATTCGTTGGCTTCCACGACCGATTCAGTATGAGATTTCTATCGTACATCTTGCTTTTATTTCCTTTTAATTGAAAATTCTTGCTTCAAATCTTGTGGTTCTTTGTAACTACCCTCACCTTTTGTACGAGGCCACTTTCATTTCGTTTCATTACATCTCATGTGACAGCCTAATGGCCCAATTTTAATAAACGACAACCTCCAGCACAGGAGTTGGATTTTAAACAGGATGATTTGAATACAATAAGGTACGTTTTTAAAGTTATTTCTAGTACTTTTCACATGTACTACAACTGAGATACTGTAATGGTCGTGTTGTCGGCGAATATAAGTCAGCGGTGCCTGGGTTACGGGCATTAGACCTAAACAATTATTATTAACATGTTGAACAGAAACATATAATGTGTATATTTGAAAAATCACTTTTTTGAGCAGACACCAAGACATATAGCATATAAACCACGCGAAACGCAATGTATATGTGTATTTGCATTTTTGAAATAACCATAATGTTGGTGTATTTCGATTAACACTTACCGCACGTGGATCTTGGCTTTTTTCGTATTTCCGTTATGTAGATGCGGCATGGGGGGTTTTTTCATTCCGTTGCGGGTCCTCTTCATTTTTTTTTTTCCTTCGTTGGCTTTAATTGGCCTCGTTACTAAATGAGTTTTTTCCTTTGCCGCTTCCACATATACTTCTATACGTTTTCTACCCGAGTACTTTCGGTAACATCCCGTCACCGTCATCTAGGGGACGTTTGCTCCGACTAGCACGGACCGTGTCAGTAGGGCATTTTGGTGGTTCTCGCAGGCTGCATCTGTTATCGGCTATCGCTTCTTCTTGGGCGACCAACAAGAGATGGCATCACAACAGCCAGTAATCGGCTATCGCTTCTTCTTGGCGCCACAACGCCCAAGAAGAAGCGATAGTCGATAACAGATGCAGCCTGCGAGAACCACCAAAATGCCCTACTGACACGGTCCGTGCTAGTCGGAGCAAACGTCCCCTAGATGACGGTAACGGGATGTTACCGAAAGTACTCTGGTTGAAAACTCATTTAGTAACGAGGCCAATTAAAACCAACGGAGAAAAAAAAAATGAAGAGGACCCGGAACGGAATGAAAAAACCCCCATGCCGCATCTAAATAACGGAAATAGGGAAAAAAGCCAAGATCCACGTGCGGTAAGTGTTAATCGACCTTCACCAACATAACGGTAAGTTCAAAAATGCAATTGCATTAATGCACGTCAAAAAAATTAACCTCCAATATTGGAAGTACTTGAAGTATATATGTATATATTGATTATTACTCTATCGTACACCATACCTTACGAAATGTTGAACTTCTGTGCCAGTGTGCACAGATGGACCTGCCAGTCACTCAGAATTGCCTGTTCAATGCTTCTCACAGTGGCAGGTGATGACGCAGTTACAGGTCGACCGAAACGTGGCGAATCGGTAAGGTTGCCACGGACCTCTGCAAAGAAACTGCACCATCTGGAGACATTGGTGTGGTCCAGGCAATCACCCCCATACACTTCAACCATTTTTTTGTGAATTTCAAAGAAACTGCACCATCTCGAGATGTCGCTGCTGTCCAGGCAACCACTCCCATACACTTCAACCATTTCTTTGTGAATTTCAAAGAAACTGCACCATCTGGAGATGTCGCTGCAGTCCAGACAATCACCCCATACACTTCAACCATTTCTTTGTGAATTTCAGGCAATCACCCCCATACACTTCAAACATTTCTTTATGAATTTCAGGCAATCACCCCCATACACTTCAAACATTTCTTTGTGAATTTCAGGCAATCACCCCCATACACTTCAACCATTTCTTTGTGAATTTCAGGCAATCACCCCCATACACTTCAAACATTTCTTTGTGAATTTCAGGCAATCACCCCCATACACTTCAACCATTTCTTTGTGAATTTCAGGCAATCACCCCCATACACTTCAAACATTTCTTTGTGATTTTCAGGCAATCACCCCCATACACTTCAACCATTTCTTTGTGAATTTCAGGCAATCACCCCCATACACTTCAACCATTTCTTTGTGAATTTCAGGCAATCACCCCCATACACTTCAAACATTTCTTTGTGAATTTCAGGCAATCACCCCCATACACTTCAACCATTTCTTTGTGAATTTCAGGCAATCACCCCCATACACTTCAACCATTTCTTTGTGAATTTCAGGCAATCACCCCCATACACTTCAAACATTTCTTTGTGAATTTCAGGCAATCACCCCCATACACTTCAAACATTTCTTTGTGAATTTCAGGCAATCACCCCCATACACTTCAACCATTTCTTTGTGAATTTCAGGCAATCACCCCCATACACTTCAACCATTTCTTTGTGAATTTCAGGCAATCACCCCCATACACTTCAACCATTTCTTTGTGAATTTCAGGCAATCACCCCCATACACTTCAAACATTTCTTTGTGAATTTCAGGCAATCACCCCCATACACTTCAACCATTTCTTTGTGAATTTCAGGCAATCACCCCCATACACTTCAACCATTTCTTTGTGAATTTCAGGCAATCACCCCCATACACTTCAACCATTTCTTTGTGAATTTCAGGCAATCACCCCTATACACTTCAACCATTTCTTTGTGAATTTCAGGCAATCACCCCCATACACTTCAACCATTTCTTTGTGAATTTCAAAGAAACTGCACCATCTGGAGATGTTGCTGCAGTCCAGGCAATCACCCCCATACACTTCAACCATTTCTTTGTGAATTTCAAAGAAACTGCACCATCTGGAGATGTTGCTGCAGTCCAGGCAATCACTCCCATACATTTCAACCATTTCTTTGTGAATTTCAGGTAATCACCCCCATACACTTCAAACATTTCTTTATGAATTTCAGGCAATCACCCCCATACACTTCAAACATTTCTTTGTGAATTTCAGGCAATCACCCCCATACACTTCAACCATTTCTTTGTGAATTTCAGGCAATCACCCCCATACACTTCAAACATTTCTTTGTGAATTTCAGGCAATCACCCCCATACACTTCAACCATTTCTTTGTGATTTTCAGGCAATCACCCCCATACACTTCAAACATTTCTTTGTGAATTTCAGGCAATCACCCCCATACACTTCAACCATTTCTTTGTGAATTTCAGGCAATCACCCCCATACACTTCAACCATTTCTTTGTGAATTTCAGGCAATCACCCCCATACACTTCAACCATTTCTTTGCTGAATTTCAGGCAATCACCCCCATACACTTCAACCATTTCTTTGTGAATTTCAGGCAATCACCCCCATACACTTCAAACATTTCTTTGTGAATTTCAGGCAATCACCCCCATACACTTCAAACATTTCTTTGTGAATTTCAGGCAATCACCCCCATACACTTCAACCATTTCTTTGTGAATTTCAGGCAATCACCCCCATACACTTCAAACATTTCTTTGTGAATTTCAGGCAATCACCCCCATACACTTCAACCATTTCTTTGTGAATTTCAGGCAATCACCCCCATACACTTCAACCATTTCTTTGTGAATTTCAGGCAATCACCCCCATACACTTCAACCATTTCTTTGTGAATTTCAGGCAATCACCCCCATACACTTCAACCATTTCTTTGTGAATTTCAGGCAATCACCCCCATACACTTCAAACATTTCTTTGTGAATTTCACAGAAACTGCACCATCTGGAGATGTTGCTGCGATCAAGGCAATCACCCCCATACACTTTGACCATTTCGTTGTGAATTTCCATCGGAGTTTTCCGTTTAGCCCACAAAAATCGGACTACACCACGTTGCTCTTCATTCATAGACGACGCTAACAAGTGCGACATCTTTGTGCCATTGTTCACACTGTCTATCACCACAGCGACACCTGATCCAGTCAAACCAGTCTGTAATGTGATATTCAAACTAGTTGTCTACCAAACGGCAACCAGCAAAGAGAAAAAATGCTGTGCGCTGCTTTTCGATGCGCTTTCGTATTTCCATATGTAAATACAGCAAAAAGCAGAACCGCAAATTTGGCTAATTCACACTCTATTTTTGTACAACTTTTGCTGACAAGAAAGCCAAATTGCTCAAGAGAAAAAATTCCAGCTTAAACACTAGCAGGGCAATACTTCGCCCCATTGAGCAACATATATTCACTAACATCTCTCCAAGGCCTACCACTTGGCTGCGATACGCGGACGACTTATTTTTCGTATGGCCTCACGGAAAGGAGACTCTCACATCTTTCCTCAACAAAGTCAATTATATACACCCTACGATCAATTTCACTATGGAGCTTGAGAGCAGTGGTATGTTACCTTATCTCGATGTCTTAGTGAGAAAATCACATGACAATCGCCTTCGTACGGAAGTCTATTATAAACCCACCTCCGTTCCCAAATTGATGCTCCGTAGTTTATTCTGTACTGATGATTACAAGACGGCCTTCTTCCGTTCTCGGATTAGAAGAGCCTTCGCCGTCTCCTCAGATGTTCTTTCTGGAGATTCGGAACTAGGAAACATCGTCGAATTGGCCACTGAGGCAGGATATACTTCGAACCAGATGCATAACTTTATCGAGAAAGCCAGAACCAGCAGTGCTAATAACATTTCTATGCCGCAACTTTGCTACCTGGGCTCTATTCCCTACATACCAAATGTTTCCTATCAACTCAAAAACGCGCTCAGGAGAATGAACTTCGGTGTCGGCATAAGGTCTCCGGCACCTTTATATACGATGCTTAAGAGAAATATTGACAAGCCCCCTCTTCTCAATGAGGCAGGCATTTATGCCATCCCACTAAAATACCCGGACGTCTCCAGGCGATACTACATCGGAATGACCAAACGTTCGTTTGGAATTAGAATCAACGAACATAAAAGGGATACAAAAGACGGTAAAATAATAATAACCACTGCCCTATCACGAGAGGTCAAATTCAAATCCGATGATCCTATGAGGAATGATATCAAGAAATTAGCTTCATACTCCACACCTAAATCTACTGCCATTCGCGAAACCTTGGAAATCTTGACCAGCAGCAAGGCTTGTAATGATAGCGTCTCTCTCGAGTTGCCACGCATTTAGAATCAATTCTTCAAATAATGCTGTGTTTTCTACCACAGTACCACACGCCCAACCAACATGACCTCGTTTCTTCGAATGTCCGATCACATTAGCGCCTATTCATTTATTGTCTAGTCAAGTCACCCACGTTCAAATTGTTGAAGTGTTCCATTATCCAGTTTGCAGTTAGCTGTCTACTTTCCTTGAAAAAGCCATCTGGTTGATGTGCAAAAGCTTGGAAACTTTGATTTATATTCTACGCCAAGAAATCGGATCACTAGTATTATTTTAAGTGTAATTGGTGTATAGTTCCTTGTTATTAACTAGCAGGGATATCACTAGACTTAAAAATCTGGGTGGGCAACAAGTGGGCGATTTTTTATTTATTTATTTATTTATTTATTTATTTATTTATTTTTTGCTGGGGCAACTTTGATAGAAACTTTATTTATGAAACACTGAAATATTTTTAAAAAATTATGCTTTTTACTGCAGGCAGCAAAGGAAAAGGGATCTGAGCAACCCTTCCATCTTACTCCCCTCCACCCCCACACACACATACTACACTGGCGTGCAAACATTAAGGATGAGACGATTTTTCGAATGTAACGTCGTACAGAAGTGCTCCACATCGACTCAAATCATACCATAAGATCCCCAAGATGTAAGAATATGGGACAAGTGAGCAAAATCGTCCAAACAAAGAATCCAAAGGATACAAAGGCACTTTATTGAAAAGGTAGCTTCGAGCACAACTGGACAGAAGACAGAAACGTCCATGTGACAGGTGGCTGCCAAGAAAAATCCAGTCTTTAGTAGGGGATATGATCACCCCTGACTGCGTTGCAGGATTTACAACGTCTTTCCATGCTGAGGACGAGGTTGTCAAGGAGCTGTTGAGGCATCCCGGCCCATTCCTCTTGTAGCGCCAATTGCAGCTGCGGAATCGTTGCTGGCGGCTGGTGACGTGATGCCAAGTGTCTCCCGAGAAGGTCCCACACGTGTTCGATTGGATTTAGTAGGTCCGGGGACCTTGCGGGCCAATCCATGCGTTGAATATCTTTACTCTTTAACAGCTCTGCGACAGCCACTGTACGATGAGGTGTAGCGTTGTCATCCATGAAGAGGAACTCAGGACCCACAGCACCTCTAAACAGACACACGTGAGGCAGGAGAACGTTGGTACAATAGCGGACACCAGTGACTGAACCTCCTCGGAAGATGTGGAGGTCAGTACGGCTACCAAGCATGATACCACCTCAAACGAGAACTCTGCCACCTCCAAACCGGTCCCTTTCAATGATGTTGGAGGTGTGATTGTGTGTTTCCTGCTCTCTCCAGATGTGTATACGTCCAGAATCGCTAGTCAGACTAAATTGGCTTTCATCCGTAAAGAGAACTTGACCCCATTGCTGATGTGTCCAGTTCTTGTGTTCCTGGCACCACAGAAACCGCCGTCTCCGATGAGCAGGCGTTAATGGCCCACACTGTACTGGTCGTCGTGCAAATAGACCACCTTTGTGCAGCCTCCTGGCCACGGTAAAACGCGATAACGTACGTCCAGTTGTCTGTTGCACGTGCCTTGCGATTTCTCCAGCTGTCTGCCGTCTATCTCTTCTCGCCTGTAGGACAATATACCGGTCATCCGCCACAGTGGTTGCTCGTGGACGACCACTTCTAAACTCTCAGACAGCTGTTCCTGTCGTTTGAAATGCTCTCCAAGCTCGTGAAACGATGCTGTGAGCGATCCCAAACTCCTCGGCCACACTAGTCACACTTCGACCTTCTTCCAACTTCCCAATGACGCGACCTTGGGTAAAGTCATCCAGATGTCGTCTACTGGATTGCCTGTTGGCCACATCACACGGTGGCAGGAACACGACGTCGTTCAAACCGATGTACACTGTGCGATATCTTTCACCGAATTGCTGAGCGTACACCGCCCGTGTGCTTTATACCCTTCCGACATGCTGCATACATGCGCATGCCCTACCGTACCGGACCCTAGTCTATCTCCTGAGTGGTCTTTCAGTCCGTTCTGCCTGCTCGTTTTGCTGTTATGCTAATTTCTCCTCTTCGTCCTTAATTTTTGCACACCAGTGTATTTAATTTTGGAACTGTCTTGAAGTTTTTACACGTTTTGGAACACAGAAGAAACCATAGGTTGGGGCTCTGTTCTTGCTGATGTGCAGTCCATCCATTTCTAATACTTATGAAATCAGTAAAGCCTGAAAAGTTACATACTCATGTAACAAACGGGACACACTGCCGTCAGCACCAGTAGCACGCACTGATTAAAGAAAATTTTATGCCAAGGAGGAGGGTTTGAAAGAAAATATTTTCGTGGATTACAGACGGTTGAGATGGAATAAGAACATGCAGACACAATACCCTGCCCACTTTAATTCTCTTCCTTCAAGCCAGCAACCTTGTCTTGCATTCATCTTTCCCAAAGTAATCGTCAGCAGTATCCTGCTCCCTCACTGCCCCAGGGCAGGCTTAAGAGTGCTAGTATAGCTTTAGAACAAGGGTTATCAATCTTTTAATACCTCCCGCCCACTTTTGTATCTTTGTCGATGGCAAAATTCCCTTACCTCCCACCGGTGCCGCAGTAAATCAAATTAGCGCATCTGCGAAGTAATTCTTAGAGGGAAGGGTTTGTAAAAAATATGTATTGGGTATAAAAATAAGTTTTGAGGGATTTCCCTTTGGTGTCGTACTTATTACTGCTCGCATGTATTTTAAGGTGGCAACACTGCGATATCGCAGTACAAGACGCCAGCTGTCAGAGTCAGTATACAACATTCAATTGAGGTGCGAAGACGTATTTCTTTTACTCGATGGAAAATGGCAACTTTCGTCCCGACAAAACAGCATTTGCGCGGGAAGTGTTAGTGCATTACTTTATTGTCAAGAAAAGTGTTGCCGACAGCTATCGCTTAATGTCAGAAATCTATGGTGAACATTCCCCATCCATGAAATCATGTGAGTATTGGTTTAGACGATTCAAAAGGAACGATTTCGATGTCAGTGATAAAGAACGTTCTAGACCACCCAAAAAAGTTGCAGATGCCAAATTGGAAGCTTTAGTCAAGGAGGATCCGTGCCATACCCAAAAAGAACTAGCAGCAGCATTAAATGTTAGTCAACCATGCATTTCACAACGTTTAGCTGCCATGGGAATGGTGCAAAAAGAAGGGAATTGGGTTCCACATGCTTTGCAGGAAAGAGACCTTGAACGTCGAAAAACCATTTGCGAATTGCTGCTTCAAAGGCAAAAAAGAAAGGGTTTTTTGCAACGTATTATTACTGCCGATGAGAAACGGATATGGTATGATAACCCTAAACTGCAGAAAGCATGGGTGAAGCCAGGTGAACCAGGTCCTTCAACGCCAAAACGCAATATCCATGGTTCAAAGGTGATGCTGTGTATCTGGTGGGATCAGAAGGGTGTGATCCACTATGAACTGCTGAAACTGTCAGAAACTATTACTGGTGATCGGTATCGAACCCAATTAACGCGTTTAAAACGAGCTCTCACACAAAAACGGCTGGAATGGGAGAATAGAGAATAGACACAACAAAGTCATCTTACAGCATGACAACGCAAGACCACATGTTTCTCGACCTGTGAAAAAGTATTGAAAAATATCCAACTGGGAAGTATTACCCCACCCGCCATATTCGCCAGATATTGCACCATCGGATTACCATTTGTTCCGGTCGATGCAGTCAGCACTTTCTGGAGAACGGTTTAGTTCTTATGAAGACATCAAAAATTGGCTGGACAACTGGATCTCTTCCAAGGAACCGTAATTCTTCCTTCGGGGCATACGTTCACTGCCCGAAAGATGGGGTAAAGTTGTAGCTTCAGAGGGAGCATACTTCGATTAATATTAAAACATTGTTTCTGTTCTCCAACAACGTGTTTTGTTCACCTCAAATCCTTCAAAACTTACTTATATACCCAATACTTAAATTTGTCTTTTTATTTACACTTTATGTGTGTTTATATTAAGTGTGCAACTTAATTCTCAGCCACAGGCACGACACGTTGACAGCAAATTGTAGCAAATCGAATACGTACCTAATCAGGGAAATAATCCCCGTCATGTTGGATACATTTGAGCCATCAGTCAGGGAGCTGCCGAACGCCACTGCGGAAAAAAGAGGGCTGTTTCGAGTTGATAAAGTCATCCAATACTTGTGTGGACCTCCTCGACAGAAGTGAAGTGCGTATCACTCAGGTGATGCTGCAGGGAGCGAAGGAGGTGATAATCCGACAGGGCGAAATCTGGAGAATACGCCGGGTGGGACAAAATCTTCCATCCCAGGTCGGTGATCGTGTTTAAAGTCATTTTTGCGGTGTGAGGACGCGCATTATCCCAAAGCAACAGGACCGACCTTCTGTCCTTGCCGGTGTATGACCTTTTCACCTCCATTGTGTCACTCACACGAATGAGTTGCTGACAATAACGCTCAGCATTGACCGTTTCACCAGGTTTGAGCAACTCATAGTGTACGACACCGCGCTGATCCCACCATATGCACAGCAACAACTTCCTGGCATGGATACTCGGTTTGGCGGTACTGGTGGTAGGCTGACCTGGATAAATCCACGATTTGTGCCGCTTAGGATTATCGTAGAGGATCTACTTCTCATCACAGGTCAAAATATTGTGGAGGAAATCCTTCTTCTTGAATCTGGAGAGCAAGGACACAGCAGCATCCTAGCGCCTAGACTTGTTCGCAGCTGTGAGTTGTTGGGGCACCCAACGGCCCTCCTTTGAATCCGTCCAAGCTTGTGCAGGCTCTTTGCAATGGCTTGCCGAGTTCCTGGGCGAGCTCTGACTGTGTGCGACAAGGATCCGCTTCCAACAGTTGTTCCCGTTCCTCATCGTCAACTTTCTGTGGCTGTTCCGGACGTTCTGCATCACGGAGATTGAAATTTCCCCGCTCAAACCACTGGAACCACTTCTTACGCATACTGTACGACACAGCAACCTCACCCAAAGCAGCACAGATCACTTGCTGGGCACTTTTTTCAGCTGAAACGCGAACAAGAAAAAGTGCCTGAAATGTTGGTTTTTGGGACGACATTGCTTTCACCGTCAACTTCTGTCCCCTTCTGTCACTACAGCTGTGAGTGGTTACGGTTGCCTGGAAAGTTGTTGGATGGCGCTGCAATCGGCCATTATCGCACACAGCTATTTGCATTTGCCGACGTTCTATGATCGCTATGCGGGTAGGGGCCGAGAATTAAGTTGCATACTTAATATTTAAAAATTGAAAAAATTGCATATCTAAAACTATGTGGGCAGCCGGGTGGGCAAGAGAAATTTCAAAGTGGGCTCTAGAACACCCTTGCAGTTCCTTGGCGACATTCTTGCTTCAGTGTATATTCAGTACAACAAATTTAATTAAACAATAACATTCTTGGAAACTTTGTAAGTACGTGATGAAAGCTATCAAATAGTTATGGAAAATAACTCAGTTCTATAAAATAGAAAGAAAAAAAGTGTTATCAGCTAACCTTTCAGAGCAAGATATTCCTTTTCTTTACTTTCCATCGTGCAAGTGATACAATCAAGAAATGTTCAGGAACAATAGTTATTTCTGCAACTTTATATACCTGAAAACACATACAGTTATTAAGTACAGTATGTCTGAATATTTGTTTTGCAAAATTTATGCATTTCAAAACTGTAACTACCATTTCTCTTTAGTCAATTTCATTTTGTTCTCCATGCAAATAAATCACATCAAGAAAGAATTCAAAGTAAGCTTATGAATTAAAGGTGATAATATTTAAAAACCAAAAATTCAGAAACTGAAAAGCAAAATTTCTCAACAGTTAAATGTACTGTTAGTAATCAGAAGAGACATTTAATATATACAATTGAAATGGATTAAGAACATCAAACAGAAGTCATCGCTCTTTCCACGTTTATAAGTGAGCCACGGAAAAATTCTCATTGGCCGCCACCAGGAATCGAGCCCATTCATCTCTGGTGCAGTGGAAGCATGTCCGGCACGTGGCTGGAAGACCCTGGGTTCGATTCCCGGAGGCAGCCAATGAGAATTTTTCCATGACTCACTTATAAACGTGGAAAGAGCGATGACTTCTGTTTGATAAGAAGAGACAGCCGTGCGTAGGGAAGATTAATAAAACTACGTGGATTCAGCAGGGCCTGATTTATGGGAGGTCATTCAGGTAATGTGCCCAGGGCTCAACCTTTGAGTGTGTGTGTGGAGGGGGGGGGGGCTCCAAAATATACATGATCAAGACACATTATTGTGACCATCACCTAATATCCAGAGTAATTGCTAGGTGCAGCACGGTTGGTTGGTTGGTTGGTTGGTTGGTTGGTGTATTTTAATGGCGCCAATCACAAAGCAATTAAAGAAAACAAGTTAAAAGCTAGGAAGAGTAATAAGAAGCACTGCGGAGTAGGACAACTGAAAAACAAGAACGATAAAAGCTTGGTAATTTAGAATAGTTTAAGAAAGTCAATTTGCCTGAAAAATGAAAAAACTGCAAACATATCACAACAGTCACCTAAGATTCTTTGAAGGGAAGCTGAATTGTCTTCTAATGAATAAGCTCGGAAATATTGAAAACGGTTATCACGAAAGCGGACACAAGTACAGAAGACATGAAGGACACTGAGACGACTGTTACACGTCTCGCACATTGGGGCAGTGTCGCCACACAGCAAGAAGCGGTGGGTGAAACGACAATGCCCAATGCGCAGACGCGCAAGAACTACTTCCTCGCGACGATTCTTCCGCAATCCAGATTGCCACAGTCCGATCTGCGGTTTGATGGAAAGAAGTTTGTTGCTGCCCTGTTGAGTCCACAGGGACTGCCACTAATCCATGATAAATTTGCGGATGCACGGGTGAAAATCTCGAAAAAAATAGTGGCAGTCGGGTGATTGCCAAGGATGGAACAGATCTGGCTGCGGTGTCGACTAGCTCGTTACCCCGAATCCCAACATGGCCGGGAATCCAACAGAATCGGACCAGGAACCCAGCACCCGCCAAAGTTCCCCGGAGACGACGGACATCTCTGGTGATTGGTGAGTCACTATTCTCCGGGAGAATAAGGCTTTAATAACTGATTGAGAATCAATACAAATCATAGTGCGACGATGGTGTTTGGAATGAATGTGGCACTGCATGCATCTCTGCCGTAAAGACTGTCGCAACCGGCGGAATCCTCTCAGCATAAGTCTCATCCGCACAAGCAAAGGCGGAGCCCACAAAATCACCGGATTTCGAACCATCGGTGAAGACAGGCACGAAATCGGGACAGAGGGAAAGGTGTTCAGCAAAAAGTTTCTGGTACACCAGTGCAGGTGTGGAGGACTTAGGCCATCCAGAAAGAGAGAGGTCAGTCACTGCCTGAACTGGCTGCCAAGGTGGATCGTTAAAGGCACGGGTCACACCGATTAACGACAAGTCTATGCCGGCATCTCGCACTATGTCTGACATCCGAATCCCGAAGGTGGGAACACAAGAAGGGCGGTTGGAAAATAGGCGAGCACATTGTGGCGTGAAGATGGAATCATGCAGTGGGTGATCAGGGAGAGATTTCAGCTTGATGTAGAACTGGAGAGACAGTTGCTTACGGCGGAGGCATAACAGCGGTTCAAGAGATTCCGCATACAGGCTGTGGACAGGAGACGTACGGAAAGCACCGATGCACAGGCGTAAAGCTTGGTGGTGGACTGGATCAAGGAGCTTTAATACCGAAGGCCGTGCAGATCCGTAGGTTATACAGCCATACTCTAACTTTGACCGGACAAGGGAGTGATGAATGCGAAGCATTGAGCACCTGTCGGCCCCCCAAGATGTTCCGGAGAGGACTTTCAGGATACTCAATGACTTTGTGCACTTTGCCTTTAAGGAATGAATATGAGGCCGGAAGGTGAGTGCGCGGTCAAAAGTCAATCCCAAGAATTTGACCTCAGTCACAACTGGAATGGTGGGGACGGAGGTGGGGGGTCTGGATGAAGACCGCGTTTGCGGCAGAAATGCACGCAAACAGTCTTCTGTGATGAGAAGCCAAAGCTGATGCGTGAGACCCAGGAAGAGATCTTGGTAATAGACGATTGCAACCGTCTCTCAATGGTGCGCATGTTGACGGAAGCACACGAAATCTGAAGATCGTCCACATACATAGTGCCGCGAACCATCGGAGGAAGTAAATTGAAGATATGATTCACCCGAAGGATGAAGAGAGTGACCGAGAAGATCGAGCCCTGAGGGACACCCTGCTCCTGTGGGTACATCGCGGAAACTGTCGACCCAACGCGCACATGGAACATCCGGTTCTGGAGAAAACCGACAGACTAAAGTGCTGGAAGGTGTTCACAGGTATGTGGAGCCATGCTGACTACAGTGCATCTGACAGCTGCTGGAGGGTGCATAGTGGAGGATCTATAGAGTGAACAAAACAATTGAGGTGGTCCCACAGATGCTCAATTGGGTTTAAGTCTGGGGAATTAGGGGGCCAGGAAAGTACTTTGTAGTCTCCATCGTGCCATCTGCTCCAGGGAAGACAATCAGCATGTATGGGTGTATGTGGTCTGCAAGGATAGGTCCATAGTGCCTTCCATAGATATGAGTGGGCCCATAGAATGCCACGAAAACATTCCCCACACTAGCTTGTGTTCTTCCAGCAATGGTTGAAGACTGTTTGTTCTCCGATGTTTCTCGCCTTATGCGCCAACGTCCATCCGTTCAATGAAGCAGAAAACATGACTCATCAGAGAAGGCAATGCTTTGCCAATCAGCGGAGGTCCAATTCCAATGCTGCCATGCAAATGTTAAGCCTTTTCTGCCGATGCACCTTCGTTAGCATAGGTGCAGTGACCATCCGTCTGCATCGGAGCCCCATACGCAACAGGGTTCGCTGAACTGTCGTTTTAGACACGTCCGGTAGCCTCCTGGTTCATTCGGCCAGGGAGTTGCTCCACTGTAGCGTGTCGATCGGTCCTCACGCACCTTCGAAGCCGATATTTACCTCTCACATCAATGGCACGTGGTGCTCTGCAGTATCCACGTTGCTTATTTGCAATGGTGCCATTTCTCCAATCACAATACACATTTTTTAACCACAGCAGCACGCAAGCAGTTCACAAACTACGCTGTTTCAGAAATACTGCCACCCTTGGCCCTAAAGCCGATAATCATCCCTTTTTGCCAGTCTGATAAATCGCTCCTTTTATTCATGACAGCAACGAGTGATATGTTTTCATGAAGATGTCAAAAATTGGCTGGACAACTGGATCTCTTCCAAGGAACCGGAATTCTTCCTTTGGGGCATACGTTCACTGCCCAAAAGATGGGGTAAAGTTGCAGCTTCAGAGGGAGCATACTTCGATTAATATTAAAATATTGTTTCTGTTCTCCACAACGTGTTTCGTTCACCTCAAATCCCTCAAAACTTATTTATATACCCAATAATACTTTTTTCTTATTTTTTTATTGAGGGTTTAACAACCAACGTGAGGAACACAGTGGCTATAAGCAGTTGCTCGTCCCTAATTTAGGGTCACTGATTCTAGGAAAGCGAGAGAGCCAGTGTCGTAACACAAACACAACGTCCAAGCCTCACAGGGATTTGAACCTGGACCTAACTAGGATGAATGAGCAGAAAATAGTACTTCTGCCACTGTGCCACAGGAGCAGCACATGTATATATGTATATAATTCGGCTAAAATTATTTGTGTTTAAAAAATATCGATTTCAATCAAGGAGGTTTGAATAAGATATCTGGAGATGTCTTCATCAATGGAGCAATATCGCTTTGAGCAAAGCCTATAACCGAAAGTGGCAGCCATTAAACATGTAAGAAAGCTGGTGGTTTCCAAGGCTATAAAAAATTTATTTCGTGTTAGCCAAATCACATTCTTCGTTGAATTTTTTTTTTTAATTTTGCTTCATAATTTGCTGCTGTGTGTGAGAAAATGTTGAATTTATAAAATTCTTAATTATTTTGGGGCACTATCTCATTTCTATTTTAAACCAAAATTCATGAAACATTAGTGCAAGTTTAAAACAAAACGTAACGTTAAATTTGAAAACTTCACTCAATCATGGAGTATAATTCATTCTGGTTTGATATTATTAGGTATACAAATAAGTCTTAAAAAGTGTTTTTGTGTGACATATACCGCTAATTTACATATCTGACATTGCCTGTGTTGTTGTCATGTGACCATAACTAGTCCAGAGTATAAAATGTGACACAGAAGTTTGCCCAACAGTCAAACGCACTTGCATATTGGCAGGTGAAAGATTGCAAGCGATACTGCATTTATTCCACACTGCATTCGTTACGAATTTCATCAAGGAGAAAGTGCTGCAAAAGCATGCGCATCGATCTGTTCTGTTCTCAGGGAGAATATCGTATCGAAAAGCACGTGTGGGTTTGGGTTTAGATGGTTTAAAGCAGGTGATTTTGATGTTAGCAGTTGAGAACGTAGCGGCGCGCTCCGCAGAAGCTTGCACGTGAGGAACTGCAAGCATTGCTGGACGAAGATTCGTCTCAGACACAAAAAGAACTAGCTGAACAACTGGGGGTAACTGAACAAACCATTTCCAATCGTTAACGCGCGGTGGGAAAGATTCAGAAGGAAGGAAATTGGGTGCCACATAACCTGAGCCAGAGGAACAAGCATAAGCGTGCCATGAAGTGTTTGAATCTGTTGAATAAGCAACACAGAAAGTCTTTCCTGTGGAAAATCATTACAGGTAATGAAAAGTGGATACATTACGACAATCCTGAAAGCAAAAAGCACTGAGTAGACCCCAGTGAAGCAACGACTTCGACACCGAAACGACTCCAAGAAAGTTCTGGTGGGATATGAAGCGTGTACTCTATTATGAACTATTGGAACAGGGTCAAACTGTTACTGCTGATCACTACAAGCAACAATTGCCGAGATTGAACCAGGAAATTTGTCGGAAACGTCCATTCACAGGCAAATGATTGCGTCCCATGAAATTACTACATGACAACGCTAGGCGGAATGTCACGAAATCGGTCAAGGAAATGTCGTTGATGCTCGGCTGAGAAGTTTTGGAGGACCCGGCGTATAGTCCCGACATAGTCCCTTCAGACTAACATTTGTTCTGATCGATGTAACATGGTTTGTCTGCTGCACGGTTTTGGACATGTGCAAAAATGGGTTGGCAACCTCATCGTATCGCACAACGAAGTATTCTTCATGGCTGGAATCCGTCAGCTGCCTGACCTATGGCAGAAGGCGATAGATAATGACAGCACATATTTTGATTCGTAAAGGTGTTGTTATTTTGGTAAACCTTCCACTTTCGGCCCAAAAATAGTTTTATGAAGCGATGATAGATGGCGTCACGTTATCGCTACATCGTGAAGCGTTTCGTTACGTTGTGAAAGTGGCAAAGGAAGTGAATAACATGGATGAAAGGTGGCGCTTAAAAGGACCTTTTTGAATGTTGATTGTGGCATTTGTGTGAAATATTTATTTTGGCTAAGGTTCCGTCTTCAGCCTGCTCGATAGATGGCGCCACGGTATGTCCCTTAGTGGATCTTTTATTTGAACGTAACACTGGAAGAAAAATGAGAAAATGTTTTGCAATGCCTCAGATATGATGACTTAAGGGTAAATGACTTGTCACAAACTATGCATTGAAAAGAAGATGCACCTGGGATGGGATCAGTAAGTATACTTACGTAACGACCTTTTATTCTACAATGTTCATCTAAACCATGCTGCCTAGAATATTTGTGACAACTTTCACAAGCATATCATATCTTTCACCTGATTCCATTGCAATCTAAGTCTCACATACCTTTGATATAATGAAAAATATCTATATTTATTGCAGTGTTACGTTAAAATAACAGATCCACTAAGGGACATATCGTGGCGCCATCTATCGAGCAGGCCGAAGATGGAACCTTTATTTTCACGGAAGAATATGAAACTGTGTAGCTAGCAGAATAAAAGCAAGGAAATTTTATCTGCGAGGGAAGAACTGTCTGATCGCAGGAATCAGGACTTCAAAGCAATGTTTAGAAGAAAGACGGCAAATTCCGTCGGAATAAATATTCCAGAATATGGTCTGCCAAGTACATTTATTTTGCGAGGCTACCATAAACTGTGCGACTAGTTGTCTGCAAAACGAATACCAGTCACTAACTGTCTCAGTGGATGTAGCCATGTGAGGTTTCTTCAATCGCCTCATCGTAAGACAATCCTTTGGGGGGGAAAATATGTGAGAATCATCACTTTATCAATAGGAATCTCAGCATAAAAAAAACACGTACCAAGTGCGCGAGAAGAGTACTCATCATTCCCTGAAGCGTACTTCTTCCGACACATGAATTGTCCTAAACGATGAGACGCATCGACACACAGAGTCACGAGATGGCTGAATGCATTTTCACGTGCGAGAAGAGCGGAGGATAGGTGAAGTGCTACCGTGGCACCATCTATTATTGCTTTCGGAACTAGCGGGCCGAACGTGGAAGTTTAGCTGTTATTTTCTCTCAAATTACATGTTGAGTTGTCTTAAAATGCTTTAAAACTTATTTGTTCACCTAATAATACTGCAAACATTTAAAAATTCCCACAGTTTGTGGCTTTATGGTTAAGAGACCCAGGGGATCTCCATAAGTCTTATCTAACCTCCTTGATTTTGATGGGTGACAAACTGAATTAATAAATCTTAAAAAAGTCTGATTCAGTTAAGTAAAAAGTAGCCTGGTGGTGCCGGGGCTTGACTGCACCTTTGCTACTCATCAAACTTAGAGCGCTTGCCATAGAAGCAGATATTACCTAGTCTTTGCGTAAATACTGTTACAAACGTTCGGCAGATGGCGCACAACTGGTGTGCAACGTCACTGACCTGTCAGGAGACTTGAAGCAGCTGGTGAATCACTGGGCGTTCAGTCTAGTGATGTGGATCGGGTAAATACCCAGTGGGTAGAGTAAATATAAATGGGTATTTACCTATTTCTAAAACACCCACCCAAAAATGAGTATTTTCAAAAATATCATCTAACAATATGGTGTCACTAATTTTTTTATAAATATTGGGTTGTCGGAAAATTCATGACGTATTTTGGCACCCAATGGCGGTTGGGCGGTTTTTGGAAGTACTAGAACCATGCGCAGCTCTTATCGCTATGGCATTCGACAGGTGCCAGTTCTAGCTGCAGTCTAAAAGGAATTGTGAGCGATTTGGTTGATTTGCGGGGATTTGACATCAACTTGAAGATGGAAGACCAAACTGTGCATTTTTGCCATATTTTACTGTTTTACTTCCGTAAAGGTAAGAACGCGCGCCAAGCTTGTGAAAAGTTGCGTAAAGTGTACGGTGATAATGCTCTACAAGAACGTCAGTGCCAGCGGTGGTTAGCAAAATTCCGTGCTGGCGACTTTGACCTCAACGATGCTCCTCGGTCCGGGAGACCAACCGAGGTTGATGACGACCAAATCGAGGCATTGATAGAGTCAAACCCACATTACACGACACGAGAAATTGCAGACACATTGCACATCCATCATTCAAGCGTTCACGACCACCTGAAGAAACTGGGATACGTAAGCAAGCTCGATGTGTGGGTTCCTCATGAACTCAAAAAAGCTCAATTACCGGCGCGTATAAACATCTGCGATATGCTCATTAAATGTGAGGAAAACGATCCTTTTTTGAAGTGACTGATCACTGGTCATGAAAAGTGGATTGTGTACAATGTGCTGCGCAAACGGTCTTGGTCCCGACGTGCTGCTTTGCCTCAAACGACATCCAAAGCAGACATTCATCAGCAGAAGGTTCTGGTCTCAGTGTGGTGGGATTTTAAAGGTGTCCTGTTTTTAGAGCTCCTACCACGGAACCAAACAATCAATTCGAATCTGTACTGTCGGCAATTGGAACAGTTTGAACGAATCCATCATCCAAAAACGTCCAGAGCTCGGTAAAGGTGTTGTGTTCCATCACGACAACGCGAGACCACACACAAGTTTGATCACCCGCCAAAAATTATCGGAGCTTGGGTGGGATGTGTTGCCACACACCCAGCATACTCGCCTGACCTTGCGCCGTCAGACTTCCACTTGTTTCGCTCTCTTCAACAGTCCTTGCGTGGTATAACGTTCAATTGAGATGAGGCTGTAAATCAGCAGCTTGTATAGCTTTTCGCCCCGAAAGACAGGTCCTTCTATGAACGAGGCATTCTGCAGCTCACTGAAAGATGGCAAAAGGTTATCGAACAAAACTGGCCTTATATCATTGATTGATCTTTGTTCTTTTTATCAATAAATGACCTTTGCAAAACATGACTAAAATATGCCATGACTTTTGTGACAACCCAATATATATTACATATCTTTAAAATCAAATTTCAAATATTTTTTTTAAATTACTTATTTTTAAATGCAATAATGTTATTCAATCAGTAGGTGGCAAACGTACCTACGGATTAATATATTTCCTTTGGCACAGAGAAATTGCAGCACTATTTCATGAAGGTGAAAAAGGAAAATTTTTCAAAAAATGCTTTAAATTAAAAATACAGGGAAATTTCATGAGTAGGTCTGGCAGTGTGGGAAATTCAACATCAAGATGCATAGTCTTTGAAATATCAGTTTTCACGATGCATCGCAATATGTGCTGATATTCGAAATCACAGCTTTCTTCCTGTTTAAAACTTTGCTTTTTATAAGTTAATTATATACAGACTTAATCTATTCTTCATACACCTCAAGGTGTTGAATTTCTTTCATCATCATCATCATTGTCAACCATTATCAATCCACTGCTGGACGAAGGTCTCCCCAAGTTTCCTCCACAACGGTCTGTCTTGTGCCAGTCTCCTCCATGTCACCCCTGCATACTTTCGAATTTCATCCACCCATCTCCCATGTGGTCTTCTTCTTGTCCCTTGCAATCCAATCTAAAATTTCGGCTGTCCATCGATGATCTGTCCTTCTGGCAGTATGTCCAGCCCACTGCCATTTAAGGGATTTAACTCTGATCATGATGTCTTCCACTCTTGTCATTTTTCGGATCCACGAGTTCCTCTTCTTATCTCTCCTGGTTACACCAAGCATGCACCTCTCCATGCTTCTTTGAGTTGTCTGCAGCCTTTGTATGTCTCTTTTAGTTAAGGTCCACGTCTCCGCACCATACGTAAGCACTGGAAGGATGCATTGATCAAACACTTTTCTTTTAAGACATAATGGCATATTGCTCTTGAAAATTATGCTGTTTCTTCCAAAAGCTCTCCAGGCAAGTTTTGTACGCCGATTAATTTCTTCATCAATGTGACCCTCACTTGATATCTGCTGTCCAAGATAAACGTACGTGTCTGTTATCTCCAGCTTTTCTCCATCAATCGATAAATCTTCATTTCTTGTAAAAGCATTGAACATCACTTTTGTCTACTGAAAGTTCATTTTTAATCCCACTTCTTTACTCTTGTCAGCAAGTTCCTGGATCATACTCTGTAGCTCTGATGGGCTAGTTGCAAAAATGACTACGTCATCAGCAAAACGAAGGTGGGTTAGATAATCTCCATTAATCTTTATCCCCTTGTTTTCATAGCTGAGCGACTGAAAAATACCCTCCAATGTGGCATTAAAGAGCTTCGGAGATATGGTGTCACCTTGTCTCACTCCCTTTCCAATTTTTACGTGTGTTGTATTTTCAAACAGCCTAATCTTTGCACTTGCATTTTCATAGATGTTATTAATAATATTAATGTATGCATCTTCAATACCGCAGGTTTTCAGAGCCATTGTAACTGCTGATGGTTTCACCGAATCAAAGGCTTTTTCATAATCGATAAAAGCCATGCACAATGGAAGTTCATATTCCCTCGCTCTTTCAATTAGTTCTCTCAGCACGTGGATATGATCTATTGTGCTGTAGCCGCTCCTGAATCCAGCTTGTTCTCTCGGTTGAGCCATGTCCAGTGTTACCTTCAAGCGGTGTGAAAGAACTTTAGTGAAGATTTTATAAACTACTGATAGGAGGCTGATAGGTCTGTAGTTTCCGAGATCCTCAATGTCACCTTTCTTATGTAGCAGGATCATTGTAGCGGTGTTCCAATCCTCAGGAATCTTTCCTTCATTAAGGCATCGAGTGAAAATTTGGGCGAGTACTGTTTCGATTTCTCCACTTGCTTCTTGTATGATGTCTACAGTAATTCCATCTTCTCCTGGAGCTTTTCCTCGCTTCATGTTCTTGATTGCATGTGCAACTTCTGCTGGAAGGACTGGAGGAACTCTGGTACTGGTATCTTTCATGATGTCTGGAGTGCATATATCATCCCTTTCATATAATTTGGAGTAGAAATCTTTCACTCTTGTCAAAATTTCGCCTCTATTTCTTGTTACAGAACCATCTTCTTTTCTCAGTGCCATAATCTGTTTTCTTCCCTTACAGAGATGTCCCTTTGCTATCTTTAGGCTTTGGTTGTTTTCAATTGCTTTCCTCACTAGTTCACAGTTGAATTTCCTTACGTCTTCAGTGATACTTTTTCTTACTGTCTTGCATAGCTCTATATATTCCACTTTGGAAGTCACATCTTCTTTATGTGGTTATAACTCTTATACATACATGTCAACTCAGTTGCTGCATTGTTTACTGTTTCTCACGTCGTATTATTATTGAAGTGCTCGCGGGAAACATTACCTTTGTTTAACAATGGGTTATAATCATAAGAAGCTATAGAATTTACAATATGTAGGTATAAATCAATAACAGGAGGTTATGGTCAATGATACAACAATAACAGGAGCTTGCAATACAACCAGAACAAACACTTCTTACTCAACACTTCTGTCATACATGAAAACATTTACATTTCTTTCCATTCGGAGACATTGTGAAACTAATAATAACGACATTCCGCACATTTCTTTCTCAAAAATTAATAAAACATCTCTGAACTACTTCTAGTTGCACACGATTACATGATGCATCACACTCCTCCAAAAAATACACCCCACTCTTGTATTCTTCCACGTATTCGCCACCAACTCTTACTTCCTTCCGACGCACAGAAACTTCATGTCGTGGACGTTGACATCGTTTCACCCTGCTGCACCAACTGCTGCAAACTACCGTACTCGCAGGTAAATACTTCGGACAAATTCTTTCCTTTTATTTAAAATTACTGCATTTTTGCACCTTTCCCCATTATTTTGCATGCTCAAAAAACTGTATGTCTCACTTTTCCCACACAGTTAAATTTTTCCGACGAAATAATTTAGGACGCTAAAGTACACATTTACCGTCAATGCTGTAAGTAGGTGAGAAGCAGAGTCGCAGAATATAGACGTACAAGCGTATGCGGATAATTTCCAAATTATTGGCAGATTTTGCAGATAGCTTTTGGCTTGTAGATTAAAAAAATGTTCAACTATTTTTCACATCTTCCAATAGTGAGTTCTTTTGTTTTTACAGACATTTCTGGCCTCTTGATTTTATCAAGGCCTGTTCTCAATATATAGGAACTGTAACAAAAGTTCTGTTTACACAGAAAGAATTTAAATTATATTGCCAGGTTTCTCTTCCAGTTGCCAGTTATAAAATTAACTTTTTTTTCCTTTAGTATTTTATAAGTCTACTATTTTTGAATTAAGTTGTTGAAAATTCTATTTATAATTTTTGAAGGTTCATTATGGAACTGCTTTTCTAGATATAAAAACTTTCTTTAATTAGTCTCTTGTTTTTATGAGGTTCATAGTTCAATATTTTAAACTTTTGGCCTTAAGGTTCATTTTACACACATTTCTACGCATTCAGTCGTAATGTACTTTTGTCCACTCTGGAATCTGTAATGTTCTAATAATTATTTATTGTTATATTAATTTTTCTTTAAATTATTTATCTTATTCTATTGTTATCGTGGGATGTAAGGTCAGGTGATGAGCAACATCACAGCCTCTCCTTGACAAATGTCAACCCCGCCTTCTCGTGGTGCATCCTGTTCCCACTAAAGGGGCTCTGAGGACCGCCAATAGCGGTATAACTATACCATCGGGATTAGAGGAAATTCTATCCCACACTCACCAACCCGCTTGCCCAGCGTGGTGAGTTATGTCCAAACCCCTCCAAAATGACTCCACAACTTAAATCTTGGCCCTCAGTCTCCGGCAGCTGGAATGTACCTGGCCAAGGCAGCGGCAGAGGGTGCTAAGAATCCCCGGAGGACCGGACTAGGCTGCCATCTGATGCTGACCTTGGCTACATATAATGGACGCTCTCTATCTTCTGATTCAAGGCTTCTTGAATTGGAAGAGGAACTACAAAGGATCAAGTGGGACATCGTCTGGCTAAGTGAGGTAAGGAGAAAAAGGAAAAGATCTCATTGAACTGAAAAGTGGACATATCTTCTACTATCGTGGGACAGATACTGGCAGAACTAGTGGTGTTGGATTTATAATAAACAAGAAACTGAAGGATGAAGTTGTAGAAGTTGAAAGTTCCTCTGACAGAGCTGCACAATTCGTTATCCAACTCTCGAGAAGATACCAGGCTCAGATTATTCAAACTTATGCACCCACCACAAGTCATGCTGAAGAAGAAATTGAAGAATTTTATGAGGAAATTTGTCATCTAAATAATAAAGGCAAGCAGCACGTAAAGATAATTATGGGAGATTTCAATGCAAAAATAGGGCAACAGCAACAAAATGAAACTTCAGTAGGTAAATTCGGTCACTGCAATAGAAACCAGCGTGGAAATACGCTCGTAGAGTTTGCAGAGGCAGAAGGGTTTGTCATCTTGAACTCCTTTTTCAAGAAAAAGCCACACAGAAAATGGACATGGAGACATCCAAATAGGACGACAAGTGAAATTGATTTTATTATGTGTAACAAAAAATTCGTCATAGAAGACTGCAGTGTGCTAAACAAGTTCAACACAGGTAGTAACCATAGATTGGTGAGATGTAAGATGCACCTCAACACTAAACTCGAACGTGGCAAGCTCATAAGACAAACAAAATGTATTGACATAACCAACCTTAAAAAACACCATAATACCTTCAAGTTGGAACTGTTTTCTGCTTTAGAAGAAGTGGATATTTCTGAAGTTAACAGAAAAGTAACCAAAGCTCTTATGGAAACAGCAACAAAATTAGCTGGGTCTAAGAACAAGTTGCATGTGAACAAATTATAAGGAAAAACCAAAATGTTGATGCAAAAAAGAAGAGAGATGAGGACAACTAAAGATGTGACTCCCAAAGTGGAATATATAGAGCTATGCAAGACAGTACGAAAAAGTATCACTGAAAACATAAGGAAATTCAACTGTGAACTAGTGAGGAAAGCAATTGAAAACAACCAAAGCCTAAAGATAGCAAAGGGACATCTCAGTAAGGGAAGAAAACAGATTATGGCACTGAGAAAAGAAGATGGTTCTGTAACAAGAAATAGAGGCGAAATTTTGACAAGAGTGAAAGATTTCTACTCCAAATTATATGAAAGGGATTATACGTGTACTCTAGACATCATGAAAGGTACCAGTACAGGGTTCTTCCAGTCCTCCCAGCAGAAGTTGCACATGCAATCAAGAACACGAAGCAGGGGAAAGCTCCAGGAGAAGATGGAATTACTGTAGACATCATACAAGAAGCAAGTGGAGAAATCGAAACAGTACGCGCCCAAATTTTCACTCGATGCCTTAATGAAGGGAAGATTCCTGAGAATTGAAACAAAGCTACAATGATCCTGCTACATAAAAAAGGTGACATCGAGGATCTCGGAACTACAGACCTATCAGTCTCCTATCAGGGGTTTATAAAATCTTCACTAAAGTTCTTTCACACCGCTTAAAGGTGACACTGGACATGGCTCAACCGAGAGAACAAGCTGGATTCAGGAGTGGCTACAGCACAATAGATCATATCCACGTACTGAGAGAACTAATTTAAAGAGCGAGGGAATATGAACTTGCATTGTGCATGGCTTTTATCGATTATGAAAAAGCCTTTGATTCGGTGAAACCATCAGCAGTTACAATGACTCTGAAATCCTGCGGTATTGAAGATGCATACATTAATATTATTAATAAAATCTATGAAAATGCAAGTGCAAAGATTCGGCTGTTTGAAAATACAACACACATAAAAATTGGAAAGGGTGTGAGACAAGGTGACACCATATCTCCGAAGTCACATTGGAAAATGCCTTTCAATCACTGAACTGGGAAAACAAAGGGATAAAGATTAATGGAGATTATCCCACCCACCTTCGTTTTGCTGATGACGTAGTCATTTTTGCAACTACCCCATCAGAGCTACAGAGTATGATCCAGGAACTTGCTGACAAGAGTAAAGAAGTGGGATTAAAAATGAACTTTCAGAAGACAAAAGTGATGTACAATGCTTTTACAAGAAATGAAGATTTATCGATTGATGGAGAAAAGCTGGAGATAAGACACGTACGTTTATCTTGGACAGCAGATATCAAGTGAGGGTCACATTGATGAAGAAATTAATCGGCGTACAAAACTTGCCTGGAGAGCTTTTGGAAGAAACAGCATAATTTTCAAGAGCAATATGTCATTATGTCTTAAAAGAAAAGTGTTTGATCAATGCATCCTTCCAGTGCTTACGTATGGTGCAGAGACGTGGACCTTAACTAAAAGAGACGTACAAAGGCTGCAGACAACTCAAACAAGCATGGAGAGGTGCATGCTTGGTGTAACCAGGAGAGATAAGAAGAGGAACACGTGGAATAGAAAAAATGACAAGAGTGGAAGACATCATGATCAGAGTTAAATCCCTGAAATGGCAATGGGCTGGACATACTGCCAGAAGGACAGACCATCGATGGACAGCCGAAATTTTAGATTGGATTCCAAGGGACAGGAAAAGACCCAGAAGAAGACCACATGGGAGATGGGTGGATGAAATTCGAAAGTATGCAAGAGTAAAATGGAGGAGACTGACACAAGACAGACCGTTGTGGAAGAAACTTGGGGAGACCTTCGTCCAGCAATGGACTGATAATGGTCAAAATGATGATGATGATTGTTATCGTGATTTGCAGGTTTGCAGCAAGTTTTCTGTTTTAATGGTTGTGTACACAGATACATTTTATTTTTATACAACTCTGGTGAGAAGTGACGTTGGTTTATGAGGGGGTGTACCGTATCCTAAACAGGGAGCCTGCACATCAGTGGCACACCCACGGGGAGGGCCGATGCTCCCCTTCCCCAGCTGACAGAGGGGAAAATCATTTTGTCGAAGTTTGAAACAAAAATCACGATACGTGATCAACATACAATTTTTAATCACGTACCATAAAATTACAACATACAATAATTATAAGTGCGTAGTTTTGTTTAGAAAATTTAGAAAAATCTAACCAGAAAATAAATTCCATCTACTGCTTCTATATCATTTAACTTTCTTATACAGGGTGTCCACAAAGTTTCTTTACAATTTTGCATATTTATTACGGACATCCTGTACTATGTAAGTTCATGGTATTTGTTGTGTAATATACTGTAAATATTAAAGTTTCAATTGACATCAACAGTTTTTGTATTAGGACCCTCACTGACATAGGAGGTGTTGTTCTATGAAAATATGGTCCCCACAAGAGAGAGTGCAGTGCTTTGTTGGTTTATCAAAACAAAATCTGAAAAAAAACCACAACAACATTTCCGGACTAAGCATGGGAGAAAAAAACATTATCTCATCCTAGTATCTGCCAGAGTTGTATAAAAATAAAATGTATCTGCATACACAACCACTGAAATAGAAACTTGCTGCAAGCCCGCTAATCACAATGATAGAATAAGATAATTTAAAAAAAAATAATAATAATAAATAAATAATTATTAGATTACAGAGAAGGACAAAATATGTACATTGCAATTGAATGTGTAGCAATACGTGAGATGTGGACCTTTACAGCAAAATAATACATTGGACAATAAACTTCATAAAAACAAGAGACTGAAGTTTTTGTAGCTAGACAAACAGTTTCATTAATGAACCTTCAAGAATTATAAATAGCATTTTCAACAATTTAATTCAAAAATAGTAAACTTACAAAATACATAAAGATTTTAATTCAATAACTGGCAACTGCAAGAGGAAGCTGGCAGTTAAGTCCTTTCCGTGTAGACAAAACTTTTGATACTGCCCCCATACATTGAGAAACAGGCCTTGATAAAATCAAGATGCCAGAAACATTTGTAAAAACAAAGGAACTCAGAAGATATGAAAAATATAGTTGAACCTCCTCACATTAAAATAAAATTAAATACATTAACCTGAGTAAATCCTTGAGTAAGTGTTTTAATTGCTGTAGATAACATTTTTATTTATTTTTTAAATCTACAAGCAAAAATGTTCTGCAAAATCTGCTAATAATTTGGAAACTATTCGTGTACGTCTATATTCTGTTACTCTGGTATCCGCCACCAGAAATTCATGGAGACTCAGTCCATGTTGGAACAAGATTGGGTAAATGTGTACTTGACGACGGTGGGCAAAACACGTAACAATAATAAGAAATAAAGGTAACTTGATCATGCTAGTTACGTTTCAAGAAGACAAAGTTGAAAATCTGGACCTCCCAGGAGTTTGCTGCATTCCTATCTCTTCTTCATAAGGTGATAACTTATACACTGGAAGCACATACAGGAATATTAACCACAGAATTTTAGAACATAAAAGAAATATTACAGGCAAACTTCAGGACTTGCAATGGGTTCTCCACTAGCACTTCTACTTAATCACCTCAGAGATGTTTCATCGTCACTGGAAGCGCTGGGTTGACTCCTTGCAGAATAAGAATCCATTGCACTATCACTACAAAATGACTTGAAAAGTCGATGAACGGACTCAGCAAAATAAAGCTCAGAAATGTCGAAGAAAAAGACTTTCAGACTGGTAGAACTTAGAACTGAATGGAGAGTAGCGTTCGCGTCGGCCCGTTTATATCCCGCTCAAGTGATGATGTCATCCCAAGCGTCTGTACGAAGCCCATCATGACTGTATTGGTGATGTCATAGTATTGCTTGCTAGCACAGTGATGTCACCCAGTGACTCATCCCAAAACACGTGGCGTACAAAATGGCGGCGACTAACGTCATGATTGACCACATCCGTCCGTGCGAGAGCACGTGGCCGCAGTGGGCGGGGTCATGGGCAGCTTCCTTTGTGGTGAAAACCCCCTTTTCTTACTACTACTATCATGCAGCTGGAAGGAAAACTAGACAACTTGCCAGAATTAATTCATCCAGTAATGGCAAGCCTGGATATACGAGGATAGATCCAAAAAAAAAAAAGGTTACAAGCAGCAGCATTGGAAAAGTAATTGGTGTGGAGGGTACATTTGTTGCCCAGAGTGGAGACAGATGGCGCTAGTTGTCTGACAGCGGTTGTTTGGGAAGTTAGTACAAGTTCGCAGACGCGTGAGAGCGATTCAAATGGCAAGACGTTTAGAAAAGTGGTCCCGCTTGGAGGTGCGAGCCGTAATTCGGTTCTTATGGGCAAAGAATGTGTCCGCATCCGCAATTCACAGTCAAATAGTGGAAGTTTATGGTGAAGAAGCAATCAGCCGACAACATGTAGCGAAATGGTGTGGCTCTTTTCAATCGGGCAGAGAGGATGTGGAAAACCGCAACAGGGCAGCGAGCGGCCGTCCAAGTTCGTCAATGACAGAAATCAACACTGCACGAGTTGACGAAATGATTCAAAATGATCGACGAGTAACTGTGCGTGCAATGGTGTCAGAGCTGGGACTCGGCTATGGTACCATTCAGCGTATCGTTTCTGATGTTTTGGGATATTCCAAGGTTTGTGCCCGCCGGGTACCACGTGCGTTATCCGAGGAGCAGAAAGCCACACGAATGATGTGCAGCCTCACGTTTCTGCAGCGTTACCATGCCGACGGCCAGCAGTTCATTGATCACATCGTTACTGGGGACGAAACTTGGCTTCATCACTTCCTCCCCACAACCAAAAGAGCCAGTATGGAGTGGAAACACGCTGGATCACCAACGAAAAAGAAGTTTAAGGTTACACCCTCTGCCGGTAAAGTTATGGCAACTATATTCTGGGATGCATGCGGTGTTATCCTTATCCAGTATCTGGAGCGTGGACATACCGTTAATGCCGATCGTTATTGTGCCACTTTGACAAGGTTACGTGAAGCCATCCAACGCAAACGGCCTGGCATGTTGAGTGATTGTGTCATCTTTCTGCATGACAATGCCAGGCCCCATACTGAACGCAAAACTCAAGAATTGCTGCAAAAGTTCAAGTGGGAAGTCTGGAGCCACCCCCCATACAGCCAAGATTTGGCACCCAGTGACTACTTCCTTTTTCCGAAATTGAAGGAACACTTATCTGGAAGAAGGTTCTCTTCGGACAGTGATGTGAAAACAGCTGCCAAGAACTGGATCAATGGGCAGGGACGTGATTTCTACCGAGCCGGGTTAAACAAGTTGGTCATGCATTCCGATAAATGCCTGAACAGATTTGGTGATTATGTGGAAAAGTGATTGGTAAGTATGCCTCATAATTCCTTTTTGAATTTTCTGTCTATTGTTAATCAATCATTTTTTATGACAATCGTAACCTTTTTTTTTTTATCTATCCTCGTAGTATCTATGTATACCAACATTAACCTGAACCTCCTGCTGTAATTCATTGCGGATGACCTGGCGGAAAAAATAGTATTCCATAATCACAATGGAGAAATACTACTTGGCATACACGAACTGCTCCTGTTTTCTTTCAAGAATAATTTCTTCCAGTTTGGAAAGAAATATTACAGGCAAACTTCAGGACTTGCAATGGATTCTCCACTAGCACCTCTGCTAGCAAATTATTATGTAAGTAAACTAGAGGCAAAAATCCTTGTACAACCCTCAATATTTGCTATCTATGTAAGATACATGGATGATGTCCTAATTATAGTAGATACTGTGAACAATCTCTACCCTCTCAGATTCTGGCAGAATTTAACTCACTAGAAAATACCTTGCAGTACACCCTGGAACTGGTAAAAGGCCATAGCATCAATTTCCTTGATTTAACCTTGACCTCATGAGAGGGGAGAATCTTCATTCAGCTTTTTAGAAAACCCACTAACACAGGGAAGGTATTAGACTTCTGCTTGAATTTCCACCCTGACTATATTAAATCGAATACTGCAAGACAATTTTTGGAAAAAATTGAAGTCCTGGTCTCTTCAGATACTTAAAAAGATCTTCACAGAGAAGAATTAAACAAAATATTGGCAGAAAACAATGACCCCTCCCTATATGTTGAGAAATTATTTAGACAAGTGCCAAAAAAAGAAGCAGGAAATAAAAAACTTCAAATTCACCAGCAAAATTACGTACCACAAGGGACTTTTCGAAAAACTGAAGAGGATCGGAGCAAAATATAATATCAGGCTAGCTCCAGATCTTAATAACAAATTAAAGAAATTCCTGCCAACTTTAAAGCAGAAAGAAGTGGACATCCAATTGCAAGGAGTAATATATTGCATCGACTGTAATGAGGACTCAGCTATATAGGAGAAACAGGGAGAAGTATTAAGGTCCGAATGAAAGAACACCAAGCAGCTATTAGGAACATTAGTAACAAAACAGGGCTAGACAGACATATACAAACAAGTGGACACTCCATAAATTGGGACTCAGTGAAAATAATCACCCACCAGTCAAACTTAGTAAAGAGGAAACTAGAAGAAGGGATCGAAATAGCGAGAAAAAGAAGTACCACAATTAACGATATTTGCGGTTGGACTCTTCCAACTGAGTGGCAGCAACTACTCCAGTGACGTAGTCCTGATGACGAACTAGGCTTTAGTAACAAAACAGGGCTAGACAGACATATACAAACAAGTGGACACTCCATAAATTGGGACTCAGTGAAAATAATCGCCCACCAGTCAAACTTAGTAAAGAGGAAACTAGAAGAAGGGATCGAAATAGCAAGAAGAAGAAGTACCACAATTAACGATAATTGCGGTTGGACTCTTCCAACTGAGTGGCAGCAACTACTCCAGTGACGTAGTCCTGATGACGAACTAGGCTTTAGTAACAAAACAGGGCTAGACAGACATATACAAGCAAGTGGACACTCCATAAATTGGGACTCAGTGAAAATAATCGCCCACCAGTCAAACTTAGTAAAGAGGAAACTAGAAGAAGGGATCGAAATAGCAAGAAGAAGAAGTACCACAATTAACGATATTTGCGGTTGGACTCTTCCAACTGAGTGGCAGCAACTACTCCAGTGACGTAGTCCTGATGACGAACTAGGCTTTAGTAACAAAACAGGGCTAGACAGACATATACAAGCAAGTGGACACTCCATAAATTGGGACTCAGTGAAAATAATCGCCCACCAGTCAAACTTAGTAAAGAGGAAACTAGAAGAAGGGATCGAAATAGCAAGAAGAAGAAGTACCACAATTAACGATATTTGCGGTTGGACTCTTCCAACTGAGTGGCAGCAACTACTCCAGTGACGTAGTCCTGATGACGAACTAGGCTTTAGTAACAAAACAGGGCTAGACAGACATATACAAGCAAGTGGACACTCCATAAATTGGGACTCAGTGAAAATAATCGCCCACCAGTCAAACTTAGTAAAGAGGAAACTAGAAGAAGGGATCGAAATAGCAAGAAGAAGAAGTACCACAATTAACGATATTTGCGGTTGGACTCTTCCAACTGAGTGGCAGCAACTACTCCAGTGACGTAATCCTGATGACGAACTAGGCTTTAGTAACAAAACAGGGCTAGACAGACATATACAAGCAAGTGGACACTCCATAAATTGGGACTCAGTGAAAATAATCGCCCACCAGTCAAACTTAGTAAAGAGGAAACTAGAAGAAGGGATCGAAATAGCAAGAAGAAGAAGTACCACAATTAACGATATTTGCGGTTGGACTCTTCCAACTGAGTGGCAGCAACTACTCCAGTGACGTAGTCCTGATGACGAACTAGGCTTTAGTAACAAAACAGGGCTAGACAGACATATACAAGCAAGTGGACACTCCATAAATTGGGACTCAGTGAAAATAATCACCCACCAGTCAAACTTAGTAAAGAGGAAACTAGAAGAAGGGATCGAAATAGCAAGAAGAAGAAGAAGTACCACAATTAACGATAATTGCGGATGGACTCTTCCAATTGAGTGGCAGCAACTACTCCAGTGACGTAGTCCTGATGACGAACTAGGATTTAGTTTGAAAATTTGCCCACCAACATTTTTTAATAATAACCTCTATAAGACCGGTAAAAAGTTAATTCCACAGTACACTATGAATAGAGGTGCCATAAATTCATTTACAACTAGGATAAAAAAGATGTTTTGAAAGCCGACCCTAATACAGCCTTGTCTATTTTGACAATGGAAAACACATCTGCAGTTCCCCGCTGGAATGAAGCAAACGGATTGCTTCTTTTGACAATCGTTTTGCCTTCCATTACCGTGAAAGCCTGGAAATTATTTTCAATCCAATGACTTGAGATTCCGAATCTTCTCTCTACATCCCGATGATCTGGAGATCAATTCTAAGTTTTGGCAACAAAAATAGAAAAAATTCAAATGTAGAATCCGGCAACAATCTTAGTCCTCCATTGGCGTGATGAAGACCTATGATAAGGCTGAAAGCACCCAACTTACAAACTTTCTTGTAAAAGTTATTTTCTTGTAACGTAACTAACGTGATCAAAGTCACCTTTAAATGTGCACTTTAGCGTCCTAAATTATTTTGTCGGAAAAATTTAACTGTGCGAGAAAAGTGCGACGTACATTTTTTTAAGTATGCAAAATAATGGGGAAAGGTGAAAAAATATAGTATTTGTACATAAAGGGAAATAATTTTTCCGAAGTATTAACCTGCGAGAACGATGGCTTGGAAGAGTATGTGCGGTAGGCCTAAGACGACGGAGCGTCAAGGTGCAGTCCGGTGAATGGAAGCTTCATTGAGAAGGGCAAGTAACGGGCGGAAGAAAATAGGAGGAAACGGTTGTGCAGTACGTAGTCATCGAAGCGTCTTATAGGAATATGCAGAAGAAAAGACGTCGGTATTACGCAACTTTGTAACTTGTTTTTTTTTTAAGGGTAATTTTGAGAAAGCATAAAGTGCAAAATCATCCATGCTCACACTTCATTTCAGATTGCATCAGGGCTTAAAATTTCATTATCTGCCACAATACAAGAAGCTGTAAGGCCTTCCTGCCATAGTACAGGGTGATCCACTTAAACTAGTACCCTGAAAAAACCTTACATTTTTGCAAGGGATCGCGCAACGAACTTTTTTTTTCAATAGAAGCAGCAGCTCCTGGAGAATGAAAACCGCCACCGTGAGGAAGATTGTTAACCGTAACTGTAACTCAGTTCGTGATTTGTTTGTTGTTGCGTTGTCATTCACTTGCGTGCATTCGGAAACATGCAGTACTCTGTTCCTGAGCGTGTTTTATTAGTGAAATCGTATTGGGTAACCAATTCTGTCATCAAAACGCAACGAGCATTTCGAAGAGAGTTTGGAGTTCGAAAAGTGCCAAGCAAGTCAACAATTCTTTCGATGGCAAAAAAACTGGAGCAAAGCGGTTCTTTTCTCAGCGGTAGCGGTAGACATCACCCTTCGATGCCCCAAACGCGTGTGGACGATGTTCCGCAACGTTTACTTCAATCTCTGATGAAATCGTTGCTCAGATTAAGCCAACAGACAGGATATTAATACGGAACTTGTCAAAGGGCAGCAAAAAAAGCGAATGTTCGACCATTTAAAGTGCACGTAATCCATCAGCTGCAGGAACCGGACAAGGGAAAGAGAGTAAGTTACTGCAAATGGTTTCAAAATTTTCTTAATTTGCGATCTGATATTCTCTCCATCACATGGTTTACGGATGAAGCCTGGTTTCATCTGTCAGGCTATGTCAATTCGCAAAACAGTCGATACTGGGCTGCCGAAAACCCACACGTTATGTGTGAAACACCGATGCATTCGCAAAAGGTTGGTGTATGGTGTGCGGTTTTGTCTACGAAAATTATTGGCCCATTTTTTTCTCTGAGACTGTCAACACTAACATTTATTGCCGCATATTCAATGAATTTGTGGAACAACTTGATGACATTGAATTGACAGAGGGCTACTTTCAGCAGGATGGCGCTACGTGTCACACATCGAAAGTCTCAATGGAACTCATAACCAGCTTCTTTGATGATAGATTAATTTCAAAAAACATATGGCCTCCCCGATCTCCGGACTTAACTTCCCTGACTTTTTTTTATGGGGCTACTTAAAGGATAGAGTTTACAAAACCCATCCAAAAACATTGGATGCATTGCGTGAAACAATCACGACTGAAATTGGCAATGTTACTGCTCGTACTCTACATGAGACATCACTGAATATGGTGCGGCGTGTTCAACTGTGTTTACAAGAAAATGGAGGACAATTCCAACATTTGCTTTGATAAAATGATTCTCCAATATCACATGTATAAATTCTCAACTTACTGTATGATTTTGTTGTTATTTACAAAAAAAAAGTTATAAGTAAATCACATGGTACTGGTTTAAATGAATCACCCGTACGATGTCTGAATTGAATAAAATCGTTTATTTTTAAAAATATCCATTTCACGAGAAAAAATGTGAGCTACAATGTACGGAATAACAACAGAACTACAAATAAAGTGCTTGAAGAAATCACCTGCCCTGGCACATCTTCCAAAGCATAACCAAAACTTTGGGTTCAACCGGAACCAAAACTTCTGTCGTACAAAAATTTATTTACATTCCTTATTTTCTTTCCATTTGGAGACATTGTGAAACTAATAATGACATTCTGCACATATCTTTATCAAAAAAAAAAATATAAAAAAATAAAACAAGTATGAACCACTTGTACTTGAGCATGATTACAAGACGCATCACACTCTTCTGAAAAATACACCTCACTCCTGTTGTATTCTTCAGCGCATTCGCTATCAACTTGTACTTCGTTCTGACGCACGGAACCTTCACGTGGTGGCCTTCGTTTCAGCCTCCCGCACCAACTGCTGCAAATCCATCGTACTCGCAGATTAATACTTTGGAAAGATTATTTCATTTTATCTACAAATACTATATTTCTGCACCTTTCCCCATTATTTTGTACATTTAAAAAATTGTATGTCGCACTTTTCCCACGAAATAATTTAGGACGCTAAAGTACACATTTACCCAAGATTTTACTGACCACCCACGAACATGGAATGAAGACATCAAACATGTTCGTAATTCATTTTCACGAAGCCCGAAGAAGTCCATTCGTTCTGCTACCCAGAGTAGCAGAATATAGATGTACACGCGTACACCCTACGCAGATAGTTTCCAAATTATTAGAAGATTTTGCAGATAGTTTCCAAATTATTAGAAGATTTTGCAGATAGTTTCCAAATTATTAGAAAATTTTGCAGATAGTTTTTGCTTGTAGATAAAAAAATCAAATGTTATTTACCTCAACTAAAACACTTACTCAAGGCTTCACTCCGATTAATATATTTAATTCTATTTTAATCTGAAGAACTTTCACTTAGTTTCCACATCTTCTGAGTTCTTTTTTTTTTTTTTACACTTTTCTGGCTTCCAGATTTTATCAAGTCCTATTATCATTGTATAGGAACTGTATCAAAAGTTTCATTTACACAGAAATAATTTAAATTTTGTAACCAGATTCTTCTTGCAGTTGCCAGTTATTCAATTAAAGTAATTTCTTTATGTATTTTGTAAGTCTACTATTTTTGAATAACGTTGTTGAAAATGCTATTTATAATTTTTTAAGGTTCATTAATGGAACTGTTTTTCTAGATATAAAAACTTTCTTTAATTAGTCTCTTGTTTTTATGAGGTTCACAGTTCAATAAATGAGTGGTAAGCAATGCACGTAACTAACGAACAAATTAAGAAGAAGTTAGTGCAGAACACGCTAAGTTACGTATAAAAAAGTTCAAGGCAAATACACTATCAACCAATAAGTAATTGGACACCCCTGCAATCGACGATATCTGTGTTCCTGATACACGTCACGGCCGCCGCCGTTAAATATCGTGTGGGAAACAACAACGCAACCAGTCGCATGCAAGATGCCACGCAGTTCGGAGCTCTCTGATTTCGAGAAAGGTGTAATCGTCGGGTATCACAGAAATGGCCGATGACATATCCAGCGAGTTGAAGTACCCAAAATCGACAGTGGCCTACGTGATTGGCAAGTGGAAGATGAGAGGTAACTGTCCCGACCCGGCAGACCCACAAAACTGGGGGTTAGAGACCGACGGGTGCTGGCCAGAGAAATTCGGAAGAACCGCACCAAATCGATGGGCCACATCCGCGAGGAGTTTCAACAGGCATCCGGGAGTGTTCTTTCGATGAATACCATCCGTAAGGAAGCCCATCTGCTCGGTTATCATGGACCCACCAAGCCTTTGATCACCAAGTCCAATAGCGCTGCTCGGCTAACGTGGTGCAAAGAACGTCGACAGTGGACCTTTGAACAGTGGAAACAGGTTCTCTGGAGCGACGAATCAAGGTTCACCCTCTACCGTTCGGATGGCAGAGTCTGGGTTTGGCGTCTGCCTGGAGAAACGCCTCCTGCCGGAATGTAATGTGCCAACTGTGAAGTTCGGCGGCGGTGGAATTATGCTATGGGGGTGCTTCTCCTAGTATGGCACGGGACCCTTGGTCGCAATTCCTGGTAGACTCAACGCCGAGACCTACTGCACCATTTTGGATGACCATGCGCTTCCTACGTTGTGGCAGTTTTACGGGGTGGACCCATGTTACTTTCAGGATGACAATGCCACCTGTCATGTTGCGAGGTCCACCATGGCTTGGTATGGTGACAATAGGGTTAATCGACTGGACTGGCCTGCGCAGAGCCCGGGCCTTAACCCTATCGAGCACCTCTGGGACGAGTTGGAGCGTCGACTTAAGCGGTTCCCCCACCGTCCGAAATCGGTGAAGGAACTGACCTGTCTTCTCCAAGCCGAGTGGAAGAAAATACCGCTAGCCGTCGTACAACGCCTGGTTGAGAGTATGCGCAGCTGTAATCGCCGCTCGTGGAGGCTCCACCAACTATTGAAAGTGAATAAACTTCGTTTTCCTTTGCTATCACAGGTGTCCAATTACTTGTTGGTAGATAGTGTATTTCAGCCATTACTATGGCCTTCATCAGTGCGACTATGATTGATTTACGTTGCCATATTGGAAAGGTAAGTTTTGTAATGGTAACTTCGGGGACGTAATGCAATGAGGGATTTCCAGATGTGAGGAACGAAAATGGGTAGCTCAGAGTTGCAATTTTTGGAAAAGTAAAATTTCCAAGCTTTCTCTAAAACCTCAGAGCATAGCGATTTTGGAAGGGAGCCAACTTTTTAGTATCGGACCAAAGTGGAATAGCAGAAGTGTCAGCCATGGTAAGAAGAGACAAGGAAGAGGGAGGCTTTCCAAATTTCACGTCAGATTTGCGTTCCTGAAGTCCTGAAAGAATTTTCCGGAATGAACTTCCGATGTATGCGGTCTTGATCGGAATTTTATGCACTCCAGGCGAAGAAAGCGGAGGTCTTCGGTCTCTCTCTTCGCCTGGAATGTATAAAATTCTGATCAAGACCGCATACATAGGAAGTTCATTCCGGAAAATTCTCTCAAGACTTCAGGAACACAAATCTGATGTAAAATTTGGAAAACCTTCCTCTTCCTTGTCTCTTCTTACCACGGCTGACACTTCTGCTACTCCACTTTGGTCCGACACTAAAAAGTTGGCTCCCTTCCAAAATCGGTATGCTCCGAGGTTTAGAGAAAGTTTAGAAATTTTATTTTCCAAAATTGAACTCTGAGCTCCCCATTTTCGTTCCTTACATCTGGAAATCCCTCATTCCATCACGTCACCCGAAGTTACCATTACTAAACTTATTTTTCCAATCTGGCAATGTAAACCAATCGTATTCGCACTGATGAAGGCCATAGTAGTGGCTGAAATGTATTTGCCTTAAACTTTTTTATACGTAACTTAGCGTGTTCTTAATTCATAGCTCAATATCTTAAACTTTTGGCCTTAAGGTCCATTTTGCACACATTGCTGCACATTTAGTTGTAATGAACTTATTTTGCCCTCACTGAAATCCGTAAGGTTTTAATAATTATTTATTGTTTTATTAATTTTTCTTTAAATTATCTTATAGTACTGTCATCATGTGTGTGATTCACGGGTTAGCAGCAAGTTTCCTGTTTCAATGGTTGTGTACGCAGATATATTTTATTTTTTTACAACTCTGCTGCTACCAGAGAACTACAAATGCCACAGTACACAGGATGCTACATATACATCTACGCTTATATGCATACAAAGTGCAACTGTTACCAGCTCTTGAGGCGAAAGATAGACCACTACGAAAAGAATTCGCAGAAACAACGCTGGATATACTGGGTGAAGATCCCGAGTTTCTCACACGTTTGTTTAATGGATGAGGCAACTTTTCATGCGTCTGGGCAGTTAAACAGACACTATGTCAGGATTTGGGGTCCGAAAATCCTCATGTGTTTATGGAACTTAAGTAGAGATAGTCGTAAAGTGAACGTGTGGTGCAGACAATCTATATTTTCAGGTTACTCACCTTTATTCTCTAAATCTTTTAGGATTTTTTCGTCTCTACACATTTCCAACACGTATTTCTCTTATTTACATCGTGGTTCAAGGCCGCAACAAGAAAAAAAAAAAAAAAAAAAAAATTCAACTCACACAAACTTCACTTCCTTCCCTTCTTTTCCCTATGACCAAATTCAGATTCAAAATAATCCACCACAAATATACACAATTGAACTCCCTAAAACACATTAATCTAATTAAAAACATCAATCAATAAAAACCTATTTACACATTTCCTAAAACGTCAAAGTTAAAAAGCTGTAACCCAAATTTATTTACAATTGCACATCAGTGCCCAATTAAAATAAACCCAAATACCTGACACAACCACTATATTCAAATTCACAGACCTCTCTCCCCTCAGAAACAAGCACCAAGCACTTTTAGCCTCTGCCCTGGCCATTTTCAAGGAGCAAATGCAACAGATGTAAATCCTTGAAAATGGCCAGGGCAGTGGCTGAAAGTACTAGGTTGTTATGCTTGTTTCTGAGGGGAGAGACGTGTCTGTGAATTTGAATATAGTGGTTGTGTCAGGTATTTGGGTTTATTTTAATTGGGCACTGATGTGCAATTGTAAATAATTTTGGGTTACAGCTTTTTAACTTTGATGTTTTAGGAAATGTGTAAATAGGTTTTTATTGATTGATGTTTTTAATTAGATTAAAGTGTTTTAGGGAGTTCAATTGTGTATATTTGTGGTGGATTATTTTGAATTTGAATTTGGTCATAGGGAAAAGAAGGAAGGGAGTGAAGTTTGGGTAAATGTGTACTTTAGCGTCCTAAACTATTTCGTCGTAAAAATTTAACCGTGTGAGAAAAGTGCGACGTACAATGTTTTAAGCGTACAATATAATGGGGAAAGATGCAAAAATATAATATTTTTAGTTAAAAGAAAAGAATTTTTCCGAAGTATTAACCTGCGAGTACGATGGTTTGCAGCAGTTGGTGCGGGAGGCCGAAGCGATGCTAACGGCCACCACGTGAAGGTTCCGTGCGTCGGAACGGAGTACGAGCAGTTAGTGAATGCGCGGAAGAATACAACAGGAGTGGGGTGTATGTCTCGGAGGACTGTGATGCGCCGTGTAATCATGTGCAAAAAGAAGTAGTTCAGAAATGTTTCATTAATTATTAATAAATAAATGTGCTAAATGTTTTTGTTTTTATTGTAAAAATGTCTGAGAATGTTATTAAATGAAGGAATGTAAATGATATAATGTGCAGCAGAAGTTTTGAGTAAGAGGTATTGGTTCCGGTGCAACTCCAAGTTTTTGGTTATGGTTTCGGAGATGTTAAGGGGTTGGCATTTTCTTCAAGCCCCTCATTTGTAGTTCTGCTGTTATTCCGTCCATCGTTCGTTTTTTTCCCCCTCGTTAAACAGATATTGTTGAAAATAAATGATTTTGTTATAATCAGGAATCGTACTATGGCAGGGAGGCCCAGAGCTTTGTGTTGAATTGTGGGGGATTACGAAATTTTAAGCCTTTTTGGCAATTTTCTACTTACGATTTCGCAAAACTACCCTTTTTTTTTTTTTTGATTGAAGGTTTTTTTTTTTTTTGATTGAAGGTTTTTTTGTTTTTTTTTGATTGAAGGTTTTTTGTTGTTGTTTTTTTTTATGTTTAACGACCACCGTGAGCAACTCAATGGGCTATAAGCAGCCGCCCGTCCCTAATTTAGGCTCACTGGTTCCAGGGAAGGGAGAGAACCAGTGCCGTAAGACAAACACAACATCCATGCCTCACCGGGATTCGAACCCGGACCGCGTTCGGACGAATGATCAGAGGCCATCGCTTAGACCACGGCTCCACCGGGGCGGCCAAAACTACCCTTGAAAAAATGATATTACAATGCAGTATAAAACCGACCTCTTTTCTTCTGCGTATTCCTACAACCCGCTTTGTACTGCTGAACCATTTCCTTGTGCATTCTTCCGCACGTAACTTGCCGTTCTCAACGACGCTTCCATTCACCGGCCTCCACCTTCACGCCGTCGCCGCTCCGACATCTTAGGCCTACAGCACGTACTCTTCTGAACCTTCATACTCCAAGGTAAGTTTTTCGGAAAATATTTTTCCTTACATGTAAAAGTACTATATTTTTTCACCTTTCCCCATTATTTTGCATCTTAGGCCTACAGCACGTACTCTTCCGAACCTTCATACTCCAAGGTAAGTTCTTCGGAAAATATTTTTCCTTACATGTAAAAGTACTATATTTTTTCACCTTTCCCCATTATTTTGCATCTTAGGCCTACAGCACGTACTCTTCCGAACCTTCATACTCCAAGGTAAGTTTTTCGGAAAATATTTTTCCTTACATGTAAAAGTACTATATTTTTTCACCTTTCCCCATTATTTTGCATCTTAGGCCTACAGCACGTACTCTTCCGAACCTTCATACTCCAAGGTAAGTTTTTCGGAAAATATTTTTCCTTACATGTAAAAGTACTATATTTTTTCACCTTTCCCCATTATTTTGCATCTTAGGCCTACAGCACGTACTCTTCCGAACCTTCATACTCCAAGGTAAGTTCTTCGGAAAATATTTTTCCTTACATGTAAAAGTACTATATTTTTTCACCTTTCCCCATTATTTTGCATCTTAGGCCTACAGCACGTACTCTTCCGAACCTTCATACTCCAAGGTAAGTTTTTCGGAAAATATTTTTCCTTACATGTAAAAGTACTATATTTTTTCACCTTTCCCCATTATTTTGCATCTTAGGCCTACAGCACGTACTCTTCCGAACCTTCATACTCCAAGGTAAGTTCTTTGGAAAATATTTTTCCTTACATGTAAAAGTACTATATTTTTTCACCTTTCCCCATTATTTTGCATCTTAGGCCTATAGCACGTACTCTTCCGAACCTTCATACTCCAAGGTAAGTTCTTCGGAAAATATTTTTCCTTACATGTAAAAGTACTATATTTTTTCACCTTTCCCCATTATTTTGCATCTTTAGGCCTACAGCACGTACTCTTCCGAACCTTCATACTCCAAGGTAAGTTTTTCGGAAAATATTTTTCCTTACATGTAAAAGTACTATATTTTTTCACCTTTCCCCATTATTTTGCATCTTAGGCCTACAGCACGTACTCTTCCGAACCTTCATACTCCAAGGTAAGTTTTTCGGAAAATATTTTTCCTTACATGTAAAAGTACTATATTTTTTCACCTTTCCCCATTATTTTGCATCTTAGGCCTACAGCACGTACTCTTCCGAACCTTCATACTCCAAGGTAAGTTTTTCGGAAAATATTTTTCCTTACATGTAAAAGTACTATATTTTTTCACCTTTCCCCATTATTTTGCATCTTAGGCCTACAGCACGTACTCTTCCGAACCTTCATACTCCAAGGTAAGTTCTTTGGAAAATATTTTTCCTTACATGTAAAAGTACTATATTTTTTCACCTTTCCCCATTATTTTGCATCTTAGGCCTACAGCACGTACTCTTCCGAACCTTCATACTCCAAGGTAAGTTCTTCGGAAAATATTTTTCCTTACATGTAAAAGTACTATATTTTTTCACCTTTCCCCATTATTTTGCATCTTAGGCCTACAGCACGTACTCTTCCGAACCTTCATACTCCAAGGTAAGTTCTTCGGAAAATATTTTTCCTTACATGTAAAAGTACTATATTTTTTCACCTTTCCCCATTATTTTGCATGCTTAAAACAATGTACGTAGCACTTTTCCCACACAGTGAAATTTTTCCGACGAAATAATTTCGGACGCTGAAGTAGACATTTACCAAAACATCTTTCTCACACTTCCACTCTCTCCTCGTCCTGCAATTAACCAATGTATTTCTCAAATGGGGAGTGGGGAAGGGACCTCTATATATTTTTATAGTATAACTGTAAGATTTTCTCTGACCGTTCGTTTCCAGTTGAGTGCTTCGGGCGGGCGGCCATCCAAAATGATTATGCGATGCTGCAATTGTATGTTGCTAAAATAATGCGCTGAAATATGTACTTTGCAAAATAGAATTAGCAGGGAGCTACTGCGTGGAGATAAGGGGTAAATTATCGTCGGCAAGCTATCAACTATCCAATACCTATAGTCCTTGGAAAAGCTTCTTCTCTGCAAAAACACGCTAATGCAGTGCCTGTCATTTTCTACCCAAGCCCGAAATAAATAGCCGTCTGGAATGCGTGCTCCCCAATCAGAACCAGCTGCCGAAGAATCCCCTTTCATCATCATCATCGTCAACCATTATCAATCCACTGCTGGACGAAGGTCTCCCCAAGTTTCCTCCACAACGGTCTGTCTTGTGCCAGTCTCCTCCATGTCACCCCTGCATACTTTCGAATTTCATCCACCCATCTCCCATGTGGTCTTCTTCTGGGTCTTTTCCTGTCCCTTGGAATCCAATCTAAAATTTCGGCTGTGTCTGTCCTTCTGGCAGTATGTCCAGCCCATTGCCATTTCAGGGATTTAACTCTGATCATGATGTCTTCCACTCTTGTCATTTTTCGGATCCACGTGTTCCTCTTCTTATCTGTCCTGGTTACACCAAGTATGCACCTCTCCATGCTGCTTTGAGTTGTCTGCAGTGTTTGTATATCTTACCAACTATAAAGTGTCTCATTTCTAAATCATATGAAATCCTATTTATACATAAAAAAAATTATCTCGCTCTTCCTCTGTCTCCAAGATTCCGAGCCCGCCTGAGATCGAACCGCAGTAAATAATCTACAGCCTGTTTGCTTAGGGCTTAGCCCGTGTCAGCTCTATAGGGTTACTACCCGAAAATTTGACGCTAGAATTAACATCCTGCATTCCTAAGGGTAAACCTTCCAAAAGTGGCCCAAAAGTAGTTTCTCAAGCGACGATAGATGGCGGCACGTTATCGCTAAATCGTGAAGCGTAGCGTAACGTTGTGAAATGGGCAAAGGAAGTGAATAATATGGATTTTAGGTGGCCCTGTAAAAGGGCCTTTATCAATGTACATTCTCGCACATGTGTGAAATATTTATTACGACGGAAGAGTGAGTTTTCCTCGTGAATCTGAAACTGTCTACCTAGCAGAATAAAAGCCAGAAAAGCTTTATCTGCCAGGGAAGAACTGCCTGATCGCACGAATCAGGACTTCAAAGCCAATGTTCTGAGGAAATTCGGCAATTCCGTCGGAATAAATATTCCATAATATGGTCTGCCAAGTACATTTTGTGGTTGCCCTGTGTTAACTTATGCTTAAGGGGACGCCAATTGCTCTCTACTCCTTGTGTATACGCCCCTGTGATGGGATCAATGAAGTTGAGGGAGTGGTTGACTGTGAAATGTGCGTAGCCGGAGCGCCATCTATCGGAGTGGGCCACTTTCGGAAGGTTAGCCCTAAGTTTATGAATATTTATGTTGTACCACAGTTGAAGGACCTTCAACCAAGTGTGATATTCTAACAGGATGGTGTGCCACCACATTGGGGGCGACACGTTTGGGACTTTTTAAACACATTACCTGAGAGGTGGATTGGACAGGATGATTCAATTTTTTTTTTTTTTATTGTAGGATTAACGATCACCATGGATGGTCCAATTGCATGGCCAACCTGTTCCCCCCGACATCACGCCTCTGGACTTTGTTCTATGGGGATATGTGAAGGCTATTGTGTATCAGACAAAAGGTGCAGGACATTCATGACCTAAAATCGAGGATTAATAATCCCATTTTGACCGTTACTGAGGATATGCTGCAGCGCACGTGGTTAGAACTGGAGTTTCGGCTAGATGTTCTACGAGCAACAAATGGTGCGCATTTGAGTTTTTGTAATGAGGTAGCACAAAACTTTTTTTTTTTTTTTTTTTGATTGTAGGTTTAACGACCACTGTGAGCAACTCAATGGGCTATAAGCAGTCGCCCGTCCCTAATTTAGGGTCACTGGTTCCAGGGAAGGGAGAGAGCCAGTGCCGTAAGACAAACACATCTATTTGTTTGTTTGATTGGAGGTTTAACGACCACCGTGAGCAACTCAATGGGCTATAAGCAGTCGCCCGTCTCTAATTTAGGGTCACTGGTTCCAGGGAAGGGAGAGAGCCAGTGCCGTAAGACAAACACATCTATTTGTTTGTTTGATTGGAGGTTTAACGACCACCGTGAGCAACTCAATGGGCTATAAGCAGTCGCCCGTCCCTAATTTAGGGTCACTGGTTCCAGGGAAGGGAGAGAGCCAGTGTCGTAAGACAAACACATCTATTTGTTTGTTTGATTGGAGGTTTAACGACCACCGTGAGCAACTCAATGGGCTATAAGCAGTCGCCCGTCCCTAATTTAGGGTCACTGGTTCCAGGGAAGGGAGAGAGCCAGTGCCGTAAGACAATCACAACATCCATTTGTTTGTTTGATTGGAGGTTTAACGACCACCGCGAGCAACTCAATGGGCTATAAGCAGTCGCCCGTCCCTAATTTAGGGTCACTGGTTCCAGGGAAGGGAGAGAGCCAGTGCCGTAAGACAAACACATCTATTTGTTTGTTTGATTGGAGGTTTAACGACCACCGTGAGCAACTCAATGGGCTATAAGCAGTCGCCCGTCCCTAATTTAGGGTCACTGGTTCCAGGGAAGGGAGAGAGCCAGTGCCGTAAGACAAACACATCTATTTGTTTGTTTGATTGGAGGTTTAAAGACCACCGTGAGCAACTCAATGGGCTATAAGCAGTCGCCCGTCCCTAATTTAGGGTCACTGGTTCCAGGGAAGGGAGAGAGCCAGTGCCGTAAGACAAACACATCTATTTGTTTGTTTGATTGGAGGTTTAACGACCACCGTGAGCAACTCAATGGGCTATAAGCAGTCGCCCGTCTCTAATTTAGGGTCACTGGTTCCAGGGAAGGGAGAGAGCCAGTGCTGTAAGACAAACACAACATCCATTTGTTTGTTTGATTGGAGGTTTAACGACCACCGTGAGCAACTCAATGGGCTATAAGCAGTCGCCCGTCCCTAATTTAGGGTCACTGGTTCCAGGGAAGAAGGAGACAGCCAGTGCCGTAAGACAAACACAACATCTATTTGTTTGTTTGATTGGAGGTTTGACGACCACTGTGAGCAACTCAATGGGCTATAAGCAGTCGCCCGTCCCTAATTTAGGGTCACTGGTTTCAGGGAAGGGAGAGAGCCAGTGCCGTAAGACAAACACAACATCCATGCCTCACCGGGATTTGAACCCGGACCCCTTACGGACGCATGATCAGAGACCATATCGCTTAGACCACTGCGCCACCGGGGCGGCAACTCTCATACACTGTATCCGTAACAAATGTGCAAAGTTGTAAAGAGACTTTGTGGACACCAGAACCCATTTAAGAGAGGGGCTACAACCAATGGTGCCCATATGAGTACATTTTAGGGGGGGGCTAAGAAAAATCCTTACCTCCTTCAAGGCTGTCCAACATTTTAGTAAATGTACAAGATACTAAAATACAACAAAAATAATTGATACAATCAATCATTAATATCTTATTTTAAAAAAAAAAAATGCTTTAAAAAAGGTTTCTTCCATTTTAGTGTTTTAAATTTATCAAAAATTTGGCTATACCGACGGCGAGGGAGGGCCTTGGCTATACATCTCCGGCCCCAGAATTATACAGAATGCTTGAAGAACTGATAGAGTTCTACAGTTGTTGTTTTTTTTTTTTTTTTTTTTTTGCGGAGCTACAGCAAAAACTGCCTTGTGAAAAGAAAATTCCATTTCTTTCCGCGTTTTTAGGAGTCCGCAAAAAGTACAATTGCCCCCAGTCCTTCCACAAATCTTTCGAAAGTATTACAGACGCCCCAAAATACTGTCCAGCCCCGTCTCCTTAAATGTGCTTTGGTGGACACCAAGTATATTTACTAGTAACTGGATAAGAATAAATATACAGAAGTCAACCTCCTAAATTGCTATAGCACCTGACTATTTTTCTCGGTAAATTTAGGGAAGGTCAACCCCACCTGGGGAAAGATCTGTGCGCCCCCCCCCCCTTGGGTAATTTCTGGGTGAGCTACTGCTGTACGTGTATATTAAGAATTACCTCAGAACGTTTTCAAATCCAAGCAACATGTACTGGCTTCAATATCAAATGATCTACTTGCGAAATAAAAAATGTATGATGATAGTACCAGTAGAAGTCTCAAACAGAACTGATAGCTAATAACTCTAAACAAAACCATAACATACCACGGTTTCGACTTGATACGAATCACAGACAAATGGAATTATTAGAGTTGCTACAGCAACATCGGTGGCACTTTTTAATACGTTCCGTGGAAACTTCTTTCTACTACAGTACAAGAAAACATAAACAATCCCATGTCTACGAGGAGATTTTACTTTCAAAAGTACAGTGTTCCAGCCCGTAGTTCACAACTCACATTCATATGTTTACAAATACAAACAAATTCTGGAGGACGGGCGATAGAAATAAATTATCGATAAAACCTAACTTCGATACGTGGCGTTTCATTTTGGACAAGGAGTGGTCATGGAGGTAGGCTAAGGAATTATACACGTAGTGGGACAACTTTAAAAAATCATAGGAGATTATATATGTACTCTATAACAACAAAAAGTATACACAATGAAAGCTAAAGGGGCAAAGATTAATGGTTATTTTGCTAAAGAAATCCTGCGTCGTAGGGGAGGCAGCAAATATGCGTAAAAATATGTAAACTAACACTTCAGCGGTAGCACCAAACAGAGTGAGCCGCCCCGGTGGCGCAGTGGTCTAAGGCGCTGGTCTCTGATCATTCGTCCGTAAGGGGTCCGGGTTCGAATCCCGGTCAGGCATGGATGTTGTGTTTGTCTTACGGCACTGGCTCTCTCCCTTCCCTGGAACCAGTGACCCTAAATTAGGGACGGGCGACTGCTTATAGCCCATTGAGTTGCTCACGGTGGTCGTTAAAACTCCAATCAAAAACAAAACAAAAAAAAACAAAAAAAAACAGAGTGACTGAACTTTAAAAATTTGTACCACACGAACTAGTCGGCAGAAAAATAAATCACTTTATTTTTTATGAAGATATTGATCGCTTTTATGAAGATAAACTTAATGGTTTATGGTAAATGCTGTTGATCATCGCCATTACAATGCTCCACGGCCCATTGCCGCTCGTTCGATGAAGTAGGGCCGTGCCTGCTCGGCCTGCTCCCTCAGAGCATGGCTTTCTGCGATTAATCGTATAATACAAGGCTATGCCAATTTCGCCGATCCTATGGGATTCCGTGTACGAGCAAAAACGCCGTGTGAATTTGAGCTGAGGTATATGGGTATAGCGTCTAAAAGGGGAAGTGTGCCGTGCGAACTCAAAAACTGCGTTCGAAATATGTCCCACGCCGCATCGCGGCGCTGCAGACGGCGTCTGTGTCATAGAATGTGTGTAGTGATGTGCATGTAACCCAAACAACAGGGGTTGAATTAGGATGTAAGTGTACGATTTTCTTAAGTGTGCGATTATGGAAACACCTTTTACGGTTCAGTGAAATATCGTAAGTCTGCCGCAGAGTGCAGCGTCACCAATTTAATTTACAATCGAATTTTTTTTTTTTTGATTGGAGGTTTAACGACCACCGTGAGCAACTCAATGGGCTATAAGCAGTCGCCCGTCCCTAATTTAGGGTCACGGGTTCCAGGGAAGGGAGAGAACCAGTGCCGTAAGACAAACACAACATCCATGCCTCACCGGGATTCGAACCCGGACCCCTTACGGACGAACGATCAGAGGACAATCGAATTCTACGTGATTTAAATTGGTACGCAACCTCCTCGAAGAATGCCTACCAGAACGATAACAAATGGCGTGGAAATGCCAAGTAAAGACATGCTGGCCGCCCCGGTGGCGCAGTGGTCTAAGGCGCTGGCCTCTGATCGTTCGTCCGTAAGGGGTCCGGGTTCGAATCCCGGTCAGGCATGGATGTTGTGGTTGTCTTACGGCACTGGCTCTCTCCCTTCCCTGGAACCAGTGACCCTAAATTAGGGACGGGCGACTGCTTATAGCCCATTGAGTTGCTCACGGTGGTCGTTAAACTTCCAACCCAAAAAAAAAAAAAGACGTGCTGTTTGGAAAATTTAAATATATCACTCAGTAGCTGCTAGTGGTAAGCTGAGATGGAGGGGCTGCATTCAAATTTTGTAGATATCACTTCGAAACCTAAGTTACTGAACCTGCTGATGCTGTCCCTTTAATAATAATTTACATATGTACTCGTATAAATGAATATTTAGTTTTTATATTTAGCAACTGATAGGGAAATTCTAGAGATAACCAATACCTGAATTAGGGAACAGATATCGATTGATTGATTGATTGATTGATTGATTGATTGATTGATTGGAGGTTTAACGACCACCGTGAGCAACTCAATGGGCTATAAGCAGTCGCCCATCCCTAATTTAGGGCCACTGGCTCCAGGGAAGGGAGAGCGCCAGTGCCGTAAAACACAGCAACATTACATAATCTCACTAACATAGCTACCCGAAAACTGAATCATTAATTAACAACGCTAATTTAAAACATAAGTAAGCAGAAATCCATATCTATTAAAGTCCAAGAACATTTCAAAAATACTGCAAGAAAAAAGGAAACCAGCATCAAGGAATACATCTGAAACATCTCTACACATCAAAAACACCATCGTCAACCATATAATGTTTCTTTATGTACGCTTTAATATCCTCTATACGTTTATAGTATGTTTCGTAATAAGTGTCTAAAAGTTCAGGAACAGGATTTTTCGTAATTATCCAATTCAACGCGGCATCCAAACGATGTACAACAGCATTTAACTTATACATATTTAACTCGTAAAACTCTGGAGTGAGTGGACATATCTTTTTATTAGGCACAAAAATGTTTTTCAGTTCGAAAAGATCCAAAGTTTCGTCATAATCTGGGCAAGATGCAATGAGTTCCATGACAAGACGATACCGTGATGGTTTATCTCTATCTTCGGCAAAATCAGGATCCAGGAGAAAAGAAAGATCTACACGAGGGATAAATTTCGGTTGAAGATAATCTCTAGCTTTGCTGCGTTTTAATGGATCACCACTTGAATCAGTGCTGGGTCGTTTAAATGTCGAAGCTGTACATGAGTTCTCTGCGAGATTCTGTAATGCTACTGAACATTTCTGTAAGTTAGCAATGCCCAAAGTACCAATATTTGCTGTTGTCTGAATCCCAGGATCCAAAGAAGTCGGCATTTCAATCAATGTCTTCTCTCTCGGCTCGACTGGATCCACCACTCGGGTTTCACAAGTCCCAGCCACGGTAGGAACCAAGTCAGCGACATGTGTAATACCATGTTCTAAATCCGATCTATCTTCAGGTAAAACAATTCTTTCCTCATGGGAATCAGAGAGACTGTTCCTCAAGGGAGGTCTATGTACATACGTGCATTTAGCACGAATGTTCCCTCTTTCATTGCAAGCATAACAAAAAATTCCTGTATAAATATTAAACATGAACCCATGAGAATCCAGTACAATTTCAACCGCTTTAGGACAAGTTTGAAGAGCTGATTCATTCGGGAAGATAACCCGGATGGTCCGCTTCAACCCAACAACATGACAATAATTTGAAGATTGCGGGGCTTCTATAACTCTATGAACTGGACCCACCACCCGGCTAAACTGAGAAAGAAGAACTATCAACGCAGAATCCGGTACCTCAAGTGGCACCGGAGACAAAGTTACCGTGATCGGTCGTTCACTTGCATAAGCAGGATACAAAATTTGATTATTTATAGAAATCCCTTGCTTTAACACAAGTTTCCAATCTGCACTATTTATAAACAACACTGATATACCTCGTTTACTACTACCGATTCCTTTAATTGCCTCTCTCGGCACTCGTTCTTCTAAAGCTTTTAAATATACCGGTAACGAAGTCTGTGGTAACGCATGGAAAATAATAGTTTTCTCAGAAAGATCATGAAAATCTTGACATACCTTGGAATCCCTTTCGAAAGTGAGACGAAAGGGATTGCCCTGGCACTCAATCTCTGACGCACAACGCTGATCACTCGTATTAGCAGAATTCTCCTTATCAACCACAGACGCCCAACTGCAAGTTTCCGTCTCTATAGAAACAGTCTTCTGCATTCCTATCGCAGGAGAAACTCCTTCAGCAGCAACGCACGAAGACATGCTTTGTTGATTTCCAGGACCGGTTTGACCTGTTGGATCCTTATCTCTTGAGAAACTCGGGTCAATCACCATGGCAACCCTCTCACAGGTCACCGGAGAAACACTCGGCGCACTTAACGATGACTTCTTATCAGTAGATCTCGCTCCACGTCGATAAACATCCTTTCGATGATCACGTGTAACATGGCTGGCAGATATCGCCATTTGCAGAACTCTGGCCGCCCCGGTGGCGCAGTGGTCTAAGGCGCTGGCCTTTGATCATTCGTCCGTAAGGGGTCCGGGTTCGAATCCCGGTCTGGCATGGATGTTGTGTTTGTCTTACGGCACTGGCTCTCTCCCTTCCCTGGAACCAGTGACCCTAAATTAGGGACGGGCGACTGCTTATAGCCCATTGAGTTGCTCACGGTGGTCGTTAAACCTCCAAAAAAAAAAAAAAAAAAAAAAAAAAAAAAAATTTGCAGAACTCGTCAACGGCAAGCACAACCACAAAAAAAAACTCTTCGTATGAATCAACTATAGAACTTAACGCTCTCAAACTTCACCAAAAGAAACATGGAACATTCATACATCCGTCACGCTACTGCAAACCATCCTACGAACGATATTTCAACATAAACACAAGCAAAACTTGGGAGCTTGAAAACACGACACACGACGAAAGCCATATAGCTCCCTTTCGGACGGAACAGATATCAAGGGGTGGCCATATTTATGAAGAAAATAATCGGCGTATGAAACTTGATTTGATGCATTATTTCTTAAAAGAAAAGTGTTTAGCATATTTTGTAGTCACAAATAATTTTAATGTAAACTTCCGAATCGTAGTGCTATCCAGTATTTTCGTGTATATTTCCTCATTGCTTACCTTGTGGAGAGGTACCCATGCATACAGCATACATCGGGTACTGGCGTCCCGGTAATAAATAAGGGCGTCTTCCTCCCCCTTTCTACTTCGCTTCCGTGTCACTTCCTATTGGGCGCTCTAGCCTAAATCTCCTAGTTTCCTATTTCTAAGGGTTGTTTAAGACCTGGGGTCAGACACTCCCTTCCTAAAATCCTCTACATATGATCATTTGATCATCACCCACGCATGCACCATTTAACAGCAAAGAAATTAGCTCCACATACATTCATTGCAGGACCCTTATTCTAACGATCTTAACATGATGCTAACAATCGTAACATGACGCTCATTAATCAGTGCATCCTTCCAGTTGTTACGCATAGAGCAGAGACATGGACCTCAACTAAAACAGATATACCGAGGTTGCAGTCAACAGAAAAAAGGCATTGAGAGATACATGTTTGATGTAACCAGGAACACGAAAGATACAAAGAGGAACTCGTGGATCGGGAAAATTACAAGGATGGAAGACGGCAATGATCAGAATCCCTGAAATTGTAATAGGATGGACATATTTCTAGAAAAAAGAGCCAGCGAGAAATATTAAACTGGATAGCAAGGGACAAAAAAAAGACCCATAAGATGATGTGGGAGATGGGTGGATTAAATTCGGAAGCAAGAAGAAAACTGGATCTAAACAGACTGTTGTGGAAGAAACTTGGAGACTTTCATCCAGCAGTGGATTCAGATAGTGGTTGTAAATTATATATAAATGTAGATACTGTAAGAGCAACACACACTCAGTTAAGAGAACCTGTTTTAAAGATAAAAAAATAATGCGTGTGCCAGGAAAATCTGATATGAAATGTAAACTTCTAGAACAATTTGTAGGATGCATAATGCTGTATTTAGTTCCAGAACAATCTGCTGATAACCAAATGTCTTCCACTCATTCTTGTTCCAAGAAGCCCCATCACACGTAATGAAATCAACAAACAGACCTGCATTTTCAGTGAGAATAACAGCATCAATAATTAATTTTGCAAGCAAAGTTCCACTTATATTGTTACTTGTGGCAAAAACACCAATTATTTGAGTCCAATCTCCATTTAATGGCTGGAACACCATTACCATTCCGTGATTACATGGGGTATGCTTAACAGTTTCTGAAGTGTATGGCCCAATATCAACAAACCCTATTATATCACCAGATGATTTTGCTTTCAGTTTTTCTGTAAGCTTCACTTCATCTATTAATATAATACCATGTCTTGCAAAAGGCTCCATTTCACTTGTTTTCTTTGAAATAGCTTCAAACGTCAGTGCATTGAAACCAAAACCACTGTTGTAATTTGAAATATACTTTTTAATAGTTGTTCTATTAGGTAGGATCATGATTATGTGTTTCGGTATGTGCTGGTACAATTTTGGACTTTTTATGTGCATTAGTAAGCATTCAAGTAACTATTCCTTGGTATATGACATACCTCTTGCAGATTTCCTTTTTGCTGCCTTATAACAATGAATAACCATTTGCTGCTGCTTAGTGGGTAATTCTGCTATTTTTTCTTTAATGGAAAGTTATGTAAAATTCTTATTTTCGTTTTGGATTTCTTTTATGTAATCAGAGAGCGAAATAACCCGTTTCTTCAGCCTGTTGATTTTCCGAACTTTATTCTGATACTTATTTTTAAATGTAGCCTTTTTTCTATGATAAGCTATTTTGTGCAAAAGTAAGCGCCGCAGATACTTACATTTGAGGCAAGTCTCTGTTGTTCCTTTCCTTACACAATTTTTGCTGTACAAATTATTCTCAAAAATAACTCCACTTTCAAGGTACTTCCTGTTATTTTCAAATTCTGAAATAGAGCCTGCGCCATGACATACTGTTAACCTATCAGTGTCTCGAATAATGGATTCTAATTCATCTTTTAAAGTAATATTAGAAACTGTGTTCATTTTTAATCCACGTAAATACACTTCACAGGTAAACTCTGGTTCACTTTCGGTTACAACAACCAGTTTTTCAGTTGTCAATGAATTTGACAATTCACATTTGAATGAATGAACATGGAAAATTATGCACTTTGAATTATTAACAGGAATTTGTTTACCCCAAAATTCTGAAGGAAGGTTGATATTCAGAAGGCAGTTCAGTGTAACTCTTTCGGAAGTAAATTACAAGCTATTTAAATTACCATAAGGTTTATCATCTGTTTCCCTAACTTTCCTATTTTTTGCCAGAGGTTTTGATAAATAATGGGGAAGGTTTGGAAATATTTTTGGAATTGCATGTGGGGTCAAGATGGGCCGATCTCTGGGTATTAACACAGTCTCCTCGTTTATTTTATGCACAAAATTTCGAACCACAAATCTCTCATCAAAGTGCAGTTCACATACAGCACTGCCGCCCCGGTAGCGCAGTGGTCTAAGGCGTTGGCCTCTGATCATTCGTCCGTAAGGGGTCCGGGTTCGAATCCCGGTCAGGCATGGATTCTGTGTTTGTCTTACGGCACTGGCTCTCTCCCTTCCCTGGAACCAGTGACCCTAAATTAGGGACGGGCGACTGCTTATAGCCCATTGAGTTGCTCACGGTGGTCGTTAAACCTCCAATCAAAAAAAAAAAAAAAAAAACATACAGCACTAAATTTGTCTAAGATTTTATCTGCACAGGGAATCAATTTTTGCCATTGCTGTAAAAGTTTATAATTTTTGGGTATTCCAAAGAGCGACGGCTTACTGTTTTTGTACTGAGTATTGCAACCTGGCACAAAACAATGGTTATTTTTCTTCCGCATAATGAGCTTAGTATAACTTATATACAATATTTAGGTAATCCACATTCCTTCTAAAGCCTAAAACATAACACGTCTTCGTCTAAATTGCCGCTCTTTTCACAGTAAGCAACAGGAATTTAGTTTTCCGGTCCCCTCACAGTAAGAAAAAGGGAAGGAACGAAATTTGTCTCCTTCGTAGATGGCGATCGCAGCGCCATCTACGAAGGAGACAAATTTCGGTATCCACGCCAATCATTACGTATGCTAGGCGCTCGGTACACTTTACCTTCTAGACGCTATAATATGGGTAAGTAACTATTTACAGTATTTGGGTTGTTTTTGGAGGTATCGGCAAATGGTCTCTTTCTACTCAAGAACGAATTGCTCATACGATACGAAACAGAATTACGTTCCATCCGGCCGCCGTCTGTCCGTCCGTCCAAAAGAATAAAAAAAATATCCACCGATAAAAAACCGATTTGCACGAAAATTATTTCTTTCGACTCAGGGATGCCTGACACCTATCAGATACAAAACAAAATATGTTTCATCCGTCCCAAGTCTGTCTTTGCGTCCGGCCGGCCGTCAGGAAGCATAACAACACATAACTGGACCAAAAAACAAACAGATTTGCACGCAAATGGTCTCTTGCGACACGTGAACGAATTAGCCATGAGATACGATGCAGAATTACGTTCCATCCGTCCGCCGTCTGTCCGTCCTTCCAGAAGAATAAAAAAAATCTCTGCTGATAAACAACCGATTTGCACGGAAATTATTACTTTCGACTCAGCGACGCCTCACACCTACCAGATACAATACAAAAATTACGTTCCGTCCGTCCGTCCGGAAGCATAAAAACACGCAACTTGACCGAGAAACAACCGATTTGCACGGAAATTATTACTATCGACTCAGCGACGCCTCATACCTAACAGATACAATACAAAATTACGTTCCGTCCGTCCCAAGTCTGTCTGTCCGTCCGAAATAATAAAAAATATATTTCCGCCGATAAACAACCGATTTGACCGGAAATTATTACTTTCGACTCAGCGACGCCTCACTCCTATCAGATGCAATACAAAATTACGTTCCGTCCGTCCCAAGTCTGTCTTTCCGTCCAAAAGAATAAAAAAAAAATATCTCCGCCGATAAACAACCGATTTGCACGGAAATTATTACTTTCGACTCAGCGACGCCTCACACCTATTAGATACAATACAAAATTACGTTCCGTCTGTCCCAAGTCTGTCTTTCCGTCCAAAAGAATAAAAAATATCTCTGCCGATAAACAACCGATTTGCACGGAAATGATTACTTTCGACTCAGCGACGCCTCACACCTATCAGATACAATACAAAATTACGTTCCGTCCGTCCCAAGTCTGTCTGTCCGTCCAAAAGAATAAAAAAGAATCTCCGCCGAGAAACAACCGATTTGCACGGAAATTATTACTTTCGACTCAGCGACGCCTCACACCTATCAGATACAATACAAAATTACGTTCCGTCCGTCCCAAGTCTGTCTGTCCGTCCAAAAGCATAAAAAATATTTCCACCGATAAACAGCCGATTTGCACGGAAATTATTACTTTCGACTCATCGACGCCTCACACCTATCAGGTACAATACAAAATTACGTTCCGCTCGTCCCAAATCTGTCCGTCCGTCCAAAAGGATAAAAAAATATATTCACAGTTGAATTTCCTTACATCTTCAGTGATACTCTTTCGTACTGTCTTCCATAGCTCTATATATTCCACTTTGGAAGTAACATCTTCTTTAGTTGTCCTCATCTCTCTTCTTTTTTTGCATCAACATTTTGGTTTTTCCTGATAATTTGTTCACATGCAACTTGTTCTTAGACCCAGCTAATTTTGTTGCTGTTTCCATAAGAGCTTTGGTTACTTTTCTGTTAACTTCAGAAATATCCACTTCTTCCGATGTTAGGCCTTCTAAAGCAGAGAATCTGTTCTTCAGTTCCAACTTGAAGGTATTATGGTGTTTTTTAAGGTTGGTTATGTCAATACATTTTGTTTGTCTTTTGATCTTGCCACTTCGAGTTTAGTGTTGAGGTGCATCTTACATCTCACCAATCTATGGTCACTACCTGTGTTGAACTTGTTTAGCACACTGCAGTCTTCTATGACGAACTTTTTGTTAGTCTTCTATGACGAATTTTTTTGTTACACATAATAAAATCAATTTCACTTCTCATTCCATTTGGATGTCTCCCTGTCCATTTCCTGTGTGGCTTTTTCTTGAAAAAGGAGTTCAAGATGAAAAACCCTTCTGCCTCTGCAAACTCAACGAGAGTATTTCCACGCTGGTTTCTGTTGCCGTGACCGAATTTACCTACTGAAGTTTCATTCTGTTGCCGTTGCCCTATTTTTGCATTGAAATCTCCCATAATTATCTTCAAGTGCTGCTTACCTTTATTATTTAGATCACGAATTTCCTCATAAAATTCTTCAATTTCTTCTTCAGGATGACTTGTGGTGGGTGCATAAGTTTGAATAATCTGAGCCTGGTATCTTCTCGACAGTTGGATAACGAGTCGTGCAGCTCTGTCAGAGGAACTTTCAACTTCTACAACATTATCCTTTAGTTTCTTGTTTATTATAAATCCAACACCACTAGTTCTGCCAGTATCTGTCCCACGATAGTAGAAGAGATGTCCACTTTTCAGTTCAATGATATCTTCTCCTTTTCTCCTTACCTCACTTAGCCCGACGATGTCCCACTTGATCCTTTGCAGTTCCTCTTCCAATTCAAGAAGCCTTGAATCAGAAGATAGGGAGCGTCCATTATACGTAGCCAAGGTCAGCATCAGATGGCAGCCTAGTCCTGTCCTCCGGGGATTTTTAGCACCCTCAGCCTTCATGTCACACTGGCCGCTGCCTTGGCCAGGTACTTTCCAGCTGCCAGAGACTGATGGCCAAGATTTAAGTTGTGGAGTCATTTTGGAGGGGTTTGGCTATAGCTCACCACGCTGGCCAAGCTGGTTGGTGAGTGTGGAATAGCATTTCCTCTAATCCCGATGTTATAGCTATACCGCTATTGGCGGTCGTCAGAGCCCCTTCAGTGGGAACAGGATGCACCACGAGAAGACGGGGTTGACATTTATCAAGGAGAAACTGTGATGTTACACATCACCTTACCTTACGTCCCTATATATATATATATATATATATATATATTGTATAAGCGAACAAAATCGTTTTGTTTGTTTTTATCTTTTGAGAAGGAGATTTTTTTTATTCTTCTGGACGGACAGACAGAAGGAGGACGGATGGAACGTAATTTTTTATCATATCGGATAAGTGAGAGGCGTACCTGAGTCGAAATAAATAATCTCCGTGCAAGTCGGTTCTTTATTGGCGGATAAATTTTTTTGTTCTTCTGGACAGACCGACAGACGGCGGACGGATGGAACGTTATTTTTATCATACATCTCATAAGTGTGAGGCGTCCCTGAGTAGAAAGAAATAATTTCCGTGCGAATCGGTTGTTCCCTGGTGGAATTGTGGGCTTTTATTGTTAGGGACGGACGGACAGACAGACTTTGGACGAATGGAAAGAAAAATTTTATCATATCCGATAGGTTTGAGGCCTCCGTGAGTAGAAAGGAGTAATTTCCGTCCTAATCGGTTGTTTCTCTGTGGGGTTACATGCTTCATACTTTCGGACGGACAGACAGACAACAAACCGATGGAATGAAATTTTCTATCATATCTGATAGGTTTGAGGCGTCCCTGAGTAAAAAGGAATCATTTCCGTGAAAATCGGTTCTTTATCTGCGGACATTTTTTTTATTCTTCTGGACGGACAGACAGAAGTCGGACGGATGGAACGTTATTTTTTATTATATCTTATTGGTGTGAGCCGTACCTGAGTAGAACGAATTCATTTCCTTGCAAAGTGGGTGTTTCTGGGTCGAGATGTGCTTTTATACTTCCAAGCGGACGGAGGAAAGACGGACTTAGGACGAATGGAACGTAATTTTGTATTGTATCTGGTAGGTGTGAGGCGTCGCTGAGTCAAAAGTAATTTCAGTGCAAATCGGTTGTTTATCGACGGAGATATTTTTTACACTTCTGGAAGGATGGACAGACGGCGGACGGAAGGAACGTAATTCTGCAACGTATCTCATGGGTGATTCGTTCCTGAGTAGAAAGAGACTGTCTGCGTGCTGTTGTTTCTCGGTCGAGTTATGTGTGTTTATGCTTCCGGAAGGACGGACGGAACGTAATTTTGTATTGTATCTGATAGGTGTGAGACGTTGCTGAGTCGAAAGTAATAATTTCCGTGCAAATCGGTTGTTTATCGGCGGAGATATTTTTTTATTCTTCTGGAAGGACAGAAAGACAGCGGACGGATGGAACGTAATTATGTATCGTATCTCACGGGTGATTCGTTCATGAGTAGAATAAGAGACTTTCCGTGCAAATCGGTTGTTTCTCGGTCAGACATACTTGGGACGGACGAAACGTAATTTTGTATTGTATCTGATAGGTGTGAGGCGTAGCTGAGTTGAAAGTAATAATTTCCGTGCAAATCGGTTGTTTATCGGCGTAGATATATTGTTTATTCTTCTGGAAGGATGGACAGACGGTGGACCGATGGAACGTAATTCTGTTTCGTATCGCATGGGTAATTCGTTTCTGAGTAGAAAGAGACCATTTGCTTGCTGATCGGTTACTGAATTACACGCCGTCCTCGGCAGTACTTCTGGCCGCAAAGCTGAGTTGCATCTGCCGGTGGATTTCAAAGGTGCCTGTATTAGGACATTACCATCGAAACGTCACTTCGTTTTTCTTTTCAAATTTTAATCAACAATAGGAAGCACAAAAAAATCAGAATATGTGTGAAAACTTAATTTTGTACTAGCACATTTTTTGCGGAAATGTTGAACATAGCTCATTACTGTACGCCTCCATGAATAGTACCGCAGGTTATCTAGTACTGTTGTCATAAAATATTCTCATTGAATGTTACTGGAATTTAAATTCTTTGAAGTCATAGCTTTCTTTACTTACGGGGGTATATTCAGAAAATGTAAGGTCAGGTGATGCGTAACATCACAGCCTCTCCTTGACAAATGCCAACCCCGCCTTTTTTTTTTGATTGGAGGTTTAACGACCACCGTGAGCAACTCAATGGGCTATAAGCAGTCGCCCGTCCCTAATTTAGGGTCACTGGTTCCAGGGAAGGGAGAGAGCCAGTGCCGTAAGACAAACACAACATCCATGCCTCACCGGGATTCGAACCCGGACCCCTTACGGACGAACAATCAGAGGCCAGCGCCTTAGACCACTGCGCCACCGAGGCGGCAACCCCGCCTTCTCGTGGTACATCCTGTTCCCACTAAAGGGGCTCTGACGACCGCCAATAGCGGTATAACTATACCATCGGGATTAGAGGAAATGCTATCCCACACTCACCAACCCGCTTGGCCAGCGTGGTGAGTTATGGCCGAACCCCTCCAAAATGACTCCACAACTTAAATCTTGGCCCTCAGTCTCCGGCAGCTGGAATGTACCTGGCCAAGGCAGCGGCCAGTGCGACATGAAGGCAGAGGGTGCTAAGAATCCCCGGCGGACCGGACTAGGCTGCCATCTGATGCTGACCTTGGCTACGTATAATGGACGCTCCCTATCTTCTGATTCAAGGCTTCTTGAATTGGAAGAGGAACTACAAAGGATCAAGTGGGACATCGTGGGGCTAAGTGAGGTAAGGAGAAAAGGAGAAGATCTCAATGAACTGAAAAGTGGACATCTCTTCTACTATCGTGGGACAGATACTGGCAGAACTAGTGGTGTTGGATTAATAATAAACAAGAAACTGAAGGATAAGGTTGTAGAAGTTGAAAGTTCCTCTGACAGAGCTGCACGACTCGTTATCCAACTCTCGAGAAGATACGAGGCTCAGATTATTCAAACTTATGCACCCACCACAAGTCATCCTGAAGAAGAAATTGAAGAATTTTATGAGGAAATTCGTGATCTAAATAATAAAGGTAAGCAGCACTTGAAGATAATTATGGGAGATTTCAATGCAAAAATAGGGCAACGGCAACAGAATGAAACTTCAGTAGGTAAATTCGGTCATGGCAACAGAAACCAGCGTGGAAATACTCTCGTAGAGTTTGCAGAGGCAGAAGGGTTTTTCATTTTGAACTCCTTTTTCAAGAAAAAGCCACACAGGAAATGGACATGGAGACATCCAAATGGGACGACAAGTGAAATTGATTTTATTATGTGTAACAAAAAATTCGTCATCGAAGACTGCAGTGTGCTAAATAAGTTCAATACAGGCAGTGACCACAGATTGGTGAGATGTAAGATGCACCTCAACACTAAACTCGAACGTGACAAGCTCATAAGACAAACAAAATGTATTGACATAACCAACCTTAAAAAAACACCATAATACCTTCAAATTGGAACTGAAGAACAGATTCTCTGCTTTAGAAGGCCTAACATCGGAAGAAGTGGATATTTCTGAAGTTAACAGAAAAGTAACCAAAGCTCTTATGGAAACAGCAACAAAATTAGCTGGGTCTAAGAACAAGTTGCATGTGAACAAATTATCAGGAAAAACCAAAATGTTGATGCAAAAAAGAAGAGTGATGAGGACAACTAAAGATGTGACTTCCAAAGTGGAATATATAGAGCTATGCAAGACAGTACGAAAAAGTATCACTGAAGACGTAAGGAAATTCAACTGTGAACTAGTAAGGAAAGCAATTGAAAACAACCAAAGCCAAAAGACTCAGTAAGGGGAAAAAACAGATTATGGCACTGAGAAAAGAAGATGGTTCTGTAACAAGAAATAGAGGCGAAATTTTGACAAGAGTGAAAGATTTCTACTCCAAATTATATGAAAGGGATGATACATGTACTCCAGACATCATGAAAGGTACCAGAGTTCTTCCAGTCCTTCCAGCAGAAGTTGCACATGCAATCAAGAACATGAAGCGGGGAAAAGCTCCAGGAGAAGATGGAATTACTGTAGACATCATACAAGAAGCAAGTGGAGAAATCGAAACAGTACTCGCCTAAATTTTCACTCGATGCCTTAATGAAGGGAAAATTCCTGAGGATTGGAACAACGCTACAATGATCTTGCTACATAAAAAAGGTGACATTGAGGATCTCAGGAACTACAGACCTATCAGCCTCCTATCAGTGGTTTATAAAATCTTCACTAAAGTTCTTTCACACCGCTTGAAGGTGACACTGGACATGGCTCAACCGAGAGAACAAGCTGGATTCAGGAGTGGCTACAGCACAATAGATCATATCCACGTACTGAGATAATTAATTGAAAGAGCGAGGGAATATGAGCTTCCATTGTGCATGGATTTTATCGATTATGAAAAAGCCTTTGATTCGGTGAAACCATCAGCAGTTGCAATGGCTCTGAAATCCTGCGGTATTGAAAATGCATACATTAATATTATTAATAACATCTATGAAAATGCAAGTGCAAAGATTCGGCTGTTTGAAAATACAACACACATAAAAATTGGAAAAGGAGTGAGACAAGGTGACACCATTTCTCCGAAGCTCTTTAATGCCACATTGGAAAATGTCTTTCAATCACTGAACTGGGAAAACAAAGGGATAAAGATTAATGGAGATTATCTAACCCACCTTCGTTTTGCTGATGACATAGTCATTTTTGCAACTACCCCATCAGAGCTACAGATTATGATCCAGGAATTTGCTGACAAGAGTAAAGAAGTGGGATTAAAAATGAACTTTCAGAAGACAAAAGTGATGTACAATGCTTTTGCAAGAAATGAAGATTTATCGATTGATGGAGAAAAGTTGGAGATAACAGACACGTACGTTTATCTTGGACAGCAGATATCAAGTGAGGGTCACATTGGTGAAGAAATTATTCGGCGTACAAAACTTGCCTGGAGAGCTTTTGGAAGAAACAGCATAATTTTCAAGAGCAATATGCCATTATGTCTTAAAAGAAAAGTGTTTGATCAATGCATCCTTCCAGTGCTTACGTATGGTGCAGAGACGTGGACCTTAACTAAAAGAGACATACAAAGGCTTCAGACAACTCAAAGCAGCATGGAGAGGTGCATGCTTGGTGTAACCAGGAGAGATAAGAAGAGGAACTCGTGGATCCGAAAAATGACGAGAGTGGAAGACATCACGATCAGAGTTAAATCCCTGAAATGGCAATGGGCTGGACATACTGCCAGAAGAACAGACCATCGATGGACAGCCGAAATTTTAGATTGGATTCCAAGGGACAGGAAAAGACCCAGAAGAAGACCACATGGAAGATGGGTGGATGAAATTCGAAAGTATGCGGGAGTGACATGGAGGAGACTGGCACAAGATTGACCGTTGTGGAGGAAACTTGGGGAGACCTTCGTCCAGCAGTGGATTGATAATGGTTGACAATGATGATGATGATGATGATTCAGAAAATGAGCTCCTCTTGTTAGAAAATGTTAGCAGCCTTTACCCTTGAACATCTCGGAAAACGATTATCGTTTCTTAAAATATTATGTTCTGTATGCAAACAGCCAAAAGTTACATAAACATGTTATAATTTTAGTCAAACTTCGGAGTAAAATATCTAGATTTCCTGAAGCAATCCTGGGGAGCATGCCCGAAAAACTTTCTCGTATTCACGTTTAGAAAATAATAAACATTATAAAATAAGAGCCATACATCAAGAATAATTAACAGATTGGTTACACAATTTTAAATTGTGAACGTGAGCTAAATTATTGGCAAAGGGCATAGATAAAATACCCACAATTTTCCATTGCATTCAATGGTAAACATACATCCTAGGGGTCGAGAATCAGCGCCGATTCTGTGCAGGGGCAGGAATATGAACTTTTGCTTGTACATTAGCGATAGCGAACTGGCATAGCCTTGTATTATTTGATAAATCGCAGAAAGCCATGCTCAAAACAATCTTGACCATGTCTTGACACACATCACGTGACTAACCCGCTTGACATGTTTGTACCGTTCTCTCAACGCAGCGTGAAAGGGAGCAGCTGTGTCTACCATTTTTATTTTGGTTGGAGGTTTAACGACCACCGTGAGCAACTCAATGGGCTACAAGCAGTCGCCCGTCCCTAATTTAAGGTCACTGGTTCCAGGGAAGGGAGACAGCCAGTGCCGTAAGACAAAAACAACATCCCTGCCGCACGGGATTCGAACCCGGACCCCTTTCGGACGAATGATTAGAGGCAATCGCTTAGACCACTGCGCCACCGGGGCGGCTCTACCATATTCATGGTCTAAGGATACGAATAGGAACTCGTGGATCGGGAAAATCACAAGAGTGAAAGACATTATGGTCAGAATTCCTGAAGTTGCAATAAGATGAACATATTACTAGAAGAAAGAGCCACCGACGGAGAGTTAAAATATTGAACTGGATAGCAAGTGGTGAAACAATACCCAGAAGATGACACGAGGGAGATGGGTGCATGAAATTTGAAAGGCCGCCCCGGTGGCGCAGTGGTCTAAGCGATGGCCTCTGAGCATTCGTCCGAACGGGGTACTGGTTAGAATCCCGTGAGGCATGGATGTTGTGTTTATTCAGTCCAGTTTTAATTTTGAAGCCATGATAACAATTTAGTGTAGAAAAATTGATTTCCAAAATTTACCAACTTCGTAAACTTTCTAAACAACGATATCCGATTAAATGTTCTGTTCAAAGTCATCATCATCATCATCATTGTCAACCATTATCAATCCACTGCTGGACGAAGGTCTCCCCAAGTTTCCTCCACAACGGTCTGTCTTGTGCCAGTCTCCTCCATGTCACTCCCGCATACTTTCGAATTTCATCCACCCATCTTCCATGTGGTCTTCTTCTGGGTCTTTTCCTGTCCCTTGGAATCCAATCTAAAATTTCGGCTGTCCATCGATGGTCTGTTCTTCTGGCAGTATGTCCAGCCCATTGCCATTTCAGGGATTTAACTCTGATCATGATGTCTTCCACTCTCGTCATTTTTCGGATCCACGAGTTCCTCTTCTTATCTCTCCTGGTTACACCAAGCATGCACCTCTCCATGCTGCTTTGAGTTGTCTGAAGCCTTTGTATGTCTCTTTTAGCTAAGGTCCACGTCTCTGCACCATACGTAAGCACTGGAAGGATGCATTGATCAAACACTTTTCTTTTAAGACATAATGGCATATTGCTCTTGAAAATTATGCTGTTTCTTCCAAAAGCTCTCCAGGCAAGTTTTGTACGCCGATTAATTTCTTCACCAATGTGACCCTCACTTGATATCTGCTGTCCAAGATAAACGTACTGTTCAAAGTAATTAAGTATAATTCACTACCTCAATTTAAAGGCGCAGCTTATTTTGGGGAGGGAGGGGGATGCCGCAGAAAAATAAATTGTACACAGTGGAGTGACTTCAATGATTTTTGGTGAATAAAAATTGGCAATCTCAGCGGTCCGCTCTCCCTCTAGCGGCAAAAGGAAGAATTACTGTAGTACGGGTAACGTTTTTGGCTCAATGCTTGGCTGTTGGGAGATCGCTCATTACGTTCAGTTGTCGTAGTTTGGTGTATTTTTGCATTCATTCTGGAATTAGAGAGTTGTATAATGGAGAATTCCGTGAAGAAGAACAAATCATGTTGTTGTGTCACGCAATGTCGGTCCCAAGGTTTCGGCTATGTTTTTCACAAGTTAGTATAAACGCTTGTACCTTGCGTTTGAAATCCTTCCAGTGAAATGCTACTAACCTAGTAACGTCTTTGAATGAATAATAAACAAGGCAGCATGTTTTTATTGTATAGTAGTAATTAAAAAATCCGCATTTCTACATAATCTTGAAAACAAATAATTGCTGTTATCCATATAAATTTAAACTTCATTATGGAACAAGATTTGGCCGCCCCGGTGGCGCAGTGGTCTAAGGCGTTGGCCTCTGATCATTCGTCCGTAAGGGGTCCGGGTTCGAATCCAGGTGAGGCATGTATGTTGTGTTTGTCTTACGGCACTGGCTCTCTCCCTTCCCTGGAACCAGTGACCCTAAATTAGGGACGGGCCACTGCTTATAGCCCATTTGAGTTGCTCACGGTGGTCGTTAAACCTCCAATAAAAAAAACAACAAGATTTGCAATGTTCTGTCAACAGTCATCGGTTCAAAAACGCAGAACCCAATGATGATCAACAATTACCAATTCACAAACACTTTTAGGAACAGAATGTTAAAAATTTACAAATGTTATTGTTGACAGTATTGAAAATGGGTCCTGTGAAACGAAATGTCAGCTTTTAATAGTAATCCGGATTAGAACACCCCTGTCGGTATTACTATATCACTTGCCTGAAAATGTAAAAATAAAAATTACCTGTTACAGTAAAGCATTACTGCTACACAGTGCTTACAGGTTCCACTTCTGCCCGCTTTACAAGAGCACTCAAATGACTTTATAGAAATTTCACTGTTACTTGTATCTAAAACACCGTTGATGGAGTGAGGCGACGACGTTATTGCCGTGGACTGAATGCAGTGCGAAACTATGAGAATTTCTCTTCCATCTTCCTTCTTAATTCCACAAGAAATTATATGGCCTACATTAACAATAACTTCCCCTTCTTTAATGCATCTTGAATTTTTGGAAGCGTCCACAAATTTCATTATTTCAAGGATTGAAAGCGACAAACCAGCCATTCTAACATTCGACTTTATGGAAACACGTGCGACATTACCCGTACTAGAGAAGTTTGTTTGCCGCCCCGGTGGCGCAGTGGTCTAAGCGATGGCTTCTGATCATTCGTCCGAAAGGGGTCCGGGTTCGAATCCCGATGAGGCATGGATGTTGTGTTTGTCTTACGGCACTGGCTGTCTCCCTTCCCTGGAACCAGTGACCCTAAATTAGGGACGGGCGACTGCTTATAGCCCATTGAGTTGCTCACGGTGGTCGTTAAACCTCCAATCCATCCAATCCAAAAAGTTTGTTTACGTTTTCCCAGCGTCCCCTATAGTTTGTTGAGGTTTCCAATTTACATGAGTTTAAAAGCGAAATTTTTTTTTTTTTTTGATTGGAGGTGTAACGACCACCGTGAGGAACTCAATGGGCTATAAGCAGTCGCCCGTCCCTAATTTAGGGTCACTGGCTCCAGGGAAGGGAGAGAGCCAGCACCGTAAGACAAACACAACATCCATGCCTCACCGGAATTCGAACCCGGACCCCTTACGGACGAATGATCAGAGGCCAGCGCCTTAGACCACTGCGCCACCGGGGCTGCAAAGCGAAAATTTCGCTGTGCTTGGTTAGTGAAGAAAAAAATGCCGCCCCGGTGGCTCAGTGGTCTAAGGCGTTGGCCTCTGATCATTCGTCCGTAACGGGTCCGGGTTCGAATCCCGGTCAGGCATGGATGTTGTGTTTGTCTTACGGCACTGGCTCTCTCCCTTCCCTGGAACCAGTGACCCTAAATTAGGGACGGGCGACTGCTTATAGCCCATTGAGTTGCTCACGGTGGTCGTTAAACCTCCAATAAAAGAAAGAAAAGAAAAGAAGAAATTAATTTTGTGCAAGTATTTCGCAGCAGAAATTAGTCTCCCTCCCTCTGTTTTATTATTTTTTTTTTCAATTTATCCGATACTGAACACTATTCTTAATCGTAATTTGCTCACATGCCCATTTTGACCAGAACAGAAAATATAAGTAAAATTTTTTTTGCAAAATTTCTGGCAACTGAGTATTTGTTTTTAGCAAAGACGAATAATCTCCAGTTCGATGGGAGTAACATTGTTGTTAGAATTATTACGTTGAATAAAAGGAACAAACCCAAAATTGGAAAAAACCCCTCCCCGAAAAACAGGTTGAATAATACATTCAAACATACTTCAAATACTTTATTTCAACATTCGTCATTGTTTTTAATTCATTCCCCAATTTTATTTCTTATTCGGAGGCACAAGAACCGTATTAATCAACAAAGCACACAGGCCCTTCGATGCATTCCCACATAACGAGAGACTGCATTCCCGAGCAACCCTGCTGGCTAGAGTGGCCATCAGTGCAGTCCCCAGGTAAGTTATACATATATTTTTTTGATTGGAGGTTTAACGACCACCGCAAGCAACTCAATGGGCTATAAGCAGTCGCCCGTCCCTAATTTAGGGCCACTGATTCCAGGGAAGGGAGAGAGCCAGTGCAGTAAGACAAACACAACATCCATGCTTCACCAGGATTCGAACCCGGACCCCTTTCGGACGAATGATCAGAGGCCATTGCTTAGACCACTGTGACACCGGGGCGGCTAAGTTATATTCAAAGGACACTAACTGATGTGGGAAGAGGCTGAGTTTCCCACATGAGTTGGTTTCAATAGCCGTCAGAGGTGCAAGCAGGGCAGACCGCCTACTTTCCTTCCACTTCCAGTGGTGCTATGCAGAAAAAACTTCCAGTTGAGTTCTTTTTTTTTTTTTTGATTGCAGGTTTAACGACCACCGTGAGCAACTCAATGGGCTATAAGCAGTCGCCCGTCCCTAATTTAGGGTCACTGGTTCCAGGGAAGGGAGAGAGCCAGTGCCGTAAGACAAACACAACATCCATGCCTGATCGGGATTCGAACCCGGACCCCTTACGGACGAATGATCAGAGGCCAACGCCTTAGACCACTGCGCCACTGCAGCGGCGCCAGTTGAGTTCAGAAAACTTCAAGCGTGGCGTTATGCTGGAAAAGCTTACGGCGGTGTTTTTTTTGATTGGAGGTTTAACGACTACCGTGAGCAGCTCAATGGGCTATAAGCAGTCGTCCGTCCCTAATTTAGGGTCACTGGTTCCAGGGAAGGGAGAGAGCCAGTGCCGTAAGACAAACACAACATTCATGCCTCACCGGGATTCGAACTCGGACCCTTTACGGACGAATGATCAGAGGCCAGCGCCTTAGACCACTGCGCCAACGGGGCGGCACAGGGGTGTTCAAAAACTTCTATCTCTTGGCACTACATGAAAAATAAAACTGCTTTGGGTAGAGGGGGGGGAGGAGGAATCCCAACAGCCCTATAGCAGGAGCTGCCCCTGGTGTTAAGGTGGTTCCACCTAAAATTTCGGCCGTATGTTTCCAACTTCTTTACACATTTTCTTCGCAATTAATGTATTCTCAAGGATGAAAATTTGCACATCGATTAAACAAACTTTTTATTTTTTTATTGAAGGTTTAACGACCTCCGTGAGCAACTCAATGGGCTATATAAGCAGTCTCCTGTCTCTAATTTAGGGTAAATGGTTCCAGGGAAGGGAGAGAGCCAGTGACGTAAGACAAACACAACATCCATGCATCACCGGGATTCGAACCCGGACCCCTTTTGGACGAATGATCAGAGGCCATCGCTTAGACCACTGCGCCACCGGGACGGCTTAAACAAACTTTAAGTTACAGCATGGGATACTTAATACTTGTTAAAACATATAATTATTTTAAAAATCAATCATTTTTGTTTGAGTAATGTTTAGACTTGTTAATAGGGCGCAGTGGTCTAAGCGACGGCCTCTGATCATTCGTCGAAAAGGGGTTCGGGTTCGAATCCCGGTGAGGCATGGATGTTGTGTTTGTCCTGCGGCACTGGCTCTCTCCCTTCCCTGGAACCAATGACACTAAATTGTGGACGGGCGACTGCTTATAGCCCATTGAGTTGCTCACTCTGGTCGTTAAACCTCGAATAGCCGCCCCGGTGGCGCAGTGGTCTAAGGGATGGCCTCTGATCATTCGTCCGAAAGGGTCCGGGTTCGAATCCCGGTGAGGCATGGATGTTGTGTTTGTCTTACGGCACTGGTTCTCTCCCTTCCCTGGAACCAGTGACCCTAAATTAGGGACGGGCGACTGCTTATAGCCCATTGAGTTGCTCACGGTGATCGTTAAACCTTCAATCAAAATAAGAAAAAGAGTGCGAAGTGGCGCAGTGGTATAAGCGATGGCTGCTGATCATTCGTCCGAGATGGGTCCGGGTTCGAATTCCGGTGAAGCATGGATGTTGTGTGTGTCTTACGGCGCATGCTCTCCCCTTCCATGGAACCAGTGACCCTAAATTAGGGAAGGGCGACTGCTTATAGCCCACTGAGTTGCTCACGGTGGTCGTTAAACCTCCAATACCCCCGCCACCCCGCTGGCGCAGTAGTCTAAGCGATGGCCTCTGATCATTCATCTGAAAGAGATTCAGGTTCGAATCCCGGTGATGCATGGATGTTGTGTTTGTCTTACGGCACTGACTCTCTCCCTTCCCTGGAACCATTTACCCTAAATTAGTGACGGGCGACTGCTTATAGCCCGTTGAGTTGCTCACGATGGTCGTTGAACCTCCAATCAAAAAAAAAAAAAAAAAAAGAGTGCGAAGAGCATGGTGACGAAGACAGCACGTACCAGTATCAGAATATCGATCTTATTAACTATAAAGTAGAAGGAGACAATGAAAGTTTTGTTAATTTATGGTATAACATGCACCAAACTATTCGAAATATTTCATCGAGCTATACTTTCTCTCTGACGACAGAGACACGATTTGGGAGAATGAATCTCGCTTTTAAACTCCTTCGTACTATTGTATTGTGGCGTCCTCTTTTGATGTTGAGAGAAAACACCATCCTTCACGCACTTCACGCCACAGCTCCCAAGGAGGTTTGGATCGTCACGGCTGGATCCAGAACTACAATCGGAAAATGGCGTTTTTTCTCCCACAGAGCTTTAGAAACAATGTTCTCTTCTGTATGCTGTTTGTGTGGTTGTAGGTTTAACGACCGCCGTGAGCAACTCAATGGGCTATAAGCAGTCGCCCGTCCCTAATTTAGGGTCACTGGTTCCAGGGAAGGAGAGAGCCAGTGCCGTAAGACGAACACAACATCCATGTCTCACCGGGACTCGAACCCGGACCCCTTTCGGACGAATGATCAGAGGCCATCGCCTTAGACCACTGCGCCACCGGGGCGGCCTGTATGCTGTTTGTTTTTTTGTATAACATATACGTTGTTTCATTGCTTCCGTTTTAACAAAGCAAAATATTTATAGAATTTGGAGAAGCATTCCACATAACATTGTTATTGATTGCGAAAAAGCTTTTTTATATGCTAAAAATCTAGTTTATAGGCTAAAAAGCTATTACAAATTGCAATTACAAAAACCTTGTAGCCGCTCAGTGGTCTAAGCTATGGTCTCTGATCATTCGTCCGAAAGGGGTCCGGGTTCGAATCCCGGTGAGGCATGGATGTTGTGTTTGTCTTACGGTACTGGCTCTCTCCCTTCCTTGGAACCAGTGACCCTAAATTTGGGAGGGGCGACTGCTTGTAGCCCATTGAGTTGTTTACGGTGGTCGTTAAACCTCCAATCAAAAAAAAAAAAAAAAACTTGTGCTGCCTCGGAGGCGCAGTGGTCTAAGCGATGGCCTCTGACCATTCGTCTGAAAGGGATCCGGGTCCCGGTGAGGCATGGATGTTGTGTTTGTTTCTCGGCACTGGCTCTCTCCCTTGCCTGGAACCAGTGGACCTAAATTAGGGACGGGCGACTGTTTATAGCTCATCGAGTTGCTCACCGCGGTCGTTAAACCTCCAATCAATAAAAAAAGCCTTGAACAATACAGTTTTTATTTTTTTTGTTGGAGGTTTAACGATCACTGGGAGCAACTCATTGGGCTATAAGCAGTCGCCCGCCCCAAATTTAGGACCACTGGTTCCAGAAAAGGGACAGAGCCAGTGCCGTAAACCAAACACAACATTCATGCCTCACCGGGATACGAACCCGGACCCCTTTCGGACAGAGGCCTTCGTTTAGACCACTGCGCCACCTTCGCGGCGAACAACTGAAATCTACATAATACAGACGTAGAGAAAAACGGAAGTCTTATTTTCATTAAAATCCTGCCTTTTGCATACAGTCACTTGTGTTCTTGGATGTTTTAGGCCCGATTTTTAGGTACTTTTAGAGAATGTTGTGTACTCTTGTAGCATAAAAAACTTATCTGAATGAGAACTCTCATTTTATAGTAATCTAGGTATGATAAGCTGTCTACAAAACTCTCTGTAGCAGAGTTTTTCAGCCCAGCCATTTGGTTTGTAAGTGCTGTCTGTGACGTCACAAGAGTTTCACTCACGAGATGCATGCAAGTTATATTTTCATCGATTGGACTGGCCTAGTACTTCCGGTTGAACGTCATACAGAAGATCGAGTCCTACATTTAATGAAAGAAGTAAGCGGCATGAGCCATGATTTTGATCAAGTTATCAGAAATCAGGGAACGCAAGGAAACGAGTTTTAAAAATTGGAGGTCATTTCAAACTAGGATGCTTCTGGCGGTTTGGGTAAAATAGTTGTTTTATTTTGCGGAAAAGTGTTTAAGAAATTTAACTGAAATATTTCAAGAAATTATATGCGAAATCATCTAGTATCTTACTGGTTATTAGCGCACATATATAATATGGAGCAAAAGACTTTCCGCTGTAAACGATGCCCAGAGAAATTTGCAAAAAAGTCACTTCTATCAGCACACTTGCAAAAGCACAAGAAACAGAAACCGTATTGTTGTGAGTTGTGTTCCAAGACCTTTTCTTACAAATCTAACTTTACAAAGCACGTGCAAAAACACTGGGCAATTAAAAGTGAAGTGTACAACGCACAGGACCGAGTTGCATCAGAAAAAAAGTACAGATGTGAGCTTTGTGATCGGAAATTCACAGAAAGATCAAATTTATACAGGCATAAGAAAGAAATTCACGGGCCCGTAAAAGCTGTCGAGTGCAGTTCATGTTCACACCAGTTCTTATACAAAACAAGTCTTGCCAGACACCTTCGTTTGCATTCTGACGAGAAACCTTTTCGGTGTGAGTTGTGTAAACAAGAATTTTTATGTCAGCGTGGCCTTAAGAAGCACATGAAGGTGCACACCGGTCGCTTTCAGTGTGAAATGTGTGGGAAAAGATTTTCGTACAAATATAACCTCCTGCAGCATACGGTAATTCACTCGTCGCAGTTGCGAGAAAAGCCGGTTCAATGTAAAGTGTGCTTGAAGCATTTTTCCAGGAAACGCTACCTTTCTTCTCACATGTTGATTCACGCAGGTGTCAAGCCTCTAAAGTGTGAACTGTGCCCAAATTCCTTTCTGATGAAGGCTAATTTAACTGCCCATATGAGAACCCATACAGGGGAGAAACCCTTCCAGTGTGAGATTTGCTTGAAGAGGTTTGCTGGAAAATCCAATATGAAGATTCACATCATGGTAGTGCACGAAGGGAAAAAGTCGCTCGACTGTGAGATTTGCGGCAAGAAATTCTCTTTCAAAGTAAATCTTAAACATCATATGGTGACTCATTCTAAAGAGAAACCTTTTGAATGTGAGATGTGCTTCAAGAGGTACGGTTATCAAAGCAGTTTGAGGGTGCATTTGCTTACGCACACAGGTGAGAAACCACATCAGTGTGAAGTTTGCCAAATGTGTTTTGCTACAAAAATGAAGCTTTCAGTTCATATGCAGTCGCATTCAGCAGAGAAAACCCACTAGTATGGCAAAGCAGTTTTATACCACATGATTATTCACAGTATACTCGGGGCAAAGCTATCCTGGCAATGAGGCCGAAGCTACGGTGACCTTTTCACTCCCAGTATTACTCCGCACTATTGGTGTGTAATTAACCTCCACTCGGAAAACTTCTCCCACAAGCCCTCAGGGCTGGCTGTCTGTCACCGTGATCCCTTGCCAAACCCCTCTATTTTAACCACCTCCCCACCCCCGCGCGTTTTGCAGACCGGTAGACAAGCAGTTTATTTCTCTCTCTCTTTTTTTTTTTTTTTTGAGATGTTACAGAACGTGTAACGTTTCTTTCTGTCTTTTAAAACGAAATTATCTTTGCTAAACACGGGAAGAGGTCTTAAGTGGCCTAATTTTGTTTTCACATATTTTTCTATTTTTTTTTATATATATCATATATTTATACTAACTGCTTGAAGATTACAAACTGCGGGATTTAATTATAAGTATGTAAATGCATTTATGGCACCTCTATTCACAGTGATTGTGGAATAACTTTTTTATGGGTCTTATAGAGGTTATTTTTCATGAAAGTTGGTTGTCAAATTTTCAAACTAAAGCCTAGTTCGTCATCAGGACTATGTCACTGGAGTAGTTGCTGCCACTCAATTGGAAGAGTCCATCCGCAAATATCGTTAATTGTGGTACTTCTTCTTCTTGCTATTTCGATCCTTTCTTCTAGTTTCCTCTTTACTTAGTTTGACTGGTGGGCGATTATTTTCACTGAGTCCCAATTTATGGAGTTTCCACTTGCTTGTATATGTCTGTCTAGCCCTGTTTTGTTCCCAATGTTCCTAATAGCTGCTTGGTGTTCTTTCATATGGACCTTAATACTTCTCCCTGTTTCTCCAATATAGCTGAGTCCGCAGTTACAGTCGATGCAGTAAATTACTCCTTCCTGCAATTGGATGTCCAATTCTTTCTGCTTTAAAGCTGGCAGGAATTTCTTTATTTTGTTATTAAGATCTGGAGCTAGCCTGATATTATATTTTGCTCCGATCCTTTTCAGTTTCTCGAAAAGTCCCTTGTGGTACGTAATTTTGCTGGTGAATTTGAAGTTGGTTTTTCCTGCTTCTTTTTTGGCACTTGTTTAAATATTTTCTCAACATATGGGGAGGGGTAATTGTTTTCTGCCAATATTTCCTTTAATTCTTCTTTGTGAAGATCTTTTTGAGTAGCTGAAGAGACCAGGATTTCAATTTTTTCCAAAAATTGTCTCGCCGTATTCGATTTAATATAATCAGGGTGGAATGAGCAGAAGTCTAACATCTTCCGTGTGTTGGTGGGTTTTCTAAAAAGCTGAGTGAATATTTTCCCCTCTCTTGAGGTCAAGGTTAAATCTAGGTAATTGATGCTATGGTCTTTTTCCTGTTCCAGGGTGTACTGCAAGGTATTCTCTAGTAAGTTAAATTCTGCCAGAATCTGAGAGGGTAGAGATTGGTCCACAGTATCTACTATAATTAAGACATCGTCCATGTACCTTACATAGAGAGCAAACAAGGAGGGTTATAAAGAAATTCCTGCCAGCTTTAAAGCAGAAATAATTGGACATCCAATTGCAGGAAGGAGTAATTTACTGCATCGACTGTAACTGCGGACTCAGCTATATTGGAGAAACAGGGGGAAGTATTAAGGTCTGAATGAAAGAACACCAAGCAGCTATTAGGAACATTGGAAAAAAACAGGGCTAGACAGACTTATACAAGCAAGTGGACACTCCATAAATTGGGACTCAGTGAAAATAATCGCCCACCAGTCAAACTTAGTAAAGAGGAAACTAGAAGAAGGGATCGAAATAGCAAGAAGAAGAAGTACCACAATTAGCGATAATTGTGGATGGACTCTTCCAATTGAGTGGCAGCAACTACTCCAGTGACATAGTCCTGATGACGAACTAGGCTTTAGTTCGAAAATTTGACAACCAACTTTCATGAAAAATAACCTCTATAAGACCCGTAAAAAAGTTATTCCACAATTAAAAGTATGTGTCATGAGTTATGAGTAAAATTTTGTTCTTTCCAAAATTTTGCCTTGATTAGATTTTTTTTTTATAACAGACACCCGTTAAATGTGTATGCATTTTTAACAACCGTGTGTTGCCATAAGTATTGGACAAGAGCCCGTCTCTGTGGTAAATGATATTTTAGAGTTCACTGTAAACTGCCACACATCTTTCAGCAACTTGGAAAATTGCCATATGTTTTTCATTGATGGGCCGGGCACAAATTGCTGTTCCTCCGAGGAACACTGAATGTGTGGCAGTTTTCCAAGTTTCCGAATTATGTGTGGCAGTGGAAGGAACTCTGTCTGAATTTTTATGCCGGTTCATACGCGTTTAAGGCAACTGCGCACAAAAGTTCAAAAGGAAAAGATAGCCGTTTCTTGGCCTATATCGAGAACTGAATTGGGAACTCGAAACTAATTTTGAGAAAACGTTCTATGTAAGCCAAGCGAGGATTGCATTTTAATTTGAAGAAATAAATTGCCGATGGATCTGAGGTACTTGAATACTAAATTCAACCTTCATTCTCACAATGGTGCGACTTGAAACCTCAGTGAGTTCTGCCGTAAGAACTGTTATTTCATTTTCCGATTTATTCGGCGAACGTTTTTCCATCAATTTAGTGAAAACATTCATAACGATCACCTTAGCTGAGCTTCGTAATGGTTTCCCAGTTTTATGCGGCTGAAATACACTCGAGTGACCGGCAGGTAGTGTTGGGCATAATCGATTGAATTTAAGAATCGAAAGGTTACAATCGAGAGATCTGACAAATCAAGGTATTCATTCGAAATAATCATTCGAACGAGTTTTAATTTTAGAATTCACCGGTAGATGGCGTAATACGCTCAGAGCCGCCTTCTGTGTTTGACAAATCGAGATATTCATTCGAAATAACCATTCGAATGATTTGTAATTAGTGCTACACGCTCAGCTTTCTTTCGTTGGACGGAATGACAATAAAGACGCTTGGATTTTTTCGAATAGCATAACCTAGCTTAAGAAGTTATAAGGAACACAAGTGATTCTCCCTGCGAGAGATAATTCGATCACGTGAAAAGCGAGTACTTCCGAACCTCTCGAGATGTTTTCGGGTAGACGAGCGATTTTTCTCGGAACCCATGTTCTCGAGAAGAGATGAGCAATTTTGCCTTTCGAATGCACTCGTTTGAACGAAACAGCTTATGAGCAATCGAGAGTTCTTTTGAGAGTTTTTTTTTTCATTCGAATGAATTTGGCGTAATCGAATGTTTCGAGATATTTTCATAATCGAACGAATCGATTATTTCGACTCGATTATGCCCATCACTACCGGCAGATGCCATTCGAAAAAAACGAAAAGACAGAAGAGTGTTTTAAAACAACAATCAAGAAGGAGAAACCAGGGGGAAACTCGAAATACCCTCGGAAACACTTTTTTCACCCTCATCCTTTCGCTAATGACCCCCCATAGCAATAATTATCCCCTGGGTTGACAGCTTAACTCTGACCCAAACAAGAATGCTGTGACAGAGGACGATCAGTGACTTCACCAAAGTACGAATATCTGTATTTTTTAGAAATGCTGCTGAAACTGAGATCTGAATTTTTTAAATGCACACACACACAGAGAACGTATTGAACATCTGTATCCTTTTTAAGTGCCAGTTGAAGCTGGAGTACGAGCTTTTAGATTGGAACTATTTTATGCAGTGGAAGTATACACTCTGTAGCCTTCCTTCCAATGACAGGTTAAGTTTGCCCCCGAGTATAGTTGTAGGATATGTGTAAATCATACATCATCATCTTCAACCATTATCAGTCCACTACGGGATGAAGGTTTCTTCCAAGTTTCTTCCACAATTGTCTGTCTTGTGCCTGTCTCCTCCACATCACTCCAGCATACTTTCGAATTTCATCCATCCATCTCCCATGGGGAGATGGATGGATGAAATTCCAGTCTGAAATTTCAGTTGTCCATCAGTGGTCCGCTCTTGTGGCAACATGTCTAGTGCATTGCCGTTTCAGGGATTTCACTCTGGTCATGATGTCGTCCACTCCTGTCATTTTTCTTATCCACAAGTTCTTATCTTACACAAATAAAGAAGATAGCTGTCCAAGCACGAACACCTTTAGCTCAAACCAATTGCAACACTCAAATGAAGCTAAGAACGTATCACCGGTGTCAAAAGTATACACAGTTAAAAACCATGACGACACAAATAACTCATTCCATTGAGGTTTAAAAAGGTTTAATGTTAAAAACTTGCGAGATCTTTCGAACCTACGACTTATAGGTTCCTCATCAGGTACCAAAACTCGCGAGTTTTGGTGCCTGATGATGAACCTATAAGTCGTAGGTTCGAAAGCAGGGCGCGATTTCACCGATTAGCCACTAGCAAATAGCTAGTGAAAAATCAAATTTGCTAGTGAAAAAAAATCGCAGTAGCAAATATTGCTAGTAAGGTAATTTCTTTATTTAAAGTAACCAAAAATCATTAATCCACGAAGTTTACATAACAGTTTCTATTATCACTTGTTAAAACAGCGACGATCAGCGATTCTCTTTTGCCAATTTCCTTTCGACACTTAATACCCATCCTCCCCATATCTTTCATCCCTTCCAAACTGTCGTAGAAGCGCGTTGAAACTCCTCTCCATCGTGCCCGCATTGGTCTATTACAGAAACTGAACGTGACGTCGGCAATGGTTACTGTGGCAACCCACAGCTCTGGGATGGATCCGTTGTTTGACCACCTGCTCTGCCACCCTCCCTTCTTTTGCCCCACGAACTTTGTCCTCAACTCCTGTCGTACCCTAAGCCAAGCGATCGCCTTTATTGCGTGGCATAGATAGACGCTTTTTTACGAAACGTGTTCGTGGAGGGGGTAAACGATTACGGAAGAAACTTTTGCTTCGTCTGACTTCTGGTTTTGGAAATTTTCCTTGTATTTTCAAGCTGAAATACAAATATTTATCCAGTAAAATGTTAATGAGCAATAATACTTGACAGAGGCAACACGTGAGAAAAAAAAAACTATGATTACGGAAAAAATCCGAATTCCGTCGACCTTTCGTTTTCTAGTTTCGTAAAGACGGAATTCCAATAATAACGAAAAAAGCCGGAGTTCCTTGAATTCGCGGAAGAATCTCGTGCCTGAAGATTACAGAAAAATTTTGCAGCAGCCAACTTCCATTTTTCCAAATTGTTCTACACAGTTTCAAGCTAAAATGCAAACATTTATGCAATAAAATGATATTTAACAAGAAAAGCGGACACAAAGACAACATTGGGAGAAAAATGTGCGATTACGGCAAAATTTTCTTACTCCGTTTCACTACTGTGTTCGAAAGTTTTGAAGCACAAAATTTCGTCTCCAGATGGAAAACGACCCCCCCCTTCCCAAATATCTATCTTCAGAATGATCTGATGACAAAAAAAAGCGGGATTCTGCGAATCCCTGTAAGAATCTCGTGTATATCATAAAAATGATAGCTAAAGAAAAATTTGAAACAAAATGAAAATTTGTAGAATCCGTAGTTTTGATAGTGAGTTCCGTAGTCAGACAACTAATTCCGTAGAAACTATGGCATTGTGTGGTAGTTGGCAGATATGAAGTGTGTATGAAGTGTGTAGACGTTTAGCAGAAATTTGTGCGATACTTCCACTTAGTACTGCATGTTGTGAGGTGGGATTCAGTTTTTTTAAAAGAATACTAGGGGATTGGAGGAACAATTTGTCTGTTGAAACTTTAAATGCTCTGATGACAATTGAAATAGAAGGGCCACAAGAAGAGATTTTTAGTCCACGGTCAGCAGTTATAAAGTGGTATGATGACAAAGTCAGACACCCTGAGCGTAAACTATATGGGAAGAAATCTGAATTAGAATGTCAGTGAAATATATTCATGTGGTATGAGAATTTGTTAGAAAATAATAATATAGTCACTAAACTTATCTAAGATTCTATTCATTATTCAAAAAGGTAAGTCAAAATATTTATACACATATTTAAATTTCTGTGTAACTTTATTAGAAAATAAGTTACGATGTGATTTAGTTTTACTTGTTAGTCATGCAAATGTTTTGCTGGCAAACTATTTGGTCACTAGCAAAATTTGCTAGTGAGCAAAAAAGATGAAATCGCGCCCTGCTGGCAACTGCAAGAGAAACCTGGCAATAAAATTTAAAATCTTTCTGTGTAAACGGAACTTTTGTTACAGTTCCTACATATTGAGAACAGGCCTTGATAAAATCAAGAGGCCAGAAACGTCTGTAAAAACAAAAAAAAAACTCGCTATCGGAAGATGTAAAAATTAGTTGAACATACGTTAAGATAGAATTAAATATATTAATCTGGGTAAAGCCTTTAGCAGGGTTGGCAAGGTAATTTACTCATTACGTATTTTACGTAAATTACTCGTAATATACAGGTAATTTACTTGGCGTAGAAAAGTAAATTACCCGTATATTTAATTTTCTTTCATGTGTGTGTATAAATAATATAATATGAAAACCACTTTAATTATATTACATTTTAAACTTAAAATTTCTTGTATATTTCACTGCGAAATTATTATTCTTTTAAGATTGTTCATACAGCTCAGCCACCTATTAACAGATTTCTTTTTAGAAATTATAATGTATCTGTTCCTTCTGGTATATTAAAAATGGAGAAAACAATCTACCTCTTGCAGTAGCATCGATAAAAATCACAATGTATATTGAATAGAATTCAAGATTTTATTAACAGCTTCAAATTCGGCGAGTGTATTTTCATATTTATGTAATTCTATAAAATAAGCAATTTTATGTTCAGTTTGTTGACCAAAGATAATATTTTGACGTGAATGTCTATGGCATGTCTATAATGCAAAATATTGTACATTTTCATTGAATAATATTTGTGTTTGACATGTTATCCAGGTGTACACTTCAAAATCATAATTTTACCCTTTTAAAACTCTAAACGTTTTGCATATTGATTGTGCTGTACTTATACCCTCGAAGGAAAAAACTGTAGATTTGACAAAACATTAAACTACTTGTTTTAAATGTAACTCTTTAAATGTTTATAATTGTCACTCTCAGTTCTCACACACCCTTAATCACACTAATAATCCTCACTGTTATAATCTTGTAACTTAAGAGTATAATATATTTGAACCCATTTCTTCGAACGTTCGAAGCTTAGCCGGTTTCTTGTAGTATTATGGACAAAAGACCAATTAGAGAAAGTCTTTCAAGTTGAGCTGAAGATGATGGGATGTTGATGAACTTCAAAGCAACTGCTGACAACTCCTTATGGTGCCGACTGGCGAAGTACCAGAATGTCCGTGGTGATTTAACACCCGTCTTCATAAGCGCTCCAAACTTTCCAGATTTTTCTCGATACTGCTGAAAACTGGTTATCCCCGAGGGGTCGAGGTTCTCTAAAATGAACTCCTCTACTTGTTCATGATGTTTCTCATTCAGTTTCTGCCCATGGTACACAGGAAGGAGAACATTGGCTGCAAGGCTGTATACATTTAGCGATTGGTTTCTTTTTTTTTTTTGTACATGTGGCATGAGGTACTTATGGTCCTCAGGTAGACATAAGTCCATCCACAATTCAACTGCATCTGCAGCAGTTGTTCTTTTTTCTGGCATATATTTATTAGCTGACTTACTGGATTAAGCACTGCGATTGTATTGGCAACTTCTTTGAGAAAAGCACTATCATAGAAAAGGAACTTAAATTTGAGAAGACAATTTCTCAGCTTCATCAGTGGCAGCAACTTTCCTCATTGCACTTAGATTGTCAGTCAAGGACAAACAGGCATCCCTCTGAGAACACCAGCGAGTGTCTGCAGCGAGCCGTACCTTAGAGCCACCATTTTCTGTCAGTTCATGTTCTCGATCAGGGTGCTTGAAAGACCTCAACACCATGTTCACACGAGATACAATGTTCTTCTAGAGAAGATCCTTAGCTAGAGGATTTCCAGTATGGGCATTGCAGACAGAATGCCACAGGCCGTAATTTTTACCCATTTTAACCATGTTACTGGCGTTGCCGGAAACTGTACATTAAGTATTCACATTGTATCGTTCTTTAGCTAGCTTTTTTTATTCACTGACCACATCACAAAGTGCTTCACCTGTTTCTGGCGAACCAGACATGTCGAAGGCATCAAGAGAAACACTTTCAGCTTTACCACTTCTTCCACAGGAATTGTGAAAAAGTGTTGCAACATTTTTCGTGTTGTTCGATTCATTTTCCCAACAGTCTATGGGCAAAACGGAGTTTGTGTCTGCAGCACTGATGGTGATCTTAGTAACTTCATCATGCACTTTGTCCAGAAGTTTATCAGAAAGGGCTTTTCTTGTGGGTGGTTTATAGGCAGGCCACATTTTTTGACAGAACTGTTTAAAATGCACCGATTCTACCACACTAAATGGGATGTTGCAACCATAGAAAACCTTGGCAATGGCAAGATCTATTTCCTGCTTTGTGGAGGCATTTATCCTGTCCAAAAAATCGGTTATCTGTCATTTAACCATGGAAGGTTTAGAACTTACAGTGATGGGTGATTCAAGGTAGAAACTCTTTTCCTCTTCATGAAATGAGGAGGGTACACTCGTCACCACGGACACTGTTGAGCAGGAACTGTGGCTGGGGCTTGCAACTGGAACTAGAGGATAGTCAATGTCTGTAGACATTTCCGAGTCCGATCGATGCAGGGTAGAACTGGAACTCGCCGGTGGTGGCAGCGGTTCAGGAGCTTTGGCAGAAGTCCGGACGCTGACCTTCCTGTGGGCTTCCAGACGCTCCCTTGCTGTATTCTTGACAGTTAATTCGCAACACTTGGCACAGTTCTTGTGTTCCACTTTTAAGTGGAATAAATCCGAGTTCCTCGCACACATTTTGAAGAGGTCGACCGCCGCGATTCATAGTGGGAAGAGTCTTCAATTAGAATGTTGAGCCTCCTTCAACGACTAGTGAGGATGGAAAAAAACGGTATTTATTAAGAACACTCTCAGCTTTGAACTGAAGCCATCACTAAAGCCTCCCACATTTAAATAACAGAAAACGTGTGTAGTTCGCATAGTTATAGTTTTACAGCCGAGTCAACCAGAAGTTGCAGACGCTTTGTCGGTGGCCGGCGCCGTTGAATTTCTGCGTCTGCCTACAAGTAAATCACTGTAGAGACAGGAGCCGCCAGCAGGCAGCATGCGCATGGATATCAAAGGCGAGCTGCGAGGCAACGTCTCATTTTGATTGTTCGTATCGTCCCGTTTCACTTTAAACTACTTTGTGGCGTGGCTTCTGACTTCCTTTGCAGAACATAATATTTTAAAGTGGGTCCCACACTAATTATCATAAAGAAAAGGATTTCCCCGTATGAATATGAAGGCTAGGAAAAAAACCCGATATGACATGATACTGATGTGTATGTGATATCCTGGTGTTATGTCAAGTGGACGCGGCAGTTTGCAGTGTTCCAATAAGGTCATATAAAAATACCGAAGGGTATGATATATTATTGAAATAACCAATCACTTCCCCGAAAGATCATGGTCATTTTTTTCCTTTAACACTTCAAGCACGTCAATTATCATCATGTACTGTTATTGGCTTTCAAAGGTTGAAAGACTCCTTGCCTATGAGATTCATTCTTTCGGGGATGAAACATCGTATTTTCCCTTTTTTTTTTCTTTTTTTTTTTACGTACATACATACATATCACTTAGCTGTTCTCTGAGATTCAGAGGTTAGCTCCAAAAAGAAATACAAACTTACTGGACAAAAAATGCAGGTTTCCCTCTGCCATATGAGACGTAACCATAGCTCGTCATCTCCATAATAAACCTCACAAAAATACACACCATACCACTCATTCATACATTCAGTTAAAAACACATCATCATCATATCACTAAGCTGTTCTCTCAGATTCAGAGGTTAGCTCCAAAACGAAATACAAACTTACTGGACAAAAAATGCAGGTTTCCCTCTGCCATATGAGACGTAACCATAGCTCGTCATCTCCATAAAGACCTCACAAAAATACACACCATACCACTCATTCATACATTCAGTTAAAAACACATCATCATCATATCACTAAGCTGTTCTCTGAGATTCAGAGGTTAGCTCCAAAAAGAAATACAAACTTACTGGACAAAAAATGCAGGTTTCCCTCTGCCATATGAGGACGTAACCATAGCTCGTCATCTCCATAAAGACCTCACAAAAATACACACCATACCACTCATTCATACATTCAGTTAAAAACACATCATCATCATATCACTAAGCTGTTCTCTGAGATTCAGAGGTTAGCTCCAAAAAGAAATACAAACTTACTGGACAAAAAATGCAGGTTTCCCTCTGATATATGAGACGTAACCATAGCTCGTCATCTCCATAATAAACCTCACAAAAATACACACCATACCACTCATTCATACATTCAGTTAAAAACACATCATCATATCACTAAGCTGTTCTCTGAGATTCAGAGGTTAGCTCCAAAAAGAAATACAAACTTACTGGACAAAAAATGCAGGTTTCCCTCTGCCATATGAGACGTAACCATAGCTCGTCATCTCCATAAAGACCTCACAAAAATACACACCATACCACTCATTCATACATTCAGTTAAAAACACATCATCATCATATCACTAAGCTGTTCTCTGAGATTCAGAGGTTAGCTCCAAAAAGAAATACAAACTTACTGGACAAAAAATGCAGGTTTCCCTCTGCCATATGAGACGTAACCATAGCTCGTCATCTCCATAATAAACCTCACAAAAATACACACCATACCACTCATTCATACATTCAGTTAAAAACACATCATCATCATATCACTAAGCTGTTCTCTGAGATTCAGAGGTTAGCTCCAAAAAGAAATACAAACTTACTGGACAAAACATGCAGGTTTCCCTCTGCCATATGAGACGTACCCATAGCTCGTCATCTCCATAAAGACCTCACAAAAATACACACCATACCACTCATTCATACATTCAGTTAAAAACACATCATCATCATATCACTAAGCTGTTCTCTGAGATTCAGAGGTTAGCTCCAAAAAGAAATACAAACTTACTGGACAAAAAATGCAGGTTTCCCTCTGCCATATGAGACGTAACCATAGCTCGTCATCTCCATAATAGACCTCACAAAAATACACACCATACCACTCATTCATACATTCAGTTAAAAACACATCATCATCATATCACTAAGCTGTTCTCTGAGATTCAGAGGTTAGCTCCAAAAAGAAATACAAACTTACTGGTCAAAACATGCAGGTTTCCCTCTGCCATATGAGACGTAACTATAGCTCGTCATCTCCATAAAGACCTCACAAAAATACACACCATACCACTCATTCATACATTCAGTTAAAAACACATCATCATCATATCACTAAGCTGTTCTCTGAGATTCAGAGGTTAGCTCCAAAAAGAAATACAAACTTACTGGACAAAAAATGCAGGTTTCCCTCTGCCATATGAGACGTAACCATAGCTCGTCATCTCCATAATAAACCTCACAAAAATACACACCATACCACTCATTCATACATTCAGTTAAAAACACATCATCATCATATCACTAAGCTGTTCTCTGAGATTCAGAGGTTAGCTCCAAAAAGAAATACAAACTTACTGGACAAAAAATGCAGGTTTCCCTCTGCCATATGAGACGTAACCATAGCTCGTCATCTCCATAAAGACCTCACAAAAATACACACCATACCACTCATTCATACATTCAGTTAAAAACACATCATCATCATATCACTAAGCTGTTCTCTGAGATTCAGAGGTTAGCTCCAAAAAGAAATACAAACTTACTGGACAAAAAATGCAGGTTTCCCTCTGCCATATGAGACGTAACCATAGCTCGTCATCTCCATGATAGACCTCACAAAAATACACACCATACCACTCATTCATACATTCAGTTAAAAACACATCATCATCATATCACTAAGCTGTTCTCTGAGATTCAGAGGTTAGCTCCAAAAAGAAATACAAACTTACTGGACAAAAAATGCAGGTTTCCCTCTGCCATATGAGACGTAACCATAGCTCGTCATCTCCATAAAGACCTCACAAAAATACACACCATACCACTCATTCATACATTCAGTTAAAAACACATCATCATCATATCACTAAGCTGTTCTCTGAGATTCAGAGGTTAGCTCCAAAAAGAAATACAAACTTACTGGACAAAAAATGCAGGTTTCCCTCTGCCATATGAGACGTAACCATAGCTCGTCATCTCCATGAAGACCTCACGAAAATACACACCATACCACTCATTCATACATTCAGTTAAAAACACATCATCATCATATCACTAAGCTGTTCTCTGAGATTCAGAGGTTAGCTCCAAAAAGAAATACAAACTTACTGGACAAAAAATGCAGGTTTCCCTCTGCCATATGAGACGTAACCATAGCTCGTCATCTCCATAAAGACCTCACAAAAATACACACCATACCACTCACTCATTCATACATTCAGTTAAAAACACATCATCATCATATCACTAAGCTGTTCTCTGAGATTCAGAGGTTAGCTCCAAAAGAAATACAAACTTACTGGACAAAAAATGCAGGTTTCCCTCTGCCATATGAGACGTAACCATAGCTCGTCATCTCCATAAAGACCTCACAAAAATACACACCATACCACTCATTCATACATTCAGTTAAAAACACATCATCATCATATCACTAAGCTGTTCTCTGAGATTCAGAGGTTAGCTCCAAAAAGAAATACAAACTTACTGGACAAAAAATGCAGGTTTCCCTCTGCCATATGAGACGTAACCATAGCTCGTCATCTCCATACAGACCTCACAAAAATACACACCATACCACTCATTCATACATTCAGTTAAAAACACATCATCAGCATATCACTAAGCTGTTCTCTGAGATTCAGAGGTTAGCTCCAAAAAGAAATACAAACTTACTGGACAAAAAATGCAGGTTTCCCTCTGCCATATGAGACCTAACCATAGCTCGTCATCTCCATAAAGACCTCACAAAAATACACACCATACCACTCATTCATACATTCAGTTAAAAACACATCATCATCATATCACTAAGCTGTTCTCTGAGATTCAGAGGTTAGCTCCAAAAAGAAATACAAACTTACTGGACAAAAAATGCAGGTTTCCCTCTGCCATATGAGACGTAACCATAGCTCGTCATCTCCATAATAAACCTCACAAAAATACACACCATACCACTCATTCATACATTCAGTTAAAAACACATCATCATCATATCACTAAGCTGTTCTCTGAGATTCAGAGGTTAGCTCCAAAAAGAAATACAAACTTACTGGACAAAAAATGCAGGTTTCCCTCTGCCATATGAGACGTAACCATAGCTCGTCATCTCCATAAAGACCTCACGAAAATACACACCATACCACTCATTCATACATTAAGTTAAAAACACATCATCATCATATCACTAAGCTGTTCTCTGAGATTCAGAGGTTAGCTCCAAAAAGAAATACAAACTTACTGGACAAAAAATGCAGGTTTCCCTCCGCTATATGAGACGTAACCATAGCTCGTCATCTCCATAAAGACCTCACAAAAATACACACCATACCACTCATTCATACATTCAGTTAAAAACACATCATCATCATATCACTAAGCTGTTCTCTGAGATTCAGAGGTTAGCTCCAAAAAGAAATACAAACTTACTGGACAAAACATGCAGGTTTGCCATATGAGATGTAACCATAGCTCGTTATCTCCATAAAAACCTCACAAAAATACACACCATACCACTCATTGATACATTCAGTTAAAAACACATCATCATATCACTAAGCTGTTCTCCGAGATTCAGAGGTTAGCTCCGAAAAGAAATGCAAACTTACTGAACAAAAAAATGCAGGTTTGCCATATGAGATGTAACCATAGCTCGTTATCTCCATAAAAACCTCACAAAAATACACACCATACCACTCATTCATACATTCAGGTAAAAAGACTGTACATAATTACACTATTTACATTCCCAGGCAGTTAAACCTTTGTCAACAGTGATTAAAAAAGTGCTCCATTCGTTTCAAAACTCGGTGCTAACCCTACTGCAAGTGTCAACCTCATCCAGCCCGTCACGCACGATTCTCTAGCACTTTCAACAGGCAACTGTCATCATCAGGAGACAGATGTGTCTCGCCTGCCCACCACAGCTCAAGTGAGCAGAGCTATTGAGGTTCGGGCTCCAGTCGCAATCTCTGCATCTTTGTGTCGCTGGCGCCATCTATTGTCATTGCGGTTTTCTTTTCTTTTTTTCCCCCTTAGCTGTTGTTCAATTTTTATTAAGGCCTTCCATTGTTCGTTTAAGTTGCTAGGCTCATTAATGTTGCATAATCGTGATCTGTTTTTTTCAATTAACACTGATTCTGCAATTCTCCACTGCCTTTCGTTTTCACAGCTCTTAATAATTTTAATATCTTCAAACCTTGGACATTGGTGATTTTCCGGACAGTATTGGGTTAATGCAGTCTTAGCTTCTTTTTTATTCCAATTACTTATATGCTGGTTCAATCTATACTTTAATTTGTTCTTGGTGCTGCCTATATATGACACAGGTGGTTGCTGGTTTATAGGAATTTCATATACACCTGCTCTATCCAATTGGCTGATTTCTTCATTTTTTATTACTAAATTTTTTATAGTAAGTACCTGATTTCCTACTTGTATGTCATATTTGCCACAAACACGGTTAGCACGGAGTTTGAAACAGATGGAGCACTTTTTTTAGTCAAACTAAGATCTTCGCTCTAACCACGTTTAGAAGTGAGTCACGGAAAAATTCTCATTGGCCGCCACAGGAGTCGAACCCAGGGTCATCCAGTTACGCGCCGGATATGCTTCCGCTACACCACAGCTGCCTCGAATTCCTCCAGACTCATACACGCTAACTGCCAAGCCAAGTTGGCAGGTTGCTTCTTAGAGCCCCGCACAATGCTGGGGATTCACCAAAGATGGTAAGCAGCAACTGAACAAATAACTAGGAGGCGAATGGATAATTAATACAGACATTTAACGTGGACCAGGAACATCAAACAAAGATCTTCGCTCTTTCCACGTTTATAAGTGAGTCACGGAAAAATTCTCATTGGCTGCCACAGGGAGTCGAACCCAGGGTCTTCCAGTTACGCGCCGGATATGCTTCCGCTACACCACAGCGGCCTCGAATTCCTCCAGACTCACGCACGCTAACTGCCAAGCCAAGTTGGCAGGTTGCTTCTTAGAGCCCCGCACAATGCTGGGGATTCACCAAAGATGGTAGCGCAAGCAACTGAACAAATAACTAGGAGGCGAATGGATAATTAATACAGACATTTAACGTGGACCAGGAACATCAAACAAAGATCTTCGCTCTTTCCACGTTTATAAGTGAGTCACGGAAAAATTCTCATTGGCCGCCACCGGGAGTCGAACCCAGGGTCTTCCAGTTACGCGCCGGATATGCTTCCGCTACACCACAGCGGCCTCGAATTCCTCCAGACTCACACACGCTAACTGCCAAGCCAAGTTGGCAGGTTGCTTCTTAGAGCCCCGCACAATGCTGGGGATTCACCAAAGATGGTAGCGCAAGCAACTGAACAAATAACTAGGAGGCGAATGGATAATTAATACAGACATTTAACGTGGACCAGGAACATCAAACAAAGATCTTCGCTCTTTCCACGTTTATAAGTGAGTCACGGAAAAATTCTCATTGGCCGCCACAGGGAGTCGAACCCAGGGTCTTCCAGTTACGCGCCGGATATGCTTCCGCTACACCACAGCGGCCTGAAATTCCTCCAGACTCACACACGCTAACTGCCAACCCAAGTTGGCAGGTTGCTTCTTGGAGCCCCGCACAATGCTGATAGAGCGAAGATCTTAGTTTGATGTTCCTGGTCCACGTTAAATGTCTGTATTGATTATTCATTCGCCTTTTAATTATTTCTTCAGTTGCTGCTTGCCATCTTTGGTGAATTCCCAGCATTGTGCGGGGCTCCAAGAAGCAACCTGCTAACTTGGCTTGGCAGTAAGTGTATTTGAGTCTGGAGGAATTGGATGCCGCTGTGGTGTAGCGGAAGCATATCCGGCGCGTAACTGGAAGACCCTGGGTTCGACTCCCGGTGGCGGCCAATGAGAATTTTTCCGTGACTCACTTATAAACGTGGAAAGAGCGAAGATCTTTGTTTGATGTTCCTGGTCCACGTTAAATGTCCGTATTAATCATTCATTGGCCTTCTAATTATTTGTTCAGTTGCTGCTTACCATCTTTGGTGAATCCCCAGCATTGTGCGGGGCTCCAAGAAGCAACCTGCCAACTTGGCTTGGCAGTAAGTGTATTTGAGTCTGGAGGAATTGGATGCCGCTGTGGTGTAGCGGAAGCATATCCGACGCGTAACTGGAAGACCCTGGGTTCGACTCCCGGTGGCGGCCAATGAGAATTTTTCCGTGACTCACTTATAAACGTGGAAAGAGCGAAGATCTTTGTTTGATGTTCCTGGTCCACGTTAAATGTCTGTATTAATTATTCATTCGCCTTCTAATTATTTCTTCAGTTGCTGCTTACCATCTTTGGTGAATCCCCAGCATTGCGCGGGGCTCCAAGAAGCAACCTGCCAACTTGGCTTGGCAGTAAGTGTATTTGAGTCTGGAGGAATTGGATGCCGCTGTGGTGTAGCGGAAGCATATCCGGCGCGTAACTGGAAGACCCTGGGTTCGACTCCCGGTGGCGGCCAATGAGAATTTTTCCGTGACTCACTTATAAACGTGGAAAGAGCGAAGATCTGTGTTTGATGTTCCTGGTCCACGTTAAATGTCCGTATTAATCATTCATTGGCCTTCTAATTATTTGTTCAGTTGCTGCTTACCATCTTTGGTGAATCCCCAGCATTGTGCGGGGCTCCAAGAAGCAACCTGCCAACTTGGCTTGGCAGTAAGTGTATTTGAGTCTGGAGGAATTGGATGCCGCTGTGGTGTAGCGGAAGCATATCCGACGCGTAACTGGAAGACCCTGGGTTCGACTCCCGGTGGCGGCCAATGAGAATTTTTCCGTGACTCACTTATAAACGTGGAAAGAGCGAAGATCTTTGTTTGATGTTCCTGGTCCACGTTAAATGTCTGTATTAATTATTCATTCGCCTTCTAATTATTTCTTCAGTTGCTGCTTACCATCTTTGGTGAATCCCCAGCATTGTGCGGGGCTCCAAGAAGCAACCTGCCAACTTGGGTTGGCAGTTAGCGTGTGTGAGTCTGGAGGAATTCGAGGCCGCTGTGGTGTAGCGGAAGCATATCCGGCGCGTAACTGGAAGACCCTGGGTTCGACTCCCGGCGGCGGCCAATGAGAATTTTTCCATGACTCACTTATAAACGTGGAAAGAGCGAAGATCTTTGTTTGATGTTCCTGGTCCACGTTAAATGTCTGTATTAATTATTAATTCGCCTTCTAATTATTTGTTCAGTTGCTGCTTACCATCTTTGGTGAATCCCCAGCATTGTGCGGGGCTCCAAGAAGCAACCTGCCAACTTGGCTTGGCAGTAAGTGTATTTGAGTCTGGAGGAATTGGATGCCGCTGTGGTGTAGCGGAAGCATATCCGGCGCGTAACTGGAAGACCCTGGGTTCGACTCCCGGTGGCGGCCAATGAGAATTTTTCCGTGACTCACTTATAAACGTGGAAAGAGCGAACATATTTGTTTGATGTTCCTGGTCCACGTTAAATGTCTGTATTAATTATTAATTCGCCTTCTAATTATTTGTTCAGTTGCTGCTTACCATCTTTGGTGAATCCCCAGCATTGTGCGGGGCTCCAAGAAGCAACCTGCCAACTTGGCTTGGCAGTAAGTGTATTTGAGTCTGGAGGAATTGGATGCCGCTGTATTGTAGCGGAAGCATATCCGGCGCGTAACTGGAAGACCCTGGGTTCGACTCCCGGCGGCGGCCAATGAGAATTTTTCCATGACTCACTTATGAACGTGGAAAGAGCGATCACTTCTGTTTGATGTTCCTGGTCCACGTTAAATGTCTGTATTAATTATTTATTCGCCTTCTAATTATTTGTTCAGTTGCTGCTTACCATCTTTGGTGAATCCCCAGCATTGTGCGGGGCTCCAAGAAGCAACCTGCCAACTTGGCTTGGCAGTAAGTGTATTTGAGTCTGGAGGAATTGGATGCCGCTGTATTGTAGCGGAAGCATATCCGGCGCGTAACTGGAAGACCCTGGGTTCGACTCCCGGCGGCGGCCAATGAGAATTTTTCCATGACTCACTTATGAACGTGGAAAGAGCGATCACTTCTGTTTGATGTTCCTGGTCCACGTTAAATGTCTGTATTAATTATTAATTCGCCTTCTAATTATTTGTTCAGTTGCTGCTTACCATCTTTGGTGAATCCCCAGCATTGTGCGGGGCTCCAAGAAGCAACCTGCCAACTTGGCTTGGCAGTAAGTGTATTTGAGTCTGGTGGAATTGGATGCCGCTGTATTGTAGCGGAAGCATATCCGGCGCGTAACTGGAAGACCCTGGGTTCGACTCCCGGTGGCGGCCAATGAGAATTTTTCCATGACTCACTTATGAACGTGGAAAGAGCGATCACTTCTGTTTGATGTTCCTGGTCCACGTTAAATGTCTGTATTAATTATTAATTCGCCTTCTAATTATTTGTTCAGTTGCTGCTTACCATCTTTGGTGAATTCCCAGCATTGTGCGGGGCTCCAAGAAGCAATCTGACAATTAACTTGGCAGTAAGTGTATTTGAGTCTGGAGGAATTGGATGCTGCTGTGGTGTAGCGGAAGCATATCTGGCGCGTAACTGGAAGACCCTGGGTTCGACTCCCGGTGGCGGCCGATGAGAATTTTTCCGTGACACTTATAAACGTGGAAAGAGCCAAGATCTTAGTTTGATGTTCCTGGTCCACGTTAAATGTCTGTATTAATTACTTTTTAGTCACAGTTGACAAAGGTTTAACTGCCTGGGAATGTAAATAGTGTAATTATGTACGTAGTGTTTTTATCTGAATGTATGAATGAGTGGTATGGTGTGTATTTTTGTGAGGTTTTTATGGAGATGACGAGCTATGGTTACGTCTCATGTGGCAGAGGGAAACCTGCGTTTTTTGTCCAGTAAGTAACAAAAAAATAAATAAAAAAATACGATATTTCATTCCCGGAAGAATGAATCTCATAGGCAAGGAGTCTTTGAACCTTTGAAAGCCAACAACAGTACATGATGATAATTGACGTGCTTGAAGTGTTAAAGGAAAAAAATGACCATTATCTTTCGGGTAAGTGATTTGTTATTTTATGAATATATCATTAAATAATTGCACGTAAATATGTGCACTTTGCTGGTGGCGCCAGAGACACAAAGATTTACAGCTCTTAATAATATACCATAAAAGTGCAAATATTATGACCGAAGGGTACGTTGGTTTTTGAAGGATCTCCACTTTTGTGGTACTTGTATGTAGCAAGTTAATTAACAGAACAAAGCCATGTTTTTTTTAATTTTTTACGTTTTCTACGTATTTTACGCCTAATTTACATGCCATGTAGAAAACCTTTTTTTACACGTAATTGCACAACCCTGGCCTTGAGTATGTGTTTTAATTGCCGTAAATAAAATGTTTATTTTATTGATCTACACGCCAAAACTATCTGCAAAATCTGCTAATAATTTGGAAACCATCCGCGTAGCGTACACATATATTCTGCTCCATATAAAAGCACTGGCAGTATACCTTGATTAAAAACTTTTCTTTTAAGACATAATGGCATACTGCTCTTAAAAATTGTACCGTTTCTTCCAAAAGCTCTCCAAGTTTTATACGCCGATTAATTTCTTCATCAATGTGACCCTCACTTGATATTTGCTGCCCAATATAAAAAAAATCATACACACATATCACTAAGCTGTTCTCTGAGATTCAGAGGTTAGCTCCACGAAGAAAATGCAAACTACCAGATAATTTTTACTTGTTGTTGCCGTATCAAACTTCTCTATTTACAGCGATCTTGACATACAACTCGGGCTGGCGCAAATATCAATGACTGAAATATGGGATTACACCGTTGCACAATACAAATTTGGAAGATTTGAATCCGCCGCCCCGGTGGGGAAGTGGTCTAAGCGATGGCTTCTGATCATTCTTCTGAAAGAGTTCCGGGTTCGAATCTCGCTGAGGCATGGATGTTGTGCTTGTCTTACGGCACTGGCTGTCTTCCTTCCCTGGAACCAGTGACCCTAAATTAGGGACGGGCGACTGCTTATAGCCCATTGAGTTGCTCACGGTGGTCGTTAAACCTCCAACCAAAAAAAAAAAAAAAAAAAAAATCCGCCGCCCCGGTAGCGCAGTGGTCTAAGCGATTGCCTCTGATCATTCGTCCGAAAGGGGTGCGGGTTGGAATCCCGTGAGGCATGGATGTTGTGTTTGTCTTAAGGCACTGGCTCCCTCCCTTCCCTGGAACCAGTGACCCTAAATTAGGGACGGCCGACTGCTTATAGCCCATTGAGTTGCTCACGGTGGTCGTTAAACCTCCAACAAAAAAAAAAAAAAAATCCGCCGCCCCGGTGGGGCAGTGGTCTAAGCGATGGCTTCTGATCATTCTTCTGAAAGAGGTCCGGGTTCAAATCTCGGTGAGGCATGGATGTTGTGTTTGTCTTGCAACACTGGCAACAACAACATGCAACTTGGGCTTCAGTCCCGCTTGAGTGATATCCATCACACGCCGTACACAATCTTCATACTCTAGTGTTCTCCCTAGAGCTTTTTTACTGGGCGGCCCACCCAGCTAATTTTCTCAGCCACCCAGTTAAATTTCTTTTAATGAATGTTTTACCAATGCACATAAGTTGATGAAAACTAGCTGAAACCTGTGTCAAATATGATTTATTAGTAAGTACTCATTTTTTTATAATTTATGTACAATTTTCTAATGTTGTTTATCATGTTGTGTTACATTAATACCTAACACACCGATGAAGATGTTTAATTAGTATAATACACAGTGCGTCAAAGAATTTTTAAGACTGGCGCTAGATTTCAGCCTACGGTGGCGCCACCAGTGTAATCGCAAATGCGTTATAAACCGTGACCATCTGCCAAAAGTACTGCGTAGTTGTTAAAGTAACTCAAACGAAACGGCCGTTCATTAGAGAAGTCAAATTTTTTTCATGTTCAATTATTAAGATGGAACAAAGGGCTGTTATTAAATTTAACGCAAAACTTAGTAAAAGTGCCTCGGAAACGTACCAAATGATGAAACAAATTTACGGTGAGTTTTGTTTAAGTAGATCAAATGTTTTCTTGTGGCACAAACGTTTTTTGGACGGAAGAGAGACGCTAGAAGATGATAAGCATACCGGAAGACCAAGTTCATCTAGGACACCTGAGATTATTGAAAAAGTGCGTGATTTCGTGGCAAACAATCGATGTGCGTCACTAAGAATGATGGAAGAGTCTTTAAACATCAACAAAGAAACGATTCGAACCATCCTGCATGAAGATTTGGGCAAAACAAAAGTCTGTGCTAAATTTGTTCCACACACGTTAACCAATGAACAAAAATCAAGGAGAAGTGCACATTGCAGAGACATCATTTCAGCAGCTGAAAATGATCCAAACTTCTTAAAATCGATTGTTACAGGTGATGAAACATGGTGTTTTCAATATGATCCTAAAACAAAGCGACAAAGTGCGGAATGGAAGTCAAAAAACTCACCACAAGCCAAAAAAACAAGAAAAGTTCCATCGAAAATCAAAACAATGCTCACTACATTCTTCATTAGTAAGGGTATTATCCACAAAGAATTTGTTCCAAGTGGACGAACAATTACTGGTGAGTTTTATTTAAATGTTTTGAGGCGTTTGATGGGCAGAATTTGTCGCATACGTCCAGAATATCGAGATGAAGACAGTTGGTGTTTGTAGCACGATAATGCACCCAGTCACACCTCACTTCTTGCTCGTAGATTTTTGGCGAAAAATAACGTCCGTGTGTTGAATCATCCACCGTATTTGCCTGATTTAGCACCCTGCGACTTTTCTTTGTTCCCCAAACTTAAAAATGACGTTAAAAGGGTGTTATTTTGATGATATTTCGACCATACAAACAGCTTCGACGCGTGCTTTGGAGGCAATTCCGCAAAGTGAACTGGAACAGGCATTCGAATCATTATTAAATCGCTGTAACAAGTGTATTGAAGCCGGAGGGACTTATTTTGAATAACAAACCAAAACAAATTATAATTTCTTGTTTCTATTTCATTTTACAGACCCAGTCTTAAAAACTCTTTGACTCACTGTGTAATGCTAATCAAAACATCCTTTTTTTTTAATTTATTTATTGGGGAAGGGGTAATTAAAAGTACCATCCAGCTAAAATTTCTTACCTCCCAGCTGTAAAATAAAACCTAGGGAGAACACTATACTCATAATACTTCTTCTATACTTCATACTCATAATCTTCTTCTCATGCAGACACTCCTGAATCTCTTCGTCCCATGACTTCCTTTGCCTTACTCTGCCTTTCCTTCCTGCCACTTGGGCTAAAACGATTTTCTTGGTAAGCATCTCATCACTCATTCTTTCAACATGGCCAAACCACCAAAGCTCCACCTTGCTAACAACATTTTGCTTTACAACTGCAACACATTTTCATTCCTAGCCGCCCCGGTGGCGCAGTGGTCTAAGCGATGGCCTCTGATCATTCGTCCGAACGGGGTCCAGGTTCGAATCCCGGTGAGGCATGGATGTTGTGTTTGTCTTACGGCACTGGCTCTCTCCCTTCCCTGGAACCAGTGACCCTAAATTAGGGACGGGCGACTGCTTATAGCCCATTGAGTTGCTCACGGTGGTCGTTAAAAATTCAAAAAAAAAAATTTTTTTTTTCATTCCTCACACAGATATGTGTAAATCAATGAAAATAATTAAAAGTAAGGATGTTATAAGTATACATACGATTTGTGTGATGTTTTTCTGTTCAGCTTTGTAAGATTAATAGCATTAGCTGTAATTACTGCAACGGAATTTGAATATGCATTAGGGGTAGTGGCGTGCAGTGAAAGTTATGTGTAAATCAGGACCATAGCAACCTTTTCTTATCTGGGAGTGTAAGACTTAAACTTACGTCCCTTCGAGTTCAAAATTACGCCCCTTTCGAGCTCCACTCCAATAGTATGGGTTTTTACTTTCTCACTCACCACCGTTATAGGAAAGTACAGATTCATAAAGAAGTATACAGTTTCAACGCACTATAAAAGAAGAACAATGTAAAATACACTGCTGGACAATTGCTAAGGACGGATCATAAACGGCTATATAGCGCATAAAAAAGTAAGTGTGGTTGGATGCCAAGTGAAATAAAATAATGTCAGAATGCCAGGACATTACAAGAAAGACAATTTATTGTGCTCTGAAATCCAGAAGGCTTTGGAACGTGTTCAAGGGACAAACAGGCCATTTTGTGCAGAATACGTAAACGTGTTCCGGCGTAAGATGTCAATACGGGATATGGCCACCATGGAGGGCGATGCAAGATTCCACACGTCGTGTCATGCTTTGCACAACATTATCAAGCAGCTGTTGGGGTAATTTATCCCATTCCTCTGTCAGTGCACGGATGAGGGTGTCCTTGTTTATTGGAGGGCATTGGCGACCAGCAAGACTCCTCCCCAAAGCATCCCACACATTTTCAATGGGATTCAGATCTGGAGAACGTGCTGGCCATACGAGGCTCTCAAGACACTCCTGGACAGCGACTGTTCGATGACATGTTGCGTTGTCGTCCATGAAAATGAATCTATCACCGACAGCACCACGGAACATGCGAACATGAGGTAGCAGAACATCATTAATGTATCGTTGGCCAGTCATAGTCCCAGTTGGAAGCACATAGAGGGACGTACAGCCATTTATCATGATGCCAGCCCATACCATGACACTACATGTCGGATATCCTGTATGTTTGCTGGACAATATGCAGTACCAGTATCAGGCCAGATCAGTTGTCGTCGACAATCAGACGATAGACTGCATCTACTCTCATCTGAGAAGAGGACAGCAGACCAGTCGTTATCAGTCCAATTGCGATGTTGATGACACCATTGCAAACGCGCGGTACGGTGACGTCTGGACAATGGGATGCACACAACAGGACGGCGGGCGTATAGTCCTCCTTCATGCAAACGTCTGGCGACAGTTTTTCGGGAGATCCGCTTGCCAGTAGCAGCCATAAACTGATTTGCTACCTCACTAGCAGTGCTGCGCAGGTGTCTTTTTGTTGGTAGTACTATGTACCGATCTTCTGCAGGTGTCGTACTGCGAACACGACCTCCCCCGTGACGTTTGCTACACTCTCCATTTGTTTGAAATGATTTCCAAAGCCTTGAAACAACACTGTGGCTGACGTCGAACTCCCTGGCAACATCTGTTATTTTTCGCCCTTCTTCAATCTTGCCAATAATACGGCCACGCGTAAAATCATCTAGGTGATGTCGGGAAGACATACTGAAAATTGCAAGTTCGTCAATTGATTCTTTCCCTTTCAACTTTGCGTTTGAACAACAACGGTCAATACGCGTCAAATCCTTTATATCTCTTATCAGCGCTATGACGTCACGAACAAGTTCGGCAATCCAAAACAACACGTCTTACTGTATCCCGCACTTATGCTAATTTCCACATTTTCCTGCCTTCCATTTTATGGTTGCTATCGTTGTTATTGTCATCCGTCCTTAGCAATTGCCCGGCAGTGTATTACCAGGAACAATAAATGATTAAACATTGAGACTGATATGGGCAATATTTATTGAGCTACACGCTAATAAGTAGTGTCTATTAGTATGGCGTCGGGCCGCCATGTTTGCTCACACAGCATGTCTTTTTTTTTTTTTTTTTTTTTTTTTGATTGGAGGTTTAACGACCACCGTGAGCAACTCAATGGGCTATAAGCAGTCGCCCGTCCCTAATTTAGGGTCACTGGTTCCAGGGAAGGGAGAGAGCCAGTGCCGTAAGACAAACACAACATCCATGCCTCACCGGGATTCGAACCCGGACCCCTTACGGACGAACAATCAGAGGTCAGCGCCTCAGACCACTGCGCCACCGGGGCGGCCAGCATGTCTTGGCATGGAGTTGTACAGATTCCTAATGGTGTCCTGAGATAATTCATCCCATGCAGCTTGAACCTTCTCACGCACTTCCTGCAGATTGTGTGGTAGGGGTGGAGTGTGGAAAAGCGCGTCCAATAGCATTCCACACATTTTCAATCGGCGATAGATCTGGCGATGCGGCTGACCACGACGGAGTGGCAGTGACTTGAAGACAAGCTCTCAAGACAGCAGCAGTATGCGGACTAGCATTGCCCTGTTGGAAAATCGCACCGGAGTGAGGGTTCTGAAAAGGTAGGGCCACTGGTTGCAGGATCTCATTAACGTTGGGCTGTCAAAGTGCCTTTAATGAAACACCAAAAGGTGATCTGGCATCGTTCGGAATTGCACCCCACGCCAGGCCTTCTGGACGTGTGACGCTCGACAACAAACCATTCATCTGGACGCTGCGCACGGTGCCTCCACACACACACTCGATGGTCGTCTCCAAGACAAAAGAGGGACTCGTCACTAAAGATCACCCGCTGCCATTGTGATTGGCTTCATGACAGTCTGGCACGACACCACTGCAGTCTTTGGCGACGATGCAATGGTGTTAAGGGCATGCGTGCGTGTAGTCCTACGTTATGCAGCCGTCTGCCAATGGTGCTGGCACCTATCGGACGATGCACGGAGGGCACCACTGCTCGCTAAATATTGGCAATCGTGGCTGTTAGGTCACTCTGCGCATGTGCGTCCTCTCTGTCCGTGGTTCGTCTAGGTCTCCTAGATCCTTCCTGTAGCTGCGGCGTGCCTTATTCTATCCGCTGCCCCAAGCAGCGTGCTTTGGTGATATCCGCACGACCGGTATGGCACACAATACGGCGATAAGACCATCCCGCTTCCCGGAACCCAACGACGCGGGTCCCCATCGAACTCCGCCAACTGCTCGAATTGTTTCCCAACTTTTTCTCCGAGGCATACTTCACTTGCAAAGGATGCAACCAACACGAGTCAAAATAACAAGCGCGCACAACGGGGGCCATCTTATCTAGCCATTCAGGCACAGCTCTACGTCCACGATTAAGAGACCGGGGGGGGATCTCCAGAAGTACCCTATCTACCAACAAGTAATTGGACACCTTTGATAGCAAAGGAAAACAAAGTTTATTCACCTTGAATAGTTGGTGGAGCCTCCACGAGCGGCGATTACAGCTGCGCATACTCTCAACCAGGCGTTGTACGACGGCTAGCGGTATTTTCTTCCACTCGGCTTGGAGAAGACAGGTCAGTTCCTTCACCGATTTCGGACGGTGGGGGCACCCCTTAAGTCGACGCTCCAACTCGTCCCAGAGGTGCTCGATAGGGTTAAGGTCCGGGGCCAGTCCATTCGATTAACCCCATTGTCACCATACCAAGCAATGCTGGACCTAGCAACATGACAGGTGGCATTGTCATCCTGAAAGTAACATGGGTCCACCCCGTAGAACTGCCACAACGTAGGAAGCGCATGGTCATCCAAAATGGTGCAGTAGGTCTCGGCGTTGAGTCTACCAGGAATTGCGACCAAGGGTCCCGTGCCATACCAGGAGAAACACCCCCATAGCATAATTCCACTGCCGCCGAACTTCACAGTTGGCACAATACATTCCGGCAGGAGGCGTTCTCCAGGCAGACGCCAAACCCAGACCCTGCCATCCGAACGGTAGAGGGTGAACCTTGATTCGTCGCTCCAGAGAACCTGTTTCCACTGTCGACGTTCTTTGCTCCACGTTAGCCGAGCAGCGCTATTGGACTTGGTGATCAAAGGATTGTGGGTCCATGATAACCGAGCAGATGGGCTTCCTGATGGATGGTATTCATCGAAAGAACACTCCCGGATGCCTGTTGAAACTCCTCGCGGATGTGGCCCATCGATTTGGTGCGGTTCTTCCGAATTTCTCTGGCCAGCACCCGTCGGTCTCTAACTCCCAGTTTTGTGGGTCTGCCGGGTCGTGGCACATTCCGGTCTGCCGGGTTGTGGCACATTCGTTGGTATCAGACGTCTCCTTCTTAGTGTTCTTTTTTCACTTTCCGCCAGTGTATTTTTTATGATTAGTGTAATTGCGTAGCTGTTGGGAAAAACACTTACACAAAAATAGGAAAATTCACAGCCTTGAAATAGCGTAGTGTAACTGAGACTAATTATTGGGAACATTACATTTAACAAAGCTGCTTTCTTTATTTAGTAGTTATAGTTCTATTTATAGAACAACATACACCTCATTATCATGGACACACAACCGCGCACAAGCATTACCAAAAGCACACAGAGCTTTCTCCACGCTCAAGGCAGAGAGAGAGAGACCCGGATGTGTGGTTCCAAGGTACACGTAGTTCCTTTTGATTGGGTGAATAACAGCTGCGCCTGGCACACAGCGATATCGCAATCCATTAGGAGCGGCCGCAAATCTTATCTGACGATCTGCGGTTTTTCTTTTCTTAGCTTTAAGATGCTATTAAGTGTGCAACTTAATTCCCGGCCCCTAAGCGCAAGCGATCATAAAACGTCGGAAAATGCAAATAGCTGTGCGCGATAATCGCTGATTGCAGCGCCATGCAACAGCTTTCCAGGCAACCGAAACCGCTCACAGCGTGATGACAGAAGGGACGAAGGTTGACAATGAAAGCAATGCCGTTCGAGATGCACCATTTAAGGTACTGCCTCCTGTTCGCGTTTCAGCTGAAAAAAAAAGTGTCCAGCAAATGATCTGTGCTGCTATGGGGGAGGCTGCTGTGTCATACAGTACGTGTAAGAACTGGTTTCTGCGGTTTAAGCAGGGAAATTTCGATCTCCGTGATGCAGAACGTCCAGGGAAGCCACAGAAAGTTGACGATGAGGAACTGGAACAACTGTTGGACGTGGATCCCTGTCGCACACAGTCAGAGCTCGCCCAGGAACTCGGCAAGCCATTGCAAAGCGCCTGCACAAGCTTGGACGGATTCACAAGGAGGGCCGTTGGGCGCCCCACCAACTCACAGCTGCGAACACGTCGAGGCGCTACGATGTTGCTATGTCCTTGCTCTCCAGATTCAAGAAGAAGGATTTCCTCCCCAAGATTTTGACCTGTGATGAGAAGTGGATACTCTACGATAATCCTAAGCGGCGCAAATCGTGGGCTTATCCAGGTCAGCCTACCACCAAACCGAATATCCATGCCATGAAGTTGTTGCTGTGCATATGGTGGGATCAGCGCGGTGTCGTATACTATGAGTTGCTCAAACCTGGTGAAACAGTCAATGGTGAGCGTTATTGTCAGAAGCTCATTCGTGTGAGTGACGCAATGGAGGCGAAAAGGCCATACACCGGCAAGGGCAGAAGGTCGGTCCTGTTGCTTCAGGATAACGCGCGTCCTCACACCACGAAAACGACTTTAAACACGATCACCGACCTGGGATGGGAGATTTTGTCCCCACCGGCGTATTCTCCAGATTTCGCCTCGTCGGATTATCACCTCTTTCGCTCCCTGCAACATCACCCGAGTGATACGCACTTCACTTCTGTCGAGGAGGTTCACACAAGTATTGATGACTTCATCAACTCGAAACAGACCTCTTTTTTCCGCAGTGGCATTCGGCAGCTCCCTGACCGATGGCTCAAATGTATCAAACACGACGGGAATTATTTCCTTTATTAGGTACGTATTTGATTTACCATCAACGTGTTGTGTCTGCGGCCGAGAATTAAGTTGCACATCTAATATACACACTCGGTGTCTTAAAAATCCTCGCACCAAGAAAAAACCGTGCGATTAACGCGAAACTCGGCGAATAGCCACTGGGAGGACAGACATGCAAATGATTAAAGTTTCATGCGATTCCGCATACCCGCGCGTCCAAGGCCGGCGCTGCAATCGTAATCCTTGGAGCTTATAAGGCGCCGCTCAAGGGACCCCACATTAGTGCCGAAGTGCACGGTAAGAGTAAGGTGAGATCCAGAGCAATAGACGTGCCGAGGAGCCACAGTAGATCCTTAGGGCTAATAAGGCGCCGCTCAGGGGTCCCCACATTGGTGCCAACGTGCGCGGTAAGAGTAAGGTGAGATCCTTGAGCGATAGAAATGCCGAGGAGCCACAGTAGATCCTTGGGGCTTATAAGGCGCTGCTCAGGGGACCCCACATTGGTGCCGAAGTGCACGATAAGAGTAAGGTGAGATACCTGCTGAGCGATAGACATGTCGAGGAGCCACGGTAGATCATTGAGACTTATAAGGAGCCGCTCAGGGGACACCACATTGGTGTCGAAGTGCAGGGTAAGAGTAAGGTAAGATCCCTCAGCTCTAGCAATGCCGAGGAGCCACAGTGGATCCTTGGGGCTTATAAGGCGCCGTTCAGGGAACCCCACATTGGTGCATAAGTGCACGGTAAGAGTCAGGTGATATCGCTGAGCGATAGACATGCCTAGGAGTCACAGTAGATCCTTGGGGCTTATAAGGCGCCGCTCAGGGGACCCCACATTGGTGAATAAGTGCACGGTAAGAGTCAGGTGAGATCGCTGAGCGATAGACATGCCTAGGAGTCACAGTAGATCCTTGGGGCTTATAAGGCGCCTCTCAGGGGACCCCACATTGGTGCATAAGTGCACGGTAACAGTCAGGTGAGATCGCTGAGCGATAGACATGCCTAGGAGTCACAGTAGATCCTTGGGGTTTATAAGGCGCCGCTCAGGGAACCCCACATTGGTGCATAAGTGCACGGTAAGAGTCAGGTGATATCGCTGAGCGATAGACATGCCTAGGAGTCACAGTAGATCCTTCGGGCTTATAAGGCGCCTCTCAGAGGACCCCACATTGGTGCATAAGTGCACGGCAAGAGTCAGGTGAGATCGCTGAGCGATAGACATGCCTAGGAGCCACAGTAGATCCTTGGGGCTTATAAGGCGCCTTTCAGGGGACCCCACATTGGTGCATAAGTGCACGGTAAGAGTCAGGTGAGATCCCTGAGCGATAGACATGCCTAGGAGCCACAGTAGATCCTTGGGGCTTATAAGGCACCGCTCAGGGAACCCCACATTGGTGCATAAGTACACGGTAAGAGTCAGGTGAGATCGCTGAGGGATAGACATGCCTAGGAGCCGCAGTAGATCCATGTGGCTTATAAGGCGCCGCTCAGGGGACCCCACATTGGTGACGAAGTGCACGGTAAGAGTCAGGTGAGATCCCTGAGCGATAGACATGCCTAGGAGCCACAGTAGATCTTTGGGGCTTATAAGGCGCCGCTCAGGGAACCCCACATTGGTGCATAAGTGCACGGTAAGAGTCAGGTGATATCGCTGAGCGATAGACATGCCTAGGAGCCGCAGTAGATCCATGGGGCTTATAAGGCGCCGCTCAGGGGACCCCACATTGGTAACGAGGTGCATGGTAAGAGTCAGGTGAGATCCATGAGCGATAGACATGCCTAGGAGCAACAGTAGGTCCTTGGGGCTTATAAGGCGCTGCTCAGGGGACCCCACATTGATGCCGAAGTGCACGGTAAGAGTCAGGTGAGATCCCTGAGCGCTAGACCTGCCGACGAGCCACAGTAGATCCTTGGGGCTTTTAAGGTGCTGCTCAGAGGACCTTACATTGGTGCCGAAGTGCACGGTAAGTGTCAGGTGAGATCCCTGAGTAATAGAGATGCCGAGGAGCCACAGTAGATCCTTAGGGCTTATAAGGCGCCGCTCAGGGGACCTTACATTGGGGCCGAAGTGCACGGTAAGAACAAGGTGAGATCCCTGAGCGATAGACATGCCTAGGAGCCACAGTAGATCCTTGGAGCTTTTAAGGCGCTGCTCAGCGGACCCCACATTGGTGCCGAACTGCACGGTAAGTGTCAGGTGAGATCCCTGAGTAATAGAGATTCCGAGGAGCCACAGAGGATCCTTAGGGCTGATAAGGCGCCGTTCAGGGGACCTTACATTGGTGCCGAAGTGCACGGTAAGTGTCAGGTGAGATCCCTGAGTAATAGAGATTCCGAGGAGCCACAGAGGATCCTTAGGGCTGATAAGGCGCCGTTCAGGGGACCTTACATTGGGGCCGAAGTGCACGGTAAGTGTCAGGTGAGATCCCTGAGTAATAGAGATTCCGAGGAGCCACAGAGGATCCTTAGGGCTGATAAGGCGCCGTTCAGGGGACCTTACATTGGTGCCGAAGTGCACGGTAAGTGTCAGGTGAGATCCCTGAGTAATAGAGATTCCGAGGAGCCACATAGGATCCTTAGGGCTGATAAGGCGCCGTTCAGGGGACCTTACATTGGGGCCGAAGGGCACGGTAAGAAAAAGGTGAGATCCCTGAACGATAGACATGCCTAGGAGCTACAGTAGATCCTTGGAGCTTTTAAGGCTCCGCTCAGGGACCTTACATTGGGGCCGAAGTGCACGGTAAGTGTCAGGTGAGATCCCTGAGTAATAGAGATTCCGAGGAGCCACAGAGGATCCTTAGGGCTGATAAGGCGCCGTTCAGGGGACCTTACATTGGGGCCGAAGGGCACGGTAAGAAAAAGGTGAGATCCCTGAACGATAGACATGCCTAGGAGCTACAGTAGATCCTTGGAGCTTTTAAGGCTCCGCTCAGGGGACCTTACATTGGGGCCGAAGTGCACGGTAAGAGCAAGGTGAGATCCCTGAGCGATGGACATGCCGAGGAGCCGCCGTTGGAAAGAGACCGTTTCGTCGGGATGTGTGAGGCAGGGTAGCAGGCGCACCGAATCGGAGGCTATTTGGGCCGGTCGAACGGTACGGGGCGATTGTGTTGGGAGCTATGGACATGGAAAGGCACCGAAACACAGAGGACTGACTCTGGACGATCCAGACACACTACCAGCAGAGAGGACCGTTGAAACATGGGAGCGGCACGCACGGATGGAGACATGTGGCGGATGTACAAGGGGCTCTCGTATCCGCCAGTACCATTTCCAGACACCGGCAGAGGCGAATCTGCACTCTAGACGGCACTTTCGTTTTGTTCCATTAACACCTGATCATTGTCGGCGTTCAAGGAGGTTATATTACTGGAGACACCACTCCTATCCACGCAGCATTGGCCGCCATAAGTCACCGTCCGTGCTGCAAATGACGTCATGAGCAGGCACGACGCAGCCGCAGAGGAGAAGCTGCTTGGAAACCAATGGAACAAAAGCTTCTAAGCGTATAAACAGATAAAATGAGTAATTCAATAATCTTTATCAATGATGCACAAGCTTACTGTTTAATCAAAGGCATAATTTAGTTCATTTTTGCCTCCTTGTGACGTCACACCACAGATTAGCCGTGACCTCCTCGCAGTGATCAGAGGAACGTTGCCATCCCAGCGCTAGGTGCAGGAGATCCTGGAGCCCCATGTATCTTAGCCATTTTTCAACAAGATGACGCCCGTCCACACACGGCCCGGGTTTCCCCAGGACTGTCCACGTCATGCTTGGACGCTTCCGTGGCCTGCCAGATCGCCTGATCTCTCGCCCATCTTGCACGCATGGGACTAGATGGGACGCCAGCTAACTCCATGTCCCCGTGTTCGTGATTTAGAGTGTCAGTTGAAAAAAGTGTGGGTCAATCTCACCCAGGATAACATAGAGCGTCACTTTTACTCCATGCCGGACCATATCACCGCATGTGTCCGAGCACGAGGAGGTCCGACAAGGTACTAACACTGACAGGAATGTGTACCGTTTGACCGCGGGAAATCGTCCTGCTGCCTTCCAATTACACTGGCGGAAAGTGAAAAAGAACACCAAGAAGGAGACGTCTGATACCAACGAAATTTATACAGCATAATAACGGAATACAGAGGATAACGTGATCAAAACATTATGGCAAAATACAGCTGTATTTGCTGGTAAACTGAAAAATAACATTTCCATGTAACATGGTTAGTACGAGGTTGAACAGCCATGAACTGCGTCACACTGTGCAATTCTGGCATGGAGTCTGTCGTACAGATGTTGGATGTAAGTTTGGGGTATTGAGTTCCAAGCATCCTCAACCTGGACGCCTCAATCGGGGATGGTCGTGGCTGGAAAGTGAAAAAAGAACACCAAGAAGGAGACGTCTGATACCAACGAAATTTATACAGCATAATAACGGAATACAGAGGATAACGTGATCAAAACATTATGGCAAAATACAGCTGTATTTGCTGGTAAACTGAAAAATAACATTTCCATGTAACATGGTTAGTACGAGGTTGAACAGCCATGAACTGCGTCACACTGTGCAATTCTGGCATGGAGTCTGTCGTACAGATGTTGGATGTAAGTTTGGGGTATTGAGTTCCAAGCATCCTCAACCTGGACGCCTCAATCGGGGATGGTCGTGGCTGGAAAGTGAAAAAGAACACCAAGAAGGAGACGTCTGATACCAACGAAATTTATACAGCATAATAACGGAATACAGAGGATAACGTGATCAAAACATTATGGCAAAATACAGCTGTATTTGCTGGTAAACTGAAAAATAACATTTCCATGTAACATGGTTAGTACGAGGTTGAACCGCCATGAACTGCGTCACACTGTGCAATTCTGGCATGGAGTCTGTCGTACAGATGTTGGATGTAAGTTTGGGGTTTTGAGTTCCAAGCATCCTCAACCGGGACGCCTCAATCGGGGATGGTCGTGGCTCGAAAGTGAAAAAGAACACCAAGAAGGAGACGTCTGATACCAACGAAATTTATACATAACGGAATACAGAGGATAACGTGATCAAAACATTATGGCAAAATACAGCTGTATTTGCTGGTAAACTGAAAAATAACATTTCCATGTAACATGGTTAGTACGAGGTTGAACCGCCATGAACTGCGTCACACTGTGCAATTCTGGCATGGAGTCTGTCGTACAGATGTTGGATGTAAGTTTGGGGTATTGAGTTCCAAGCATCCTCAACCTGGACGCCTCAATCGGGGATGGTCGTGGCTGGAAAGTGAAAAAAGAACACCAAGAAGGAGACGTCTGATACCAACGAAATTTATACAGCAAAATAACGGAATACAGAGGATAACGTGATCAAAACATTATGGCAAAATACAGCTGTATTTGCTGGTAAACTGAAAAATAACATTTCCATGTAACATGGTTAGTACGAGGTTGAACCGCCATGAACTGCGTCACACTGTGCAATTCTGGCATGGAGTCTGTCGTACAGATGTTGGATGTAAGTTTGGGGTATTGAGTTCCAAGCATCCTCAACCTGGACGCCTCAATCGGGGATGGTCGTGGCTGGAAAGTGAAAAAAGAACACCAAGAAGGAGACGTCTGATACCAACGAAATTTATACATAACGGAATACAGAGGATAACGTGATCAAAACATTATGGCAAAATACAGCTGTATTTGCTGGTAAACTGAAAAATAACATTTCCATGTAACATGGTTAGTACGAGGTTGAACCGCCATGAACTGCGTCACACTGTGCAATTCTGGCATGGAGTCTGTCGTACAGATGTTGGATGTAAGTTTGGGGTATTGAGTTCCAAGCATCCTCAACCTGGACGCCTCAATCGGGGATGGTCGTGGCTGGAAAGTGAAAAAAGAACACCAAGAAGGAGACGTCTGATACCAACGAAATTTATACATAACGGAATACAGAGGATAACGTGATCAAAACATTATGGCAAAATACAGCTGTATTTGCTGGTAAACTGAAAAATAACATTTCCATGTAACATGGTTAGTACGAGGTTGAACCGCCATGAACTGCGTCACACTGTGCAATTCTGGCATGGAGTCTGTCGTGCAGATGTTGGATGTAAGTTTGGGGTATTGAGTTCCAAGCATCCTCAACCTGGACGCCTCAATCGGGGATGGTCGTGGCTAGAAAGTGAAAAAGAACACCAAGAAGGAGACGTCTGATACCAACGAAATTTATACAGCAAAATAACGGAATACAGAGGATAACGTGATCAAAACATTATGGCAAAATACAGCTGTATTTGCTGGTAAACTGAAAAATAACATTTCCATGTAACATGGTTAGTACGAGGTTGAACCGCCATGAACTGCGTCACACTGTGCAATTCTGGCATGGAGTCTGTCGTACAGATGTTGGATGTAAGTTTGGGGTATTGAGTTCCAAGCATCCTCAACCTGGACGCCTCAATCGGGGATGGTCGTGGCTGGCCGTGGAGACCGGATAAGTCGTTGTCTCATAAAATCCCACGCGTGCTCAATGGGGGACAAATCCAGTTGTCTCACACCCTAAAGTGCATGTTGCGTTGCACGTGCCGTGTGTGGGCGTGCGTTATCTTGCTGGAAAACACCAGTATGGACCGACCTTATAAATGGCTGAATGATGTTGTTGATGTAAAATGTGCTCTTTAACGTACCCCGTACAAACACTAGTTGTGTACGGGAGCGATAACTGATCGCTCCCCACACCAGGAGACCAGGTGTAGACCCTGTGTGTCGCTGGCGGATGCAAGAAGGGTGGAGACTCTCCCCTGTGCGTCTGCGAACACGCATACGTCCATCGGAGGCTCCCAAGCAGAATCTGCTTTCCTCGTTGAACACGACAGATCGCATTTGCGTTCTCCAGTGCAGACGTTGGCGACATCACTGCAGCCGTTCCTGACGGTGGGCTGGAGTCAGAGGTACACATGCCAGAGGCACACGTGCACGTAGTCCTGCATCAAGTAGACGGTTGCGGATTGTTTGCACAGTCACCTCAGATGCAACGGCAGCTCGGATTTGCGTCGCAGTGGATGTTCTTCTTGACAACGCCGCTCTTCTTATGAGTCGATCGGTCCGCTCATCAGTCCGTCTGTGACTCCCGGTTCCACGTCTTCTCGTGTGGGAATGTTCCTCGGAACATCTACGCCACCATCGTACCACCACCGATACTTCCCGTCCAATTCGCTCCGCAATACGACGATACGACCACCCGGCCTCGCGGAGTCCGACTAGACGACCTCGCTCAAAGTCCGATAACTGCTGAAATCGTACACGTTTTCCATGTCCAGACATTGCAGCTTCTTCAGGGTCTTCGCACGTGTCCGTACGCCGACGACTGGTTACATTCACTTCGCCGTACTCCTTAAATACCACCGACGATAATTTGCATATTATGCCGTGCTGTGGCGTAAGCGTTCACCGGTTGGTCCCGAAATTAACATCACACCTACGTAAACTCGACCCCATTAACATATGTAAATTTTATGATCGTCCGCCAATTTCTTCTTGGTGTTCTTTTTCCCTTTCCGCGAGTGTAAAATTACTTTTGTCCTTGGTATGTACCATCTCACTACTAAAATCTCATTTGAAATCGACGCCTTCTTGGTGCTCGGATTTTTATGACAGTGAGTGTATAATTACAATAACGTGCTCATCAACTTTGAGAATACCATGCGATAGAAGTAAAAAAAAAAATACCAGAAACAATGATAAAAACAATTTTAATTTGCATTTCTTTCTACGTACAACAGATTTTACAGCGGATAGCACAATAATATTTATTTACATACAAACATTTAACTGATAATTCAATGAACAAATAAACATAGCTAAGACGTGTAAAATCCCATGATGCAACACAGATGAAACTTAACAGTCACATTAAAACTTTCACAGCTGCCCTTCATCTTTGGTACCCGTTGACAGCGAGCGTTTGGCTCGAACATTTGGTTTAAGAATTTTATTCTGGTTTTATAGGACCTTCAAGAAAGTTGTGCAAATGAAATTCACGTGACACTATTATAGCTCAGGACAGTTGTTAATCAACCGCTTCTGCTTGGAGGTCTGCATAAGTTCAGGTAATTTTTTTGAAGTGTCCACGGAAAAATGGTGTGCGTTTGAATGCTTAAAAACGCAAGACGAAAGAGAGAGAGAGAGAGAGAGAGAGAGAGAGAGAGAGAGAGAGAGAAAAGGGAGAATTACGGCTTCACTAAAAAATTGTATGACCAGGCCTAGAAATTCTGCCGCCCCCATGACATGGGAGGTATTGTCGCTCCTAGCGTATAAGTAAGTACACTATCTACCAACAAGTAATTGGACACCCCTGCAATCGACGATATCTGCGGTCCTGATACACGTCACGGCCGCCGCCGTTAAATATCGTGTAGGAAACAACAACGCAACCAGTCGCATGCAAGATGCCACGCAGTTCGGAGCTCTCTGATTTCGAGAAAGGTGTAATCGTCGGGTATCACAGAAATGGCCGATGACATATCCAGGGAGTTGAAGTACCCAAAATCGACAGTGGCCTACGTGATTGGCAAGTGGAAGATGAGAGGTGACTGTCGGAATGTGCCCCGACCCGGCAGACCCACAAAACTGGGAGTTAGAGACCGACGGGTGCTGGCCTGAGAAATTCGGAAGAACCGCACCAAATCGATGGGCCACATCCGCGAGGAGTTTCAACAGGCATCCGGGAGTGTTCTCTCGATGAATACCATCCGTAAGGAAGCCCATCTGCTCGGTTATCATGGACCCACAAGCCTTTGATCACCAAGTCCAATAGCGCTGCTCGGCTAACGTGGTGCAAAGAACGTCGACAGTGGACCTTTGAACAGTGGAAACAGGTTCTCTGGAGCGACGAATCAAGGTTCACCCTCTACCGTTCGGATGGCAGGGTCTGGGTTTGGCGTCTGCCTGGAGAACGCCTCCTGCCGGAATGTATTGTGCCAACTGTGAAGTTCGGCGGCGGTGGAATTATGCTATGGGGGTGTTTCTCCTGGTATGGCACGGGACCCTTGGTCGCAATTCCTGGTAGACTCAACGCCGAGACCTACTGCACTATTTTGGATGACCATGCGCTTCCTACGTTGTGGCAGTTTTACGGGGTGGACCCATTTTACTTTTTGGATGACAATGCCATCTGTCATGTTTCGAGGTCCACCTTGGCGTTCGAGAAGCAACATTTGAGGCACTGCTTACTTTTCGCGTTTCAGCTGAAAAAAAGTGCCCAGAAAATGATCTCTGCTGCTTTGGGTGAGACTACTGTGTCCTACAGTACGTGTAAGAAGTGATTCCAGCAGTTTAAACAGGAAAATATCGATCTCCGTGATTCCGAACGTCCGCGATAGCGACAGAAAGTTGACGATGGGGAACTGGAAGAACTGTTGGACGCGGATCCCTGTCGCACACAGTCAGAGCTCGCCCAGGAACTCGGAAAGCCATTGCAAAGCGCCTGCACAAGCTTGGACGGATTCAAAGGAGGGCCGTTGGGTGCCCCACCAACTCACACCTGCGAACAAGTCTAGGTGCTACGATATTGGTGTGTCCTTGCCCTCCTGATTCAAGATGAAGGATTTCCTCTATAAGATTTTGACCTGTGATGAGAAATGGATCCTCTGCGATAATCCTAAGCTGCGCAAATCGTGGGTTTATCCAGGTCAGCCTACCACCAGTACTGCCAAACCGAATATCCATACCAGAAAGTTGTTGATGTGCATATGGTGGGATCAGCGCGGTGTCGTACACTGTGAGTTACTCAAATCTAGTGAAACGGTCAATGCTAAGCGTTATTGTCAGCAGCTCATTCGTGTGAGTGACGCAATGGAGGCGAATGGGCAGAAGGTCGATCCTGTTGCTTCAAGACAACGCGCGTCCTCACACCGCGGAAACGACTTTAAACACGATCACCGACCTGGGATGGGAGATTTGTCCCACCGGTCGTATTCTACAGACTTGGGATTATCACCTCTTTCGCTCCCTGCAACATCCCCTGAGTGATACGCACTTCACCTCTGTCGAGGAGGTCCACACAAGTATTGATGACTTTATCAAATCGAAACAGCCCTCTTTTTTCCTCAGTGACATCCTGACCGATGGCTCAAATGCATCCAACACGACGGGGATTATTTCCCTGATTAGGTACGTATTCGATTTGCTATAATTTGCTGTCACCGTGTCGTGCCTGTGCCCGAGAATTAAGTTTCACGCCAGTGAAAATCCCAACGCGATACATGAAGAACCCCCTTCATTCACAGAAAATTGGTGTGTGGTGTGGGATAACATGGCTCCGCGTAATTGGTCCCATCTTCTTCGATACAACCATCACAAAAGCTGCACATATGGAAATATTCAATACCTTTGTAAATCATTTGGACGACGAAGAACTCTCCATTGGATATTACTAGCATAATGGAGCGACATCACACTCCAGTATGGCCGAAATTCGGTCCTCTTTCTGCTACCGCGTCATTTCGAAGGGTTCATGGCCACCGCGCTCGCCCGATCTGACGCCTCCTGATTACTTTTTTATGAGGATATCTAAAATGGAAATTTTACCAAAAGAAACTGCGAAAGCAAGCATCACCGAAGAAATTCAGGCAGTGATGGTGGACGTACGGGCAAGGAGTTTCTACAATATGGTGCGCCGGGTTCAATGTTGTCTGGACGCAAATGGCGGCCACTTCCATCACATATTGTGACGTCATCACATGATAATGTGACGTCATCGCATGGGCGCACTTGGACTTCCTTTCTAGCTGACACTGGTGGTACGATATTTAATAATAGATGAATGATAATGTGACGTCATCACATGCAAATGGCGGCCACTTCCATCACATATTGTGACGTCATCACATGATAATGTGACGTCATCGCATGGGCGCACTTGGACTCCCTTTCTAGCTGACACTGGTGGTACGATATTTAATAATAGATTAATGATAATGTGACGTCATCATGTGACGTCATCACATGCAAATGGCGGCCACTTCCATCACATATTGTGACGTCATCACATGATAATGTGACGTCATCGCATGGGCGCACTTGGACTTCCTTTCTAGCTGACACTGGTGGTACGATATTTAATAATAGATGAATGATAATGTGACGTCATCACATGCAAATGGCGGCCACTTCCATCACATATTGTGACGTCATCACATGATAATGTGACGTCATCGCATGGGCGCACTTGGACTCCCTTTCTAGCTGACACTGGTGGTACGATATTTAATAATAGATTAATGATAATGTGACGTCATCATGTGACGTCATCACATGCAAATGGCGGCCACTTCCATCACATATTGTGACGTCATCACATGATAATGTGACGTCATCGCATGGGCGCACTTGGACTCCCTTTCTAGCTGACACTGGTGGTACGATATTTAATAATAGATTAATGATAATGTGACGTCATCATGTGACGTCATCACATGCAAATGGTGGCCACTTTCACTGATGTTAATAGTATAAAAGAGTGGGATAGCCTGTATATTGACACAGTTGAAGAGAATCCATAAAATGTACACTTTGCACTGTAAGCATGGACAGGGATTAGCAGATTCCCTATATGTGTAAATGACTTCTTGCAAAGGTCATATTGATGAGGTTTCTCACCAGCGTGAATCCAAAGATGAGCAGATAAAGTGCGTCGCATAAATATAGAGACAGTCTATTTGCGTCGTGAATGCAATGCGAATATACACAGTGCGTCAAAGAATTTTTAAAACTGGCGCTAGATTTCAGCCTACGGTGGCGCCACCAGTGTAATCGCGAATGCGTTATAAACCGTGACCATCTGCTTGCTTTCTGCCAAAAGTACTGCGCAGTTGTTAAAGTAACTCAAACGAAACGGCCGTTCATTAGAGAAGTCAAATTTTTTCATGTTGAATTATTAAGATGGAACAAAGGGCTGTTATTAAATTTAACGCAAAACTTGGTAAAAGTGCCTCGGAAACGTACCAAATGATGAAACAAGTTTACGGTGAGTTTTGTTTCAGTAGATCAAATGTTTTCCTGTGGCACAAACGTTTTTTGGACGCTAGAAGATGATAAGCATACCGGAAGACCAAGTTCATCTGGAACACCTGAGATTATTGAAAAAGTGCGTGATTTCGTGGCAAACAATCGATGTGCGTCACTAAGAATGATGGAACAGTCTTTAAACATCAACAAAGAAACGATTCGAACCATCCTGCATGAAGATTTATGCAAAACAAAAGTCTGTGCTCAATTTGTTCCACACACGTTAACCAATGAACAAAAATCAAGGAGAAGTGCACATTGCAGAGATATCATTTCAGCCGCTGAAAATGATCCAAACTTCTTAAAATCGATTGTTACTGGTGATGAAACATGGTGATTTCAATATGATCCTAAAACAAAGCGACAAAGTGCGGAATGGAAGTCAAAAAACACACCACAAGCCAAAAAAGAAAACAAGAAAAGTTCCATCGAAAATCAAAACAATGCTCATTACATTCTTCGATAGTAAGGGTATATTATCCACAAAGAATTTGTTCCAAGTGGACAAACAATTACTGGTGAGTTTTATTTAAATGTTTTGAGGCGTTTGATGGGCAGAATTCCTGGCATTCGTCCAGAATATCGGGATGAAAACAGTTGGTTTTTGTTGCACGATAATGCACCCAGTCACACCTCACTTCTTGTTCGTAGATTTTCGGCGAAAAATAACGTCTGTGTGTTGAATCATCCAACGTATTCGCCTGATTTAGCACCCTGCGACTTTTCTTTGTTCCCCAAACTTAAAATGACGTTAAAAAGGGTGTTATTTTGATGATATTTCGACCATAGAAACAGCTTCGACGCGTGCTTTGGAGGCAATTCCGCAAAGTGAAGGCATTCGAATCATTATTAAATCGCTGTAACAAGTGTATTGAAGCCGGAGGGACTCAATTTGAATAACAAACCAAAACAAATTATAATTTCTTGTTTCTATATCATTTTACAGACGCGGTCTTAAAAATTCTTTGACGCACTGTGTAGGTAGGAAACTGAAGCGGTACCTAATTAGACATAACCCTACAACAAACGCTTCGATCCGTCGAGATGACCGGATTGTGTGAAAAGAGCACCACAAAGTGAAATAGTGTAATTTTAGGTGTCTCATAAGTATAAAGACAACTATGTGAAGTAGTCACATGCAAATGAGATGTACGAATTAGCATGTTGTACCCACGCGCATGGTCCAGCCTACAAAACACAGCGGACCTGCCGTCAGACATTCATTTCCCGAAATGCCACGCAACAGTCAACTTCCTGGTGAGGAGGTGCAGAACATTTGGTGACTGAGAGCAAATGGATTGTCTGTAGAGAAAATTTGTAAAGCCATGGGGAGGAGTAGGTCAGTCATTTATAAGACTTTATCAAAACGCGGGGCGTTAACTGCCAGAAAACGGCCTGAAAACGCCTCGAGTAACAACCAAACGAGATGATCGTGCCATCATGCGTTTAGTTTCATCCCAAAGGTCATCACTACGTCAAGTTTCTCGGACTGTTGGTGTCACCGTCTTAAAGGAAACAGTTCATCGACGAATTAGGAAAATTCGCAACATTGTGCTCCGTAAAATGCGCCATCTGCCACACCTCACGCGGCGCCACAAGGAAGCTAGGTTGTTATGAGCAAGCAGCCACATGTACTGGACGGACGAGTGGATCACAACTATTTTCTCCGATGAGAAAAACTTCAACCTGGACGGCCCTGACGGTTGGAACTGCTATTGGCATGATTTACGACGCGAGCCAAGCACCTTCTTCTTCAGCAGACAAAAAGGAGGGGATCTGTGATGGTGTGGGGAGCTTTTGCGTTCAATGGGACAACGGATAGCCGCTTTCCTTCAAGGCAGGGAAAACTACGAAATATGACAAACTCAGCAACCACCTTTTACCGTTCGCCGAAACTTTAGCTGGTGTTGATTATCTGTTCCAGCAAAGACGATGCCTCTATTCATCGGTCTGCATCAACGAAAAGCTGGTTTAACACTCATCATGTGACCGTAACGGATTGGCCTGCACTCAGTCCAGATCTGAACCCCATCGAGAACCTCTGGGGTATCATGTGTATGCGAATGGACGGCAGTTCTGAAGTGTAGTGGCATTGAAAGAGCAGATTGAACGAAGCCGGTACGCACTCCGTCCAGAACACTTACATCACTTGGTGGACAGCATGCCCAATAGGGTTTTCAGTGTTATTCGGAACAACGGCTCCAGTATTCGTACCAGAGGTGCTCATAACTAGTAAGTCTTTATATTTTTGAGACAGCGTATTTCTGTTTTTTTCTTGTACTTGGCGTTGGAATTGTTATGTTTCCGTCAAACTGTAACGTACCAGGAGATGTGACGTACCTGCCAGAAGGACGCACACGACATAAAGGCAGATAGGAATCAGAATAAAACGTCCGCGTAGCTCAATTGGTAGAGCAACTTGTTCCGGAATAAGCGGCCTCGGGTTCGAATCCCGGCGTAGACCAAAAATGACGGAGAAATTTACTTCGTTATAATGGCGCCCGAACTATCCGGATGACCCTGCCGTTCAAAATCTCGCATTGGTGTGATGTTATTTCCACACCGCGAGATAGGAAAAATAAGAGAATCCCTTCTCCAGCACTTCGAATAAAAAAAAATAAAAAAAAAAAAATAAGGGGGAGATGATGTAACGTACCAGGAGATGTGACGTACCCGCCAGAAGGACGCACACGACATAAAGGCAGATAGGAATCAGAATAAAACGTCCGCGTAGCTCAATTCGTAGAGCAACTTATTCCGGAATGAGGGGACCCGGGTTCGAACCCCGGCGCGGATAAAAATGACGGAGAAATTTACTTCGTTATAATGGCGCCCGAACTATCCGGATGACCCGACCGTTCAAAATCTCGCATTGGTGTGATGTTCTTTCCACACCGCGAGATAGGAAAAATAAGAGCAGCACTTCGAATAAAAAAAAATAAAAAAAAAATAAGGGGGAGATGATGTAACGTACCAGGAGATGTGACGTACCCGCCAGAAGGACGCACACGACATAAAGGCAGATAGGAATCAGAATAAAACGTCCGCGTAGCTCAATTGGTAGAGTGACTTATTCCGGAATGACGGGACCCGGGTTCGAATCCCGGCGTAGACCAAAAATGACGGAGAAATTTACTTCGTTATAATGGCGCCCGAACTATCCGGATGACCCTGCCGTTCAAAATCTCGCATTGGTGTGATGTTATTTCCACACCGCGAGACAGGAAAAATCAGAGAATCCCTTCTCCAGCGCTTCGAAAAATAAAAATGTGTGGTGTTGCATTCCACACAGCAGATTGACTGGGAGTTCTCAAGTGCACGTTCTACAGTGGTTGTCTGCCTGCAACGATTCATGGTCACGGCTGACCCGTAGGCCATGCCCCCGGCCCTCTTTCGGGGGGGGGGAGATATGACGTACTTGCCAGCAGGACGCACATGACATAAAGGCAGATAGGAATCAGAATAAAATGTCCGCGTAGCTCAACTGGTAGAGTGACTTATTCCGGAATGAGGGGATCCGGGTTCGAATCCTGGCGTGGACAGAAATGACGGAGAAATTTACTTCGTTATAATGGCGCCCGAACTATCCGGATGACCCGACCGTTCACAATCTCGCATTGGTGTGATGTTATTTCCACACCGCGAGATAGGAAAAATAAGAGCAGCACTTCGAAAAAAAAAAAAAAAAAAAAATACGGGGGAGATGATGTAACGTACCAGGAGATGTGACGTACCTGCCCGAAGGACGCACGCGACATAAAGGCAGATAGGAATCAGAATAAAACGTCCGCGTAGCTCAATTGGTAGAGCAACTTGTTCCGGAATAAGCGGCCTCGGGTTCGAATCCCGGCGTAGACCAAAAATGACGGAGAAATTTACTTCGTTATAAAACTATTGTGCAGTTGCGTGTCCTATCCTATTTTTGCTATAAATATGAGGTCTCGCTGTTGTTTCTTTTTTATTCGAGAATTTGTTCTGTCTTTATATTTATGCGACGCACTATAGAGGACTTATTTGCGTAAATAACTTGCTACATATTGTACATTGGTGAAGTTTCTCATCAGTGTGGAACACTATGTGACGTGTGTGTCATTGGGAGGCAACATGACTACAATTTTTGTAAGTTAAAATACTGTAAGATGAAATTCATTTACGGAAATGCGTTAAAATTAAATCCTTAGGTATTTAAATTCTGTAAGGTTAATTTTAATCAGTGCATTGGTGAGGTTTCTGACCAGAGTGAATCAGGAGATGCTCGTACGAAATTACAACCTGGAGGAGCATTTCATCCCTCTTTACTAGAAACATGAAACAGTTCAGTCTTAAAGTTGTGGGCTCTTTGGGTGGTCAATTCAAATATGATATAAAACTGAAAGTAAGATTAAATAATTTATTAAACATAAGCATACACAGTGCGTCAAAGAATTTTTAAGACTAGCGCTAGATTTCAGCGTACGGTGGCGCCACCAGTGTAATCGCGAATGCGTTATAAACCGTGACCATCTGCTTGCTTTCTGCCAAAAGTACTGCGCAGTTGTTAAAGTAACTCAAACGAAACGGCCGTTCATTAGAGAAGTCAAATTCTTTTCATGTTGAATTATTAAGATGGAACAAAGGGCTGTTATTAAATTTAACGCAAAACTTGGTAAAAGTGCCTCGGAAACGTACCAAATGATGAAACAAGTTTACGGTGAGTTTTGTTTAAGTAGATCAAATGTTTTCCTGTGCCACAAACGGTTTTTGGACGGAAGAGAGACGCTTACCGGAAGACCAAGTTCGTCTAGGACACCTGAGATTATTGAAAAAGTGCGTGATTTCGTGGCAAACAATCGATGTGCGTCACTAAGAATGACGGAAGAGTCTTTAAACATCAACAAAGAAACGATTCGAACCATCCTGCATGAAGATTTGGGCAAAACAAAAGTCTGTGCTAAATTTGTTCCACACACGTTAACCAATGAACAAAAAATCAAGGAGAAGTGCACATTGCACAGACATCATTTCAGCAGCTGAAAATGATCCAAACTTCTTAAAATCGATTGTTACAGGTGATGAAACATGGTGTTTTCAATATGATCCTAAAACAAAGCGAGAAAGTGCGGAATGGAATTCAAAAAACTCGCCACAAGCCAAAAAAAAAAAAAAAAAAAAAAAAACAAGAAAAGTTCCATCGAAAATCAAAACAATGCTCATTACATTCTTCGATAGTAAGGGTATTATCCACAAAGAATTTGTTCCAAGTGGACAAACAATTACTGGTTTGTTTTATTTAAATGTTTGGAGGCGTTTGATGGGCAGAATTCGTCGCATTCGTCCAGAATATCGAGACGAAAACAGTTGGTGTTTGTTGCACGATAATGCACCCAGTCACACCTCACTTCTTGTTCGTAGATTTTTGGTGAAAAATACCGTCTGTGTGTTGAATCATCCACCGTATTCGCCTGATTTAGAACCCTGCGACTTTTCTTTGTTCCCAAAACTTAAAATGACGTTAAAAGGGTGTTACTTTGATGATATCTCGACCATAGAAACAGCTTCGACGCGTGCTTTGGAGGCAATTCCGCAAAGTGAACTGGAACAGGCATTCGAATCATTATTAAATCGCTGTAACAAGTGTATTGAAGCCGGAGGGACTTATTTTGAATAGCGCACCAAAACAAATTATAATTTCTTGTTTCTATTTCATTTTACAGACCCAGTCTTAAAAATTCTTTGCCACACTGTGTATTTCAGTATCGAAAAAAGTCTGATTTTTTGCCATCATGATATTGCGATGTAAGAAAATAGCCAATCAGAATCTAGAACGTACGCGTGAGTGCGCTTCTAGTTTCTGATTGGTCGATTGTGAGCATAAACTATACAAATCGGAAAATTCACCATCGATTCCACTACAGGAGAGAAAAGTTCAAGTAATTTTGCCTTGTTGAAAAAATGATGTGAGGAAAGACTTCGGGAAATCTCAATATCTCTTCAACTCGACGTTGCCACCGGAAATTGTTCGAATGTCGGGAATTTTGTCTTCGTGGCAAGATGGACGCCTTCTCCTGAAAAAAGAGTACGAAAAAATACATACATATGTATATATATATATATATATTCAATTACATTCAGTGAATATTGGATTGATGCATAAGTTCATGCCGTTTTATTTGACGAGTGTTTCTCAGGTAAGTAGTGACGTTACAGATGGCCAGTTGTATATCAAAATGTAGCCAGTAATACCGTGTATCTAAATCATATTGCGTTGTGTGATTGTGGCTGATGGTTTTCAGGTCCTGAAGCATGGAGTGTCAAGAAGAGAGGAAAGAACATTTCCGACATCTGCTCCTCTACGAGTTTAACAAGGGAACCACAGCCGCAGAGGCCACTCGACAAATTTGTGCTGTGTTTGGAGAGGATGCTATTACTCCGAGGACAGCCAGCAAAGGGTTTGAGAGGTTCCAAGGTGGCAATTTGTCCACTCTCAGGTCGTCCATCTCACTTTGATGAGGATCGTTTGAACCATCTCATCCACTTGGATCCGCGTCAAACCACACGCCACTGAGATGGACCGTGATCAGGCCATAGTGGTACGACACATGGAACGTATGAGAAATGTCCAGAAATTGGGTGTGGGTGCCTCCCATTCTCACCGAGGACAACAAGAATCAGCGTGTTGCCATATGTGGTTCCTTTGCTCGTCCGTTATCGCGATTGTTCTCAGCAGCACAAGCCCTTCCTATCACGTATTGTTACTGGAGATGAAAAGTGGTGCCTGTACGTGAATTTCAGGCATCGGAGGGAATAGTTAAGCCCAAACAAGACGCCCACACCACGTCCAAAGCATGACCTTCATCCTGCGAAGATCATGTTGTGTGTCCAGCGGGAAATGGAAGGCATTATTCAGTGGGAAATGCTGGCGAGGAATCGGACCATCAGCGCTGAACTCTATTGTGAGCCACTCCGCCGTGCGGAGGGAGCAATTCAGCAAAAACGGCCACATCGGCGCCATGATGTCCTTCTCCAACATGATAATGCGCGCCATCACAGTGCAAAGATGACCAAAATGTCCATTCAGGACATGAAATGGGAGCTCCTTCTATATCCGCCCTATCCTCCAGATGTCGCCGCTTCAGACTATGACCTGTTCCGATCTCGGTCGAATGCACACCGTGGCAGAACCTTCAAAAATGATGTTGATCTCCACAATTTCCTTGATGATTTCTATTTTCAGACTATCACCTGTTACGATCTCTGTCGAATGCACTCCGTGGCAGAACGTTCAACAATGATGTTGATCTCCAGAATTTCCTTGATGATTTCTATCTTCAGACTATCACCTGTTCCGATCTCTTTCGAGTGCACTCCGTGGCAGAACCTTCAACAATGATGTTGATCTCCACAATTTCCTTGATGATTTCTATTTTCAGACTGTCACCTGTTACGATCTCTGTCGAATGCACTCCGTGGCAGAACGTTCAACAATGATGTTGATCTCCAGAATTTTCTTGATGATTTCTATTTTCAGACTATCACCTGTTACGATCTCTGTCGAATGCACTCCGTGGCAGAACGTTCAACAATGATGTTGATCTCCAGAATTTCCTTGATGATTTCTATTTTCAGACTATCACCTGTTACGATCTCTGTCGAATGCACTCCGTGGCAGAACGTTCAACAATGATGTTGATCTCCAGAATTTCCTTGATGATTTCTATCTTCAGACTATCACCTGTTCCGATCTCTGTCGAATGCACTCTGTGGCAGAATGTTCAATGATGTTGATCTCCAGAATTTCCTTGATGATTTCTATCTTCAGACTATCACCTGTTCCGATCTCTGTTGAATGCACACCGTGGCAGAATGTTCAATGATGTTGATCTCCAGAATTTCCTTGATGATTTCTATCTTCAGACTATCACCTGTTCCGATCTCTGTTGAATGCACACCGTGGCAGAATGTTCAATGATGTTGATCTCCAGAATTTCCTTGATGATTTCTATCTTCAGACTATCACCTGTTACGATCTCTGTCGAATGCACTCCGTGGCAGAATGTTCAACAATGATGTTGATCTCCAGAATTTCCTTGATGATTTCTATTTTCAGACTATCACCTGTTACGATCTCTGTCGAATGCACTCCATGGCAGAACGTTCAACAATGATGTTGATCTCCAGAATTTCCTTGATGCTTTCTATTTTCTGACTATCACCTGTTACGATCTCTGTCGAATGCACTCCGTGGCAGAACGTTCAACAATGATGTTGATCTCCAGAATTTCCTTGATGCTTTCTATTTTCTGACTATCACCTGTTACGATCTCTGTCGAATGCACTCCGTGGCAGAACGTTCAACAATGATGTTGATCTCCAGAATTTCCTTGATGATTTCTATTTTCAGACTATCACCTGTTACGATCTCTGTCGAATGCACTCCGTGGCAGGATGTTCAACAATTATGTTGATCTCTAGAATTTATTTGATGATTTCTTTGCAGCAAAACCTGCACGTTTGTTCAAGAATGGTTTTGCAGATCTAGACGGACGTTGGGACACCATCGTAAACGTTTTTTCAAGAATGGCTTTGCAGATCTAGACGGACGTTGGGACACCATCGTAAACGTTTGTTCAAGAATGGCTTTGCAGATCTAGACGGACGTTGGGGCACCAACGTATACGTTTGTTCAAGAATGGCTTTGCAGATCTAGACGGACGTTGGGACACCATCGTAAACGTTTGTTCAAGAATGGCTTTGCAGATCTAGACGGACGTTGGGACACCATCGTAAACGTTTGTTCAATAATGGCTTTGCAGATCTAGACGGACGTTGGGACACCATCGTAAACGTTTGTTCAAGAATGGCTTTGCAGATCTAGACGGACGTCGGGACACCATCGTAAACGTTTGTTCAAGAATGGCTTTGCAGATCTAGACGGACGTTGGGACACCATCGTAAACGTTTGTTCAAGAATGGCTTTGCAGATCTAGACGGACGTTGGGACACCATCGTAAACGATGGGTAGGGGGATATATAGTTGATTGATTCCGTTTTCCCTTATGATGTAATACATTCCGGTTGTGTGGTGAAAAAATAAAACATGAACTTACGCATCAACCCGATGCTTTAACAATGCATTTCATATGTGAAAGAATAACCCACTGTAAAAATTAAGTTGTGTGAATTCACAGAAAATTTCTGAAAAACAGCAAAGTTTTGCCGTAAGGTGTCCGTTTTTTTCTTCAGAAATTCCCGTTTTTAAAAGTGCTCGTTTATTTCAACTTCCGTATTTTCACAGATATTCCGTTTGTTTCGGAAATATCCATTTCAGATATTTCCCTATTTAAACTGAAATTCTGCAAAATCGACGACGTGGCATCTTCCTGCGCTTACACCAAATAATCCTTCCACCACAATCAGGTTCGAACCGCTGCTGTTAGGGGTTAACAGATGACGCACGACTTTCACAACTAGGCTACAAAAGCTCGGAAATCCCAAATCACTTTATTTTCTGTTCGAGCTTATTATTTTTCTGAATAGGTTTGTAATAATTTTTTTGTGTAGGATTTTTAACAAATTAAGTATCTTTCATCGGGAGTTTTCGAAGCAACAAAATGCTTTGCAACTTGTTTTGACTTTAAGTTATCGTTAAAAAAAGGTGAAATGTACTTTTTCTATAGCATTACTTCACACACACACACAACTCCTAAACATGAAATTTACTCTTGATAGCTATAATAGCTTTTTTCTTAAGTTGTCCAAAGACTGACATATATATATATATATATATACAGTGAAGAGCAATTAAATTAGAGATACCTGTCTAGTAACGTGTAGCACCACCTTTCGCCCTGATGACGGCGGCGATTCGTCTCGGCATGGACTCGACAAGACACCGGAAGCGTTGGGAAGCCATACGGATCCACGACCCCTGAACAAGCTCCCACAACTCACGAAGATTTGATGTACACTGAAGAGCGATTGAATTAGAGATACCTGTCTAGTAACGTGTTGCACCACCTTTCGCCCTGATGACGGCGGCGATTCGTCTCGGCATGGACTCGGCACCACCTTTCGCCCTGATGACGGCGGCGATTCGTCTCGGCATGGACTCGACAAGACACCGGACGCGTTGGGAAGCCATACGGATCCACGACCCCTGAACAAGCTCCCACAACTCACGAAGATTTGATGTACACTGAAGAGCGATTGAATTAGAGATACCTGTCTAGTAACGTGTTGCACCACCTTTCGCCCTGATGACGGCGGCGATTCGTCTCGGCATGGACTCGACAAGACACCGGAAGCGTTGGGAAGCCATACGGATCCACGACCCCTGAACAAGCTCCCACAACTCACGAAGATTTGATGTACACTGAAGAGCAATTCAATTAGAGATACCTGTCTAGTAACGTGTAGCACCACCTTTCGCCCTGATGACGGCGGCGATTCGTCTCGGCATGGACTCGACAAGACACCGGAAGCGTTGGGAAGCCATACGGATCCACGACCCCTGAACAAGCTCCCACAACTCACGAAGATTTGATGTACACTGAAGAGCGATTGAATTAGAGATACCTGTCTAGTAACGTGTTGCACCACCTTTCGCCCTGATGACGGCGGCGATTCGTCTCGGCATGGACTCGACAAGACACCGGAAGCGTTGGGAAGCCATACGGATCCACGACCCCTGAACAAGCTCCCACAACTCACGAAGATTTGATGTACACTGAAGAGCGATTGAATTAGAGATACCTGTCTAGTAACGTGTTGCACCACCTTTCGCCCTGATGACGGCGGCGATTCGTCTCGGCATGGACTCGACAAGACACCGGAAGCGTTGGGAAGCCATACGGATCCACGACCCCTGAACAAGCTCCCACAACTCACGAAGATTTGATGTACACTGAAGAGCGATTGAATTAGAGATACCTGTCTAGTAACGTGTTGCACCACCTTTCGCCCTGATGACGGCGGCGATTCGTCTCGGCATGGACTCGACAAGACACCGGAAGCGTTGGGAAGCCATACGGATCCACGACCCCTGAACAAGCTCCCACAACTCACGAAGATTTGATGTACACTGAAGAACGATTGAATTAGAGATACCTGTCTAGTAACGTGTTGCACCCCTTTTCGCCCTGATGACGGCGGCGATTCGTCTCGGCATGGACCCGACAAGACACCGGAAGCGTTGGGAAGCCATACGGATCCACGACCCCTGAACAAGCTCCCACAACTCACGAAGATTTGATGTACACTGAAGAGCAATTCAATTAGAGATACCTGTCTAGTAACGTGTAGCACCACCTTTCGCCCTGATGACGGCGGCGATTCGTCTCGGCATGGACTCGACAAGACACCGGAAGCGTTGGGAAGCCATACGGATCCACGACCCCTGAACAAGCTCCCACAACTCACGAAGATTTGATGTACACTGAAGAGCAATTCAATTAGAGATACCTGTCTAGTAACGTGTAGCACCACCTTTCGCCCTGATGACGGCGGCGATTCGTCTCGGCATGGACTCGACAAGACACCGGAAGCGTTGGGAAGCCATACGGATCCACGACCCCTGAACAAGCTCCCACAACTCACGAAGATTTGATGTACACTGAAGAGCGATTGAATTAGAGATACCTGTCTAGTAACGTGTTGCACCACCTTTCGCCCTGATGACGGCGGCGATTCGTCTCGGCATGGACTCGACAAGACACCGGAAGCGTTGGGAAGCCATACGGATCCACGACCCCTGAACAAGCTCCCACAACTCACGAAGATTTGATGTACACTGAAGAGCGATTGAATTAGAGATACCTGTCTAGTAACGTGTTGCACCACCTTTCGCCCTGATGACGGCGGCGATTCGTCTCGGCATGGACTCGACAAGACACCGGAAGCGTTGGGAAGCCATACGGATCCACGACCCCTGAACAAGCTCCCACAACTCACGAAGATTTGATGTACACTGAAGAGCGATTGAATTAGAGATACCTGTCTAGTAACGTGTTGCACCCCTTTTCGCCCTGATGACGGCGGCGATTCGTCTCGGCATGGACTCGACAAGACACCGGAAGCGTTGGGAAGCCATACGGATCCACGACCCCTGAACAAGCTCCCACAACTCACGAAGATTTGATGTACACTGAAGAGCAATTCAATTAGAGATACCTGTCTAGTAACGTGTAGCACCACCTTTCGCCCTGATGACGGCGGCGATTCGTCTCGGCATGGACTCGACAAGACACCGGAAGCGTTGGGAAGCCATACGGATCCACGACCCCTGAATAAGCTCCCACAACTCACGAAGATTTGATGTACACTGAAGAGCAATTCAATTAGAGATACCTGTCTAGTAACGTGTAGCACCACCTTTCGCCCTGATGACGGCGGCGATTCGTCTCGGCATGGACTCGACAAGACACCGGAAGCGTTGGGAAGCCATACGGATCCACGACCCCTGAACAAGCTCCCACAACTCACGAAGATTTGATGTACACTGAAGAGCGATTGAATTAGAGATACCTGTCTAGTAACGTGTTGCACCACCTTTCGCCCTGATGACGGCGGCGATTCGTCTCGGCATGGACTCGACAAGACACCGGAAGCGTTGGGAAGCCATACGGATCCACGACCCCTGAACAAGCTCCCACAACTCACGAAGATTTGATGTACACTGAAGAGCGATTGAATTAGAGATACCTGTCTAGTAACGTGTTGCACCACCTTTCGCCCTGATGACGGCGGCGATTCGTCTCGGCATGGACTCGACAAGACACCGGAAGCGTTGGGAAGCCATACGGATCCACGACCCCTGAACAAGCTCCCACAACTCACGAAGATTTGATGTACACTGAAGAGCGATTGAATTAGAGATACCTGTCTAGTAACGTGTTGCACCCCTTTTCGCCCTGATGACGGCGGCGATTCGTCTCGGCATGGACTCGACAAGACACCGGAAGCGTTGGGAAGCCATACGGATCCACGACCCCTGAACAAGCTCCCACAACTCACGAAGATTTGATGTACACTGAAGAGCGATTCAATTAGAGATACCCTTCTAGTAACGTGTAGCACCACCTTTCGCCCTGATGACGGCGGCGATTCGTCTCGGCATGGACTCGACAAGACACCGGAAGCGTTGGGAAGCCATACGGATCCACGACCCCTGAACAAGCTCCCACAACTCACGAAGATTTGATGTACACTAAAGAGCGATTGAATTAGAGATACCTGTCTAGTAACGTGTTGCACCACCTTTCGCCCTGATGACGGCGGCGATTCGTCTCGGGATGGACTCGACAAGACACCGGAAGCGTTGGGAAGCCATACGGATCCACGACCCCTGAACAAGCTCCCACAACTCACGAAGATTTGATGTACACTGAAGAGCGATTGAATTAGAGATACCTGTCTAGTAACGTGTTGCACCACCTTTCGCCCTGATGACGGCGGCGATTCGTCTCGGCATGGACTCGACAAGACACCGGAAGCGTTGGGAAGCCATACGGATCCACGACCCCTGAACAAGCTCCCACAACTCACGAAGATTTGATGTACACTGAAGAGCAATTCAATTAGAGATACCTGTCTAGTAACGTGTAGCACCACCTTTCGCCCTGATGACGGCGGCGATTCGTCTCGGCATGGACTCGACAAGACACCGGAAGCGTTGGGAAGCCATACGGATCCACGACCCCTGAACAAGCTCCCACAACTCACGAAGATTTGATGTACACTGAAGAGCGATTGAATTAGAGATACCTGTCTAGTAACGTGTTGCACCACCTTTCGCCCTGATGACGGCGGCGATTCGTCTCGGCATGGACTCGACAAGACACTGGAAGCGTTGGGAAGCCATACGGATCCACGACCCCTGAACAAGCTCCCACAACTCACGAAGATTTGATGTACACTGAAGAGCGATTCAATTAGAGATACCCTTCTAGTAACGTGTAGCACCACCTTTCGCCCTGATGACGGCGGCGATTCGTCTCGGCATGGACTCGACAAGACACCGGAAGCGTTGGGAAGCCATACGGATCCACGACCCCTGAACAAGCTCCCACAACTCACGAAGATTTGATGTACACTGAAGAGCGATTGAATTAGAGATACCTGTCTAGTAACGTGTTGCACCACCTTTCGCCCTGATGACGGCGGCGATTCGTCTCGGCATGGACTCGACAAGACACCGGAAGCGTTGGGAAGCCATACGGATCCACGACCCCTGAACAAGCTCCCACAACTCACGAAGATTTGATGTACACTGAAGAGCGATTGAATTAGAGATACCTGTCTAGTAACGTGTTGCACCCCTTTTCGCCCTGATGACGGCGGCGATTCGTCTCGGCATGGACTCGACAAGACACCGGAAGCGTTGGGAAGCCATACGGATCCACGACCCCTGAACAAGCTCCCACAACTCACGAAGATTTGATGTACACTGAAGAGCGATTCAATTAGAGATACCCTTCTAGTAACGTGTAGCACCACCTTTCGCCCTGATGACGGCGGCGATTCGTCTCGGCATGGACTCGACAAGACACCGGAAGCGTTGGGAAGCCATACGGATCCACGACCCCTGAACAAGCTCCCACAACTCACGAAGATTTGATGTACACTAAAGAGCGATTGAATTAGAGATACCTGTCTAGTAACGTGTTGCACCACCTTTCGCCCTGATGACGGCGGCGATTCGTCTCGGGATGGACTCGACAAGACACCGGAAGCGTTGGGAAGCCATACGGATCCACGACCCCTGAACAAGCTCCCACAACTCACGAAGATTTGATGTACACTGAAGAGCGATTGAATTAGAGATACCTGTCTAGTAACGTGTTGCACCACCTTTCGCCCTGATGACGGCGGCGATTCGTCTCGGCATGGACTCGACAAGACACCGGAAGCGTTGGGAAGCCATACGGATCCACGACCCCTGAACAAGCTCCCACAACTCACGAAGATTTGATGTACACTGAAGAGCAATTCAATTAGAGATACCTGTCTAGTAACGTGTTGCACCCCTTTTCGCCCTGATGACGGCGGCGATTCGTCTCGGCATGGACTCGACAAGACACCGGAAGCGTTGGGAAGCCATACGGATCCACGACCCCTGAACAAGCTCCCACAACTCACGAAGATTTGATGTACACTGAAGAGCGATTCAATTAGAGATACCCTTCTAGTAACGTGTAGCACCACCTTTCGCCCTGATGACGGCGGCGATTCGTCTCGGCATGGACTCGACAAGACACCGGAAGCGTTGGGAAGCCATACGGATCCACGACCCCTGAACAAGCTCCCACAACTCACGAAGATTTGATGTACACTAAAGAGCGATTGAATTAGAGATACCTGTCTAGTAACGTGTTGCACCACCTTTCGCCCTGATGACGGCGGCGATTCGTCTCGGGATGGACTCGACAAGACACCGGAAGCGTTGGGAAGCCATACGGATCCACGACCCCTGAACAAGCTCCCACAACTCACGAAGATTTGATGTACACTGAAGAGCAATTCAATTAGAGATACCTGTCTAGTAACGTGTTGCACCCCTTTTCGCCCTGATGACGGCGGCGATTCGTCTCGGCATGGACTCGACAAGACACCGGAAGCGTTGGGAAGCCATACGGATCCACGACCCCTGAACAAGCTCCCACAACTCACGAAGATTTGATGTACACTGAAGAGCGATTCAATTAGAGATACCCTTCTAGTAACGTGTAGCACCACCTTTCGCCCTGATGACGGCGGCGATTCGTCTCGGCATGGACTCGACAAGACACCGGAAGCGTTGGGAAGCCATACGGATCCACGACCCCTGAACAAGCTCCCACAACTCACGAAGATTTGATGTACACTAAAGAGCGATTGAATTAGAGATACCTGTCTAGTAACGTGTTGCACCACCTTTCGCCCTGATGACGGCGGCGATTCGTCTCGGGATGGACTCGACAAGACACCGGAAGCGTTGGGAAGCCATACGGATCCACGACCCCTGAACAAGCTCCCACAACTCACGAAGATTTGATGTACACTGAAGAGCGATTGAATTAGAGATACCTGTCTAGTAACGTGTTGCACCACCTTTCGCCCTGATGACGGCGGCGATTCGTCTCGGCATGGACTCGACAAGACACCGGAAGCGTTGGGAAGCCATACGGATCCACGACCCCTGAACAAGCTCCCACAACTCACGAAGATTTGATGTACACTGAAGAGCGATTGAATTAGAGATACCTGTCTAGTAACGTGTTGCACCACCTTTCGCCCTGATGACGGCGGCGATTCGTCTCGGCATGGACTCGACAAGACACCGGAAGCGTTGGGAAGCCATACGGATCCACGACCCCTGAACAAGCTCCCACAACTCACGAAGATTTGATGTACACTGAAGAGCGATTCAATTAGAGATACCCTTCTAGTAACGTGTAGCACCACCTTTCGCCCTGATGACGGCGGCGATTCGTCTCGGCATGGACTCGACAAGACACCGGAAGCGTTGGGAAGCCATACGGATCCACGACCCCTGAACAAGCTCCCACAACTCACGAAGATTTGATGTACACTGAAGAGCGATTGAATTAGAGATACCTGTCTAGTAACGTGTTGCACCACCTTTCGCCCTGATGACGGCGGCGATTCGTCTCGGCATGGACTCGACAAGACACCGGAAGAGTTGGGAAGCCATACGGATCCACGACCCCTGAACAAGCTCCCACAACTCCCGAAGATTTGATGTACACTGAAGAGCGATTCAATTAGAGATACCCTTCTAGTAACGTGTAGCACCACTTTTCGCCCTGATGACGGCGGCGATTCGTCTCGGCATGGACTCGAGAAGACACCGGAAGCGTTGGGAAGCCATACGGATCCACGACCCCTGAACAAGCTCCCACAACTCACGAAGATTTGATGTACACTGAAGAGCGATTGAATTAGAGATACCTGTCTAGTAACGTGTTGCACCACCTTTCGTCCTGATGACGGCGGCGATTCGTCTCGGCATGGACTCGACAAGACACCGGAAGCGTTGGAAAGCCATACGGATCCACGACCCCTGAACAAGCTCCCACAACTCACGAAGATTTGATGTACACTGAAGAGCGATTCAATTAGAGATACCCTTCTAGTAACGTGTAGCACCACCTTTCGCCCTGATGACGGCGGCGATTCGTCTCGGCATGGACTCGACAAGACACCGGAAGCGTTGGGAAGCCATACGGATCCACGACCCCTGAACAAGCTCCCACAACTCACGAAGATTTGATGTACACTGAAGAGCAATTCAATTAGAGATACCTGTCTAGTAACGTGTAGCACCACCTTTCGCCCTGATGACGGCGGCGATTCGTCTCGGCATGGACTCGACAAGACACCGGAAGCGTTGGGAAGCCATACGGATCCACGACCCCTGAACAAGCTCCCACAACTCACGAAGATTTGATGTACACTGAAGAGCGATTGAATTAGAGATACCTGTCTAGTAACGTGTTGCACCACCTTTCGTCCTGATGACCGCGGCGATTCGTCTCGGCATGGACTCGACAAGACACCGGAAGCGTTGGGAAGCCATACGGATCCACGACCCCTGAACAAGCTCCCACAACTCACGAAGATTTGATGTACACTGAAGAGCGATTCAATTAGAGATACCCTTCTAGTAACGTGTAGCACCACCTTTCGCCCTGATGACGGCGGCGATTCGTCTCGGCATGGACTCGACAAGACACCGGAAGCGTTGGGAAGCCATACGGATCCACGACCCCTGAACAAGCTCCCACAACTCACGAAGATTTGATGTACACTGAAGAGCGATTGAATTAGAGATACCTGTCTAGTAACGTGTTGCACCACCTTTCGCCCTGATGACGGCGGCGATTCGTCTCGGCATGGACTCGACAAGACACCGGAAGCGTTGGGAAGCCATACGGATCCACGACCCCCTGAACAAGCACCCACAGTTCACGAAGATTTCATGGAGGGGGGTCATCTCTCTCGATGGCATCAAAGATGTGCTCGGTCAGGTGACCTAGCTGGCCAAGGAAGCGAGGTCACGTCGGTGGAGTGTTCACGCAACCATTCGGATACAATTCGGGAGCTGCATTGTCTTGTTGCAGGATGAGGTCCCCAGTGGGATGTTGAAGACGCACAAACGGTCGCAAATGGTCGTCCAGGATATCCCGGTAACGTTGACCTGTGAGGGACGATGTCACACGTACCAGGGGTCCCATTTCAGTCCACGTCCCCAGACGAGAATGCCACCCCCACCAGCTTAAAGAGTACCCTGCTTGCAAGAAGGATCGATAGCTTCATGTGGTTTGCGCCGTACTCGTATCCTGCCATCCGCATGTACCAACTTGAATCTCGACTCATCAGTCCAGGCAACATTTTTCCAAATGTCTAGGGTCCAGTGGCGATGTTCCCGCGCCCATGCTAATCTTTGCACCCTGTGATGTGTGGTCAGCAGCGGTGTCCTCGTATGACGATGGCTTCTGTACCCCATAGCGAGTAGATGGTTCTGGATGGTGTGGCTGCTTACACGTTTTTGTGCACCAGCGTTAAATTGCCGAGTGATTTCTTGCACGGTGGCCCGTCTATCCGCTGTTACAATGCGAGCTAGCCGACGATGACCCCGCTTATCCACAAGCTGTTGTTCACAGCAGTTGGCCCTTGCAGGGATGGTTTTACCGGATTCGATGTACTCACGATACACCCGTGACACAGTGGCTCGTGAAAATCCCAGTGCCCGGACGACTTCCGCAAATGGAGTGACCCATTCGTCGGGCCCCGACAATTTGCCCACGATCAAATGCGCTTAGATCCTTCGTCTTACCCATACTGCGTCCGACTCTTACAGATTCCCGTCGCATCACTCCTCATATTGTCGGACCGCTGTATACGTCATGTCGTTTTCGTTTACAGGGCCGCCCACAGCGCCACATTTGCATAACGCCAACTGTCTCTAATTCAATTGCTCTTCAGTGTATATAGAGACAACTTATAATCATCTGTACCATAAGTTAAGTACCCGGCTTCTTACAGTAACACAATATACTGCATATTAAATAGCTGGTGCACAAAATCATGGAGGGGGAAAAATATCCTGTGCTACAATAAGCAAAATTCACGCGATCCACAATATCCGATCTCGCTACGGGACTTCAAAATGAGACAGACGATTGAAATTTAAAAGTTAATCAAACCCCAAGTATTCTCACCAATCGCTCCTATCACCGGTAATATCTCGGCATATGCACACCGAAAAAATGAGAACGGAGGGTTTTCGTCAATATATCTCTAAAACGGTAATTTACCGTCAATATAAGAAAGAAACTGCGGAAAGGTTTCTGAAAATTTAGAATTTTCCGTTAGTAAATCTCTGAAACGGCAATTTACCGTCAATATAAGAAAGAAACTGCGGAAAGGTTTCTGAAAATTCAGAATTTTCCGTTAACACATCTCTAAAACGGTAATTTACCGTCAATATAAGAAAGAAACTGCGGAAAGGTTTCTGAAAATTCAGAATCTTCCGTTAGCACATCTCTGAAACGGTAATTTACCGTCAATATAAGAAAGAAACTGCGGAAAGGTTTCTGAAAATTCAGAATCTTCCGTTAACACATCTCTGAAACGGTAATTTACCGTCAATATAAGAAAGAAACTGCGGAAAGGTTTCTGAAAATTCAGAATCTTCCGTTAACACATCTTTCAAACGGTAATTTACCGTCAATATAAGAAAGAAACTGAGGAAAGGTTTCTGAAAATTCAGAATCTTCCGTTAGCACATCTCTGAAACGGTAATTTACCGTCAATATAAGAAAGAAACTGCGGAAAGGTTTCTGAAAATTCAGAATCTTCCGTTAACACATCTCTAAAACGGTAATTTACCGTCAATATAAGAAAGAAACTGCGGAAAGGTTTCTGAAAATTTAGAATTTTCCGTTAGTAAATCTCTGAAACGGCAATTTACCGTCAATATAAGAAAGAAACTGCGGAAAGGTTTCTGAAAATTTAGAATTTTCCGTTAGTAAATCTCTGAAACGGCAATTTACCGTCAATATAAGAAAGAAAGTGCGGATAGGTTTCTGAAAATTTCAGAATCTTCCGTTAACACATCTCTAAAACGGTAATTTACCGTCAATATAAGAAAGAAACTGCGGAAAGGTTTCTGAAAATTTAGAATTTTCCGTTAGTAAATCTCTGAAACGGCAATTTACCGTCAATATAAGAAAGAAAGTGCGGATAGGTTTCTGAAATTTCAGAATCTTCCGTTAACACATCTCTAAAACGGTAATTTACCGTCAATATAAGAAAGAAACTGCGGAAAGGTTTCTGAAAATTCAGAATCTTCCGTTAGCACATCTCTGAAACGGTAATTTACCGTCAATATAAGAAAGAAACTGCGGAAAGGTTTCTGAAAATTCAGAATCTTCCGTTAACACATCTCTGAAACGGTAATTTACCGTCAATATAAGAAAGAAACTGCGGAAAGGTTTCTGAAAATTCAGAATCTTCCGTTAACACATCTTTCAAACGGTGATTTACCGTCAATATAAGAAAGAAACTGAGGAAAGGTTTCTGAAAATTCAGAATCTTCCGTTAGCACATCTCTGAAACGGTAATTTACCGTCAATATAAGAAAGAAACTGCGGAAAGGTTTCTGAAAATTCAGAATCTTCCGTTAACACATCTCTAAAACGGTAATTTACCGTCAATATAAGAAAGAAACTGCGGAAAGGTTTCTGAAAATTTAGAATTTTCCGTTAGTAAATCTCTGAAACGGCAATTTACCGTCAATATAAGAAAGAAACTGCGGAAAGGTTTCTGAAAATTTAGAATTTTCCGTTAGTAAATCTCTGAAACGGCAATTTACCGTCAATATAAGAAAGAAAGTGCGGATAGGTTTCTGAAATTTCAGAATCTTCCGTTAACACATCTCTAAAACGGTAATTTACCGTCAATATAAGAAAGAAACTGCGGAAAGGTTTCTGAAAATTTAGAATTTTCCGTTAGTAAATCTCTGAAACGGCAATTTACCGTCAATATAAGAAAGAAAGTGCGGATAGGTTTCTGAAAATTTCAGAATCTTCCGTTAACACATCTCTAAAACGGTAATTTACCGTCAATATAAGAAAGAAACTGCGGAAAGGTTTCTAAAAATTCAGAATCTTCCGTTAACACATCTCTAAAACGGTAATTTACCGTCAATATAAGATAGAAACTGCGGAAAGGTTTCTGAAAATTCAGAATCTTCCGTTAACACATCTCTGAAACGGTAATTTACCGTCAATATAAGAAAGAAACTGCGGAAAGGTTTCTAAAAATTCAGAATCTTCCGTTAACACATCTCTAAAACGGTAATTTACCGTCAATATAAGAAGAAAACTGCGGAAAGGTTTCTGAAAATTGAGAATCTTCCGTTAACACATCTCTCAAACGGTAATTTACCGTCAATATAAGAAAGAAACTGCGGAAAGGTTTCTGAAAATTCAGAATCTTCCGTTAACACATCTCTCAAACGGTAATTTACCGTCAATATAAGAAAGAAACGGCGGAAAGGTTTCTGAAAATTCAGAATCTTCCGTTAACACATCTCTAAAACGGTAATTTACCGCCAATATAAGAAAGAAACTGCGGAAAGGTTTCTGAAAATTCAGAATCTTCCGTTAACACATCTCTAAAACGGTAATTTACCGTCAATATAAGAAAGAAACTGCGGAAAGGTTTCTGAAAATTAAGAATCTTCCGTTAACACATCTCTGAAACGGTAATTTACCGTCAATATAAGAAAGAAACTGCGGAAAGGTTTCTGAAAATTCAGAATCTTCCGTTAACACATCTCTCAAACGGTAATTTACCGTCAATTAAAGAAAGAAACTGCGGAAAGGTTTCCGAAAATTCAGAATCTTCCGTTAACACATCTCTAAAACGGTAATTTACCGTCAATATAAGAAAGAAACTGCGGAAAGGTTTCTGAAAATTCAGAATCTTCCGTTAACAAATCTCTGAAACGGTAATTTACCGTCAATATAAGAAAGAAACTGCGGAAAGGTTTCTGAAAATTCAGAATCTTCCGTTAACAAATCTCTGAAACGGTAATTTACCGTCAATATAAGAAAGAAACTGCGGAAAGGTTTCTGAAAATTCAGAATCTTCCGTTAACAAATCTCTGAAACGGTAATTTACCGTCAATATAAGAAAGAAACTGCGGAAAGGTTTCTGAAAATTCAGAATCTTCCGTTAACACATCTCTAAAACGGTAATTTACCGTCAATATAAGAAAGAAACTGCGGAAAGGTTTCTGAAAATTCAGAATCGTCCGTTAACACATCTCTCAAACGGTAATTTACCGTCAATATAAGAAAGAAACTGCGGAAAGGTTTCTGAAAATTCAGAATCTTCCGTTAACACATCTCTAAAACGGTAATTTACCGTCAATATAAGAAAGAAACTGCGGAAAGGTTTCTGAAAATTCAGAATCGTCAGTTAACACATCTCTCAAACGGTAATTTACCGTCAATATAAGAAAGAAACTGCAGAAAGGTTTCTGAAAATTCAGAATCTTCCGTTAACACATCTCTAAAACGGTAATTTACCGTCAATTAAAGAAAGAAACTGCTGAAAGGTTTCTGAAAATTCAGAATCTTCCGTTAACACATCTCTCAAACGGTAATTTACCGTCAATATAAGAGAGAAACTGTGGAAAGGTTTCTGAAAATTCAGAATCTTCCGTTAACACATATCTGAAACGGTAATTTACCGTCAATATAAGAAAGAAACTGCGGAAAGGTTTCTGAAAATTTAGAATTTTCCGTTAGTTCATCTCTGAAACGGTAATTTACCGTCAATATAAGAAAGAAACTGCGGAAATGTTTCTGAAAATTAAGAATCTTCCGTTAACACATCTCTGAAACCGCAATTTACCGTCAATATAAGAAAGAAACTGCGGAAAGGTTTCTGAAAATTCAGAATCTTCCGTTAACACATCTCTAAAACGGTAATTTACCGTCAATATAAGAAAGAAACTGCGGAAAGGTTTCTGAAAATTCAGAATCTTCCGTTAACACATCTATGAAACGGTAATTTACCGTCAATATAAGAAAGAAACTGCGGAAAGGTTTTTGAAAATTCAGAATCTTCCGTTAACACATCTCTAAAACGGTAATTTACCGTCAATTAAAGAAAGAAACTGCTGAAAGGTTTCTGAAAATTCAGAATCTTCCGTTAACACATCTCTCAAACGGTAATTTACCATCAATATAAGAGAGAAACTGTGGAAAGGTTTCTGAAAATTCAGAATCTTCCGTTAACACATATCTGAAACGGTAATTTACCGTCAATATAAGAAAGAAACTGCGGAAAGGTTTCTGAAAATTTAGAATTTTCCGTTAGTTCATCTCTGAAACGGTAATTTACCGTCAATATAAGACAGAAACTGCGGAAAGGTTTCTGAAAATTCAGAATCTTCCGTTAACACATCTCTAAAACGGTAATTTACCGTCAATATAAGACAGAAACTGCGGAAAGGTTTCTGAAAATTCAGAATCTTCCGTTAACACATCTCTGAAACGGTAATTTACCGTCAATATAAGAAAGAAACTGCGGAAAGGTTTCTGAAAATTCAGAATCTTCCGTTAACACATCTCTCAAACGGTAATTTACCGTCAATATAAGAAAGAAACTGCGGAAAGGTTTCTGAAAATTCAGAATCTTCCGTTAACACATCTCTAAAACGGTAATTTACCGCCAATATAAGAAAGAAACTGCGGAAAGGTTTCTGAAAATTCAGAATCTTCCGTTAACACATCTCTAAAACGGTAATTTACCGTCAATATAAGAAAGAAACTGCGGAAAGGTTTCTGAAAATTAAGAATCTTCCGTTAACACATCTCTGAAACGGTAATTTACCGTCAATATAAGAAAGAAACTGCGGAAAGGTTTCTGATAATTCAGAATCTTCCGTTAACACATCTCTCAAACGGTAATTTACCGTCAATTAAAGAAAGAAACTGCGGAAAGGTTTCCGAAAATTCAGAATCTTCCGTTAACACATCTCTAAAACGGTAATTTACCGTCAATATAAGAAAGAAACTGCGGAAAGGTTTCTGAAAATTCAGAATCTTCCGTTAACAAATATCTGAAACGGTAATTTACCGTCAATATAAGAAAGAAACTGCGGAAAGGTTTCTGAAAATTCAGAATCTTCCGTTAACAAATCTCTGAAACGGTAATTTACCGTCAATATAAGAAAGAAACTGCGGAAAGGTTTCTGAAAATTCAGAATCTTCCGTTAACAAATCTCTGAAACGGTAATTTACCGTCAATATAAGAAAGAAACTGCGGAAAGGTTTCTGAAAATTCAGAATCTTCCGTTAACACATCTCTAAAACGGTAATTTACCGTCAATATAAGAAAGAAACTGCGGAAAGGTTTCTGAAAATTCAGAATCGTCCGTTAACACATCTCTCAAACGGTAATTTACCGTCAATATAAGAAAGAAACTGCAGAAAGGTTTCTGAAAATTCAGAATCTTCCGTTAACACATCTCTAAAACGGTAATTTACCGTCAATTAAAGAAAGAAACTGCTGAAAGGTTTCTGAAAATTCAGAATCTTCCGTTAACACATCTCTCAAACGGTAATTTACCGTCAATATAAGAGAGAAACTGTGGAAAGGTTTCTGAAAATTCAGAATCTTCCGTTAACACATATCTGAAACGGTAATTTACCGTCAATATAAGAAAGAAACTGCGGAAAGGTTTCTGAAAATTTAGAATTTTCCGTTAGTTCATCTCTGAAACGGTAATTTACCGTCAATATAAGAAAGAAACTGCGGAAATGTTTCTGAAAATTAAGAATCTTCCGTTAACACATCTCTGAAACCGCAATTTACCGTCAATATAAGAAAGAAACTGCGGAAAGGTTTCTGAAAATTCAGAATCTTCCGTTTACACATCTCTAAAACGGTAATTTACCGTCAATATAAGAAAGAAACTGCGGAAAGGTTTCTGAAAATTCAGAATCTTCCGTTAACACATCTATGAAACGGTAATTTACCGTCAATATAAGAAAGAAACTGCGGAAAGGTTTTTGAAAATTCAGAATCTTCCGTTAACACATCTCTAAAACGGTAATTTACCGTCAATTAAAGAAAGAAACTGCTGAAAGGTTTCTGAAAATTCAGAATCTTCCGTTAACACATCTCTCAAACGGTAATTTACCATCAATATAAGAGAGAAACTGTGGAAAGGTTTCTGAAAATTCAGAATCTTCCGTTAACACATATCTGAAACGGTAATTTACCGTCAATATAAGAAAGAAACTGCGGAAAGGTTTCTGAAAATTTAGAATTTTCCGTTAGTTCATCTCTGAAACGGTAATTTACCGTCAATATAAGACAGAAACTGCGGAAATGTTTCTGAAAATTAAGAATCTTCCGTTAACACATCTCTGAAACCGCAATTTACCGTCAATATAAGAAAGAAACTGCGGAAAGGTTTCTGAAAATTCAGAATCTTCCGGTAACACATCTCTAAAACGGTAATTTACCGTCAATATAAGAAAGAAACTGCGGAAAGGTTTCTGAAAATTCAGAATCTTCCGTTAACACATCTCTAAAACGGTAATTTACCGTCAATATAAGAAAGAAACTGCGGAAAGGTTTCTGAAAATTCAGAATCTTCCGTTAACACATCTCTAAAACGGTAATTTACCGTCAATATAAGAAAGAAACTGCGGAAAGGTTTCTGAAAATTTAGAATTTTCCGTTAGTAAATCTCTGAAACGGCAATTTACCGTCAATATAAGAAAGAAACTGCGGAAAGGTTTCTGAAAATTTAGAATTTTCCGTTAGTAAATCTCTGAAACGGCAATTTACCGTCAATATAAGAAAGAATGTGCGGATAGGTTTCTGAAATTTCAGAATCTTCCGTTAACACATCTCTAAAACGGTAATTTACCGTCAATATAAGAAAGAAACTGCGGAAAGGTTTCTGAAAATTTAGAATTTTCCGTTAGTAAATCTCTGAAACGGCAATTTACCGTCAATATAAGAAAGAAACTGCGGAAAGGTTTCTGAAAATTCAGAATCTTCCGTTAACACATCTCTAAAACGGTAATTTACCGTCAATATGAGATAGAAACTGCGGAAAGGTTTCTGAAAATTCAGAATCTTCCGTTAACACATCTCTGAAACGGTAATTTACCGTCAATATAAGAAAGAAACTGCGGAAAGGTTTCTGAAAATTCAGAATCTTCCGTTAACACATCTCTAAAACGGTAATTTACCGTCAATATAAGAAGAAAACTGCGGAAAGGTTTCTGAAAATTCAGAATCTTCCGTTAACACATCTCTCAAACGGTAATTTACCGTCAATATAAGAAAGAAACTGCGGAAAGGTTTCTGAAAATTCAGAATCTTCCGTTAACACATCTCTCAAACGGTAATTTACCGTCAATATAAGAAAGAAACGGCGGAAAGGTTTCTGAAAATTCAGAATCTTCCGTTAACACATCTCTAAAACGGTAATTTACCGCCAATATAAGAAAGAAACTGCGGAAAGGTTTCTGAAAATTCAGAATCTTCCGTTAACACATCTCTAAAACGGTAATTTACCGTTAATATAAGAAAGAAACTGCGGAAAGGTTTCTGAAAATTAAGAATCTTCCGTTAACACATCTCTGAAACGGTAATTTACCGTCAATATAAGAAAGAAACTGCGGAAAGGTTTCTGAAAATTCAGAATCTTCCGTTAACACATCTCTCAAACGGTAATTTACCGTCAATTAAAGAAAGAAACTGCGGAAAGGTTTCCGAAAATTCAGAATCTTCCGTTAACACATCTCTAAAACGGTAATTTACCGTCAATATAAGAAAGAAACTGCGGAAAGGTTTCTGAAAATTCAGAATCTTCCGTTAACAAATCTCTGAAACGGTAATTTACCGTCAATATAAGAAAGAAACTGCGGAAAGGTTTCTGAAAATTCAGAATCTTCCGTTAACAAATCTCTGAAACGGTAATTTACCGTCAATATAAGAAAGAAACTGCGGAAAGGTTTCTGAAAATTCAGAATCTTCCGTTAACACATCTCTAAAACGGTAATTTACCGTCAATATAAGAAAGAAACTGCGGAAAGGTTTCTGAAAATTCAGAATCTTCCGTTAACAAATCTCTAAAACGGTAATTTACCGTCAATATAAGAAGAAAACTGCGGAAAGGTTTCTGAAAATTCAGAATCTTCCGTTAACACATCTCTCAAACGGTAATTTACCGTCAATATAAGAAAGAAACTGCGGAAAGGTTTCTGAAAATTCAGAATCTTCCGTTAACACATCTCTCAAACGGTAATTTACCGTCAATATAAGAAAGAAACGGCGGAAAGGTTTCTGAAAATTCAGAATCTTCCGTTAACACATCTCTAAAACGGTAATTTACCGTCAATATAAGAAAGAAACTGCGGAAAGGTTTCTGAAAATTAAGAATCTTCCGTTAACACATCTCTGAAACGGTAATTTACCGTCAATATAAGAAAGAAACTGCGGAAAGGTTTCTGAAAATTCAGAATCTTCCGTTAACACATCTCTCAAACGGTAATTTACCGTCAATTAAAGAAAGAAACTGCGGAAAGGTTTCCGAAAATTCAGAATCTTCCGTTAACACATCTCTAAAACGGTAATTTACCGTCAATATAAGAAAGAAACTGCGGAAAGGTTTCTGAAAATTCAGAATCTTCCGTTAACAAATCTCTGAAACGGTAATTTACCGTCAATATAAGAAAGAAACTGCGGAAAGGTTTCTGAAAATTCAGAATCTTCCGTTAACAAATCTCTGAAACGGTAATTTACCGTCAATATAAGAAAGAAACTGCGGAAAGGTTTCTGAAAATTCAGAATCTTCCGTTAACACATCTCTAAAACGGTAATTTACCGTCAATATAAGAAAGAAACTGCGGAAAGGTTTCTGAAAATTCAGAAACTTCCGTTAACAAATCTCTAAAACGGTAATTTACCGTCAATATAAGAAAAAAACTGCGGAAAGGTTTCTGAAAATTCAGAATCTTCCGTTAACACATCTCTAAAACGGTAATTTACCGTCAATATAAGAAAGAAACGGCGGAAAGGTTTCTGAAAATTCAGAATCTTCCGTTAACACATCTCTAAAACGGTAATTTACCGTCAATATAAGAAAGAAACTGCGGAAAGGTTTCTGAAAATTAAGAATCTTCCGTTAACACATCTCTGAAACGGTAATTTACCGTCAATATAAGAAAGAAACTGCGGAAAGGTTTCTGAAAATTCAGAATCTTCCGTTAACACATCTCTCAAACGGTAATTTACCGTCAATTAAAGAAAGAAACTGCGGAAAGGTTTCCGAAAATTCAGAATCTTCCGTTAACACATCTCTAAAACGGTAATTTACCGTCAATATAAGAAAGAAACTGCGGAAAGGTTTCTGAAAATTCAGAATCTTCCGTTAACAAATCTCTAAAACGGTAATTTACCGTCAATATAAGAAAGAAACTGCGGAAAGGTTTCTGAAAATTCAGAAACTTCCGTTAACAAATCTCTAAAACGGTAATTTACCGTCAATATAAGAAAAAAACTGCGGAAAGGTTTCTGAAAATTCAGAATCTTCCGTTAACACATCTCTAAAACGGTAATTTACCGTCAATATAAGAAAGAAACTGCGGAAAGGTTTCTGAAAATTCAGAATCGTCCGTTAACACATCTCTCAAACGGTAATTTACCGTCAATATAAGAAAGAAACTGCGGAAAGGTTTCTGAAAATTCAGAATCTTCCGTTAACACATCTATGAAACGGTAATTTACCGTCAATATAAGAAAGAAACTGCGGAAAGGTTTCTGAAAATTCAGAATCTTCCGTTAACACATCTCTAAAACGGTAATTTACCGTCAATTAAAGAAAGAAACTGCTGAAAGGTTTCTGAAAATTCAGAATCTTCCGTTAAGACATGTCTCAAACGGTAATTTACCGTCAATATAAGAGAGAAACTGTGGAAAGGTTTCTGAAAATTCAGAATCTTCCGTTAACACATATCTGAAACGGTAATTTACCGTCAATATAAGAAAGAAACTGCGGAAAGTTTTCTGAAAATTTAGAATTTTCCGTTAGTTCATCTCTGAAACGGTAATTTACCGTCAATATAAGAAAGAAACTGCGGAAATGTTTCTGAAAATTAAGAATCTTCCGTTAACACATCTCTGAAACCGCAATTTACCGTCAATATAAGAAAGAAACTGCGGAAAGGTTTCTGAAAATTCAGAATCTTCCGTTAACACATCTCTAAAACGGTAATTTACCGTCAATATAAGAAAGAAACTGCGGAAAGGTTTCTGAAAATTCAGAATCGTCCGTTAACACATCTCTCAAACGGTAATTTACCGTCAATATAAGAAAGAAACTGCAGAAAGGTTTCTGAAAATTCAGAATCTTCCGTTAACACATCTCTAAAACGGTAATTTACCGTCAATATAAGAAAGAAACTGCGGAAAGGTTTCTGAAAATTCAGAATCTTCCGTTAACACATCTATGAAACGGTAATTTACCGTCAATATAAGAAAGAAACTGCGGAAAGGTTTCTGAAAATTCAGAATCTTCCGTTAACACATCTCTAAAACGGTAATTTACCGTCAATTAAAGAAAGAAACTGCTGAAAGGTTTCTGAAAATTCAGAATCTTCCGTTAACAGATCTCTCAAACGGTAATTTACCGTCAATATAAGAGAGAAACTGTGGAAAGGTTTCTGAAAATTCAGAATCTTCCGTTAACACATATCTGAAACGGTAATTTACCGTCAATATAAGAAAGAAACTGCGGAAAGGTTTCTGAAAATTTAGAATTTTCCGTTAGTTCATCTCTGAAACGGTAATTTACCGTCAATATAAGAAAGAAACTGCGGAAAGGTTTCTGAAAATTCAGAATCTTCCGTTAACACATCTCTCAAACGGTAATTTACCGTCAATATAAGAAAGAAACTGCGGAAAGGTTTCCGAAAATTCAGAATCTTCCGTTAACACATCTCTAAAACGGTAATTTACCGTCAATATAAGAAAGAAACTGCGGAAAGGTTTCTGAAAATTCAGAATCTTCCGTTAACAAATCTCTGAAACGGTAATTTACCGTCAATATAAGAAAGAAACTGCGGAAAGGTTTCTGAAAATTCAGAATCTTCCGTTAACAAATCTCTGAAACGGTAATTTACCGTCAATATAAGAAAGAAACTGCGGAAAGGTTTCTGAAAATTCAGAATCTTCCGTTAACACATCTCTAAAACGGTAATTTACCGTCAATATAAGAAAGAAACTGCGGAAAGGTTTCTGAAAATTCAGAAACTTCCGCTAACAAATCTCTAAAACGGTAATTTACCGTCAATATAAGAAAAAAACTGCGGAAAGGTTTCTGAAAATTCAGAATCTTCCGTTAACACATCTCTAAAACGGTAATTTACCGTCAATATAAGAAAGAAACTGCGGAAAGGTTTCTGAAAATTCAGAATCGTCCGTTAACACATCTCTCAAACGGTAATTTACCGTCAATATAAGAAAGAAACTGCGGAAAGGTTTCTGAAAATTCAGAATCTTCCGTTAACACATCTATGAAACGGTAATTTACCGTCAATATAAGAAAGAAACTGCGGAAAGGTTTCTGAAAATTCAGAATCTTCCGTTAACACATCTCTAAAACGGTAATTTACCGTCAATTAAAGAAAGAAACTGCTGAAAGGTTTCTGAAAATTCAGAATCTTCCGTTAAGACATCTCTCAAACGGTAATTTACCGTCAATATAAGAGAGAAACTGTGGAAAGGTTTCTGAAAATTCAGAATCTTCCGTTAACACATATCTGAAACGGTAATTTACCGTCAATATAAGAAAGAAACTGCGGAAAGTTTTCTGAAAATTTAGAATTTTCCGTTAGTTCATCTCTGAAACGGTAATTTACCGTCAATATAAGAAAGAAACTGCGGAAATGTTTCTGAAAATTAAGAATCTTCCGTTAACACATCTCTGAAACCGCAATTTACCGTCAATATAAGAAAGAAACTGCGGAAAGGTTTCTGAAAATTCAGAATCTTCCGTTAACACATCTCTAAAACGGTAATTTACCGTCAATATAAGAAAGAAACAGCGGAAAGGTTTCTGAAAATTCAGAATCGTCCGTTAACACATCTCTCAAACGGTAATTTACCGTCAATATAAGAAAGAAACTGCAGAAAGGTTTCTGAAAATTCAGAATCTTCCGTTAACACATCTCTAAAACGGTAATTTACCGTCAATATAAGAAAGAAACTGCGGAAAGGTTTCTGAAAATTCAGAATCTTCCGTTAACACATCTACGAAACGGTAATTTACCGTCAATATATGAAAGAAACTGCGGAAAGGTTTCTGAAAATTCAGAATCTTCCGTTAACACATCTCTAAAACGGTAATTTACCGTCAATTAAAGAAAGAAACTGCTGAAAGGTTTCTGAAAATTCAGAATCTTCCGTTAACAGATCTCTCAAACGGTAATTTACCGTCAATATAAGAGAGAAACTGTGGAAAGGTTTCTGAAAATTCAGAATCTTCCGTTAACACATATCTGAAACGGTAATTTACCGTCAATATAAGAAAGAAACTGCGGAAAGGTTTCTGAAAATTTAGAATTTTCCGTTAGTTCATCTCTGAAACGGTAATTTACCGTCAATATAAGAAAGAAACTGCGGAAATGTTTCTGAAAATTAAGAATCTTCCGTTAAGACATCTCTGAAACCGCAATTTACCGTCAATATAAGAAAGAAACTGCGGAAAGGTTTCTGAAAATTCAGAATCTTCCGTTAACACATCTCTAAAACGGTAATTTACCGTCAATATAAGAAAGAAACGGCGGAAAGGTTTCTGAAAATTCAGAATCTTCCGTTAACACATCTCTAAAACGGTAATTTACCGCCAATATAAGAAAGAAACTGCGGAAAGGTTTCTGAAAATTCAGAATCTTCCGTTAACACATCTCTAAAATGGTAATTTACCGTCAATATAAGAAAGAAACTGCGGAAAGGTTTCTGAAAATTAAGAATCTTCCGTTAACACATCTCTGAAACGGTAATTTACCGTCAATATAAGAAAGAAACTGCGGAAAGGTTTCTGAAAATTCAGAATCTTCCGTTAACACATCTCTCAAACGGTAATTTACCGTCAATTAAAGAAAGAAACTGCGGAAAGGTTTCCGAAAATTCAGAATCTTCCGTTAACACATCTCTAAAACGGTAATTTACCGTCAATATAAGAAAGAAACTGCGGAAAGGTTTCTGAAAATTCAGAATCTTCCGTTAACAAATCTCTGAAACGGTAATTTACCGTCAATATAAGAAAGAAACTGCGGAAAGGTTTCTGAAAATTCAGAATCTTCCGTTAACAAATCTCTGAAACGGTAATTTACCGTCAATATAAGAAAGAAACTGCGGAAAGGTTTCTGAAAATTCAGAATCTTCCGTTAACACATCTCTAAAACGGTAATTTACCGTCAATATAAGAAAGAAACTGCGGAAAGGTTTCTGAAAATTCAGAATCTTCCGTTAACAAATCTCTAAAACGGTAATTTACCGTCAATATAAGAAAAAAACTGCGGAAAGGTTTCTGAAAATTCAGAATCTTCCGTTAACACATCTCTAAAACGGTAATTTACCGTCAATATAAGAAAGAAACTGCGGAAAGGTTTCTGAAAATTCAGAATCGTCCGTTAACACATCTCTCAAACGGTAATTTACCGTCAATATAAGAAAGAAACTGCAGAAAGGTTTCTGAAAATTCAGTATCTTCCGTTAACACATCTCTAAAACGGTAATTTACCGTCAATATAAGAAAGAAACTGCGGAAAGGTTTCTGAAAATTCAGAATCTTCCGTTAACACATCTATGAAACGGTAATTTACCGTCAATATAAGAAAGAAACTGCGGAAAGGTTTCTGAAAATTCAGAATCTTCCGTTAACACATCTCTAAAACGGTAATTTACCGTCAATTAAAGAAAGAAACTGCTGAAAGTTTTCTGAAAATTCAGAATCTTCCGTTAAGACATCTCTCAAACGGTAATTTACCGTCAATATAAGAGAGAAACTGTGGAAAGGTTTCTGAAAATTCAGAATCTTCCGTTAACACATATCTGAAACGGTAATTTACCGTCAATATAAGAAAGAAACTGCGGAAAGGTTTCTGAAAATTTAGAATTTTCCGTTAGTTCATCTCTGAAACGGTAATTTACCGTCAATATAAGAAAGAAACTGCGGAAATGTTTCTGAAAATTAAGAATCTTCCGTTAACACATCTCTGAAACCGCAATTTACCGTCAATATAAGAAAGAAACTGCGGAAAGGTTTCTGAAAATTCAGAATCTTCCGTTAACACATCTCTAAAACGGTAATTTACCGTCAATATAAGAAAGAAACTGCGGAAAGGTTTCTGAAAATTCAGAATCGTCCGTTAACACATCTCTCAAACGGTAATTTACCGTCAATATAAGAAAGAAACTGCAGAAAGGTTTCTGAAAATTCAGAATCTTCCGTTAACACATCTCTAAAACGGTAATTTACCGTCAATATAAGAAAGAAACTGCGGAAAGGTTTCTGAAAATTCAGAATCTTCCGTTAACACATCTATGAAACGGTAATTTACCGTCAATATAAGAAAGAAACTGCGGAAAGGTTTCTGAAAATTCAGAATCTTCCGTTAACACATATCTGAAACGGTAATTTACCGTCAATATAAGAAAGAAACTGCGGAAAGGTTTCTGAAAATTTAGAATTTTCCGTTAGTTCATCTCTGAAACGGTAATTTACCGTCAATATAAGAAAGAAACTGCGGAAATGTTTCTGAAAATTAAGAATCTTCCGTTAACACATCTCTGAAACCGCAATTTACCGTCAATATAAGAAAGAAACTGCGGAAAGGTTTCTGAAAATTCAGAATCTTCCGTTAACACATCTCTAAAACGGTAATTTACCGTCAATATAAGAAAGAAACTGCGGAAAGGTTTCTGAAAATTCAGAATCGTCCGTTAACACATCTCTCAAACGGTAATTTACCGTCAATATAAGAAAGAAACTGCAGAAAGGTTTCTGAAAATTCAGAATCTTCCGTTAACACATCTCTAAAACGGTAATTTACCGTCAATATAAGAAAGAAACTGCGGAAAGGTTTCTGAAAATTCAGAATCTTCCGTTAACACATCTATGAAACGGTAATTTACCGTCAATATAAGAAAGAAACTGCGGAAAGGTTTCTGAAAATTCAGAATCGTCCGTTAACACATCTCTCAAACGGTAATTTACCGTCAATATAAGAAAGAAACTGCAGAAAGGTTTCTGAAAATTCAGAATCTTCCGTTAACACATCTCTAAAACGGTAATTTACCGTCAATTAAAGAAAGAAACTGCTGAAAGGTTTCTGAAAATTCAGAATCTTCCGTTAACACATCTATGAAACGGTAATTTGCCGTCAATATAAGAAAGAAACTGCGGAAAGGTTTCTGAAAATTCAGAATCTTCCGTTAACACATCTCTAAAACGGTAATTTACCGTCAATTAAAGAAAGAAACTGCTGAAAGGTTTCTGAAAATTCAGAATCTTCCGTTAAGACATCTCTCAAACGGTAATTTACCGTCAATATAAGAGAGAAACTGTGGAAAGGTTTCTGAAAATTCAGAATCTTCCGTTAACACATATCTGAAACGGTAATTTACCGTCAATATAAGAAAGAAACTGCGGAAAGATTTCTGAAAATTTAGAATTTTCCGTTAGTTCATCTCTGAAACGGTAATTTACCGTCAATATAAGAAAGAAACTGCGGAAATGTTTCTGAAAATTAAGAATCTTCCGTTAACACATCTCTGAAACCGCAATTTACCGTCAATATAAGAAAGAAACTGCGGAAAGGTTTCTGAAAATTCAGAATCTTCCGTTAACACATCTCTAAAACGGTAATTTACCGTCAATATAAGAAAGAAACTGCGGAAAGGTTTCTGAAAATTCAGAATCTTCCGTTAACACATCTCTAAAACGGTAATTTACCGTCAATTAAAGAAAGAAACTGCTGAAAGGTTTCTGAAAATTCAGAATCTTCCGTTAACAGATCTCTCAAACGGTAATTTACCGTCAATATAAGAGAGAAACTGTGGAAAGGTTTCTGAAAATTCAGAATCTTCCGTTAACACATATCTGAAACGGTAATTTACCGTCAATATAAGAAAGAAACTGCGGAAAGGTTTCTGAAAATTTAGAATTTTCCGTTAGTTCATCTCTGAAACGGTAATTTACCGTCAATATAAGAAAGAAACTGCGGAAATGTTTCTGAAAATTAAGAATCTTCCGTTAACACATCTCTGAAACCGCAATTTACCGTCAATATAAGAAAGAAACTGCGGAAAGGTTTCTGAAAATTCAGAATCTTCCGTTAACACATCTCTAAAACGGTAATTTACCGTCAATATAAGAAAGAAACTGCGGAAATGTTTCTGAAAATTAAGAATCTTCCGTTAACACATCTCTGAAACCGCAATTTACCGTCAATATAAGAAAGAAACTGCGGAAAGGTTTCTGAAAATTCAGAATCTTCCGTTAACACATCTCTAAAACGGTAATTTACCGTCAATATAAGAAAGAAACGGCGGAAAGGTTTCTGAAAATTCAGAATCTTCCGTTAACACATCTCTAAAACGGTAATTTACCGCCAATATAAGAAAGAAACTGCGGAAAGGTTTCTGAAAATTCAGAATCTTCCGTTAACACATCTCTAAAACGGTAATTTACCGTCAATATAAGAAAGAAACTGCGGAAAGGTTTCTGAAAATTAAGAATCTTCCGTTAACACATCTCTGAAACGGTAATTTACCGTCAATATAAGAAAGAAACTGCGGAAAGGTTTCTGAAAATTCAGAATCTTCCGTTAACACATCTCTCAAACGGTAATTTACCGTCAATTAAAGAAAGAAACTGCGGAAAGGTTTCCGAAAATTCAGAATCTTCCGTTAACACATCTCTAAAACGGTAATTTACCGTCAATATAAGAAAGAAACTGCGGAAAGGTTTCTGAAAATTCAGAATCTTCCGTTAACAAATCTCTGAAACGGTAATTTACCGTCAATATAAGAAAGAAACTGCGGAAAGGTTTCTGAAAATTCAGAATCTTCCGTTAACAAATCTCTGAAACGGTAATTTACCGTCAATATAAGAAAGAAACTGCGGAAAGGTTTCTGAAAATTCAGAATCTTCCGTTAACACATCTCTAAAACGGTAATTTACCGTCAATATAAGAAAGAAACTGCGGAAAGGTTTCTGAAAATTCAGAATCTTCCGTTAACAAATCTCTAAAACGGTAATTTACCGTCAATATAAGAAAAAAACTGCGGAAAGGTTTCTGAAAATTCAGAATCTTCCGTTAACACATCTCTAAAACGGTAATTTACCGTCAATATAAGAAAGAAACTGCTGAAAGGTTTCTGAAAATTCAGAATCTTCCGTTAAGACATCTCTCAAACGGTAATTTACCGTCAATATAAGAGAGAAACTGTGGAAAGGTTTCTGAAAATTCAGAATCTTCCGTTAACACATATCTGAAACGGTAATTTACCGTCAATATAAGAAAGAAACTGCGGAAAGGTTTCTGAAAATTTAGAATTTTCCGTTAGTTCATCTCTGAAACGGTAATTTACCGTCAATATAAGAAAGAAACTGCGGAAATGTTTCTGAAAATTAAGAATCTTCCGTTAACACATCTCTGAAACCGCAATTTACCGTCAATATAAGAAAGAAACTGCGGAAAGGTTTCTGAAAATTCAGAATCTTCCGTTAACACATCTCTAAAACGGTAATTTACCGTCAATATAAGAAAGAAACTGCGGAAAGGTTTCTGAAAATTCAGAATCGTCCGTTAACACATCTCTCAAACGGTAATTTACCGTCAATATAAGAAAGAAACTGCAGAAAGGTTTCTGAAAATTCAGAATCTTCCGTTAACACATCTCTAAAACGGTAATTTACCGTCAATATAAGAAAGAAACTGCGGAAAGGTTTCTGAAAATTCAGAATCTTCCGTTAACACATCTATGAAACGGTAATTTACCGTCAATATAAGAAAGAAACTGCGGAAAGGTTTCTGAAAATTCAGAATCTTCCGTTAACACATCTCTAAAACGGTAATTTACCGTCAATTAAAGAAAGAAACTGCTGAAAGGTTTCTGAAAATTCAGAATCTTCCGTTAACACATCTCTAAAACGGTAATTTACCGTCAATATAAGAAAGAAACTGCGGAAAGGTTTCTGAAAATTCAGAATCGTCCGTTAACACATCTCTCAAACGGTAATTTACCGTCAATATAAGAAAGAAACTGCAGAAAGGTTTCTGAAAATTCAGAATCTTCCGTTAACACATCTCTAAAACGGTAATTTACCGTCAATATAAGAAAGAAACTGCGGAAAGGTTTCTGAAAATTCAGAATCTTCCGTTAACACATCTATGAAACGGTAATTTACCGTCAATATAAGAAAGAAACTGCGGAAAGGTTTCTGAAAATTCAGAATCTTCCGTTAACACATCTCTAAAACGGTAATTTACCGTCAATTAAAGAAAGAAACTGCTGAAAGGTTTCTGAAAATTCAGAATCTTCCGTTAACACATCTATGAAACGGTAATTTACCGTCAATATAAGAAAGAAACTGCGGAAAGGTTTCTGAAAATTCAGAATCTTCCGTTAACACATCTCTAAAACGGTAATTTACCGTCAATTAAAGAAAGAAACTGCTGAAAGGTTTCTGAAAATTCAGAATCTTCCGTTAAGACATCTCTCAAACGGTAATTTACCGTCAATATAAGAGAGAAACTGTGGAAAGGTTTCTGAAAATTCAGAATCTTCCGTTAACACATATCTGAAACGGTAATTTACCGTCAATATAAGAAAGAAACTGCGGAAAGGTTTCTGAAAATTTAGAATTTTCCGTTAGTTCATCTCTGAAACGGTAATTTACCGTCAATATAAGAAAGAAACTGCGGAAATGTTTCTGAAAATTAAGAATCTTCCGTTAACACATCTCTGAAACCGCAATTTACCGTCAATATAAGAAAGAAACTGCGGAAAGGTTTCTGAAAATTCAGAATCTTCCGTTAACACATCTCTAAAACGGTAATTTACCGTCAATATAAGAAAGAAACTGCGGAAAGGTTTCTGAAAATTCAGAATCGTCCGTTAACACATCTCTCAAACGGTAATTTACCGTCAATATAAGAAAGAAACTGCAGAAAGGTTTCTGAAAATTCAGAATCGTCCGTTAACACATCTCTCAAACGGTAATTTACCGTCAATATAAGAAAGAAACTGCAGAAAGGTTTCTGAAAATTCAGAATCTTCCGTTAACACATCTCTAAAACGGTAATTTACCGTCAATATAAGAAAGAAACTGCGGAAAGGTTTCTGAAAATTCAGAATCTTCCGTTAACACATCTCTAAAACGGTAATTTACCGTCAATTAAAGAAAGAAACTGCTGAAAGGTTTCTGAAAATTCAGAATCTTCCGTTAACAGATCTCTCAAACGGTAATTTACCGTCAATATAAGAGAGAAACTGTGGAAAGGTTTCTGAAAATTCAGAATCTTCCGTTAACACATATCTGAAACGGTAATTTACCGTCAATATAAAAAAGAAACTGCGGAAAGGTTTCTGAAAATTTAGAATTTTCCGTTAGTTCATCTCTGAAACGGTAATTTACCGTCAATATAAGAAAGAAACTGCGGAAATGTTTCTGAAAATTAAGAATCTTCCGTTAACACATCTCTGAAACCGCAATTTACCGTCAATATAAGAAAGAAACTGCGGAAAGGTTTCTGAAAATTCAGAATCTTCCGTTAACACATCTCTAAAACGGTAATTTACCGTCAATATAAGAAAGAAACTGCGGAAAGGTTTCTGAAAATTCAGAATCGTCCGTTAACACATCTCTCAAACGGTAATTTACCTTCAATATAAGAAAGAAACTGCAGAAAGGTTTCTGAAAATTCAGAATCTTCCGTTAACACATCTCTAAAACGGTAATTTACCGTCAATATAAGAAAGAAACTGCGGAAAGGTTTCTGAAAATTCAGAATCTTCCGTTAACACATCTCTAAAACGGTAATTTACCGTCAATATAAGAAAGAAACTGCGGAAAGGTTTCTGAAAATTAAGAATCTTCCGTTAACACATCTCTGAAACGGTAATTTACCGTCAATATAAGAAAGAAACTGCGGAAAGGTTTCTGAAAATTCAGAATCTTCCGTTAACACATCTCTCAAACGGTAATTTACCGTCAATTAAAGAAAGAAACTGCGGAAAGGTTTCCGAAAATTCAGAATCTTCCGTTAACACATCTCTAAAACGGTAATTTACCGTCAATATAAGAAAGAAACTGCGGAAAGGTTTCTGAAAATTCAGAATCTTCCGTTAACAAATCTCTAAAACGGTAATTTACCGTCAATATAAGAAAGAAACTGCGGAAAGGTTTCTGAAAATTCAGAAACTTCCGTTAACAAATCTCTAAAACGGTAATTTACCGTCAATATAAGAAAAAAACTGCGGAAAGGTTTCTGAAAATTCAGAATCTTCCGTTAACACATCTCTAAAACGGTAATTTACCGTCAATATAAGAAAGAAACTGCGGAAAGGTTTCTGAAAATTCAGAATCGTCCGTTAACACATCTCTCAAACGGTAATTTACCGTCAATATAAGAAAGAAACTGCAGAAAGGTTTCTGAAAATTCAGAATCTTCCGTTAACACATCTCTCAAACGGTAATTTACCGTCAATATAAGAAAGAAACTGCGGAAAGGTTTCTGAAAATTCAGAATCTTCCGTTAACACATCTATGAAACGGTAATTTACCGTCAATATAAGAAAGAAACTGCGGAAAGGTTTCTGAAAATTCAGAATCTTCCGTTAACACATCTCTAAAACGGTAATTTACCGTCAATTAAAGAAAGAAACTGCTGAAAGGTTTCTGAAAATTCAGAATCTTCCGTTAACACATCTCTCAAACGGTAATTTACCGTCAATATAAGAAAGAAACTGCGGAAAGGTTTCTGAAAATTCAGAATCTTCCGTTAACACATCTCTCAAACGGTAATTTACCGTCAATATAAGAAAGAAACTGCGGAAAGGTTTCTGAAAATTCAGAATCTTCCGTTAACACATCTCTAAAACGGTAATTTACCGTCAATATAAGAAAGAAACTGCGGAAAGGTTTCTGAAAATTCAGAATCGTCCGTTAACACATCTCTAAAACGGTAATTTACCTTCAATATAAGAAAGAAATTGCGGAAAGGTTTCTGAAAATTCAGAATCGTCCGTTAACACATCTCGAAAACGGTAATTTACCTTCAATATAAGAAAGAAATTGCGGAAAGGTTTCAGAAAATTCAGAATCTTCCGTTAACACATCTCTAAAACGGTAATTTACCGTCAATATAAGAAAGAAACTGCGGAAAGGTTTCTGAAAATTCAGAATCGTCCGTTAACACATCTCTAAAACGGTAATTTACCTTCAATATAAGAAAGAAATTGCGGAAAGGTTTCTGAAAATTCAGAATCGTCCGTTAACACATCTCGAAAACGGTAATTTACCTTCAATATAAGAAAGAAATTGCGGAAAGGTTTCTGAAAATTCAGAATCGTCCGTTAACACATCTCTAAAACGGTAATTTACCTTCAATATAAGAAAGAAACTGCGGAAAGGTTTCTGAAAATTCAGAATCGTCCGTTAACACATCTCTAAAACGGTAATTTACCGTCAATATAAGAAAGAAACTGCAGAAAGGTTTCTGAAAATTCAGACTCTTCCGTTAACACATCTCTAAAACGGTAATTTACCTTCAATATAAGAAAGAAATTGCGGAAAGGTTTCAGAAAATTCACAATTTTACCGTGTTACAAAAATGCGTGAAATTCAGGTTTCTTTCCGTCATTTCACGGAAAAGGTGGTATCGGAAATATATGCTTCGTTAATTCACGAACGAAATCACGGAAAGTGGATCGGGAATTTCAGATTTTTTTTTACAGAGCACAGCACAGTTTTCAAGAGCAATTTACCATTGTTTTAAAAGGAAAGAGTTAAATCAATGCATCCTTCCAGTTCTTATGGATCACAGATATGGACAGAGAAGATGTCAGCGTGGGGGGGGGGGGGGCAAACGAAGAACACGAACGGTGCCTGCGCGGTCAGAGCAGCTGCTATCCGTCGAATCACCCGAGCGCGACTCGTATTCGAGTCCCTGACGTCGCGAAATTTGGGAGTTGCTCATGGCGCTTGTTAAGCCGGAAGAACAAAACAAACAAAGAAACAGGCGAGTTCTAGAAGAACTCGAGCAAAAGGTTTTGGACACTTCACCCATCACAAGCAAGCGAAGATTTGTCAGTTGTGGGACAGGACGCCACTCTCGCATATACACTCCTCGTCATAAAAAAAAAATGGGTGCTCCCAGAAGGACGTGTCGGATTGCAATGCTATTCGAGAGGAAGGTAAAGGTTTCCTGGAGCAATAAATGATTTAACATTGAGACTGATATGGGCAACATTAATTGACCTACACGCCAATAAGAAGCGCCTCTCACAAGGGAACTGTCAGGACTGTTGTCGCTCGATGTACAGTGCTTGCTATATCACCCGACTGTACTGAAGGGGTAATGGATTATCAAACTTTCAGGTGCTATGGAATATAAATGAAGTTAGAGGACATCAAAGAACACTTGCATAGACAATATTCACGGAATATCCATTACTTTTACAGCCCGTATCGGAACAGTTTTTGTTGTTTTAAGCAACAGGTGTACATTACAAAATATTCATGAATGGATATACAGGGTGATTCATAAAGAAGTACACACTTTCCAGATGCTGTAAAACAGTAACAGTTGAAGACACGGACCACAACTGCGAACCGTTACTTAGATGTACTCATAAAGTTTGTGTCCCACTACTGAGGGAAGTGATGTAGGCTATATACACCCTGATTCATAAAGAAGTATACAGTTTCCAGATGCTGTAAAACAGTAACAGTTGAAGACACGGACCTCAACTGCGAACAGTTAGGTAGATCTACTCATAAAGTTTGTGTCCCGCTACTGAGGGAAGTGACGTAGGCTATATACACCCTGATTCATAAAGAAGTATACAGTTTCCAGATGCTGTAAAACAGTAACAGTTGAAGACACGGACCTCAACTGCGAACAGTTAGGTAGATCTACTCATAAAGTTTGTGTCCCGCTACTGAGGGAAGTGACGTAGGCTATATACACCCTGATTCATAAAGAAGTATACAGTTTCCAGATGCTGTAAAACAGTAACAGTTGAAGACACGGACCTCAACTGCGAACAGTTAGGTAGATCTACTCATAAAGTTTGTGTCCCGCTACTGAGGGAAGTGACGTAGGCTATATACACCCTGATTCATAAAGAAGTATACAGTTTCCAGATGCTGTAAAACAGTAACAGTTGAAGACACGGACCACAACTGCGAACAGTTAGGTAGATCTACTCATAAAGTTTGTGTCCCGCTACTGAAGGAAGTGACGTAGGCTATATACACCCTGATTCATAAAGAAGTATACAGTTTCCAGATGCTGTAAAACAGTAACAGTTGAAGACACGGACCACAACTGCGAACCGTTAGGTAGATGTACTCATAAAGTTCGTGTCCCGCTACTGAGGGAAGTGACGTAGGCTACATACACCCTGATTCATAAAGAAGTATACAGTTTCCATATGCTGTAAAACAGTAACAGTTGAAGACACGGACCCCAACTGCGAACCGTTAGGTAGATGTACTCATAAAGTTTGTGTCCCGCTACTGAAGGAAGTGACGTAGGCTATATACACCCTGATTCATAAAGAAGTATACAGTTTCCAGATGCTGTAAAACAGTAACAGTTGAAGACACGGACCACAACTGCGAACCGTTAGGCAGATGTACTCATAAAGTTTGTGTCCCGCTACTGAGGGAAGTGACGTAGGCTATATACACCCTGATTCATAAAGAAGTATACAGTTTCCAGATGCTGTAATACAGTAACAGTTGAGGACACGGACCACAACTGCGAACCGTTAGGTAGATGTACTCATAAAGTTTGTGTCCCGCTACTGAAGGAAGTGACGTAGGCTATATACACCCTGATTCATAAAGAAGTATACAGTTTCCAGATGCATTAAAACAGTAACAATTGAAAACACGGACCACAACTGCGACCCGTTAGGTAGATGCACTCATAAAGTTTGTGTCCCGCTACTGAGGGAAGTGACGTAGGCTACATACACCCTGATTCATAAAGAAGTATACAGTTTCCAGATGCTGTAAAACAGTAACAGTTGAAGACACGGACCACAACTGCGAACCGTTAGGTAGATGTACTCATAAAGTTTGTGTCCCGCTACTGAGGGAAGTGACGTAGGTTACATACACCCTGATTCATAAAGAAGTATACAGTTTCCAGATGCTGTAAAACAGTAACAGTTGAAGACACGGACCCCAACTGCGAACCGTTAGGTAGATGTACTCATAAAGTTTGTGTCCCGCTACTGAAGGAAGTGACGTAGGCTATATACACCCTGATTCATAAAGAAGTATACAGTTTCCAGATGCTGTAAAACAGTAACAGTTGAAGACACGGACCACAACTGCGAACCGTTAGGTAGATGTACTCATAAAGTTCGTGTCCCGCTACTGAGGGAAGTGACGTAGGCTACATACACCCTGATTCATAAAGAAGTATACAGTTTCCATATGCTGTAAAACAGTAACAGTTGAAGACACGGACCCCAACTGCGAACCGTTAGGTAGATGTACTCATAAAGTTTGTGTCCCGCTACTGAAGGAAGTGACGTAGGCTATATACACCCTGATTCATAAAGAAGTATACAGTTTCCAGATGCTGTAAAACAGTAACAGTTGAAGACACGGACCACAACTGCGAACCGTTAGGCAGATGTACTCATAAAGTTTGTGTCCCGCTACTGAGGGAAGTGACGTAGGCTATATACACCCTGATTCATAAAGAAGTATGCAGTTTCCAGATGCTGTAATACAGTAACAGTTGAGGACACGGACCACAACTGTGAACCGTTAGCTAGATGTACTCCTAAAGCTTGTGTCCCGCGACTGAAGGAAGCGACTTAGGCGATAGCGCGCATGTCACGTGACTAGTCAGTCAAAATGGCAGCGTCTGCAGTGGAGAAGGTGTTTTGTGTTTTTGAATTGAGCAAAGCGGCATCTGTAACAGTTGCGCAACGGCATTTTCGATCACGATTCGGAAAAGACACTCCAACGAGAAAGTCTATCTACGATTGGCATAAAAATTTTTTGAAAGTACGGGCTGTTTGTGCAAACTTCAATGTCCTGGATGACCGAGTGTATCGAAAAAAGTCGTCGATAGTGTTTGCATCGCCATTCAACGAAGCCCGGGGAAATCAACGCGGAGGGCGAGTCGTGAAGCGCAGATTTCACAGCCCACATTCTCTGTAGAATTTTGAGAAAGAAGCTGAAAATGATTCCATAGAAACTGCAGATGTTGCAAAATCTCACTGACCTTGACAAGACAAAGCGCTTTAAATTTTTTGCCGAAATGCAGCACCGTTTTAAAAATGGCGATTTGGCAGATCACTTAGTTTTCACCGATGAAGCTACATTTTACGTGAGTGGTCAGGTAAACAAGCACAATGTTCGCTTTTGGGGAAAGGAGAATCCCTGATTTACAGTGCAATAGGTGTGACATTCCCCTAAGGTAAATGTGTTCTGTGCTGTGTCCAAAAATAAAGTGTACGGCTCCTTCTTTTTTCACAAGAAAACTGTCAGTCTTTTCTGGATATGTTAAAAGTCTTTGGTTGATGCCACAGTTGCAGGACGACAGTGACAACTTTATTTTCCAATTGGATGGTGCACCACCGCACCGGTTGGGAGACGTGCGAGATTATCTCAATGAACATCTTTCTCACCGATGGATTGGACGAGCCGTGGACTACAACATACCACTGACCCAATGGCCACCCTGAAGTCCTGACTTGTGACTTTTTCCTGTGGGGGTACGTAAAGGGCAAGGTATTCGCCCCCCTTTCCTGTTGATCTAGCGGAGCTGAAACAGCGTATCCCAGCCACTATCACTGCACTTGATTCAGATATCTTACCTCGCGTTTGGGTGGAAATGGATTACCGGCTTGATGTGTCTCGTGTGACTAAGAGTACACACATAGAACATCTGTGACTGTCTCTAAAAAAACTTGAAACATTCCCCTACAATTCTGTTACAGGTGACATAAAATATCTTACATTGTTCTTGTTTTATGGCGTGTTGAAACTGTATACATCTTTATGAATCATCCTGTACAATATAGCGTGTTTGGTAATGGATATACACTGACGGAAAAAATATCCCAACACCACGAAAAAATAGTTGTAGAGGAATGAAATGGCGGCAATACATTTGTACAGGTAACATATTTAATCGATTAAGGTTTCAAGATCACAGCTTATTGTAAGCGCGAGAAGAGCCATTTTAAATGTGAAATGCTGGTACATTAATAACCGGTGTAACCGCCAGAATGTTGAATGCAAGCACGCAAACGTTCATGCATTGTGTCGTACAGGTGCTGGATGTCAGTTTGTGGGATGGAGTTCCATGCCTGTTGCACTTGGTCGGTCAATACAGGGACGGTTAATGCTGGTTGGGGGTGACGCTGGAGTTGTCGTCCAATGATGTCCCATACGTGCTCGATTGGTGAAAGATCTGGTGATCTAGCAGACCGCGGCAACATGTCGACACTCTGTAGAGCATGTTGGCTTACAACAGCGGTATGCGGGCGAGCGTTATCCTGTTGGAAAACACCCCGTGGAATGCTGTTCATGAATGGCAGCACAACAGGTTGAATCACCAGACCGACGTACAACTGGGCCGTCAGGGTGCGCACGATAACCACGAGAGTGCTCCTGCTGTCATAGGAAATTGCTCCCCAGACCATAACTCCAGGTGTAGGTCCAGTGTGTCTCGGCCGCAGACAGGTTGGTTGCAGGCGCTCACTTGGCCTCCTTCTAACCAACACACGGCCATCACTGGCACCCAGGCAGAACCGGCTTTCATCAGAAAACACAACAGATCTCCACTCCGTCCTCCAATGAGCTCTAGCTTGACACCACTGACGTCGCAAACGGCAGTGGTTTGGAGTAAGTGGAATGCACGCTACAGGGCTCGGAGCTGTCCTTCAAGTAACCGATTTCTAACAGTTCGTTGTGTCACTGTGGTGGCAACTGCAGCTTGAATTGCTGCCGCAGACGCGGTACGATGCGCCACGGCCATACGCCGTACACGGCGGTCTTCCCTCTCAGTAGTGCCACGTGGCCGGCCAGAACCCGGTCTTCTTGAGGCAGTACTTTCCCTTGACCACCGCTGCCAACAATCATGCACAGTGGCTACATTCCTGCCAAGTCGTTCTGCAATATTGATGAAAGAAAATCCACCTTCTCGTAGCCCTATTACACGACCTCGTTCAAACTCTGTGAGCTGTTGATAATGGCTTCTTCGTCTTCTTAAAGGCATTCTTGACTAACATCAACACACTACGTCGAATGTCAACGATAACTAACGCTCACGAACGTTACAGCGCGTATTTACAGCAAACCTGCTTTGCATGTTCCCAGGAGCGCTACTAGCGCCACACGTATGCGCCGAGCGCGAAATTTGCATAGACGTCATCTTACAGATGTACTCTCACCGCCTACCAACTGTCGTTTATCTAACACAACCCCTTCTTGGTGTTGGGATTTTTTTCCGTCAGTGTACATTGCACTCACCTTTCATGGACGACAAAAAATTATAAAAATCGTTAATTATGGAATGATCCAAACAAAAGTAGCTCTTACATTGAGCACATTGCGTGAATGGTGTTTCCTCGCAATCTTCTCTACCACATTCCTCAATTAGGCTCGATTCAAAACAATACTAGAGAGGTATCCAGGGTACGTAGTGACATAAATACACTCATAAAATGCAAAGCGGATTAGGTTTTGAAATCGAGACGCTGAAACCTGATAGTGAACTAAAGACTGCAAACGGAGAAAGTTGTCTCCGTGCCAAAAGTTAATGTCTGATGTTACCAACAGAGTGTCCGTTATGAATTTAACCATATTTTTATAGGGACTTGCACTTAATTTTATAGAAAATAATTGTAAGAAGTTCTAATATAACATTCATAATATAATTACATAATATAATGCTCATAAACCAGGTTCTAGTGGCTTCCTCTGTTGTCCATAGCAGCTCAAAGTTTGGATGTAAACATATCATCATCATCATCATCATCATCAACCATTATCAATCCACTGCTGGACGAAGGTCTCCCCAAGTTTCCTCCACAACGGTCTGTCTTGTGCCAGTCTCCTCCATGTCACTCCCGCATACTTTCGAATTTCATCCACCCATCTCCCATGTGGTCTTCTTCTGGGTCTTTTCCTGTCCCTTGGAATCCAATCTAAAATTTCGGCTGTCCATCGATGATCTGTCCTTCTGGCAGTATGTCCAGCCCATTGCCATTTTAGGGATTTAACTCTGATCATGATGTCTTCCACTCTCGTCATTTTTCGGATCCACGAGTTCCTCTTCTTATCTCTCCTGGTTACACCAAGCATGCACCTCTCCATGCTGCTTTGAGTTGTCTGCAGCCTTTGTATGTCTCTTTTAGTTAAGGTCCACGTCTCTGCACCATACGTAAGCACTGGAAGGATGCATTGATCAAACACTTTTCTTTTAAGACATAATGGCATATTGCTCTTGAAAATTATGCTGTTTCTTCCAAAAGCTCTCCAGGCAAGTTTTGTACGCCGATTAATTTCTTCATCAATATGACCCTCACTTGATATCTGCTGTCCAAGATAAACGTACGTGTCTGTTATCTCCAGCTTTTCTTCATCAATCGATAAATCTTCATTTCTTGTAAAAGCATTGAACATAACTTTTGTCTTCTGAAATTTCATTTTTAATCCCACTTCTTTACTCTTGTCAGCAAGTTCCTGAATCATACTCTGCAGCTCTGATGGGCTAGTTGCAAAAATGACTACGTCATCAGCAAAACGAAAGTGGGTTAGATAATCTCCATTAATCTTTATCCCTTTGTTTTCCCAGTTCATTGATTGAAAGACACCCTCCAATTGGCATTAAAGAGCTTCGGAGATATGGTGTCACCTTGTCTCACTCCCTTTCCAATTTTTATGTGTGTTGTAATTTCACGATCCTCTATCTAAACAACATACACTGGTGTGAAAAAAGTAAGGACGAAGAGGAGAAATTAGCATAACAGCGGAACGAGCAGGCAGAACGGACCGAAAGACCACTCAGGAGATAGACTCGGGTCCGGTACGGAAGGGCATGCGCATATATGCAGCATGCAAAGGGGGGGGGGGTCGGAAGGGTATAAAGCACACGGGCGGTGTACGCTCAGCAATTCGGTGAAAGCTATTGCACGGTGTACATCGGTTTGAACGACGTCGAGTTGCTGCCACCGTGTGATATGGCCAACAGGCAATCCAGTAGACGACATCTGGACTGGATGACTTTACCCGAGGTCGCGTCATTGGGAAGTTGGAAGAAGGTCGAAGTGTGACTAGTGTGGCCGAGGAGTTCGGGATCGCTCACAGCATCGTTTCACGAGCTTGGAGAGCATTTCAAACGACAGGAACAGCTGTCCGAGAGTTTAGCAGTGGTCGGCCACGAGCAACCACGGCGGCGGACGATCGGTATGTTATCCTACAGGCGAGAAGAGACAGCGGGAGAAATCGCAAGGCACATGCAACAGACAACTGGACGTCCGTTATCGCGTTTTACCGTGGCCAGGAGGCTGCAGAAAGGTGGTTTATTTGCACGACGACCAGTACGGTCTGTGCCATTAACGCCTGCTCATAGGAGACGGCGGTTTCTGTGGTGCCAGGAACACAAGAACTGGACACATCAGCAATGGGGTCGAGTTCTCTTTACGGATGAGAGCCGATTTAGTCTGACGAGCGATTCTGGACGTATACACATCTGGAGAGAGCAGGGAACACGCAAACACACCTCCAACATCATCGAAAGGGACCGGTTTGGAGGTGGCGGAGTTCTCGTTCCGGGCGGTATCATGCTTGGTAGCCGTACTGACCTCCACAACTTTCAAGGAGGTACAGTCACTGGTGTCCGCTATTTTACCGAGGTACTCCTGCCACACGTGCGTCTGTTTAGAGGTGCTGTGGGTCCTGAATTCATCTTCATCGATGACAACGCGACACCTCATTGTACAGTGGCTGTCGCAGAGCTGTTGGAGAGTGAAGATATTCAACGCATGGATTGGCCAGCAAGGTCCCCGGACCTAAATCCAATCGAACACGTATGGGACCTTCTCGGGAGACGCTTGGCAGCACGCCGCCAGCAACGGTTCCGCAGCTGCGATTGGCGCTACAAGAGGAATGGGCCGCGATGCCTCAACAGCTCCTTGACAACTTCGTCCTCGGTATGGACAGACGTTGTAAATCCTGCAACGCAGTCAGGGGTGATCATATCCCCTACTAAAGACTGGATTTTGTTTGGCAGCCGCCTGTCACATGGACGTTTCTGTCTTCTGTCCACTTGTGCTCGAAGCTACCTTTTCAATAAAGTGCCTTTGTATCCTTTGGATTCCTTGTTTGGACGGTTTTGCTCACATGTCCCATATTCTTACATCTTGGGGATCTTATGGTATGATTTGAGTCGATGTGGAGCACTTCTGCACGACGTTTCATTCGAAAAACCGTCTCGTCCTTAATTTTTGCACGCTAGTGTAGAATTAAAGAGTGCCGACATACATTATTGTGTCGTTCGTTTTCTCGGATCTGTTTTTTTCTTTCTTTTTTTTTTTTTTTTTTAAATTTCCGTTTTTCAGTATATGATAAGTCGGCATTTTCTTTTTTACGCTTTCCAACCGTTGGCTGAAGAAGCGTCTATGCTCCAGCTTTGTCCGTCCGTCTGTCTGTCTGTCAGCAAGATAACGCCTAAAAATGGTTCAATTTCGATGAAATTTTAGTTTGTGATAGAGACCACCTGGGGACGAACCCTATTGAAAATGGGTGAAGTGGGGTTAAAGGTCACGACATAGGAGCGGGATACATTCCATTGACCTTATGCGTCATAACGTGCGTAAAAATGGTTCGATTTCGATGAAATTTTAGTATGTGGTAGGGTACCACCTGGGGACGAACCCTATTGAAAATGGACTAAATGGGGTCAAAGGTCAGGACATAGAATCGGGATCCATTACATCACCCTTATCCCATACTATTAAACGAGAAATTCTTGTATGTATGTAAATTTTATTTTGAAAATGGCTCTAAGGATTTTGATTAAAGTCGTTAACCTGCCAGTTTCTGGTACTAGAAATCGATTTACCTTCATCTCGACTTGAGGAAAATTCGTTTAGTGGGTTAAATAACTACCCTGAATTTCCACGTTTTTAGTGTCATGGCGTAGACCCATTAATGTTACCCATGCTTAGAGATTTTATGACGTCACACTCTCGCAACTGAGGTGGCGCGCGGTTTCGCCATCTGTCTCACTACATCACGCGTTGAGTGTGGATCCTATTAAAGTTTTATGACGTCACACTCTTGCGAGCAGATAGTTGCGATTCCCATCTGCCTCATTACGTCACGCGTTGTGTGCGTATGTCCGTCCGCACGATAACTCGCGTAAAAATCGTCCGATTTCGATGAAATTCTAGTATGTGGTAGGGGGAACTCCTGGGAAAGAACCCTATTGAAAGTGAACAAAATGGGGTCAAAGGTCAGGACATAGGAGCGGGATCCATTCCACTGCTCTTATGCGTCATAACTAACGTAAAAAAAGGTTCGAGTTCGATTAAATTTTAGTATGTGGTAGCAGACCACTTGGGGACAAACCCTATTGAAAATGGGCGAAATGGGATCAAAGGTCAGGGCATAGGACCGCAATCAATTTCATCGCCATTATGAAGTAAAAATGCTTCCATTACGACAGAACTTTATCACGTTATTTCGGAGGTATACTGAACCGGTTTCTGTTAAATATAATCGAAATGGGATCAAAGGTCAGGGCACAGGAGCGAGATTTATTCCACAGTAATTATCCTCATAACTTGAGTAATGATTTCTGGTATGTTGGAAAGCGTATTATAATAAATGCATTGCATGATTTTATTAACTTGTTTTCAGCGGGCTTTGAATTGAACCATGGTTAGAACGAAGCTGACCACTGGATGGCTGCAGTGAGAGAATCAAAGCTAACGTGCATTTCAGCGCATTTTGCAAAGAAATATAGCAAATGATTTATTCTAAGTAATTTTTTTTTATTTTTTTTATTGGAGGTTTAACGACCACCGTGAGCAACTTAATGGGCTATAAGCAGTCGCCCATCCCTAATTTAGGGTCACTGGTTCCAGGGAAGGGAGTGATCCAGTGCCGTAAGACAAACACAACATCCATGCCTCACCGGGTTTAGAACCCGGACCCCTTTCGGACGAATGATCAGAGGCCATCGCTTAGAACAAAGCGCCACCGGGATGGCTTCCTAATTTAGGGTCACTGCTTTGATTACGTGCGGGAAGCGACCGTGCGCCAAGCGACCCTGTGGAAAATCGTGCGCGAAGCGACCCTGTTATATTCCATCGTGGACGAAGTGACCCTCCTAATCGCATTAGTTTACTTATAAATATATATTCAAATCGTAGTCAAATTATTTAAATCTAATTAATTAATTATTTGCATCAAGTTTTTTATACTAAATACAAGTTTTTAATATCATTTTACAGATATATATACAAATCGTAGTCAAATTATTTACATCTAATTAATTAATTACTTACATCAAGTTTTTTATACTAAATACAAGTTTTTAATATCATTTTACAGATATATATATATATACAAAAAATTGGAAAGGGAGTGAGACAAGGTGACACCATATCTCCGAGGCTCTTTGATGCCACATTGGAAAATGTCTTTCAATCACTGAGCTGGGAAAACAAAGGGATAAAGATTAATGGAGATTATCTAACCCACCTTCGTTTTGCTGATGACATAGTCATTTTTGCAACTACCCCATCAGAGCTGCAGAGTATGATCCAAGAACTTGCTGACAACAGTAAAGAAGTGGGATTAAAAATGAACTTTCAGAAGACAAAAGTGATGTTCAATGCTTTTACAAGAAATGAAGATTTATCGATTGATGGAGAAAAGCTGGAGATAACAGACACGTACGTTTATCTTGGACAGCAGATATCAAGTGAGGGTCACATTGATGAAGAAATTAATCGGCGTACAAAACTTGCCTGGAGAGCTTTTGGAAGAAACAGCATAATTTTCAAGAGCAATATGCCATTATGTCTTAAAAGAAAAGTGTTTGATCAATGCATCCTTCCAGTGCTTACGTATGGTGCAGAGACGTGGACCTTAACTAAAAGAGACATACAAAGGCTGCAGACAACTCAAAGCAGCATGGAGAGGTGCATACTTGGTGTAACCAGGAGAGATAAGAAGAGGAACTCGTGGATCAGAAAAATGACAAGACATCATGATCAGAGTTAAATCCCTGAAATGGCAATACTGCCAGAAGGACAGACCATCGATGGACAGCCGAAATTTTGCCGCCCCGGTGGCGCAGTGGTCTAAGGCGTTGGCCTCTGATCATTCGTCCGTAAGGGGTCCGGGTTCGAATCCCGGTCAGGCATGGATGTTGTGTTTGTCTTACGGCACTGGCTCTCTCCCTTCCCTGGAACCAGTGACCCTAAATTAGGGACGGGCGACTGCTTATAGCCCATTGAGTTGCTCACGGTGGTCGTTAAACCTACAATAATAAAAAAAAAAAAAACAGCCGAAATTTTAGATTGGATTCCAAGGCACAGGAAAAGACCCAGAAGAAGACCGGATGGGAGATGGGTGGATGAAATTCGAAAGTATGCGGGAGTGACATGGAGGAGACTGGCACAAGACAGACCGTTGTGGAGGAAACTTGGGGAGACCTTCGTCCAGCAGTGGATTGATAATGGTTGACAATGATGATGATGATATATATATATATATATATATGTAAAATGATATTAAAAACTTGTATTTAGTATAAAAAACTTGATGTAAGTAATTAATTAATTAGATGTAAATAATTTGACTACGATTTGTATATATATATATATGTAAAATGATATTAAAAACTTGTATTTAGTATAAAAAACTTGATGTAAGTAATTAATTAATTAGATGTAAATAATTTGACTACGATTTGTATATATATATATATGTAAAATGATATTAAAAACTTGTATTTAGTATAAAAAACTTGATGTAAGTAATTAATTAATTAGATGTAAATAATTTGACTACGATTTGTATATATATATATATGTAAAATGATATTAAAAACTTGTATTTAGTATAAAAAACTTGATGTAAGTAATTAATTAATTAGATGTAAATAATTTGACTACGATTTGTATATATATATATATGTAAAATGATATTAAAAACTTGTATTTAGTATAAAAAACTTGATGTAAGTAATTAATTAATTAGATGTAAATAATTTGACTACGATTTGTATATATATATATATGTAAAATGATATTAAAAACTTGTATTTAGTATAAAAAACTTGATGTAAGTAATTAATTAATTAGATGTAAATAATTTGACTACGATTTGTATATATATATATATGTAAAATGATATTAAAAACTTGTATTTAGTATAAAAAACTTGATGTAAGTAATTAATTAATTAGATGTAAATAATTTGACTACGATTTGTATATATATATATATGTAAAATGATATTAAAAACTTGTATTTAGTATAAAAAACTTGATGTAAGTAATTAATTAATTAGATGTAAATAATTTGACTACGATTTGTATATATATATATATGTAAAATGATATTAAAAACTTGTACTTAGTATAAAAAACTTGATGTAAGTAATTAATTAATTAGATGTAAATGATTTGACTACGTTTGTATATATATATATATATATATATATATATATATATATATATATGTAAAATGATATTAAAAACTTGTATTTAGTATAAAAAAACTTGATGTAAATAATTAATTAATTAGATGTAAATAATTTGAATACGATTTGTATATATATATATATGTAAAATGATATTAAAAACTTGTATTTAGTATAAAAAACTTGATGTAAGTAATTAATTAATTAGATGTAAATGATTTGACTACGTTTGTATATATATATATCATCATCATCATCATCATTGTCAACCATTATCAATCCACTGCTGGACGAAGGTCTCCCCAAGTTTCCTCCACAACGGTCTGTCTTGTGCCAGTCTCCTCCATGTCACCCCTGCATACTTTCGAATTTCATCCACCCATCTCCCATGTGGTCTTCTTCTGGGTCTTTTCCTGTCCCTTGGAATCCAATCTAAAATTTCGGCTGTCCATCGATGATCTGTCCTTCTGGCAGTATGTCCAGCCCATTGCCATTTCAGGGATTTAACTCTGATCATGATGTCTTCCACTCTTGTCATTTTTCGGATCCACGAGTTCCTCTTCTTATCCCTCCTGGTTACACCAAGCATGCACCTCTCCATGCTGCTTTGAGTTGTCTGCAGCCTTTGTATGTCTCTTTTAGTTAAGGTCCACGTCTCTGCACCATACGTAAGCACTGGAAGGATGCATTGATCAAACACTTTTCTTTTAAGACATAATGGCATATTGCTCTTGAAAATTATGCTGTTTCTTCCAAAAGCTCTCCAGGCAAGTTTTGTACGCCGATTAATTTCTTCATCAATGTGACCCTCACTTGATATCTGCTGTCCAAGATAAACGTACGTGTCTGTTATCTCCAGCTTTTCTCCATCAATCGATAAATCTTCATTTCTTGTAAAAGCATTGAACATCACTTTTGTCTTCTGAAAGTTCATTTTTTAATCCCACTTCTTTACTCTTGTCAGCAAGTTCCTGGATCATACTCTGCAGCTCTGATGGGGTAGTTGCAAAAATGACTACGTCATCAGCAAAGCGAAGGTGGGTTAGATAATCTCCATTAATCTTTATTCCCTTGTTTTCCCAGCTCAGCGACTGAAAAACACCCTCCAATGTGGCATTAAAGAGCTTCGGAGATATGGTGTCCCCTTGTCTCACTCCCTTTCCAATTTTTACGTGTGTTGTATTTTCAAACAGCCTAATCTTTGCACTTGCATTTTCATAGATGTTATTAATAATATTAATGTATGCATCTTCAATACCGCAGGTTTTCAGAGCCATTGTAACTGCTGATGGTTTCACCGAATCAAAGGCTTTTTCATAATCGATAAAAGCCATGCACAATGGAAGTTCATATTCCCTCGCTCTTTCAATTAGTTCTCTCAGCACGTGGATATGATCTATTGTGCTGTAGCCACTCCTGAATCCAGCTTGTTCTCTCGGTTGAGCCATGTCCAGTGTTACCTTCAAGCGGTGTGAAAGAACTTTAGTGAAGATTTTATAAACTACTGATAGGAGGCTGATAGGTCTGTAGTTTCCGAGATCCTCAATGTCACCTTTCTTATGTAGCAGGATCATTGTAGCGGTGTTCCAATCCTCAGGAATCTTTCCTTCATTAAGGCATCGAGTGAAAATTTGGGCGAGTACTGTTTCGATTTCTCCACTTGCTTCTTGTATGATGTCTACAGTAATTCCATCTTCTCCTGGAGCTTTTCCTCGCTTCATGTTCTTGATTGCATGTGCAACTTCTGCTGGAAGGACTGGAGGAACTCTGGTACTGGTATCTTTCATGATGTCAGGAGTGCATATATCATCCCTTTCATATAATTTGGAGTAGAAATCTTTCACTCTTGTCAAAATTTCGTCTCTATTTCTTGTTACAGAACCATCTTCTTTTCTCAGTGCCATAATCTGTTTTCTTCCCTTACTGAGATGTCCCTTTGCTATCTTTAGGCTTTGGTTGTTTTCAATTGCTTTCCTCACTAGTTCACAGTTGAATTTCCTTACGTCTTCAGTGATACTTTTTCTTACTGTCTTGCATAGCTCTATATATTCCACTTTGGAAGTCATATCTTCTTTAGTTGTTCTCATCTCTCTTCTTTTTTGCATCAACATTTTGGTTTTTCCTGATAATTTGTTCACATGCAACTTGTTCTTAGACCCAGCCAATTTTGTTGCTGTTTCCATAAGAGCTTTGGTTACTTTTCTGTTAACTTCAGAGATGTCCACTTCTTCCGATGTTAGGCCTTCTAAAGCAGAGAACCTGTTCTTCAGTTCTAACTTGAAGGTATTATGGTGTTTTTTAAGGTTGGTTATGTCAATAGATTTTGTTTGTCTTATGAGCTTGCCACGTTCAAGTTTAGTGTTGAGGTGCATCTTACATCTCACCAATCTATGGTCACTACCTGTGTTGAACTTGTTTAGCACACTGCAGTCTTCTATGACGAATTTTTTGTTACACATAATAAAATCAATTTCACTTGTCGTCCCATTTGGATGTCTCCATGTCCATTTCCTATGTGGCTTTTTCTTGAAAAAGGAGTTCAAGATGAAAAATCCTTCTGCCTCTGCAAACTCAACGAGAGTATTTCCACGCTGGTTTCTGTTGCCATGACCGAATTTACCTACTGAAGTTTCATTCTGTTGCCGTTGCCCTATTTTTGCATTGAAATCTCCCATAATTATTTTCAAGTGCTGCTTACCTTTATTATTTAGATGACAAATTTCCTCATAAAATTCTTCAATTTCTTCTTCAGGATGACTTGTGGTGGGTGCATAAGTTTGAATAATCTGAGCCTGGTATCTTTTCGAGAGTTGGATAACAAGTCGTGCAGCTCTGTCAGAGGAACTTTCAACTTCTACAACTTTATCCTTCAGTTTCTTGTTTATTATAAATCCAACACCACTAGTTCTGCCAGTATCTGTCCCACGATAGTAGAAGAGATGTCCACTTTTCAGTTCGATGAGATCTTCTCCTTTTCTCCTTACTTCACTTAGCCCCACGATGTCCCACTTGATCCTTTGCAGTTCCTCTTCCAATTCAAGAAGCCTTGAATCAGAAGATAGAGAGCGTCCATTGTAAGTAGCCAAGGTCAGCGTCAGATGGCAGCCTAGTCCGGTTCTCCGGGGATTCTTAGCACCCTCTGCCTTCATGTCGCACTGGCCGCTGCCTTGGCCAGGTACATTCCAGCTGCCGGAGACTGAGGGCCAAGATTTAAGTTGTGGAATCATTTTGGAGGGGTTTGGCCATAACTCACCACGCTGGCCAAGCGGGTTGGTGAGTGTGGGATAGAATTTCCTCTAATCCCGATGGTATAGTTATACCGCTATGGGCGGTCGTCAGAGCCCCTTTAGTGGGAACAGGATGCACCACGAGAAGGCGGGGTTGACATTTGTCAAGGAGAGGCTGTGATGTTACGCATCACCTGACCTTACATCCCATATATATATATATATATATATATATATATATATATGTAAAATGATATTAAAAAACTTGTATTTAGTATAAAAAACTTGATGTAAATAATTAATTAATTAGATGTAAATAATTTGACTACGATTTGTATATATATATATATATGTAAAATGATATTAAAAACTTGTATTTAGTATAAAAAACTTGATGTAAGTAATTAATTAATTAGATGTAAATAATTTGACTACGATTTGTATATATATATATATGTAAAATGATATTAAAAACTTGTATTTAGTATAAAAAACTTGATGTAAGTAATTAATTAATTAGATGTAAATAATTTGACTACGATTTGTATATATATATATATGTAAAATGATATTAAAAACTTGTATTTAGTATAAAAAACTTGATGTAAGTAATTAATTAATTAGATGTAAATAATTTGACTACGATTTGTATATATATATATATGTAAAATGATATTAAAAACTTGTATTTAGTATAAAAAACTTGATGTAAGTAATTAATTAATTAGATGTAAATAATTTGACTACGATTTGTATATATATCTGTAAAATGATATTAAAAACTTGTATTTAGTATAAAAAACTTGATGTAAGTAATTAATTAATTAGATGTAAATAATTTGACTACGATTTGTATATATATCTGTAAAATGATATTAAAAACTTGTATTTAGTATAAAAAACTTGATGTAAGTAATTAATTAATTAGATGTAAATAATTTGACTACGATTTGTATATATATATATATGTAAAATGATATTAAAAACTTGTATTTAGTATAAAAAACTTGATGTAAGTAATTAATTAATTAGATGTAAATAATTTGACTACGATTTGTATATATATATATATATGTAAAATGATATTAAAAACTTGTATTTAGTATAAAAAACTTGATGTAAGTAATTAATTAATTAGATGTAAATAATTTGACTGCGATTTGTATATATATATATATGTAAAATGATATTAAAAACTTGTATTTAGTATAAAAAACTTGATGTAAGTAATTAATTAATTAGATGTAAATAATTTGACTACGATTTGTATATATATATATATGTAAAATGATATTAAAAACTTGTATTTAGTATAAAAAACTTGATGTAAGTAATTAATTAATTAGATGTAAATAATTTGACTACGATTTGTATATATATCTGTAAAATGATATTAAAAACTTGTATTTAGTATAAAAAACTTGATGTAAGTAATTAATTAATTAGATGTAAATAATTTGACTACGATTTGTATATATATCTGTAAAATGATATTAAAAACTTGTATTTAGTATAAAAAACTTGATGTAAGTAATTAATTAATTAGATGTAAATAATTTGACTACGATTTGTATATATATATATATATGTAAAATGATATTAAAAACTTGTATTTAGTATAAAAAACTTGATGTAAGTAATTAATTAATTAGATGTAAATAATTTGACTACGATTTGTATATATATATATATCTAAAATGATATTAAAAACTTGTATTTAGTATAAAAAACTTGATGTAAGTAATTAATTAATTAGATGTAAATAATTTGACTACGATTTCTATATATATATATATGTAAAATGATATTAAAAACTTGTATTTAGTATAAAAAACTTGATGTAAGTAATTAATTAATTAGATGTAAATAATTTGACTACGATTTGTATATATATATATATGTAAAATGATATTAAAAACTTGTATTTAGTATAAAAAACTTGATGTAAGTAATTAATTAATTAGATGTAAATAATTTGACTACGATTTGTATATATATATATATGTAAAATGATATTAAAAACTTGTATTTAGTATAAAAAACTTGATGTAAGTAATTAATTAATTAGATGTAAATAATTTGACTACGATTTGTATATATATATATATGTAAAATGATATTAAAAACTTGTATTTAGTATAAAAAAACTTGATGTAAGTAATTAATTAATTAGATGTAAATAATTTGACTACGATTTGTATATATATATATATGTAAAATGATATTAAAAACTTGTATTTAGTATAAAAAAACTTGATGTAAGTAATTAATTAATTAGATGTAAATAATTTGACTACGATTTGTATATATATATGTAAAATGATATTAAAAACTTGTATTTAGTATAAAAAACTTGATGTAAGTAATTAATTAATTAGATGTAAGTAATTTGACTACGATTTGTATATATATATATATGTAAAATGATATTAAAAACTTGTATTTAGTATAAAAAACTTGATGTAAGTAATTAATTAATTAGATGTAAGTAATTTGACTACGATTTGTATATATATATATATGTAAAATGATATTAAAAACTTGTATTTAGTATAAAAAACTTGATGTAAGTAATTAATTAATTAGATGTAAGTAATTTGACTACGATTTTTGTGTATAAGTAAAATGATTCGATTAGCAGGGTCGCTTCGTCCACGGTAAAATATAACAGGGTCGCTCCGCGCACGATTTCCAGTGGGTCGCTTCGCGCACGACACCACTGCTTTTAGGGCGCGGAACTGTGCCTCCAGAAAAAAAAAACATACCCCCATGCCTTGCCTGATTCAACATTCGAACCCGGTGCCATCTAGGTAGAACGGTTAGAAGTTTAAAGAAACAGCGGAAACTTCTTCATTAAATATATCTTGGTAAATATGCTACTCAGTCGAAATAGAAGTGGACGTTGATAACATTTAGTGACCTTTAACAGCTAACTTTATCTGAACTAGAATCTTAAGTTTCTCAGCGAATGTCACAATATCACGATCTCTCTTCATCTCACGCCCACGAGTGAGTTTTGTGTTTTTTTCTCGAGCATGTGAGAGCAGCATCACAAAACAGCAAAACGCGAGGGAAATATATATATAATGCGGCTCATGTTGGTGATGATGTGGGCGAGAGAGTGGTCATGTGGGCATTGTTGGCGAAAAGAGGATGGCTTCATCACGCTTGAGGAAAGTGTGCCGCTGGAGAGATAATTTCGAGGCAAATATCGCTTAACCTTTGACATACTGCGGCGTAAAAGCGAAATTTCCGCTATCAAGGAACAATTGTTCTGATTAGGTTTCTCGTGTACAATGAAACGCGCTTTGGACGAAATTTTACTGGATAAATTTATAAAAATTTTATTTGAGGACTCATCACCAATAACATTTTTTGACGGAAATCAGAATAGAACAGATGAAGACACGGACCACAACTGCAAACCGTTAGGTAGATGTACTCATAAAGTTTGTGTCCCGCAACTGAGGGAAGCGACGTAGGCTATATACACCCTGATTCATAAAGAAGTATGCAGTTTCCAGATGCTGTAAAACAGTAACAGTTGAAGACACGGACCACAACTGCGAACCGTTAGGTAGATGTACTCATAAAGTTTGTGTCCCGCTACTGAGGGAAGCGACGTAGGCTATATACACCCTGATTCATAAAGAAGTATGCAGTTTCCAGATGCTGTAAAACAGTAACAGTTGAAGACACGGACCACAACTGCGAACCGTTAGGTAGATGTACTCATAAAGTTTGTGTCCCGCTACTGAGGGAAGCGACGTAGGCTATATACACCCTGATTCATAAAGAAGTATGCAGTTTCCAGATGCTGTAAAACAGTAACAGTTGAAGACACGGACCACAACTGCGAACCGTTAGGTAGATGTACTCATAAAGTTTGTGTCCCGCTACTGAGGGAAGCGACGTAGGCTATATACACCCTGATTCATAAAGAAGTATGCAGTTTCCAGATGCTGTAAAACAGTAACAGTTGAAGACACGGACCACAACTGCAAACCGTTAGGTAGATGTACTCATAAAGTTTGTGTCCCGCAACTGAGGGAAGCGACGTAGGCTATATACACCCTGATTCATAAAGAAGTATGCAGTTTCCAGATGCTGTAAAACAGTAACAGTTGAAGACACGGACCACAACTGCGAACCGTTAGGTAGATGTACTCATAAAGTTTGTGTCCCGCTACTGAGGGAAGCGACGTAGGCTATATACACCCTGATTCATAAAGAAGTATGCAGTTTCCAGATGCTGTAAAACAGTAACAGTTGAAGACACGGACCACAACTGCGAACCGTTAGGTAGATGTACTCATAAAGTTTGTGTCCCGCTACTGAGGGAAGCGACGTAGGCTATATACACCCTGATTCATAAAGAAGTATGCAGTTTCCAGATGCTGTAAAACAGTAACAGTTGAAGACACGGACCACAACTGCGAACCGTTAGGTAGATGCACTCATAACGTTTGCGTCCCGGAACTCAGGGAAGTGACGTAGGCTATATGCACCCTGATTCATAAAGAAGTATACAGTTTCCAGATGCATTAAAACAGTAACAGTTGAAGACATGGACCTCAACTGCGAACCGTTAGGTAGATGTACTCATAAAGTTTGTGTCCCGCTACTGAAGGAAGTGACGTAGGCTACATACACCGTGATTCATAAAGAAGTATACAGTTTCCAGATGCTGTAAAACAGTAACAGTTGAAGACACGGACCCCAACTGCGAACCGTTAGGTAGATGTACTCATAAAGTTTGTGTCCCGCTACTGAAGGAAGTGACGTAGGCTATATACACCCTGATTCATAAAGAAGTATACAGTTTCCAGATGCTGTAAAACAGTAACAGTTGAAGACACGGACCACAACTGCGAACCGTTAGGTAGATGCACTCATAACGTTTGCGTCCCGGAACTCAGGGAAGTGACGTAGGCTATATGCACCCTGATTCATAAAGAAGTATACAGTTTCCAGATGCATTAAAACAGTAACAGTTGAAGACACGGACCTCAACTGCGAACCGTTAGGTAGATGTACTCCTAAAGTTTGTGTCCCGCGACTGAGGGAAGTGACGTAGGCGATAGCGCGCGTGTCACGTGACTAGTCAGTCAAAATGGCAGCGTCTGCAGTGGAGAAGGCGTTTTGTGTTCTTCAATTGAGCAAAACGGAATCTGTAACTGTTGTGCAACGGCATTTTCGATCACCATTCGGAAAAGAACCTCCAACGAGAAAATCTATCTACGATTGGCATACAAAATTTGAAAAGTCCTGGACGACAGCGTGTATCGGAAGATGCCGTCGATAGTGTTTGCATCGCCATTCAACGAAGCGCGGGGAAATCAACGCGGAGGGCGAGTCGTGAAGCGCAGATTTCACAGCCCACATTCTCTGGAGAATTTTGAGAAAGAAGCTGAAAATGATTCCATACAAAGTGCAGATGTTGCAAAATCTCACTGACTTTGACAAGACAAAGCGCTTTTGAATTTTGTGAAGAAATGCAGCACCGTTTTAAAAATGGCGATTTGGCCGATCACTTAGTTTTCACCGATGAAGCTACGTTTCACGTGAGTGGTCAGGTAAACAAGCACAATGTTCGCTTTTGGGGAACGGAGAATCCCTGATTTACAGTGCAACACGTGCGAGATTCGCCTAAGGTAAACGTGTTCTGTGCTGTGTCCAAAAAGAAAGTGTACGGCTCCTTCTTTTTTCACAAGAAAACTGTCAGTCTTTTCTGGATATGTTAAAAGTCTTTGGTTGATGCCACAGTTGCAGGACGACAGTGACAACTTTATTCTCCAATTGGATGGTGCACCACCGCACTAGTTAGACGACGTGCAAGATTATCTCGATGAACATCTTCCTCACCGATGGATTGGACGAGCCGTGGACTACAACATGCCATTGACCCAGTGGCCACCCAGAAGTCCTGACTTGTGACTTTTTCCTGTGGGGGTGCGTAAAGGGCAAGGTATTCGCCCCCCCTTTCCTGTTGATCTAGCGGAGCTGAAACAGCGTATCACAGCCACTATCACTGCACTTGATTCAGAGATCTTACCTGGCGTTTGGGCGGAAATGGATTACTGGCTCGATGTGTGACTAAGGGTGCACACATAGAACATCTGTGACTGTCTCTAAAAAACTTGAAACATTCCCCTACAATTCTGTTACAGGTAACATAAAATATTGTGACGACCCCCCCCCCCCGCATAATTAATTGGCGAGAGGCGTGGTTAATTAACGGTAATTGAAACTTGATTGGGGGTTTTAATTAACAGAGAGGTTTATTTTAAACACTTGCGAGGGGCGGTATATAAAGAAAAGATCTGCTGGCACTTGGAATTCAAGTGGCGAGTTGCAGGTGTTTTCCACGAGAACAAAGAGCCCTTAAACGGAAATGGGACGGGTCAGATTTTAAAAGCTATTTCCCATGACTCAAAAGAGTTTGGACGGCAAAAGCGTTTGAAGCTTTTGTCTGTGCCACGCGCGACACAATGGGAAAGCTCTCGGACATGAAGAGCGGTTTATAATAAATATGTCGCGGTTTCAAGTGGTAGAATTCACCGCTTACCTGCTTCTGGGAGACAGGAGATTGCTGTTGAGTGGGAGAAACTGTTTGATAGCAGACAGAATAAGGAAGGATTTTTTCCTCGCGCTAGAACAATTGCTTGCCGTCTGGGTGCTCTTGCAATTCTGAGAATAAGAAGTGAAGCCAGCTGAAAACATAAGCTGAGGAATAACCAGCACCAGATCTGCCTGGGAACTTTCTTCACCTCGCCGGATCACGGATACCTGTCGTAAGGAGCCATTTCAGGTGAAATGCAGACAGAGACATAATAATTAGGGAATATCCTCGCTCATCCAGAGAGAGAGAGAGAGAGAGAGATGAGAAACGCTTAGCATAAGGAACAAAACAGACCCCCTGCAGAGAGAGAGAGAGAGAGAGCCTCTGAAGAAACTGCTAGCCTCTTTGTGTTAAAAGCGGGGAGAGAAATCTTGTGTGTGTGTCTGATTACGTACCTCCAGTGACCGGGGAACGACATCGTTTTAGCCACAGCAAAGAATGAGCGGTGATGGAAGTTAAGATCAAACTACCCGTGTGAGTGAGTGTTTTTTTTTTTTTTTTTTTTTTGGTGTCATCAACACTTTGGATGCTCGAGGACCTATGTAAGTACTTTTTACCAGTATTTTCTTTGCGGCCCATTGTGAACGAACAGACTTTTCGTTAGGGCATATTTTCAGAAACACCGAAGAGGGCCAAAGCTGTCAGGAAATTATAGCCTTTATTATTTAATGAAGATTCCGGTGAAATTTATGCATATATCTATTAAATCCCTGTTTTAATTGTTACACTGTGCCTCCATTGGTTTATTGGTGTACTGTGTTGGCTAACGAGGTATTGGCGGATCCAGTGATTCGAATCGCAGTCCGGAATTAATTTGGCATCCTGATATCTGAAGACCAAAAGGTCGCAACAATATCTTACATTGTACTTATTTCATAGTGCGTTGAAACTGTATACTGCTTTATGAATCACCCTGAATATTACTCCATTACATAGCAAAACTGGTAATACACTGCCGGACAATTGCTAAGGACGGATGACAATAGCAACGATAGAAACCATAAAATGGAAGGCAGGAAAATGTGGAAATTAGCATAAGTTCGGGATACAGTAAGACGTGTTGTGCGTATGCAAATTTTGGATTGCCGAACTTGTTCGTGACGTCATAGTGCTGATAAGAGATATAAAGGATTTGACGCCTATTGACCGTTGTTGTTCAAACGCAAAGTTGAAAGGGAAAGAATCAATTGACGAACTTGCAATTTTCAGTATGTCTTCCCGACATCACCTAGATGATTTTACGCGTGGCCGTATTATTGGCAAGATTGAAGAAGGGCGAAAAATAACAGATGTTGCCAGGGAGTTCGACGTCAGCCACAGTGTTGTTTCAAGGCTTCGGAAATCATTTCAAACAAATGGAGAGTGTAGCAAACGTCACGGGGGAGGTCGTGTTCGCAGTACGACACCTGCAGAAGATCGGTACATAGTGCTATCAACAAAAAGACACCGGCGCAGCACAGCTAGTGAGGTAGCAAATCAGTTTATGGCTGCTACTGGCAAGCGGATCTCCCGAAAAACTGTCGCCAGACGTTTGCATGAAGAAGGACTATACGCCCGCCGTCCTGTTGTGTGCATCCCATTGTCCAGACGTCACCGTACCGCCCGTTTGCAATGGTGCCATCAACATCGCAATTGGACTGATAACGACTGGTCGGCTGTCCTCTTCTCAGATGAGAGTACATGCAGTCTATCGTCTGATTGTCGACGACAACTGATCTGGCGTGATAGTGGTACTGCATATTGTCCAGCAAACATACAGGAAAGGGACCGATATCCGACATGTAGTGTCATATTATGGGCTGGCATCATGATCAATGGCCGTACGTCCCTCTATGTGCTTCCAACTGGGACTATGACTGGCCAACGATACATTAATGATGTTCTGCTACCTCATGTTCGCATGTTCCGTGGTGCGGTCGGTGACAGATTCATTTTCATGGACGACAACGCAACATGTCATCGAACAGTCGCTGTCCAGGAGTGTCTTGAGAGCCTCGTATGGCCAGCACGTTCTCCAGATCTGAATCCCATTGAAAATGTGTGGGATGCTTTGGGGAGGAGTCTTGCTGGTCGCCAATGCCCTCCAATAAACAAGGACACCCTCATCCGTGCACTGACAGAGGAATGGGATAAATTACCCCAACAGCTGCTTGATAATGTTGTGCAAAGCATGACACGACGTGTGGAATCTTGCATCGCCCTCCATGGTGGCCATATCCCGTATTGACATCTTACGCCGGAACACGTTTACGTATTCTGCACAAAATGGCCTGTTTGTCCCTTGAACACGTTCCAAAGCCTTCTGGATTTCAGAGCACAATAAATTGTCTTTCTTGTAATGTCCTGGCATTCTGACATTATTTTATTTCACTTGGCATCCAACCACACTTACTTTTTTATGCGCTATATAGCCGGTTATGATCCGTCCTTAGCAATTGTCCAGCAGTGTAGGATAGGTGTCTATTTACATATGTCTTGCCCGTTTACAATAAATGGAATTTCCTTCGAAAACAAATCCTTTAAAAACTGCTACACAGTTTGCTTTGCTCATTTAAGAATCTAACTCATCTTGTTCGCGTGTGTTTCGTGTTTTTAAAAGAAGGAAGTTCGTTACCTTTTGCACGAGAAGAACTTTTCATTGGCTCCGAAGTTTTCTGCGTCACCAATGGTTTGCGGCAAGTTTTCGTTAAGTGTTTCTGGTAGGAAGCAGGCAAAAATACCAGCAGTTATACACATCAATGCGATGATCAGGAACGGAATGGATTTCCCATAAGCAGCCTAAATAATAAAAAAAAAAAGTGAAAAATGCACAAATTAAAAAAACAACAACAACATTGCTATAATTTACCATTTGCAAATGATGAAATGAAAACAAGAACATAAAACAGAAAGGAAAGACAGCGAATCAGCTGTACTACACACATTACCCCTCACCCCTCCCCCAAAAGTGCGGATCTCAATTAAATAGCTAATATGGCCGGGTCTGGTACGATTCGTCCAACGACGATTGGTCCAATGCCGATTCGCCCAATGGACAATTGGTCCAAAGGTACGATTTGTTCAATGGTACGATTGGTCCAATGCCGATTCGTCCAATGCCGATTCGTCCAATGGACAATTGGTCGAAAGGTACGATTCGTTCAATGCTACGATTGGTCCAATGCCGATTCGTCCAATGGACAATTGGTCCAAAGGTACGATTCGTTCAATGGTACGATTGTTCCAATGGGACGATTGGTCCAATGCCGATTCGTCCAATGGACAATTGGTCCAAAGGTACGATTCGTTCAATGGTACGATTGGTCCAATGCCGATTCGTCCAATGCCGATTCGTCCAATGCCGATTCGTCCAATGGACAATTGGTCCAAAGGTACGATTCGCTCAATGGTACGATTGGTCCAATGCCGATTCGTCCAATGGACAATTGGTCCAAAGGTACGATTCGTTCAAAGGTACGATTGGTCCAATGGGACGATTGGTCCAATGCCGATTCGTCCAATGGACAATTGGTCCAAAGGTACGATTCGTTCAATGGTACGATTGGTCCAATGCCGATTCGTCCAATGGACAATTGGTCCAATTCCGTCCTATCTGTCTGAAGTGCTACTCGTGCTATAAAAGTCTCATCTGTTCTGATTCTATCTCCGATGTTACACGAAAGTACCGGTAGTCCAAAGAATGTAAAATAATATTACATTTCATACGTAATATCGTGGTTACATATTTCTTTCTTTTTTTTTTTTTTTTTTTTTTGGAATCACGTTTTCTTGTTATACTGTCCTTGCTGCCGTATGAAGTTACTGATGTAAGAGTCGTTCTATGAACTTCAATGTTTCTCTTTTGCATGAAATAATATAAAATACTAGTGTTCCGTTTCTGTTTGTGGAATGCAGTGGGGTTTTCCGCCAACTGCCCAATGGAAACAACTGGTCGGGGTTTGGACAGAGGCCTATTCAACAGTTTTCATTCCAGCGATGTCATATTCATAACGTTTACATATCAAATCAAGTTAATTAAGCTTTTACTTAAACACGAAATATTAATTCATAGGCCACAGGCCTAGGCCTTTTCAACAGTTTATATTCTACCGATGTGGTATTCATAACATTTACATATTAAATCAAGTTAATAATATTGCGCTTTTACTTAAGCACGAAATATAAATTCATAGACCCTAGGCCTAGGCCTTTTCAACAGTTTTTATTCCAGCGATGTCATATTCATAACGTTTACATATCAAATCAAGTTATTAATATTGAAATTTCACTTAGGCACGAAATATTAATTCATAGGCTTTAGGCCTGGGCTTTTTAGGACTTTTTATTCTACCGATGTCATATTCATAACGTTTACATATTAAATCAAGTTAATAATATTGTGCTTTTACTTAAACACGAAATATTGATTCATAGGCCATAGGCTTTTTTAACAGTTTATATTCTATCGATGTCAGATTCATAACTTTTACATAACAAAACAAGTTAATAATATTGAGCTTTAACTTAGGCACGATATATTAATTCATAGGCTCTAGGCCTACGCCTTTTTAGGACTTTTTATTCTACCGATGTCATATTCATAGCGTTTACATATTAAATCAAGTTAATAATAATGTGCTTTTACTTAAACACGAAATATTAATTCATAGGCCATAGGCCTTTTTAACAGTTTATATTCTACCGATGTCAGATTTATAACGTTTACATAACAAAACAAGTTAATAATATTGAGCTTTTACTTAGGCAAGATATATTAATTCATAGGCCATAGGCCTTTTTAACAGTTTATATTCTACCGATGTCAGATTCATAACGTTTACATAACAAAACAAGTTAATAATATTGAGCTTTTACTCAGGCACGATATATTAATTCATAGGCCATAGGCCTTTTTAACAGTTTATATTCTACCGATGTCAGATTCATAACGTTTACATAACAAATCAAGTTAATAATATTGCGCTTTTACTTAAGCACGAAATATAAATTCATAGACCCTAGGCCTAGGCCTTTTCAACAGTTTTTATTCCAGCGATGTCATATTCATAACGTTTACATAACAAATCAAGTTAATAATATTGAGCTTTTACTTAGGCACGATATATTAATTCATAGGCTCTAGGCCTACGCCTTTTTAGGACTTTTTATTCTACCGATGTCATATTCAGAACGTTTACATATTAAATCAAGTTAATAATATTGCGCTTTCACTTAAGTACGAAATATTAATTCATAGGTCTGCAGCCTAGGTGCCTTGCTAAGACCTCAGAAATGATACAATGAATGCCTTTTATAAAGTTTTATAAAATGTTTACAAATACCAAATATCTAGGTTGTAACTTAAAATCTTCTAAAAAGGCCCGCGGCCTAGGTGCCTTGTAAAGACCTGAGAAATGATACGATGTGTGCCTTTATTAGGTTTTATAAAAACCTAATAAGGCACACATTATTAGGTTTTATAAAAACCTAATAAAGGCACACATTTATTCTGTGTGCCTTTTATTAGGTTTTATAAAATGTTTACAAATACCAAATATCTAGGTTGTAACTTAAAATCTTCTAAAAAGGCCCGCGGCCTAGGTGCCTTATAAAGACCTGAGAAATGATACGATGAGTGTCTTTTATTAGGTTTTATAAAATGTTTACAAATACCAAATATCTAGGTTGTAACTTAAAATCTTCTAAAAAGGCCCGCGGCCTAGGTGCATTGTAAAGACCTGAGAAATGATACGATGAGTGCCTTTTATTAGGTTTTATAAAATGTTTACAAATACCAAATATCTAGGTTGTAACTTAAAATCTTCTAAAAAAGCCCCCGGCCTAGGTGCCTTGTAAAGACCTGAGAAATGATACGATGAGTGCCTTTTATTAGGTTTTATAAAATGTTTACAAATACCAAATATCTAGGTTGTAACTTAAAATCTTCAAAAAATGCCCGCGGCCTAGGTGCTTTGCAAACAGCTGAGAAATGCTCCATTGAGTGCCTTTTACCAGGTTTATGTAAAATGTTTACAATTACCAAATATACGGTAATCATCTTTCTAAAGGATATAAAGAGGAGAATAATTTAAATTATTATTCCTTTCTGGAAAATAAAACAGTTTACCGTTGGTAAGATGATACCATTGGACGAATCGACGTTGGACCAATCTTACCATTGGACGAATCGGCATTGGACCAATCGTCCCTTTGGACGAATCGGCATTGGACCAATTGTCCCTTTGGACGAATCGGCATTGGACCAATCGTACCATTGGACGAATCGGTGTTGGACCAATCGTACCATTGGACGAATCGGACATTGGACCAATCGGCATTGGACCAATCGTCCCTTTGGACGAATCGGCATTGGACCAATCGTCCCTTTGGACGAATCGGCGTTGGACCAATCTTACCATTGGACGAATCGGCATTGAACCAATCGTCCCTTTGGACGAATCGGCATTGGACCAATCGTACCATTGGACGAATCGGCGTTGGACCAATCGTACCATTGGACGAATCGGACATTGGACCAATCGGCATTGGACCAATCGTCCCTTTGGACGAATCGGCATTGGACCAATCGTCCCTTTGGACGAATCGGCATTGGACCAATCGTCGTTGGACGAATCGTCCGGGACCGAATATGGCCACCTTTCTTGCGATATATCAGGAGGAATGCGACATGACACGGATTCCCTAAGCTACTTGAGTTCGGTTTGGTTCAAAGATAATCATTCCAGCAGCAAAACGAACCTTTATTTAGTATCGAGTATGGCCACCTTTGTTGCGAATGACAGCAAGTATGCGATGTGTCATGGATTCTATGAGGTACTTGAGTTCGATTTGGTCTAAACATAGTTTCCCGATGTTTAGACCAAAACGAAACTTGCCGATGCGCACTTTTACGCGTTGAGAAGATCTCCCGATTCGTATTTTTACGCGTCGAGAAAAATTCCCGATATACACTGAAGAGCAATTGAATTAGAGACAGCTGGCGTTATGCAAATGTGGCGCTGTGGGCGGACCTGTAAACGGAAACGACATGACGTATGCGGCGATCCGACAATATAAGGAGTGATGCGACGAGAATCAGTAAGAGTCGGACGCAGTATGGGTAAGACGAAGGATAAAAGCGCATTTGATCGTGGGCAAATTGTCGGGGCCCGACGAATGGGTCACTACATTTCGGAAGTCGTGGGATTTTCAAGAGCCACTGTGTCACGGGTGCACCTTGAGTACATCGAATCCGGAAAAACCATCCCTGCAAGGGCCAACTGCTGTGAACAACAGCGTGTGGATGAGCGGGGTCATCGTCGGCTAGCTCGCATTGTAACAGCGGATAGACGGGCCACAGTGCAAGAAATCACTCGGCAATTTAACGCTAGTGCACAAAATCGTGTAACCATCCAGAACCATCTCCTCGCTATGGGGTACAGAAGCCATCGTCATACGAGGACACCGCTGCTGACCGCACATCACAGGGTGCAAAGATTAGCATGGGCGCGGAAACATCGCCACTGGACTTGGAAAAATGTTGCCTGGACTGATGAGTCGAGATTCAAGTTGGTACATGCGGATGGCAGGATACGAGTACGGCGCAAACCACATGAAGCGATGGATCCTTCTTGCCAGCAGGGTACTCTTCAAGCTGGTGGGAGTGGCATTCTCGTCTGGGGACTGTTTACGTGGACTTAAATGGGACCCCTGGTACGTGTGACATCGTCCCTCACAGGTCAACGTTACCGGGATATCCTGGACGACCATTTGCTCCCGTTTGTGCGTCTTCAACATCCCACTGGGGACCTCATCCTGCAACAAGACAATGCAGCTCCCGAATTGTATCCGAATGGTTGGATGAACACTCCACCGATGTGACCTCGCTTCCTTGGCCAGCTAGGTCACATGACCGAGCACATCTGGGATGCCATCGAGAGAGATGACCCCCTCCATCAGATCTTCGTAAACTGTGGGAGCTTGTTCAGGGGTCGTGGATCCTAGTGGCTTCCCAACGCTTCCGGTGTCTTGTCGAGTCCATGCCGAGACGAATCGCCGCCGTCATCAGGTCGAAAGGTGGTGCTACACGTTACTAGACAGGTATCTCTAATTCAATTGCTCTTCAGTGTATAGAGAAAAATTCTGGATATATGGTTCGGTTTGGTTCAAAGATAGCCATTCCAGCAGCAAAACGAACCATAATTGAATATCGAGTATGGCCACCTTTGTTGTGAATGACAGCAAGTATGCGACGTGTCTTGGATTCCATGAGGTGCTTGAGTTCGTTTTCGTTCAAACACAGCTTCCCGATGTTTAAGCCAAAACGAAACTTCCCGGTTCCTACTTTAACGCGTCCCGAAAAATTCCCGATGCGTATTTTTAAGGGTCGAGGACAAAATTCCGATGCGTACTTTTAGGCGTCCTGATCCCTGTAGCAAAATGAACCTTTATTTAGTAAAAACTAAGATTAAAAAACATTTTACAAATAGCAAAATAAGAGATTCAGAATATTTTATAAATAGCAAAACCTTTTCTTTACTCTGGATATATGGTTAACAACTTTCTCCGAAGACTAATAGATTCTGGTCAGTGAACTCTTCAGCTGGACCAAACGCAGCCTAAATTCATATGATCAATGATATGCAACCCACAGTTACCCCAACTTTAAGACAAATCTGTTGAAGATTTGGTATGGATTTTGGGACAAAAGTGAGAAATATATTGGCAACCATTAAGAATGATCGTGACCCCGTGGGTCAAAGAGGCAGACATGGAATATACTGTATTCCATTACGAAGTGTGGAACAGGATGAACCCGAACAGATCTACACAGTGTGGCAAAGAATTTTTAAGGCTGGGTCTGTAAAATGAAATAGAAACAAGAAATTATAAATTGTTTTGGTTTGTTATTCAAAATAAGTCCCTCCGGCTTCAATACACTTGTTACAACGATTTAATAATGGTTCGAATGCCTGTTCCAGTTCACTTTGCGGAATTGCCTCCAAAGCACGCGTCGAAGCTGTTTCTATGGTCGAAATATCATCAAAATAACACTTTTTTAACGTCATTTTAAGTTTGGGGAACAAAGAAAAGTCGCAGGGTGCTAAATCAGGCGAATACGGTGGATGATTCAACACACAGATGTTATTTTTCGCCAAAATTCTACGAACAAGAAGTGAGGTGTGACTGGGTGCATTATCGTGCAACGAACACTAACTGTTTTCATCTCGATATTCTGGACGAATGCGACGAATTCTGCCCATCAAACGCTTCAAAACAGTTAAATACAACTCACCAGTAATTGTTTGTCCACGTGGAACACATTTATTGTGGATAATACCCTTACTATCGAAGAATGTAATGAGTATTGTTTTGATTTTCGATGGAACTTTTCTTGTTTTGTTTGGCTTGTGGCGAGTTTTTTACTTCCATTCCGCACTTTGTCGCTTTGTTTTAGGATCATATTGAAAACACCATGTTTCATCACCAGTAACAATCGATTTTAAGAAGTTTGGATCATTTTCAGCTGCTGAAATGATGTCTCTGCAATGTGCACTTCTCCTTGATTTTTGTTCATTGGTTAACGTGTGTGGAACGAATTTAGCACAGACTTTTGTTTTGCCCAAATCTTCCTGCAGGATGGTTAGAATCGTTTCTTTGTTGATGTTTAAAGACTCTTCCATCATTCTTAGTGACGCACATCGATTGTTTGCCACGAAATCACGCACTTTTTCAATAATCTCAGGTGTCCTAGATGAACTTGGTCTTCCGGTATGCTTATCATCTTCTTGCGTCCAAGAAACGTTTGTGCCACAGGAAAACATTTGATCTACTTAAACAAAACTCACCGTAAACTTGTTTCATCATTTGGTACGTTTCCGAGGCACTTTTACCAAGTTTTGCGTTAAATTTAATAACAGCCCTTTGTTCCATCTTAATAATTCAACATGAAAAACATTTGACTTCTCTAATGAACGGCCGTTTCGTTTCAGTTACTTTAACAACTGCGCAGTACTTTTAGCAGAAAGCAAGCAGATGGTCACGGTTTATAACGCATTCGCGATTACACTAGTGACGCCACCGTAGGCTGAAATCTAGCGCCAGTCTTAAAAATTCTTTGACGCACTGTGTATATAGGATCTACAAGACGCACCCTAGGGACAAGGATTACAGAGCACAAATACAGTATTAAAAATGGTTCCGTAACAACATCGATTGGTGAACGAAAGTAAGTACCACCCTTTTTGGGAGGAGGCCTCAGTCATCGTTACTCCACTGTCAAAATCAAAATCATCTTACTTGTTTACAGAAAGTCTACACATATTTTGTAATGAACATATACACTGAAGTGGTAGAAAAACTGGTGCACCAGTCTAGTACTTGGGAGGTCCTCACGGGAGCGCAGGACTGAAGAAATACGACAGGGTATGGACTCCACTAGCTTCTGGAAATATGCTGTAGGCAATGCTCACCATACTTCCTGCAGAACGTTCCACAATTCGGATGTATTCTTTCTTATCTCTACAGTAAACTACCAAGAATAAATTCAACAGCGGATTATTACATGTCTGTTTTGACAAAGCTGATCGCACATATCCGTAAGAAGCGTTTACACATTCACCAAAATGGTTGGAAACTCCACCATCATAACGCTCTTCCTGCACATAGCGCAGAAAGTCACTACCTTCCTAGCTGAAAAAATATTGGAAAGGTTCCACACCCTCCATAGAGTCTAGATTCAACACATTTTGACTTCTTTTCGTCTCAACTCTCCAAAAGAATTTGCGAGAACGTAGGTTTGCGTCTCCAGAAGAGGTAGTCAAAGCTTCAGAGGCGGCTATGAAAGGAATGGAGAAAAATGGCACTTCTTTGAGGAGTGCTACCGACGTTTGGAAAAGGACCACAGCCGCATGAAGTTCAGGTTCGTACATACATGTTTATAAATTTCCGCTTAAGTCTTTCTTGAAGGGGTATCATCGCATGTTGGCATTTATTGTCAGTGACTATTTATAGTAAAGGTTTATAATGTTTTTTGGCTAATACAGAATGTTTCAAAATTATCTTTACAACTTTGACCCTCAGTAAAACAAGAAACGGAATAAGAGAACACATATCGGTTTATTACATACTGAACAGCACAGCACGCTCCAAAGTTTGCTGGAATGCCACTGAAAGTTCGATAAAGTGCGTATTACGCGTCTAGTGCGCATCGAAATTTTTCCAGAGTAAAAATACGCGTCGGGAATTTTCCTCAGCGCACAAAAGTCCGCCTGGGGAAATTTTCTCGACGCGTAAAAGTACGCCTCGGGAATTTTTTCGAAGTGTAAAAATTCTCGTGTAAAAATACGCGTGGGAAATTTTTCTCGACGCGCGTAAAAGTAGGCCTCGGGAGTTTTCCTCGACTCGTAAAAGTACGCATGGGGAATTTTCCTCGACGCGTAAAAGCACGCATCGGGATTTATCTCGACGCGTAAAAGTACGCCTCGGGAATTCTCCTCGACGCGTAAAAACACTCTTCGGAAATTTTACTGGACGCGTAAAATACGCGTCAGAAATTTCCTCGACGCGTAAAAGTACACATCATGAATGTTTCTCGACGAGTAAAAGCACGCATCGGGAATTTTTCTGGACTGGTAAAAATAAGCATTGGGAATTTTTCTTGACGCGTAAAAGTACGCCTCGGAAATTTTTCTCAACGCGTAAAAGTACACATCAGGAATTTTTCTCGACGCGTAAAAGTACGCCTCGGGAGTTTTCCTCGACGCGTAAAAGTACGCATCGGGAATTTTCCTCGACGCGTAAAAGCACGCATGGGGAATTTTACTCGACGCGTAAAAGCACGCATCGGGAATTATCTCAAACCGTAAAAGTACGCCTCAGGAATTTTCCTCGACACGTAAAAACACTCTTCGAAATTTTTACTGGACGCGTAAAATTCGCGTCAGAAATTTCCTCGACGCGTAAAAGTACACATCATGAATGTTTCTCGACGAGTAAAAGCACGCATCGGGAATTTTTCTGGACTGGTAAAAATACGCATTGGGAATTTTTCTTGACGCGTAAAAGTACGCCTCGAAAATTTTTCTCAACGCGTAAAACTACGCATCGGGAATTTTTCTCACGCGTAAAAGTACGCATCGGGAAATTTCCTCGACGCGTAAAAGCACGCATGGGGAATTTTCCTCGACGCGTAAAAGTACGCGTCGGCAATTTTTCTCGACGCTAAAGGAACGCATCGGGAATTTTCCTCGACGCGTAAAAGTACGCGTCGGGAATTTTTCTTGGCGCGTAAAGATACGCTACGGAAATTTTACTGGAAGCGTAAAATACGTGTCAGGAATTTCCTCGACGCGTAAAAGTACGCATCAGGAATGTTTCTCGACGCGTAAAAGCACGCATCGGGAATTTTCTGGACTGGTAAAAATACCCATCAGGAATTTTTCTCGACGCGTAAAAATACGCCTCGGAAATTTTTCTCAACGAGTAAAAGTACGCATCGGGAATTTTTCTCGACGCGTAATAGTACGCCTCGGGAATTTTCCTCGACGCGTAAAAGTACGCATCGGGAGTTTTCCTCGACGCGTAAAAATACGCTTCGGAAATGTTACTGAACGCGTGAAAATACGCGCCGTAAAAGTACGCATCGGGAATTTTTCCCGACGCGTAAAAGTACACATCGGAAATTATCTCAAACCGTAAAAGTACGCCTCAGGAATTTTCCTCGACGCGTAAAAACACTCTTCGAAATTTTTACTGGACGCGTAAAATTCGCGTCAGAAATTTCCTCGACGCGTAAAAGTACACATCATGAATGTTTCTCGACGAGTAAAAGCACGCATCGGGAATTTTTCTTGACGCGTAAAAGTACGCCTCGAAAATTTTTCTCAACGCGTAAAACTACGCATCGGGAATTTTTCTCACGTGTAAAAGTACGCATCGGGAAATTTCCTCGACGCGTAAAAGCACGCATGGGGAATTTTCCTCGACGCGTAAAAGTACGCGTCGGCAATTTTTCTCGACGCTAAAGGAACGCATCGGGAATTTTCCTCGACGCGTAAAAGTACGCGTCGGGAATTTTTCTTGGCGCGTAAAGATACGCTACGGAAATTTTACTGGAAGCGTAAAATACGTGTCAGGAATTTCCTCGACGCGTAAAAGTACGCATCAGGAATGTTTCTCGACGCGTAAAAGCACGCATCGGGAATTTTCTGGACTGGTAAAAATACCCATCAGGAATTTTTCTCGGCGTGTAAAAATATGCATCGAAGAATTTTACCAATTCGTAAAAATACGCATCGGGACGGTATTTCGTCTTTCAGAAACGGAAGTTAGACGGCGAAAAAATATCCCTGTACTCTTTAGGCATAAGAGTGCGACGGCTTCGAGGGAATTTCTGCTTTTCCGTCATAATTTGGGTTATCCTCGACAACGATGCATAACTGAACAAAAATTTTGGGAAAGTGGAAATTAGCTGCAGTGACGATTTCTCCGTAATCGTAATTTTATTTTTCACGTGATTGTTTCCTCTGCCTAGTACTGTTGTTAAATATCGTTTTATTTCTTAGATATTTGTATTTCAACTTAAAAATGGAGGGAAAATGTCCGAGAACGGAAATCAGACGTAGCAAAGATTTCCCCCGTAACTGAAATTTGTTCCCCCAACGATGATCGGAACATGTATCTTGTGTTTTTAAAGACCCCCCACCCCCAAATAAAAAAAGGAGGTTTGCATTTCAGCTTGATGAAGGTGGGGGTGTAACGTACCAGGAGATGTGACGTACCTGCCAGAAGGACGCACACGACATAAAGGCAGATAGGAATCAGAATAAAACGTCCGCGTAGCTCAGTTGGTAGAGCAACTTATTCCGGAATGAGTGGACCCGGGTTCGAATCCCGGCGTAGACCAAAAATGACGGAGAAATTTACTTCGTTATAATGGCGCCCGAACTATCCGGATGACCCGACCGTTCAAAATCTCGCATTGGTGTGATGTTATTTCCACACCGCGAGATAGGAAAAATAAGAGAATCCCTTCTCCAGCACTTCGAAAAAAAAAAAAAAAAAAAAAATAAGGGGGACATGATGTAACGTACCAGGAGATGTGACGTACCAGCCAGAAGGACGCACACAACATAAAGGCAGATAGGAATCAGAATAAAACGTCCGCGTAGCTCAATTGGTAGAGTGACTTTTTCCGGAATGAGGGGATCCGGGTTCGAATCCTGGCGTGGACAGAAATGACGGAGAAATTTACTTCGTTATAATGGCGCCCGAACTATCCGGATGACCCGACCGTTCAAAATCTCGTAATGGTGTGATGTTATTTCCACACCGCGAGATAGGAAAAATAAGAGAATCCCTTCTCCAGCACTTCAAAAAAAAAAAAAAAAAAAAAAAAAAAAAGAAAAAAATAAGGGGGAGATGATGTAACGTACCAGGAGATGTGACGTACCTGCCAGAAGGACGCACACGACATAAAGGCAGATAGGAATCAGAATAAAACGTCCGCGTAGCTCAATTGGTAGAGTGACTTATTCCGGAATGAGGGGATCCGGGTTCGAATCCTGGCGCGGATAAAAATGACGGAGAAATTTACTTCGTTATAATGGCGCTCGAACTATCCGGATGACCCGACCGTTCAAAATCTCGCATTGGTGTGATGTTATTTCCACACCGCGAGATAGGAAAAATAAGAGAATCCCTTCTCCAGCACTTCAAACCTGCCAGCAGGACGCACACGACATAAAGGCAGATAGGAATCAGAATAAAACGTCTGCGTAGCTCAATTGGTAGAGCAACGTATTCCGGAATGAGGGGATCCGGGTTCGAATCCTGGCGCGGATAAAAATGACGGAGAAATTTACTTCGTTATAGGGGGGGTCGAAAACGAAAGTGATGAAGCTGAAAATATGTAAGAATTGATGCATCGTGTTCAAAAGTATTTATATTTTCAAAGTTACACTATTGATCCTTTACCTGAAATAGTGAAAGCTATTATGCATTCATGATGTATAAAACTGTCATCCAAGGGTACGAAAAAACGACAATAAAGAAATGGGAAGGGAAACAAACAAAGATATCAGCAAAATGAAAATTTAAGTATGGGATGCGGTGCAGCTGCAGAAAAACAAATGTGGCTATGGAACTTGCTGAGAAGTTTATTAGATGTTTTTAGATGCCTATAAGAACCTCTATTTTCACTTCTTGAACACATTGCTGTTCAACGTGGTCATTACAAAACATGATAAATTTAATGTTATTGTTTTAAAATGCGAATATTACATTTATTTCCAAAACTGGGCTACACTCGTTTCCAGAGTAGCGTTCGGTTCGATTTTTATTGAAGAATTTTGTTGTCGACAAATGTGTTCCACTGTCTCATTCCGGTGATGCCATCTGACGAAATGAAAATGTTCTTCCAATTGTTCAATACTTTTTGCGATGTATCGATTGCAAGATGGCGGCTTGTTAACAGTTTTTTTTTCTCTCTGGTGAACTCCCTGTTGGATTTTTGCGGAATTTTTTCAATTTCCTTATATTTTTATTGAAGGACTTTGCTCCGCTGCCAGTCCGAAGTTTCCGAGTTTTTTTACTGTCGTTATTTTTTGAAATGACGGACTTTTGTAGTTTGAACTTATAGCACTTAACCGTTAAACAACTGAGATAGCTTTACCAACAAAACATATGCGTAACAAATTCTCTGCGTCACCAAGACAGCAGGTCACGGGACCAGAACGTTCCATCCTCTGTGGTTATCGTGAAAACAGACAAGCCGTTCGTTTCTTTCCTTTGTGTCTTTCAAAAATGCTTACAATTCAGAAAATGATTTTTTCTTAATTTTTTTTTTTGTAAAAAAAGGACGATAGTTGTAAGTTCATGCTGAAAAAATTGCAATGCGTTATATTTTATAGTTTGCCATATAATCGGTTTTTTTTAATGAATCCAGTCGCGAAATAGAGAATTTTGTGAAATTTAAAAATTTAATTTCTCGTAAACTGAATCGAAATTCAAATAAGAAAGATTACACCGAATTCTCGGGTGTAATAAGCACGTCTTTTGAATCCGTTCTGACGCAAATTAAATTTATCAAAGCTATTCAAAGTCAACGGAACCGGTATGGAAAACAATAGATCTGACCAAGGAAAGAAGATTTTCAATCGGGTTTTTAATCCCTCAGATATTGCTGTGAACGGAATCATGAGCTTAAGAACTCTTAGAAACAGAGATATCGACAAAAATAAGATGTGACTTTACGTCCCCTGGTGGGAAAGCCATGCATTATTTTAGGAAGAAAGTGTTCTCAAAAGGTTGAGCGGTATCGGTCGAAGAAAAAAAAAAAAAATTAGTCGAGTTTTCAGGAGCCCAGATTTTGCAACAAATACTTCAGAAGCAGAAATTAACACATATGACCCCTGGTGGCCAAACCATTCTTTACCAAACATTAGAAATTATGTGAAAAATATTTTCCATCAGGTCTTGTATGCGACACAGGAAGAATTTTTCAAATCAGAGCTTCAGGAGCAGAAATAACGCAGAAAACGCAATTTACCTTTGTGCCCCCTAGCGGAAAGTCTGTGATTTACTTGAAAATTTTGAATTTATAGGAAAAACATTTCGCATCGGAAACACTATCCAACAAAGAAGGGATTTTTCAAATCGTACTGTTAGAAGTAGAGATATTGACAAAAATAAGATATACATCTACGCCCCCTGGCGTAGAAACCATGCATTTTTTCAAGAAGAAAATTTTCCTAAAAGGTTTGTCGACACGAGTAGTATCGGTCAACAAACGACTTTTTTTTCAGTCGACATTTTAGAAGCTCATATTTTGCTGCAAATACAACAGAAGCGGAAATTAAGATTTACGCCCCCTGGTGGCCAAACGTTTTTTTACAAAAATTAGAAATTATGTGCGAACGATTTGCCATCAGGAGCTGTATCCGGTGCAGAAAGAAGTTTTCAAATCGGAGATTCAGAAGCAGAGATATAGGCGGAAACGCAATTTACTGTTACTCCCCCTAGCGGAAAGTCTATGAAGTACCTGAAAATTTTGAAATTATATGAAAAACATATCACACGGAAAACTCTATCCAACAAAGAAGGGATTTTTCAAACCGGACTCCTAGAAGTAGAGATATTGACAAAAATAAAATGTACATCTACGCCCCCTGGCGGAGAAACTGTGGAATATTTTAAGAAGAAAATATTCCGAAAAGGTTTATCGATGTGAGGGGCATCAGTCTACGAAATAATTTTTTAATCGATATCTTAGAAGCTCCGATTTTATGGCAAATACATCAGAAGCAAAAATTAACACTTACGCCCCCTGGAGACCAAAGTATTTTTACCAAAAATTTGAAATTATATGCAGAAGATTTTCCATCTGAGATGTATCCGCTGAAGAAAATTTTTTTCAAATCGGAGTTTTAGAAGAAGAGTTATCAGGGAAAATGTAATTTACTTTTACGCCCCCTAGCGGAAAATCTGTGCGTAATTTGAAATAGTAACTATATCTAAAATACTCTTCGACATAAATGGAATCGAAAGATATAATTTTTTTTTTCAATCGGATGTGTAGAAGCAAATATGTATAATAAAACGTATTTTGGAATTCGACATCATCTGCATTTACGCCCCCTAGCGGCGAAATTGTTCATCGTAAAAAAAAAACGAAATGAAGGATCATCATTTGCATATTTCAAGCTTTCCGATGCAAAAAGAATTTTTCAAATCGGAGGAATAGTTGCTGAGATATCGTGGGTACAGACGGACGGACAAACCGATAACAGAAGCACGATCTTTGTTTACAAAAGACGTGCTGAAAAAGGGCGGCGAGGCGCAAACATTAGCGACACGATAGCACTTTTTTTTGCTTACCTTAACTTTGAAATACAATTGCTCTTGAAGTATCGCCAGAATCGAGAAACGGTTCATTTCAGCGTGTTCTCCACACAATTCTCTACAAACGATGTAAGTTTCATATTTTTGTGTTCAATACGTTTTGCGCTGCGAGCTAGGAAAGCCAGAGTGTCGCAAAATTTCTAAAACAGCGGAAGTTACTGTTTTTTAGAATAGAGAGACGAAAAACAAAACGGATCCAAATTCTAAGCAAACTGAGCGTTAGTGAAAAAAAATTTTATATGAAAAAATATGGATTGATTTTTAATAATTGTGTAGCATTTTCCTAAGTATTTTATTTCATCTGTTAATTTTTCTAAAACACTCCCGACTTTTGAAAATTACTCTCTAAATTTTTTCAAAGGAGTAAAAATATTCCTTAAAATTTTTTTTTTCTTCAAACTTCGATGCTAGTAGAGCTTCACATGTCGAGACGGTATTCCACTTCCTGCGCCGCTCTCCAGAGAATGTCCGCAGGAATTGTTGTTGTTATGTCAGCTGTAATCTTGTGCTTCAGCTCATTGACATCCGGAACATTTGTGCTGTACACAGTATCCATCACACAGCACTACAGAAAAAAGTGTAGCGAGGTGAGATCCGGTGAACGTGGAGACCAAAGAATTGAACCATCCCGTCCAATTCATCGCACCGGAAAGGTTTTATCACGAAACTCACGAACACGAAGTGCTCAGTGCGGGCGTGCACCGTCCTGCGGGAAGATGATAGCGGCCGCCCCGGTGGCGCAGTGGTCTAAGCGATGACCTCTGATCATTCGTCCGAACGGGGTCCGGGTTAGAATCCCGGTGAGGCATGGATGTTGTGTTAGGTTTACGGCACTGGCTCTCTCCCTTCCATGGAATCAGTGACCCTAAATTAGGGACGGGCGACTGCTTATAGCCCATTGAGTTGCTCACGGTGGTCGTTAAACCTCCAATCAAAAAAAAAAAAGAAAAGAAAAGAAGATGATAGCCGGTTGCAGTCCCTCCAACTGGGAAAGGGTTAATATACTCACTCATCATGTCCAAATAAACATTGAATGTGACTGGGTTTTCAGCGAAAAAGAATGTTCCGATGATGCGGTTGTGCACGTGACCACATCAGACGTGAACCTTAGGGCTGCCACGTTCAATCTCATGGACGGCATGTGGGTTTTCAGACCCCCAAGTACTGCAGTTATGCATGTTGATAACACCACAGACATAAAACGTTGCCTCAACTATACAGAGTATAAAATAAAGTCCCCATTGGGCATCTGTCTGTTTGTTCGGGCTAATCTCGAGAATCGCTGGACGGATTTTGATGAGGTTTTCACCATTCCGTAGAGAATTTGTCGAGGAAGGTTTAGGTGTATGAAACATTGATCATTGTCAAAAGGAGCCCGAGCAGTAACGAGTTTAGTGACAAGTCAAAGAAAAAACCGCCGTTCGCATTCTTAGGCGCGGCGACCGGTTCACGAAACTTTTCTGCTCATTCAGAAAAAGACGCAAAGCGCATGCGCCGCGGCCAGTCTGACAGCATCTAAGGCCACAGATTAAATGCGTAGTTATATCTGACGCTGAAAGAGAATTGATCTATCGGCGCTAGCACAGACTAAATGCGTAGTTGTTTTCGTCCACACGTATGTGCGTATCTGTTTCAGTAGCTCTTTAACTAAGATTTAAATATTGTACACTGGCGTGCCAAAATTAAGGACGAAACGTTTTTTCGAATGTAACGTCGTGCGGAAGTGCTCCACATCGACTCAAATCATACAATAAGATCCCCAAGATGTAAAAATATGGGACAAGTGAGCAAAACCGTCCAAACAAGGAATCCAAAGTATACAAAGGCACTTTATTGAAAAGGTAGCTTAGAGCATAATTGGACAGAAGACAGAAACGTCCATGTGACCGGCGGCTGCCAAGAAAAATACAGTCTTTAGTAGGGGATATGATCACCCCTGACTGCGCTGCAGATTTTACAACGTCTGTCCATGCTGAGGACGAGGTTGTCAATGAGTCGTTGAGGCATCGTGGCCCATTCCTCTTGTAGCGCCAATCGCAGCTGCGGAATCGTTGCTGGCGGCTGGTGACGTGCTGCCAAGCGTCTCTCGAGAAGGTCCCACACGTGTTTGATTAGATTTAGGTCCGGGGACATTGCGGGCCAATCCATACGTTGAATATTTTCACTGTCCAACAGCTTATATATGTTGGACAGTGAAAATATTCAACGGTTTAACCACCAGGGGTCATATGTGTTAATTTCTGCTTCTGAAGTATTTGTTGCAAAATCTGGGCTCCTGAAAACTCGACTAATTTTTTTTTTTCTTCGACCGATACCGCTCAACCTTTTGAGAACACTTTCTTCCTAAAATAATGCATGGCTTTCCCACCAGGGGACGTAAAGTCACATCTTATTTTTGTCGATATCTCTGTTTCTAAGAGTTCTTAAGCTCATGATTCCGTTCACAGCAATATCTGAGGGATTAAAAACCCGATTGAAAATCTTCTTTCCTTGGTCAGATCTATTGTTTTCCATACCGGTTCCGTTGACTTTGAATAGCTTTGATAAATTTAATTTGCGTCAGAACGGATTCAAAAGACGTGCTTATTACACCCGAGAATTCGGTGTCATCTTTCTTATTTGAATTTCGATTCAGTTTACGAGAAATTAAATTTTTAAATTTCACAAAATTCTCTATTTCTATATAAGCTGTTGGACATATATAATAGTGGACAGCCACTATACGATGAGGTGTAGCGTTGTCGTCCATGAAGAGGAACTCAGGACCCACAGCACCTCTAAACAGACGCACGTGAGGCAGGAGAACCTCGGTACAATAGCGGACACCAGTGACTGAACCGCCTTGGAAGATGTGGAGGTCAGTACGGCTACCAAGCATGATAACGCCCCAAACGAGAACTCCGCCACCTCCAAACCGGTCCTTTTGATGATGTTGGAAGTGTGATTCCGTGTTCCCTGTTCTCTCCAGATGTGTATACGTCCAGAATCGCTCGTCAGACTAAATCAGCTCTCACCCGTAAAGAGAACTCGACCCCATTGCTGATGTGTCCAGTTCTTGTGTTCCTGGCACCACAGAAACCGCCGTCTCCGATGAGCAGGCGTTAATGGCACACACCGTACTGGTCGTCGTGCAAATAGACCACCTTTGTGCAGCCTCCTGGCAACAGTAAAACGCGATAACAGACGTCCAGTTGTCTGTTGCATGTGCCTTGCGATTTCTCCCGCTGTCTCTTCTCGCCTGTAGGATAATATACCGGTCGTCCGCCGCCGTGGTTGCTCGTGGACGACCACTGCTAAACTCTCGGACAGCTGTTCTGTCGTTTAAAATGCTCTCCAAGCTCGTGAAACGATGCTGTGAGCGATCCCGAACTCCTCGGCCACACTAGTCACACTTCGACCTTCTTCCAACTTCCCAATGACACGACCTCGGGTAAAGTCATCCAGATGTCGTCTACTGGATTGCCTGTTGGTCATATCACACGGTGGCAGCAACTCGACGTCGTTCAAACCGATGTACACCGTGCAATAGCTTTCACCGAATTGCTGAGCGTACACCTCCCGTGTGCTTTATACCCTTCCGACACTCCCACCCCCTACGTCATGCTGCATATATGCGCATGCCCTACCGTACCGGACCCTAGTCTATCTCCTGAGTGGTCTAACGGTCGGTTCTGCCTGCTCGATCCGCTGTTATGCTAATTTCTCCTCTTCGTCCTTAATTTTTGCACACCATTATGCCGAGACGAAAATCGAATATAGGTCGTAGTACATCAAGAGGTAAAAGAATCTGTTTATCCTGTCATAATGAAACTTTCCAAGAAACAGAATCTCGATTGGCAAATGACAGACAAAGAATGGCTTTACAAAGAGAAAGACAGTCGCCTGTTGAACGTAATAATCGTCTCTCTTTAGATTCGCTGTAAATTCTAAATTGCTACTGTGCGAAGCAGAGCCGGGTCGCTAGTCGATGAATAAAACACGTTTCAGGAAGCCTTCCTCATTATCAATCCTTAGGAGTATATGAACAGCTAATTCGAAACGTTTAGGTTTATCTTGAAGGTGCATTGCCTGTGTCATATGCACTTTGTAGACAATCACGTGCAAAGCTTGTGCACCATCGTTGTAGGTGGTAACTCCAACTACCTGAAAGCCGTACGAATGGACTTCTCTGGATTTCGTAGGAAACTATATCGAACACGTTCCGTATCCTCTTCAGTTGTTCTTAGCCTGTCAGCGTCTTTTTAGGAAGTTCTGATATCGTCTCTATGAACCACGCGTCACACACTGGGCCTTTCCCTGTGGAGTAGCCATCACAAGTTCGATGTCGTACCTTGTAACCTGCCTACCCTGAAGGACGCACACGAGATAAAGGCAGCTAGGAGTGACAGCACATGCCAGTGTAGTATAGCGGATAGCACTCGTTGCTCCAGAGCCGAGAGACGTGGGTTCGAATCACTCCCCTGGCAAAAAAAAAATGATATGAGAAATTCACTTCGTCATATTGGCGCCCGAACTTCCAGGATGACCTGGCTGTTACGTTTCTCGCAATGGTGGGATGTTCTTTTCACACCATAAGACAGGAAAAATGAGAATCCCTTCTTCGGTGCTTCGAAAAAAATAAACCACTGTGATTAATACAGACAACTGACGTGGATTAGGAACATCAAACAAAGATCTTCGCTCTTTCCACGTTTATAAGTGAGTCACGGAAAAATTCTCATTGGCCCCCACCGGGAGTCGAACCCAGGGTCTTCCAATTACGCGACGGCCATGGTTCCACTGCACCACAGCGGCCTCGAATTCCTCCAGACTCACACACGCTGGCAGGTTGCTTCTTGGAGCCTCGTGCAATGCTGGGGATTCACCAAAGATGGCAAGCAGCAACTGAAGAAATAATTAGAAGGCGAATGAATAATTAATACAGACATTTAACGTGGACCAGGAACATCAAACAAAGACCTTCGCTCTTTCCACGTTTATAAGTGAGTCACGGAAAAATTCTCATTGGCCGCCACCGGGAGTCGAACCCAGGGTCTTCCAATTACGCGCCGGACATTGTTCCACTGCACCACAGCGGCCTCGAATTCCTCCAGACTCACACACGCTGGCAGGTTGCTTCTTGGAGCCTCGCGCAATGCTGGGGATTCACCAAAGATGGCAAGCAGCAACTGAAGAAATAATTAGAAGGCGAATGAATAATTAATACAGACATTTAACGTGGACCAGGAACATCAAACAAAGACCTTCGCTCTTTCCACGTTTATAAGTGAGTCACGAAAAATTCTCATTGGCCGCCACAGGGAGTCGAACCCAGGGTCTCCCAATTACGCGCCGGACATGGTTCCACTGCACCAGAGCGGCCTCGAATTCCTCCAGACTCACACACGCTGGCAGGTTGCTTCTTGGAGCCTCGCACAATGCTGGGGATTCACCAAAGATGGCAAGCAGCAACTGAAGAAATAATTAGAAGGCGAATGAATAATTAATACAGACATTTAACGTGGACCAGGAACATCAAACAAAGACCTTCGCTCTTTCCACGTTTATAAGTGAGTCACGGAAAAATTCTCATTGGCCGCCACCGGGAGTCGAACCCAGGGTCTTCCAATTACGCGCCGGACATGGTTCCACTGCACCAGAGCGGCCTCGAATTCCTCCAGACTCACACACGCTGGCAGGTTGCTTCTTGGAGCCTCGCACAATGCTGGGGATTCACCAAAGATGGCAAGCAGCAACTGAAGAAATAATTAGAAGGCGAATGAAGAATTAATACAGACATTTAACGTGGACCAGGAACATCAAACAAAGACCTTCGCTCTTTCCACGTTTATAAGTGAGTCACGGAAAAATTCTCATTGGCCGCCACCGGGAGTCGAACCCAGGGTCTTCCAATTACGCGCCGGACATGGTTCCACTGCACCACAGCGGCCTCGAATTCCTCCAGACTCACACACGCTGGCAGGTTGCTTCTAGGAGCCTCGAGCAATGCTGGGGATTCACCAAAGATGGCAAGCAGCAACTGAAGAAATAATTAGAAGGCGAATGAATAATTAATACAGACATTTAACGTGGACCAGGAACATCAAACAAAGATCTTCGCTCTTTCCACGTTTATAAGTGAGTCACGGAAAAATTCTCATTGGCCGCCATCGGTAGTCGAACCCAGGGTCTTCCAATTACGCGCCGGACATGGTTCCACTGCACCACAGCGGCCTCGAATTCCTCCAGACTCACACACGCTGGCAGGTTGCTTCTTGGAGCCTCGCGCAATGCTGGGGATTCACCAAAGATGGCAAGCAGCAACTGAAGAAATAATTAGAAGGCGAATGAATAATTAATACAGACATTTAACGTGGACCAGTAACATCAAAAGATCTTCGCTCTTTCCACGTTTATATGTGAGTCACGGAAAAATTCTCATCGGCCGCCACCGGGAGTCGAACCCAGGGTCTTCCAGTTACGCGCAGGATATGATTCCGTTACACCACAGCGGCTTCGAATTCCTCCAGACTCACACACGCTAACTGCCAAGCCAATTTGGCAGGTTGCTTCTTGGAGCCCCGTAAAATGCTGGGGATTCACCAAAGATGGCAAGCAGCAACTGAAGAAATAATTAGAAGGCGAATGAATAATTAATACAGACATTTAACGTGGACCAGGAACATCAAACAAAGACCTTCGCTCTTTCCACGTTTATAAGTGAGTCACGGAAAAATTTTCATTGGCCCCCGCCGGGAGTCGAACCCTGGGTCTTCCAATTACGCGCCGGACATGGTTCCACTGCACCACAGCGGCCTCGAATTCCTCCAGACTCACACACGCTGGCAGGTTGCTTCTTGGAGCCTCGCGCAATGCTGGGGATTCACCAAAGATGGCAAGCAGCAACTGAAGAAATAATTAGAAGGCGAATGAAGAATTAATACAGACATTTAACGTGGACCAGGAACATCAAACAAAGACCTTCGCTCTTTCCACGTTTATAAGTGAGTCACGGAAAAATTCTCATTGGCCGCCACCGGGAGTCGAACCCAGGGTCTTCCAATTACGCGCCGGACATGGTTCCACTGCACCACAGCGGCCTCGAATTCCTCCAGACTCACACACGCTGGCAGGTTGCTTCTTGGAGCCTCGAGCAATGCTGGGGATTCACCAAAGATGGCAAGCAGCAACTGAAGAAATAATTAGAAGGCGAATGAATAATTAATACAGACATTTAACGTGGACCAGGAACATCAAACAAAGATCTTCGCTCTTTCCACGTTTATAAGTGAGTCACGGAAAAATTCTCATTGGCCGCCATCGGTAGTCGAACCCAGGGTCTTCCAATTACGCGCCGGACATGGTTCCACTGCACCACAGCGGCCTCGAATTCCTCCAGACTCACACACGCTGGCAGGTTGCTTCTTGGAGCCTCGCGCAATGCTGGGGATTCACCAAAGATGGCAAGCAGCAACTGAAGAAATAATTAGAAGGCGAATGAATAATTAATACAGACATTTAACGTGGACCAGTAACATCAAAAAAAGATCTTCGCTCTTTCCACGTTTATATGTGAGTCACGGAAAAAATCTCATCGGCCGCCACCGGGAGTCGAACCCAGGGTCTTCCAGTTACGCGCAGGATATGATTCCGTTACAAAACAGCGGCTTCGAATTCCTCCAGACTCACACACGCTAACTGCCAAGCCAATTTGGCAGGTTGCTTCTTGGAGCCCCGTAAAATGCTGGGGATTCACCAAAGATGGCAAGCAGCAACTGAAGAAATAATTAGAAGGCGAATGAAGAATTAATACAGACATTTAACGTGGACCAGGAACATCAAACAAAGACCTTCGCTCTTTCCACGTTTATAAGTGAGTCACGGAAAAATTTTCATTGGCCCCCGCCGGGAGTCGAACCCTGGGTCTTCCAATTACGCGCCGGACATGGTTCCACTGCACCACAGCGGCCTCGAATTCCTCCAGACTCACACACGCTGGCAGGTTGCTTCTTGGAGCCTCGCGCAATGCTGGGGATTCACCAAAGATGGCAAGCAGCAACTGAAGAAATAATTAGAAGGCCAATTAATAATTAATACAGACATTTAACGTGGACCAGGAACATCAAACAAAAACCTTCGCTCTTTCCACGTTTATAAGTGAGTCACGAAAAAATTCTCATTGGCCGCCACCGGGAGTCGAACCCAGGGTCTTCCAATTACGCGCCGGACATGGTTCCACTGCACCACAGCGGCCTCGAATTCCTCCAGACTCACACACGCTGGCAGGTTGCTTCTTGGAGTCTCGCACAATGCTGGGGATTCACCAAAGATGGCAAGCAGCAACTGAAGAAATAATTAGAAGGCGAATGAATAATTAATACAGACATTTAACGTGGACCAGGAACATCAAACAAAGACCTTCGCTCTTTCCACGTTTATAAGTGAGTCACGGAAAAATTCTCATTGGCCGCCACCGGGAGTCGAACCCAGGGTCTTCCAATTACGCGCCGGACATGGTTCCACTGCACCAGAGCGGCCTCGAATTCCTCCAGACTCACACACGCTGGCAGGTTGCTCCTTGGAGCCTCGCACAATGCTGGGGATTCACCAAAGATGGCAAGCAGCAACTGAAGAAATAATTAGAAGGCGAATGAATAATTAATACAGACATTTAACGTGGACCAGGAACATCAAACAAAGATCTTCGCTCTTTCCACGTTTATAAGTGAGTCACGGAAAAATTCTCATTGGCCTCCACCGGGAGTCGAACCCAGGGTCTTCCAGTTACGCGCCGGATATGCTTCCGCTATACCACAGCGGCCTCGAATTCCTCCAGACTCACACACGCTGGCAGGTTGCTTCTTGGAGCCTCGCACAATGCTGGGGATTCACCAAAGATGGCAAGCAGCAACTGAAGAAATAATTAGAACGCGAATGAATAATTAATACAGACATTTAACGTGGACCAGGAACATCAAACAAAGACCTTCGCTCTTTCCACGTTTATAAGTGAGTCACGGAAAAATTCTCATTGGCCGCCACTGGGAGTCGAACCCAGGGTCTTCCAATTACGCGCCGGACATGGTTCCACTGCACCACAGCGGCCTCGAATTCCTCCAGACTAACACACGCTGGCAGGTTGCTTCTTGGAGCCCCGCACAATGCTGGGGATTCACCAAAGATGGCAAGCAGCAACTGAAGAAATAATTAGAAGGCGAATGAATAATTAATACAGACATTTAACTTGGACCAGGAACATCAAACAAAGACCTTCGCTCTTTCCACGTTTATAAGTGAGTCACGGAAAAATTCTCATTGGCCGCCACCGGGAGTCGAACCCAGGGTCTTCCAATTACGCGCCGGACATGGTTCCACTGCACCACAGCGGCCTCGAATTCCTCCAGACTCACACACGCTGGCAGGTTGCTCCTTGGAGATTCGCACAATGCTGGGGATTCACCAAAGATGGCAAGCAGCAACTGAAGAAATAATTAGAAGGCGAATGAATAATTAATACAGACATTTAACGTGGACCAGGAACATCAAACAAAGATCTTCGCTCTTTCCACGTTTATAAGTGAGTCACGGAAAAATTCTCATTGGCCTCCACCGGGAGTCGAACCCAGGGTCCTCCAGTTACGCGCCGGATATGCTTCCGCTACACCACAGCGGCCTCGAATTCCTCCAGACTCACACACGCTAACTGCCAAGCCAAGTTGGCAGGTTGCTTCTTGGAGCCCCGCACAATGCTGGGGATTCACCAAAGATGGCAAGCAGCAACTGAAGAAATAATTAGAAGGCGAATGAATAATTAATACAGACATTTAACGTGGACCAGGAACATCAAACAAAGACCTTCGCTCTTTCCACGTTTATAAGTGAGTCACGGAAAAATTCTCATTGGCCGCCACCGGGAGTCGAACCCAGGGTCTTCCAATTACGCGCCGGACATGGTTCCACTGCACCACAGCGGCCTCGAATTCCTCCAGACTCACACACGCTGGCAGGTTGCTTCTTGGAGCCTCGCGCAATACTGGGGATTCACCAAAGATGGCAAGCAGCAACTGAAGAAATAATTAGAAGGCGAATGAATAATTAATACAGACATTTAACGTGGACCAGGAACATCAAACAAAAACCTTCGCTCTTTCCACGTTTATAAGTGAGTCACGGAAAAATTCTCATTGGCCGCCACCGGGAGTCGAACCCAGGGTCTTCCAATTACGCGCCGGACATGGTTCCACTGCACCACAGCGGCCTCGAATTCCTCCAGACTCACACACGCTGGCAGGTTGCTTCTTGGAGCCTCGCACAATGCTGGGGATTCACCAAAGATGGCAAGCAGCAACTGAAGAAATAATTAGAAGGCGAATGAATAATTAATACAGACATTTAACGTGGACCAGGAACATCAAACAAAGACCTTCGCTCTTTCCACGTTTATAAGTGAGTCACGGAAAATTCTCATTGGCCGCCACCGGGAGTCGAACCCAGGGTCTTCCAATTACGCGCCGGATATGCTTCCGCTACACCACAGCGGCCTCGAATTCCTCCAGACTCACACACGCTGGCAGGTTGCTTCTTGGAGCCTCGCACAATGCTGGGGATTCACCAAAGATGGCAAGCAGCAACTGAAGAAATAATTAGAAGGCGAATGAATAATTAATACAGACATTTAACGTGGACCAGGAACATCAAACAAAGACCTTCGCTCTTTCCACGTTTATAAGTGAGTCACGGAAAAATTCTCATTGGCCGCCACTGGGAGTCGAACCCAGGGTCTTCCAATTACGCGCCGGACATGGTTCCACTGCACCACAGCGGCCTCGAATTCCTCCAGACTCACACACGCTGGCAGGTTGCTTCTTGGAGCCTCGCACAATGCTGGGGATTCACCAAAGATGGCAAGCAGCAACTGAAGAAATAATTAGAAGGCGAATGAATAATTAATACAGACATTTAACGTGGACCAGGAACATCAAACAAAGACCTTCGCTCTTTCCACTTTTATAAGTAAGTCACGGAAAAATTCTCATTGGCCGCCACCGGGAGTCGAACCCAGGGTCTTCCAATTACGCGCCGGACATGGTTCCACTGCACCACAGCGGCCTCGAATTCCTCCAGACTCACACACGCTGGCAGGTTGCTTCTTGGAGCCTCGCACAATGCTGGGGATTCACCAAAGATGGCAAGCAGCAACTGAAGAAATAATTAGAAGGCGAATGAATAATTAATACAGACATTTAACGTGGACCAGGAACATCAAACAAAGATCTTCGCTCTTTCCACGTTTATAAATGAGTCACGGAAAAATTCTCATTGGCCTCCACCGGGAGTCGAACCCAGGGTCTTCCAGTTACGCGCCGGATATGCTTCCGCTACACCACAGCGGCCTCGAATTCCTCCAGACTCACACACGCTAACTGCCAAGCCAAGTTGGCAGGTTGCTTCTTGGAGCCCCGCACAATGCTGGGGATTCACCAAAGATGGCAAGCAGCAACTGAAGAAATAATTAGAAGGCGAATGAATATTTAATACAGACATTTAACGTGGACCAGGAACATCAAACAAAGACCTTCGCTCTTTCCACGTTTATAAGTGAGTCACGGAAAAATTCTCATTGGCCGCCACCGGGAGTCGAACCCAGGGTCTTCCAATTACGCGCCGGACATGGTTCCACTGCACCACAGCGGCCTCGAATTCCTCCAGACTCACACACGCTGGCAGGTTGCTTCTTGGAGCCTCGCACAATGCTGGTTATTCACCAAAGATGGCAAGCAGCAACTGAAGAAATAATTAGAAGGCGAATGAATAATTAATACAGACATTTAACGTGGACCAGGAACATCAAACAAAGATCTTCGCTCTTTCCACGTTTATAAGTGAGTCACGGAAAAATTCTCATTGGCCTCCACCGGGAGTCGAACCCAGGGTCTTCCAGTTACGCGCAGGATATGCTTCCGCTACACCACAGCGGCCTCGAATTCCTCCAGACTCACACACGCTGGCAGGTTGCTTCTTGGAGCCTCGCACAATGCTGGGGATTCACCAAAGATGGCAAGCAGCAACTGAAGAAATAATTAGAAGGCGAATGAATAATTAATACAGACATTTAACGTGGACCAGGAACATCAAACAAAGACCTTCGCTCTTTCCACGTTTATAAGTGAGTCACGGAAAAATTCTCATTGGCCGCCACTGGGAGTCGAACCCAGGGTCTTCCAATTACGCGCCGGACATGGTTCCACTGCACCACAGCGGCCTCGAATTCCTCCAGACTCACACACGCTGGCAGGTTGCTTCTTGGAGCCTCGCACAATGTTGGGGATTCACCAAAGATGGCAAGCAGCAACTGAAGAAATAATTAGAAGGCGAATGAATAATTAATACAGACATTTAACGTGGACCAGGAACATCAAACAAAGACCTTCGCTCTTTCCACTTTTATAAGTAAGTCACGGAAAAATTCTCATTGGCCGCCACCGGGAGTCGAACCCAGGGTCTTCCAATTACGCGCCGGACATGGTTCCACTGCACCACAGCGGCCTCGAATTCCTCCAGACTCACACACGCTGGCAGGTTGCTTCTTGGAGCCTCGCACAATGCTGGGGATTCACCAAAGATGGCAAGCAGCAACTGAGAAATAATTAGAAGGCGAATGAATAATTAATACAGACATTTAACGTGGACCAGGAACATCAAACAAAGATCTTCGCTCTTTCCACGTTTATAAATGAGTCACGGAAAAATTCTCATTGGCCTCCACCGGGAGTCGAACCCAGGGTCTTCCAGTTACGCGCCGGATATGCTTCCGCTACACCACAGCGGCCTCGAATTCCTCCAGACTCACACACGCTAACTGCCAAGCCAAGTTGGCAGGTTGCTTCTTGGAGCCCCGCACAATGCTGGGGATTCACCAAAGATGGCAAGCAGCAACTGAAGAAATAATTAGAAGGCGAATGAATAATTAATACAGACATTTAACGTGGACCAGGAACATCAAACAAAGACCTTCGCTCTTTCCACGTTTATAAGTGAGTCACGGAAAAATTCTCATTGGCCGCCAGCGGGAGTCGAACCCAGGGTCTTCCAATTACGCGCCGGACATGGTTCCACTGCACCACAGCGACCTCGAATTCCTCCAGACTCACACACGCTGGCAGGTTGCTTCTTGGAGCCTCGCACAATGCTGGTTATTCACCAAAGATGGCAAGCAGCAACTGAAGAAATAATTAGAAGGCGAATGAATAATTAATACAGACATTTAACGTGGACCAGGAACATCAAACAAAGATCTTCGCTCTTTCCACGTTTATAAGTGAGTCACGGAAAAATTCTCATTGGCCGCCACCGGGAGTCGAACCCAGGGTCTTCCAATTACGCGCCGGATATGCTTCCGCTACACCACAGCGGCCTCGAATTCCTCCAGACTCACACACGCTGGCAGGTTGCTTCTTGGAGCCTCGCACAATGCTGGGGATTCACCAAAGATGGCAAGCAGCAACTGAAGAAATAATTAGAAGGCGAATGAATAATTAATACAGACATTTAACGTGGACCAGGAACATCAAACAAAGACCTTCGCTCTTTCCACGTTTATAAGTGAGTCACGGAAAAATTCTCATTGGCCGCCACTGGGAGTCGAACCCAGGGTCTTCCAATTACGCGCCGGACATGGTTCCACTGCACCACAGCGGCCTCGAATTCCTCCAGACTCACACACGCTGGCAGGTTGCTTCTTGGAGCCTCGCACAATGCTGGGGATTCACCAAAGATGGCAAGCAGCAACTGAAGAAATAATTAGAAGGCGAATGAATAATTAATACAGACATTTAACGTGGACCAGGAACATCAAACAAAGACCTTCGCTCTTTCCACTTTTATAAGTAAGTCACGGAAAAATTCTCATTGGCCGCCACCGGGAGTCGAACCCAGGGTCTTCCAATTACGCGCCGGACATGGTTCCACTGCACCACAGCGGCCTCGAATTCCTCCAGACTCACACACGCTGGCAGGTTGCTTCTTGGAGCCTCGCACAATGCTGGGGATTCACCAAAGATGGCAAGCAGCAACTGAAGAAATAATTAGAAGGCGAATGAATAATTAATACAGACATTTAACGTGGACCAGGAACATCAAACAAAGATCTTCGCTCTTTCCACGTTTATAAATGAGTCACGGAAAAATTCTCATTGGCCTCCACCGGGAGTCGAACCCAGGGTCTTCCAGTTACGCGCCGGATATGCTTCCGCTACACCACAGCGGCCTCGAATTCCTCCAGACTCACACACGCTAACTGCCAAGCCAAGTTGGCAGGTTGCTTCTTGGAGCCCCGCACAATGCTGGGGATTCACCAAAGATGGCAAGCAGCAACTGAAGAAATAATTAGAAGGCGAATGAATATTTAATACAGACATTTAACGTGGACCAGGAACATCAAACAAAGACTTTCGCTCTTTCCACGTTTATAAGTGAGTCACGGAAAAATTCTCATTGGCCGCCACCGGGAGTCGAACCCAGGGTCTTCCAATTACGCGCCGGACATGGTTCCACTGCACCACAGCGGCCTCGAATTCCTCCAGACTCACACACGCTGGCAGGTTGCTTCTTGGAGCCTCGCACAATGCTGGTTATTCACCAAAGATGGCAAGCAGCAACTGAAGAAATAATTAGAAGGCGAATGAATAATTAATACAGACATTTAACGTGGACCAGGAACATCAAACAAAGATCTTCGCTCTTTCCACGTTTATAAGTGAGTCACGGAAAAATTCTCATTGGCCTCCACCGGGAGTCGAACCCAGGGTCTTCCAGTTACGCGCAGGATATGCTTCCGCTACACCACAGCGGCCTCGAATTCCTCCAGACTCACACACGCTGGCAGGTTGCTTCTTGGAGCCTCGCACAATGCTGGGGATTCACCAAAGATGGCAAGCAGCAACTGAAGAAATAATTAGAAGGCGAATGAATAATTAATACAGACATTTAACGTGGACCAGGAACATCAAACAAAGACCTTCGCTCTTTCCACGTTTATAAGTGAGTCACGGAAAAATTCTCATTGGCCGCCACTGGGAGTCGAACCCAGGGTCTTCCAATTACGCGCCGGACATGGTTCCACTGCACCACAGCGGCCTCGAATTCCTCCAGACTCACACACGCTGGCAGGTTGCTTCTTGGAGCCTCGCACAATGTTGGGGATTCACCAAAGATGGCAAGCAGCAACTGAAGAAATAATTAGAAGGCGAATGAATAATTAATACAGACATTTAACGTGGACCAGGAACATCAAACAAAGACCTTCGCTCTTTCCACTTTTATAAGTAAGTCACGGAAAAATTCTCATTGGCCGCCACCGGGAGTCGAACCCAGGGTCTTCCAATTACGCGCCGGACATGGTTCCACTGCACCACAGCGGCCTCGAATTCCTCCAGACTCACACACGCTGGCAGGTTGCTTCTTGGAGCCTCGCACAATGCTGGGGATTCACCAAAGATGGCAAGCAGCAACTGAGAAATAATTAGAAGGCGAATGAATAATTAATACAGACATTTAACGTGGACCAGGAACATCAAACAAAGATCTTCGCTCTTTCCACGTTTATAAATGAGTCACGGAAAAATTCTCATTGGCCTCCACCGGGAGTCGAACCCAGGGTCTTCCAGTTACGCGCCGGATATGCTTCCGCTACACCACAGCGGCCTCGAATTCCTCCAGACTCACACACGCTAACTGCCAAGCCAAGTTGGCAGGTTGCTTCTTGGAGCCCCGCACAATGCTGGGGATTCACCAAAGATGGCAAGCAGCAACTGAAGAAATAATTAGAAGGCGAATGAATAATTAATACAGACATTTAACGTGGACCAGGAACATCAAACAAAGACCTTCGCTCTTTCCACGTTTATAAGTGAGTCACGGAAAAATTCTCATTGGCCGCCACCGGGAGTCGAACCCAGGGTCTTCCAATTACGCGCCGGACATGGTTCCACTGCACCACAGCGACCTCGAATTCCTCCAGACTCACACACGCTGGCAGGTTGCTTCTTGGAGCCTCGCACAATGCTGGTTATTCACCAAAGATGGCAAGCAGCAACTGAAGAAATAATTAGAAGGCGAATGAATAATTAATACAGACATTTAACGTGGACCAGGAACATCAAACAAAGATCTTCGCTCTTTCCACGTTTATAAGTGAGTCACGGAAAAATTCTCATTGGCCTCCACCGGGAGTCGAACCCAGGGTCTTCCAGTTACGCGCCGGATATGCTTCCGCTACACCACAGCGGCCTCGAATTCCTCCAGACTCACACACGCTGGCAGGTTGCTTCTTGGACCCTCGCACAATGCTGGGGATTCACCAAAGATGGCAAGCAGCAACTGAAGAAATAATTAGAAGGCGAATGAATAATTAATACAGACATTTAACGTGGACCAGGAACATCAAACAAAGACCTTCGCTCTTTCCACGTTTATAAGTGAGTCACGGAAAAATTCTCATTGGCCGACACTGGGAGTCGAACCCAGGGTCTTCCAATTACGCGCCGGACATGGTTCCACTGCACCACAGCGGCCTCGAATTCCTCCAGACTCACACACGCTGGCAGGTTGCTTCTTGGAGCCTCGCACAATGCTGGGGATTCACCAAAGATGGCAAGCAGCAACTGAAGAAATAATTAGAAGGCGAATGAATAATTAATACAGACATTTAACGTGGACCAGGAACATCAAACAAAGACCTTCGCTCTTTCCACTTTTATAAGTAAGTCACGGAAAAATTCTCATTGGCCGCCACCGGGAGTCGAACCCAGGGTCTTCCAATTACGCGCCGGACATGGTTCCACTGCACCACAGCGGCCTCGAATTCCTCCAGACTCACACACGCTGGCAGGTTGCTTCTTGGAGCCTCGCACAATGCTGGGGATTCACCAAAGATGGCAAGCAGCAACTGAAGAAATAATTAGAAGGCGAATGAATAATTAATACAGACATTTAACGTGGACCAGGAACATCAAACAAAGATCTTCGCTCTTTCCACGTTTATAAATGAGTCACGGAAAAATTCTCATTGGCCTCCACCGGGAGTCGAACCCAGGGTCTTCCAGTTACGCGCCGGATATGCTTCCGCTACACCACAGCGGCCTCGAATTCCTCCAGACTCACACACGCTAACTGCCAAGCCAAGTTGGCAGGTTGCTTCTTGGAGCCCCGCACAATGCTGGGGATTCACCAAAGATGGCAAGCAGCAACTGAAGAAATAATTAGAAGGCGAATGAATAATTAATACAGACATTTAACGTGGACCAGGAACATCAAACAAAGACCTTCGCTCTTTCCACGTTTATAAGTGAGTCACGGAAAAATTCTCATTGGCCGCCACCGGGAGTCGAACCCAGGGTCTTCCAATTACGCGCCGGACATGGTTCCACTGCACCACAGCGGCCTCGAATTCCTCCAGACTCACACACGCTGGCAGGTTGCTTCTTGGAGCCTCGCACAATGCTGGTTATTCACCAAAGATGGCAAGCAGCAACTGAAGAAATAATTAGAAGGCGAATGAATAATTAATACAGACATTTAACGTGGACCAGGAACATCAAACAAAGATCTTCGCTCTTTCCACGTTTATAGTGAGTCACGGAAAAATTCTCATTGGCCGCCACCGGGATTCGAACCCAGGGTCTTCCAATTACGCGCCGGACATGGTTCCACTGCACCACAGCGGCCTCGAATTCCTCCAGACTCACACACGCTAACTGCCAAGCCAAGTTGGCAGGTTGCTTCTTGGAGCCCCGCACAATGCTGGGGATTCACCAAAGATGGTAAGCAGCAACTGAAGAAATAATTAGAAGGCGAATGAATAATTAATACAGACATTTAACGTGGACCAGGAACATCAAACAAAGATCTTCGCTCTTTCCACGTTCATAAGTGAGTCACGGAAAAATTCTCATCGGCCGCCACCGGGAATCGAACCCAGGTGTTCCAGTTACGCGCTGGACATTCTTCCACTGCACCACAGTGGTCTCGAGTTCCTCCAGACTCACAACGGCCTTGAATTACTCCAGACTCATATACGTGAGTCTGTAGGAATTCAGTGCCGCTGTGGTGCATTGGAAGCACGTCCGGCGCGTAACTGGAAGACTTTGGATTCGATTTCCGGTGGCTGCCGATGAGAATTTTTCCCTGACTCACTTACAAACGTGGAAAGACTTCTGTTTGATGTTTGAAAATCAGTGTGATGTTACGTTCGGCACACGAAATTTTCTGGGATTTCTCATATGCAAATTCTTCATCGGAGGACTGCTTACAGCGACACATGGTGTGCGCCATGCCGCCTACCCTCTATCAGTGGGGAAGGGGGGGGTGCAGATGTGACGCCCATGAGAGATAAAGGCAGATAGCAGTGAGAGCAGATGCAAGTGTAATATAGTGAATAACGCTCCAGAGCCGAGCTTTGTGGATTCGAATCCCTCTCCTGGCAAAAAAAAAAAAAAAAAAAATAATAGAGAAATTGACTTCGTCATAATCTGAAAGTAAACGCAAACCAATAAAAGTTTTTGAGCTGCTGTTACATGTAGAAAAAACAGAACTTCGGTATCTCATTCCGTTTAGGTTTTATTGAGCGTCAAAGTTGTAAAGATTTTTTTGGAACACACTGTGTATGAATTTTTCGGTTTATTGTTTTCTATGTTTTATGTTCTATAGTTGTTTAGGAGATAACACGGAGATGCGGTTCACTGATTAGAGCAAATCAAGTGGACTTAGAACTGAGTGCTTTAAGTCCGTCTACTTACCAAGTAAACGACATATGGCATAATAATGAGACCTAAACAACCAACTGTTCCGCTCAGACCCATTCCTAAGGCCCGAATTACGGTTGGATACAGTTCTGATCCTTGCTGGTACACGGCGAGAAAAGAACCGGACGCTCCAAATTTCCCAATGAGAGACGTCACCACAGCAACCATGGTCATTTCTAGAAAAACGTACAAACAGAACACGTGAAATTGCACTTGATAAAAATCAAAAAGCACACAAGCGGATATACAAGATGCGAGCAAATATGATTTACACACAATCGAGTCACATTATTGTGACTGCTACTTACTTTTGACGTCAATAGTGCGTAGCCAATGAAAGAAAGCACGTGTCTTGAGCTGGCTTGGAGGGTATCATACACTGGTGTGCAAAAATTAAGGACGAAGAGGAGAAATTAGCATAACAGCGGAACGAGTAGGTAGAACTGGCCGAAAGACCACTCAGGAGATAGACTATAGGGTCCGGTACGGTAGGGCATGCGCATATATGCAGCATGGAGTAGGGAGGGGCTGTCGGAAGGGTATGAAGCATACGGGTGGTGTACGCTCAGGAATTCGGTGAAAGCTATTGAACGGTGTACATCGGTTTGAACGACGTCGAGTTCCTGTCACCGTGTGATATGGCCAACAGGCAATCCAGTAGACGACATCTGGATGACTTTACCCGAGGTCGCGTCATTGGGAAGTTGGAAGAAGTTCGAAGTGTGCACTAGTGTGGCCGAGGAGTTCGGGATCGCTCACAGCATCGTTTCACGAGCTTGGAGAGCATTTCAAACGACAGGAACAGCTGTCCGAGAGTTTAGCAGTGGTCGTCCACGAGCAACCACGGCGGCGGACGACCGGTATATTATCCTACAGGCGAAAAGAGACAGACGGCAGACAGCGGGAGAAATCACAAGGCACATGCAACAGACAACTGGACGTCCGTTATCGCGTTTTACCGTGGCCAGGAGGCTACACAAAGGTGGTCTATTTGCACGACGACCAGTACTGTGTGTGCCATTAACGCTTGCTCATCGGAGACGGCTGTTTCTGTGGTTCTTGGAACACAAGAACTGGACATATCAGCAATGGGGTCGAGTTCTCTTTACGGATGAGAGCTGATTTAGTTTGACAAGCGATCCTAGACGTATACACATCTCGAGAGAGCAGGGAACACGCAATCACACCTCCAACATCATCGAAAGGAACCGGTTTGGAGGTGGGCGGAGTTCTCGTTTGGGGCGGTATCATGCTTGGTTGCCGTACTGACCTCCACATCTTCCAAGGAGGTTCAGTCACTGGTGTTCGCTATTGTACCGAGGTTCTCCTGCCTCACGTGCGTCTGTTTAGAGGTGCTGTGGGTCCTGAGTTCCTCTTCATGGACGACAACGCTACACCTCAACGTACAGTGGCTGTCGCAGAGCTGTTGGAGAGTAAAGATATTCAACGCATGGATTGGCCCGCAAGGTCCCCGGACCTAAATCCAATCGAACACGTGTGGGACCTTCTCGGGAGACGCTTGGCAGCACGTCACCAGCCGCCAGCAACGATTCCGCAGCTGCAATTGGTGATACAAGAGGAATGGGCAGCGATGCCTCAACAGGTCCTTGACAACCTCGTCCTCAGCATGGACAGACGTTGTAAAATCTGCAACGCAGTCAGGGGTGATCATATCCCCTACTAAAGACTGGATTTTTTTTGGCAGCCGCCTGTCACATGGACGTTTCTGTCTTCTGTCCAGTTGTGCTCGAAGCTACCTATTCAATAAAGTGCCTTTGCATCCTTTGGATTATTTGTTTGGAGGGTTTTGCTCACTTGTCCCATATTCTTACATCTTGGGGATCTTATGGTATGATTTGAGTCGATGTGGATCACTTCTGTACGACGTTACATTCGAAAAACCGTCTCGCCCTTAAATATTTGCACGCCAGTGTATAAAGTGTGCTATACGCATTCCGAAAACGTTTCACTTTTTGCTCTCATTGCTAAAAGGAACTATAACGAAGTGAATTTCTCCGTCATTTTTATTTGCGCCAGGATTCTAACCCGGATCCCCTCATTCCGGAATAAGTTGCTCTACCAATTGAGCTACGCGGACGTTTTATTCTGATTCCTATCTGCCTTTATGTCGTGTGCGTCCTTCGGGCAGGTACGTCACAGAACGATTTATCAGATTTGCAAAAAGGGATGATTATCGGCTTTCGGTCCAAGGGCGGCAGTATTTCTGAAACAGCGCAGTTTGTGAACTGTTCGCATGCTGCTGGGTTAAAGTGTATCGTGATTAGCGAAATGGCACCGTTGCGAATAAGCGACGTAAAAACTGCGGAACACCAGTGCCATTGATGTGAGAGGTGAACGTCGGATCCGAAGGTGCGTGAGGCTGCCCGGGTGGCGCAGTGGTCGAAGCGATGGACTCTGATCATTCGTCCGAACGGGATCCGGGTTCGAATCCCGGTGAGGCATGGATGTTGTGCTTGTCTTACGGCACTGCCTCTCTGCCTTCCCTGGAGCCAGTAACCCTAAATTAGGGACAGGCGACTGCTTATAGCCCGTTGAGTTGCTGACGGTGGTCGTTAAATCTTCAATAGCCGCCCGGTGGCGCAGTGGTCTAAGCGATGGCCTCTGATCGTTCGTCCGAAAGGGGTCGGGCTTCGAATCACGGTGAGGCATGGATGTTATGTTTGTCTTACGGCACTGTCTCTCTCTCTCTCTCTTCCCTGAAACCAACGATCCTAAATTAGGGACAGGCGACTGCTTATAGTCAATTGAGTTGCTCACGGTGGTCGTTAAACCTTCAATAGCCGCCCCGGTGGCGCAGTGGTCTAAGCGATGCCCGCTGATCATTCGTCCGAAAGGGGTCCGGGTTCGAATCCCGGTGAGGCATGGATGTTGTGTTTGTCTTACGGCACTGGCTCTCTCCCTTCCCTGGAACCAGTGACCCTAAATTAGGGACAGGCGACTGCTTATAGCCCATTGAGTTGCTGACGGTGGTCGTTAAATCTTCAATAGCCGCCCCGATGGCGCAGTGGTCTAAGCGATGGCCTCTGATCGTTCGTCCGAAAGGGGTCCGGGTTCGAATCCAGTGAGGCATGGATGTTGTGTTTGTCTTACGGCATTGGCTCTCTCTCTCTCTGTCTTCCCTGAAACCAACGATCCTAAATTAGGGACGGGCGACTGCTTATAGCCCATTGAGTTGCTGACGGTGGTCGTTAAATCTTCAATAGCCGCCCCGGTGGCGCAGTGGTCTAAGCGATGGCCTCTGATCATTTGTCCGAAAGGGGTCCGGGTTCGAATCCAGGTGAGGCATGGATGTTGTGTTTGTCTTACGGCACTGGCTCTCTCCCTTCCCTGGAACCAGTGACCCTAAATTAGGGACGGGCGACTGCTTATAGCCCATTGAGTTGCTGACGGTGGTCGTTAAATCTTCAATAGCCGCCCCGGTGGCGCAGTGGTCTAAGCGATGGCCTCTGATCATTTGTACGAAAGGGGTCCGGGTTCGAATCCAGGTGAGGCATGGATGTTGTGTTTGTCTTACGGCACTGGCTCTCTCCCTTCCCTGGAACCAGTGATCCTAAATTAGGGACAGGCGACTGCTTATAGCCCATTGAGTTGCTGACGGTGGTCGTTAAATCTTCAATAGCCGCCCCGGTGGCGCAGTGGTCTAAGCGATGGCCTCTGATCGTTCGTCCGAAAGGGGTCCGGGTTCGAATCCAGTGAGGCATGGATGTTGTGTTTGTCTTACGGCACTGGCTCTCTCCCTTCCCTGGAACCAGTGACCCTAAATTAGGGACGGGCGACTGCTTATAGCCCATTGAGTTGCTGACAGTGGTCGTTAAATCTTCAATAGCCGCCCCGGTGGCGCAGTGGTCTAAGCGATGGCCTCTGATCATTTGTCCGAAAGGGGTCCGGGTTCGAATCCAGGTGAGGCATGGATGTTGTGTTTGTCTTACGGCACTGGCTCTCTCCCTTCCCTGGAACCAGTGATCCTAAATTAGGGACGGGCGACTGCTTATAGCCCATTGAGTTGCTGACGGTGGTCGTTAAATCTTCAATAGCCGCCCCGGTGGCGCAGTGGTCTAAGCGATGGCCTCTGATCATTTGTCCGAAAGGGGTCCGGGTTCGAATCCAGGTGAGGCATGGATGTTGTGTTTGTCTTACGGCACTGGCTCTCTCCCTTCCCTGGAACCAGTGACCCTAAATTAGGGACGGGCGACTGCTTATAGCCCATTGAGTTGCTGACAGTGGTCGTTAAATCTTCAATAGCCGCCCCGGTGGCGCAGTGGTCTAAGCGATGGCCTCTGATCATTTGTCCGAAAGGGGTCCGGGTTCGAATCCAGGTGAGGCATGGATGTTGTGTTTGTCTTACGGCACTGGCTCTCTCCCTTCCCTGGAACCAGTGATCCTAAATTAGGGACAGGCGACTGCTTATAGCCCATTGAGTTGCTGACGGTGGTCGTTAAATCTTCAATAGCCGCCCCGGTGGCGCAGTGGTCTAAGCGATGGCCTCTGATCGTTCGTCCGAAAGGGGTCCGGGTTCGAATCCAGTGAGGCATGGATGTTGTGTTTGTCTTACGGCATTGGCTCTCTCTCTCTCTGTCTTCCCTGAAACCAACGATCCTAAATTAGGGACGGGCGACTGCTTATAGCCCATTGAGTTGCTGACGGTGGTCGTTAAATCTTCAATAGCCGCCCCGGTGGCGCAGTGGTCTAAGCGATGGCCTCTGATCATTTGTCCGAAAGGGGTCCGGGTTCGAATCCAGGTGAGGCATGGATGTTGTGTTTGTCTTACGGCATTGGCTCTCTCTCTCTCTCTGTCTTCCCTGAAACCAACGATCCTAAATTAGGGACGGGCGACTGCTTATAGCCCATTGAGTTGCTGACGGTGGTCGTTAAATCTTCAATAGCCGCTCCGGTGGCGCAGTGGTCTAAGCGATGCCCGCTGATCATTCGTCCGAAAGGGGTCCGGGTTCGAATCCAGGTGAGGCATGGATGTTGTGTTTGTCTTACGGCACTGGCACTCTCTGTCTCTGTCTTCCCTGAAACCAACGATCCTAAATTAGGGACGGGCGACTGCTTATAGCCCATTGAGTTGCTGACGGTGGTCGTTAAATCTTCAATAGCCGCCCGGTGGAGCAGTGGTCTAAGCGATGGCCTCTGATCGTTCGTCCGAAAGGGGTCCGGGTTCGAATCCAGTGAGGCATGGATGTTGTGTTTGTCTTACGGCATTGGCTCTCTCTCTCTCTGTCTTCCCTGAAACCAACGATCCTAAATTAGGGACGGGCGACTGCTTATAGCCCATTGAGTTGCTGACGGTGGTCGTTAAATCTTCAATAGCCGCCCTGGTGGCGCAGTGGTCTAAGCGATGGCCTCTGATCATTCGTCCGAAAGGGGTCCGGGTTCGAATACCGGTGAGGCATGGATGTTGTGTTTGTCTTACTACACTGGCTCTCTCCCTTCCCTGGAGTCAGTGACACTAAATTAGGGACGGGCGATTGCCCCTTGAGTTGCTCACGGTGGTCGTTAAACCTCCATTCACATCATACACACGCCTATGCTAACGAAGGTGCATCCGCAGAAAAGGCTCACATTTGCACGGCAGCATCGGAATTGGACCTCCGCTGATTGGCAAAGGATTGCCTTCTCCAATGAGTCATGTTTTCTGCTTCATTGAAAGGATGGACGTTGGCGTATAAGGCGAGAAACATCGGAGAAGAAACACTCTTCAACCATTGCTGGAAGAAAACAAGCGCTGTGGTCTGGGGAATGTTTTCGTGGCATTCCCTGGGTCCACTATTACCTGTGGAAGGCATTATGGACCGAATTCGTTATGGATCCATCCTTGCAGACCAAGTACACCCATACATGCTGATTGTCTTCCCTGGGGTGCATGGGATCTTCCGCACGACAATGCGACGTGTCACAGAGCTAGAAATGTCCGAGAGTGGTTTGAAGAGCACGATGAAGACTTACTTCCCTGGCCCCCTAATACCCCAGACTTAAACCCAGTTGAGCATCTGTGGAACCACCTCGATCGTGTTGTTCGCTCTATGGATCCTCTACCACGCACACTCCAACAGCTGCCAGATGCTCTGCAGCAGGGCCGGATGGAGCTTTTGCGGGGACCGGGGCGAAATTTCATTGCTTGCACTAAGAAATAAATATCATATTTTTAATAAGGTCATTACGTGAAAGATGTCCGTAAAGAATACACATTATGTGAAACCCACAAATTTATGCCTGTGACGGCGCCGAATTCGCATCCCTCTGCGCTCCGGAGCTGAAAGCTTTACCAATTAAGGTACACCGACGGATTTTATCTCTGTAACTTTTCCTTTTTGACATGTGCTTCACCTCTGTAGTACTTCAAAACGAAAACTATCATAAAAAAGAAATTATTTTCTCAAAGGAGCATTTGCTTAAGAAAAATACCAGAATATGCATTGAAAGTTCAGAGAGAGAGAGAGAGAGAGAGAGAGAGAGAGAGAGTAAAAACTGTTAAAATCTGCGATTTTCTTTCCGGGGAGATGGGGTTGAGGTTGTATTTTTACTTATTGTATAAAAACTGCTTCACAAAATGACAAAAAACTAAGTGCGTAGCGAAAATTTTTGGATTGCGAATATTTTAGTGTAGAAATATTAAATAATAAATTCGTATGACTAGTTTGTTTCTCCTGATACATGTTTTAGTGATTGATTTTTAATGCAAAATTGAGTAACTGGCAAATTAGCGACTCTTTAAACTTTTATATGCGCTCATATATGATTTTTTTTTCATTTCTAGTAATGTTTTTAAAGTCACTGAATAAATGACCTCCATGTGTAGCCCGAAACCAACTTTGATATTGTTCTTTTTTATTTTATTTAAATTTAAGTATCTGGTTTGCACGCAAATTGTTAAACATATAAAAGCAAATTGTTAAATATATAAAAGCAAATTTTTAAATATATAAAAGCAAATTGTTGAACATTTAAAAGCAAATTGTTAAATATATAAACGCAAATTGCTAAATATATAAAAGCAAACTGTTAAATATATAAAAGCAAATTGTTAAATATGTAAAAGCAAACTGTTAAATATATAAAAGCAAATTGTTAAATATATAAAAGCAAATTGCTAAATATATAAAAGCAAATTGTTAAATATATAAAAACAAATTGTTAAATATATAAAAGCAAATTGTTAAATATATAGAAGCAAATTGTTAAATATATAGAAGCAAATTGTTAAATATATAAAAGCAAATTGCTAAATATATAAAAGCAAATTGTTAAATATATAGAAGCAAATTGTTAAATATATAAAAGCAAATTGTTAAATATATAAAAGCAAATTGTTAAATATATAGAAGCAAATTGCTAAATATATAGAAGCAAATTGTTAAATATATAAAAGCAAATTGTTAAATATATAGAAGCAAATTGTTAAATATATAAAAGCAAATTGTTAAATATATAGAAGCAAATTGTTAAATATATAAAAGCAAATTGTTAAATATATAAAAGCAAATTGCTAAATATATAAAAGCAAATTGTTAAATATATAAAAGCAAATTGTTAAATATATAAAAACAAATTGTTAAATATATAACAGCAAATTGTTAAATATATAGAAGCAAATTGCTAAATATATAAAGCAAATTGTTAAATATATAAAAGCAAATTGTTAAATATATAGAAGCAAATTGTTAAATATATAAAAGCAAATTGTTAAACATATAAAAGCAAATTGCTAAATATATAAAAGCAAATTGTTAAATATATAAAAGCAAATTGTTAAATATATAAAAGCAAATTGCTAAATATATAAAAACAAATTGCTAAATATATAAAAGCAAATTGTTAAATATGTAAAAGCAAATTGTTAAATATATAAAAGCAAATTGTTAAATATATAAAAGCAAATTCTTAAATATATAGAAGCAAATTGTTAAATATATAAAAGCAAATTGTTAAATATATAAAAGCAAATTGTTAAATATATAAAAGCAAATTGTTAAATATATAAAAGCAAATTGCTAAATATATAAAAGCAAATTGTTAAATATATAAAAGCAAGCAAATTTCTAAATAAATATATATATATATATATTTAGAAATTTTAAATATATAAAAACAAATTGCTAAATATATAAAAGCAAATTGCTAAATATATAAAGCAAATTGTTAAATATATAAAAGCAAATTGTTAAATATATAAAAGCAAATTTCTAAATATATAAAAGCAAATTGTTAAATATATAAAAACAAATTGTGAAATATATAAAAGCAAATTGTTAAATATATAAAAGCAAATTGCTAAATATATAAAAGCAAATTGCTAAATATATAAAAGCAAATTGTTAAATATATAAAATTAATATATATATACAAAATGATGAAACTGAATTCACGAATTGGTGAATTCGGAAAATATCAAGGTCGTTACAATAATCACTTGAAGTCTACAGATCTCCGTATTTGTACGGTGAAGGGTGATAACTTTTTCGAAAACCGGGGGATTGGAAACAAACAAACAAAAAAACTTAAAAAAACAGAAACATCTTTTTAAGGGCCTCGCACCCAAAACTTACACACCCAAAAAAATAATTGTAAAAAATTCTAAGTAATCTTTTTTTTCTTAAACTGCGGGGCCCCTTAAAGGCGCGAGGCCCGGGGCGAGCCGACCCTGCACTGCAGTCAGCATGGCTGTGAACACCTTATTGAGTCACTCCCAGACCGCCTAGCTGCTGTCCGCGCTGCACACTGCAGTTACTCTGGATATTAGCTGGTGGTCACAATAATGTAACCCTACTGCGTAATACGTGGCAGGTGGCAGCACTGTTCGAAGGTCTTTCATCCACCTCGTATAATCTACGGCGCCGTTGATGAGTTGGGAGGAACCCATTAGCGTGGAGGTGCACATTATAATCAAATTCCTAACAAAAGAAGGTTGTAAACCGTCGGAATTCTGTTGACGATTGAGTACGGTGAGAATACACTCTCAATGTGAGTGTCTGCAAGTGGAGCAGTGCGTTTAAGAATGGAAGGGAAATGGTGGAGAGGCCGCCCCGATGGCGCAGTGGTCTAAGCGATGGCCTCTGATCATTCGTCCGAACGGGGTCCGGGTTCGAATCCCGGTGAGGCATGGATGTTGTGTTTGTCTTACGGCACTGGCTCTCTCCCTTCCCTGGAACCAGTGACCCTAAATTGGGGACGGGTGACTGCTTATAGCCCATTGAGTTGCTCACGGTGGTCGTTAAACCTCCAATCAAACAAACAAATGGATGTTGTGTTTGTCTTACGGCACTGGCTCTCTCCCTTCCCTGGAACCAGTGACCCTAAATTGGGGACGGGTGACTGCTTATAGCCAATTGAGTTGCTCACGGTGGTCGTTAAACCTCCAATCAAACAAACAAATGGATGTTGTGTTTGTCTTACGGCACTGGCTCTCTCCCTTCCCTGGAACCAGTTACCCTAAATTAGGGACGGGCGACTGCTTATAGCATATTGAGTTGCTCACGGTGGTCGTTAAACCTCCAATCAAACAAACAAATGGATGTTGTGTTTGTCTTACGGCACTGGTTCTCTCCCTTCCCTGGAACCAGTTACCCTAAATTAGGGACGGGCGACTGCTTATAGCCCATTGAGTTGCTCACGGTGGTCGTTAAACCTTAAATCAAACAAACAAATGGATGTTGTGTTTGTCTTACGGCACTGGCTCTCTCCCTTCCCTGGAACCAGTGACCCTAAATTGGGGACGGGTGACTGCTTATAGCCCATTGAGTTGCTCACGTTGGTCGTTAAACCTCCAATCAAACAAACAAATGGATGTTGTGTTTGTCTTACGGCACTGGCTCTCTCCCTTCCCTGGAACCAGTGACCCTAAATTGGGGACGGGTGACTGCTTATAGCCCATTGAGTTGCTCACGGTGGTCGTTAAACCTCCAATCAAACAAACAAATGGATGTTGTGTTTGTCTTACGGCACTGGCTCTCTCCTTCCCTGGAACCAGTGACCCTAAATTGGGGACGGGTGACTGCTTATAGCCCATTGAGTTGCTCACGGTGGTCGTTAAACCTACAATCAAACAAACAAATGGACGTTGTGTTTGTCTTACGGCACTGGATCTCTCCCTTCCCTGGAACCAGTGACCCTAAATTAGGGACGGGCGACTGCTTATAGCCCATTGAGTTGCTCACGGTAGTCGTTAAACCTACAATCAATCAATCAATCAATCAATGGATGTTGTGTTTGTCTTACGGCACTGGCTCTCTCCCTTCCCTGGAACCAGTGACCCTAAATTGGGGACGGGTGACTGCTTATAGCCCATTGAGTTGCTCACGGTGATCGTTAAACCTCCAATCAAAAAAAAAAAAAAAATGGTGGAGAATGAACCTCATGAGCGAAAATATTTTTCTGCTGGGAAAATTAATGGCCACGGTCTTCTGAGACTCTAAAGGTGTATTGTACGTGGATTTTCTCACAGATCGTCGCATAATAAACGCTTAATATTACTCGACACTTCTCGAAGGTCCAGTAAAGACAGCTACCAGGAGCAAGCAACAAAGGGCGCAAACATCTGTGTCATTTCTCCACGATAACGCCCATCAAATACGTACAACTAGCGTATTGCCCTTCCTAGGAAGGTTGTTTTTAAGCTTTAAATAAATATTAATATACACTGACGGAAAAAAATCCCAACACCAAGAAGGGGTTCTGTTAGATAAACGACAGTTGGCAGGCGGTGAGAGTACATCTGTAAGATGACGTCTATGCAAATTTCGCGCTCAACGCATACGTGTGGCGCTAGTAGCGCCCCTCGGAACATGCAAAGCAGGTTTGCTGTAAATACGCGCTGTAACGTTCGTGAGCGTTAGTTATCGTTGAGATTCGACGTAGGGTGTTGATGTTAGTCAAGAATGCCTTTAAGAAGACGAAGAAGCCATTATCAACAGCTCACGGAGTTTGAACGAGGTCGTGTAATAGGGCTATGAGAAGGTGGATTTTCTTTCCGCAATATTGCAGAACGACTTGGCAGGAATGTAGCCACTGTGCATGATTGTTGGCAGCGGTGGTCAAGGGAAGGTACTGCCTCAAGAAGACCGGGTTCCGGCCGGCCACGTGGCACAACTGAGAGAGAAGACCGCCGTGTACGACGTATGGCCGTGCCGCATCGTACCGCGTTTGCGGCAGCAATTCGAGCTGCAGTAGCCACCACAGTGACACAACGAACTGTTACAAATCGGTTACTTGAAGGACAGATCTGAGCCAGACGCCCTGTAGCGTGCATTCCACTTACTCCAAACCACTGCCGTTTGCGACGTCAGTGGTGTCAAGCTAGAGCTCATTGGAGGACGGAGTGGAGATCTGTTGTGTTTTCTGATGAAAGCCGGTTCAGCCTGGGTACCAGTGATGGCCGTGTGTTGGTTAGAAGGAGGCCAGGTGAACGCCTGCAACCAACCTGTCTGCGGCCGAGACACGCTGGACCTACACCTGGAGTTATGTTCTGGGGAGCAATTTCCTATGACAGCAGGAGCACTCTCGTGGTTATCCCACACACCCTGACGGCACAGTTGTACGTCGGTCTGGTGATTCAACCTGTTGTGCTGCCATTCATGAACAGCATTCGAGGGGGTGTTTTCCAACAGGATAACGCCCGCCCGCATACCGCTGTTGTAACCCAACATGCTCTCCAGAGTGTCGACATGTTGACGTGGTCTGCTAGATCACCAGGTCTTTCACCAATCGAGCACGTATGGGACATCATTGGACGACAACTCCAACGTCACCCCCAACCAGCATTAACCATCCCTGTGTTGACCGACTAAGTGCAACAGGCATGGAACTCCATCCCACAAACTGACATCCAGCACCTGTACGACACAATGCATGAACGTATGCGTGCTTGCATTCAACATTCTGGCGGTTACACCGGTTATTAATGTACCAGCATTTCACATTTAAAATGGCTCTTCTCGCGCTTACAATAAGCTGTGATATTGAAACCCTAATCGATTAAATATGTTACCTATACAAATGTATTGCCGCCATTTCATTCCTCTACAACTATTTTTTCGTGGTGTTGGGATTTTTTTCCCGTCAGTGTATATAAAGGATGTTGCCCGTCCTATTACAGAGTGAAATTTTTAATTGAAGCAGATTAAAAACAAATAAAATAGACGCCGGATTTCTGTAAGTTAATATAGTAAAAACTTAAAAGAACTCATTCATGTTAGAACTAAAAATTATATGCTACTTACACTGGCGGAAAGTGAAAAAAGAACACCAAGAAGGAATTGGCGGACGATCATGAAATTTACATATGTTAAGGGGGTCGAGTTTACGTAGGTGTGATGTTAATTTCGGGACCAACCGGTGAGCGCTTACGCCACAGCACGGCATAATATGCAAATTATCGTCGGTGGCATTTAAGGAGCACGGCGAAGTGAATGTAATAAGTCGTCGGCGTACGGACACGTGCAAAGACCCTGAAGAAGCTGCAATGCCTGGACATGGAAGACGTGTACGATTTCAGCAGTTATCGGACTTTGAGCGAGGTCGTCTAGTCGGACTCCGCGAGGCCGGGTGGTCGTATCGTCGTATTGCGGAGCGAATTGGACGGGAAGTATCGGTGGTGGTACGATGGTGGCGTAGATGGTCCGCGGAACATTAACACACGAGAAGACGTGGAACCGGGAGTCACAGACGGACTGATGAGCTGACCGATCGACGCATAAGAAGAGCGGCGTTGTCCAGTAGAACATCCACTGCGACGCAAATACGAGCTGCCGTTGCACCTGAGGTGACTGTGCGAACAATCCGCAACCGTCTACTGGATGCAGGACTACGTGCACGTGTGCCTCTGGCATGTGTACCTCTGACTCCAACCCACCGTCAGGAACGGCTGCAGTGGTGTCGCCAACGTCTGCACTGGAGAACGCAATGGCGATCTGTAGTGTTCAGCGATGAAAGCAGATTCTGCTTGGGAGCCTCCGATGGCCGTATGCGTGTTCGCAGACGCACAGGGGAGCGTCTCCACCCTTCTTGCATCCGCCAGCGACACACAGGGCCTACACCTGGTCTCCTGTTGTGGGGAGCGATCAGCTATCACTCCCGTACACAACTAGTGTTTGTACCGAGTACGTTAAACAGCACCTCCTACATCAACAACATCATTCAGCCCGTTGTTGTGCCATTTGTAAGGGCGGTCCATCGTGGTGTTTTCCAGCAAAATAACGCACGCCCACACACTGCACGTGCAACGCAACATGCACTTCATGGTGTGAGACAACTTCCATGGCCACCGGATTTGTCCCCCACTGAGCACGTGTGGGATTTTATGGGACAACGACTTATCCGGTCTCCACGGCCAGCCACGACCATCCCCGATTGAGGCGTCCAGGTTGAGGATGCTTGGAACTCAATACCCCAAACTTACATCCAACATCTGTACGACAGACTCCATGCCAGAATTGCACAGTGTGACGCAGTTCATGGCGGTTCAACCTCGTACTAACCATGTTATATGGAAATGTTATTTTTCAGTTTACCAGCAAATACAGCTGTATTTTGCCATAATGTTTTGATCACGTTATCCTCTGTATTCCGTTATTATGCTGTATAAATTTCGTTGGTATCAGAGGTCTCCTTCTTGGTGTTCTTTTTTCACTTTCGAGCCACGACCATCCCCGATTGAGGCGTCCAGGTTGAGGATGCTTGGAACTCAATACCCCAAACTTACATCCAACATCTGTACGACAGACTCCATGCCAGAATTGCACAGTGTGACGCAGTTCATGGCGGTTCAACCTCGTACTAACCATGTTACATGGAAATGTTATTTTTCAGTTTACCAGCAAATACAGCTGTATTTTGCCATAATGTTTTGATCACGTTATCCTCTGTATTCCGTTATGTATCAATTTCGTTGGTATCACACGTCTCCTTCTTGGTGTTCTTTTTTCACTTTCCAGCCACGACCATCCCCGATTTACGCGTCCAGGTTGAGGATGCTTGGAACTCAATACCCCAAACTTACATCCAACATCTGTACGACAGACTCCATGCCAGAATTGCACAGTGTGACGCAGTTCATGGCGGTTCAACCTCGTACTAACCATGTTACATGGAAATGTTATTTTTCAGTTTACCAGCAAATACAGCTGTATTTTGCCATAATGTTTTGATCACGTTATCCTCTGTATTCCGTTATGTATAAATTTCGTTGGTATCACACGTCTCCTTCTTGGTGTTCTTTTTTCACTTTCCAGCCACGACCATCCCCGATTTACGCGTCCAGGTTGAGGATGCTTGGAACTCAATACCCCAAACTTACATCCAACATCTGTACGACAGACTCCATGCCAGAATTGCACAGTGTGACGCAGTTCATGGCGGTTCAACCTCGTACTAACCATGTTACATGGAAATGTTATTTTTCAGTTTACCAGCAAATACAGCTGTATTTTGCCATAATGTTTTGATCACGTTATCCTCTGTATTCCGTTATTATGCTGTATAAATTTCGTTGGTATCAGAGGTCTCCTTCTTGGTGTTCTTTTTTCACTTTCGAGCCACGACCATCCCCGATTGAGGCGTCCAGGTTGAGGATGCTTGGAACTCAATACCCCAAACTTACATCCAACATCTGTACGACAGACTCCATGCCAGAATTGCACAGTGTGACGCAGTTCATGGCGGTTCAACCTCGTACTAACCATGTTACATGGAAATGTTATTTTTCAGTTTACCAGCAAATACAGCTGTATTTTGCCATAATGTTTTGATCACGTTATCCTCTGTATTCCGTTATTATGCTGTATAAATTTCGTTGGTATCAGACGTCTCCTTCTTGGTGTTCTTTTTTCACTTTCTATCCACGACCATCCCCGATTGAGGCGTCCAGGTTGAGGATGCTTGGAACTCAATACCCCAAACTTACATCCAACATCTGTACGACAGACTCCATGCCAGAATTGCACAGTGTGACGCAGTTCATGGCGGTTCAACCTCGTACTAACCATGTTACATGGAAATGTTATTTTTCAGTTTACCAGCAAATACAGCTGTATTTTGCCATAATGTTTTGATCACGTTATCCTCTGTATTCCGTTATTATGCTGTATAAATTTCGTTGGTATCACACGTCTCCTTCTTGGTGTTCTTTTTTCACTTTCCGCCAGTGTAGTTACACCTCTCATACTGTAACTTGCGCACTTCTTGAATACATATACTACGGTAATTATGTTTTGTCGTCCGCTTATCTATTTCACTTGCATTGTATATACACCTCACATAATGTAAATTGCGCACGCGTTGTATATATTTGATCCTGTTATTAGGATTTTAGGCATTGTCAAGGCACATACCGCCTACCACCTTTCTTCCCTGTAACTTTCGCTCTGAATAAAACATTTTGAAAGTTTGCGTGCTGGAGAAATGCGTTACTTACGTGGGGTTTGTGGCAAGACACGTTCTGTTTCTGTGAGAAATGAAGATGTATTGCAGTTGTGTGATGTAAAGCAAAATGTTGTTAGCAAGTTGGAGACCAATATGCTTCGGTGGTTTGGCCATGTTGAAAGAATGAGTGATGAAATGCTTACTAAGAAAGTCTTTTTAACCCAGGTGGCAGGAAGGAAGGCCAAGGAAGACATGGGGGGATTAGACTCAGGAGTGTCTGCATGAGACTAAGATTATGAATATGAAGTATAAAAGATCTTGTGTACGGCGTGTAATGGGCATCAGTGAAGCCCGAGTTGTATGTCAAGATCGCTGTAAATGGAGAAGTATGATACGACAACAGTATGCAAAAATATCTGTTAAACAAAGATCTTCGCTCTTTCCATATTTATAAGTGAGTCACGGAAAAACTCTCATTGGCCGCCACCAGGGAGTCGAACCCAGGGTCCTCCAGTTACATGTCGGATATGCTTCCGCTACACCACCACGGCCTCGAGTTCCTCCGGAGTCACACACGCTAACTGCCAAGCCAAGTTGGCAGGTTGCTTCTTGAAGCCCCGCACAATGCTGGGGATTCACCAAAGAGTCTGGTGGGATACGAGGCCGCGGTGGTGTAGCGGAAGCATATCCGGCGCGTAATTGGAAGACCCTGGGTTCGACTCCCAGTGGCAGCCAATGAGAATTTTTCTTGTGACTCTCTTCTAAACATGGAAAGAGCGAAGATCTTTGTTTGATGTTCCTGGTCCACGTTAAATGTCTGTATTAATTATTCATTCGCCTTCTAATTATTTGTTCAGTTGCTGCTTACCATCTTTGGTGAATCCGAAACATTGTGCGGGGCTCCAAGATGCAACCTGCCAACTTGGCTTGGCAGTTAGCGTGTGTGAGTCTGGAGGAATTTGAGGCCGCGGTGGTGTAGCGGAAGCATATCCTGCGCGTTATTGGAAGACCCTGGGTTCGACTCCCGGTGGCGGCCAATGAGAATTTTTCAGTGACTCACTTATAAACGTGGAAAGAGCGAAGTTCTTTGTTTGATGTTCCTTGTCCACGTTAAATGTCTGTATTAATTATTCATTCGCCTTCTAATTATTTCTTCAGTTGCTGCTTACCATCTTTGGTGAATCCCCAGCATTGTGCGGGGCTCCAAGAAGCAACCTGCCAACTTGGCTTGGCAGTTAGCGTGTGTGAGTCTGGAGGAATTTGAGGCCGCGGTGGTGTAGCGGAAGCATATCCTGCGCGTTATTGGAAGACCCTGGGTTCGACTCCCGGTGGCGGCCAATGAGAATTTTTCCGTGACTCACTTATAAACGTGGAAAGAGCGAAGATCTTTGTTTGATGTTCCTGGTCCACGTTAAATGTCTGTATTAATTATTCATTCGCCTTCTAATTATTTCTTCAGTTGCTGCTTACCATCTTTGGTGAATCCCCAGCATTGTGCGGGGCTCCAAGAAGCAACCTGCCAACTTGGCTTGGCAGTTAGCGTGTGTGAGTCTGGAGGAATTCGAGGCCACTGTGGTGTAGCGGAAGCATATCCTGCGCGTTATTGGAAGACCCTGGGTTCGACTCCCTGTGGCGGCCAATGAGAATTTTTCCGTGACTCACTTATAAACGTGGAAAGAGCGAAGATCTTTGTTTGATGTTCCTGGTCCACGTTAAATGTCTGTATTAATTATTCATTCGCCTTCTAATTATTTGTTCAGTTGCTGCTTACCATCTTTGGTGAATCCCCAGCATTGTGTGGGGCTCCAAGAAGCAACCTGCCAACTTGGCTTGGCAGTTAGCGTGTGTGAGTCTGGAGGAATTTGAGGCCACTGTGGTGTAGCGGAAGCATATCCTGCGCGTTATTTGAAGACCCTGGGTTCGACTCCCTGTGGCGGCCAATGAGAATTTTTCCGTGACTCACTTATAAACGTGGAAAGAGCGAAGATCTTTGTTTGATGTTACTGGTCCACGTAAAATGTCTGTATTAATTAAAAATATCCGGTAGTTTGTATTTCTTTTTGGAGCTAACCTCGGAGTCTCAGAAAACAGCTTAGTGATATGTATGTATGTAAATAAGATTAACTTCAAGACACCCGTGCATTTCTAGGACAGCATATCCATTCTCAAATTCTCATGTCATGAATGTGATGTCAGTTTCTTTATTGCAAAACAGAAATGAAACAGAGTAAGAGAAAGGGACGGAGAATTTAAAAATGTTCATAACAGGCAAAATACTCACCTTCAGGCAGTATGGCGGGCAAGAGGCAGATTATTCCTGTACCAGTAAGAAAAGTGACACTACACCACCTCCGTCCCAGTTTGGACATGAAGAACCAACTGCAGAAACTTCCAGGGGCTTCCATCAGGGACAGGAGGAAGAAGTTAAGGAATTCATTACCTATGAGATTTCCCACGTTGAGCTGAAGTCCGTAATAAACAGCAACGTTGGCTAGCCTGGAATAAATAAGAAGTAAAGATTCTGTAAAAGCCACTCAGCAACGGTGTAAAAATTCATTTTACATTATGTAATCTAAGATACTGCACAAACAAAAACACTAAGATACCACTTTCTTAGGTGCACCTGTTCTCGTCATATAAGATGCCACTTTCTTAGGTGCATCTGTTCTCGTTATATAAGATGCCACATTCTTAGGTGCATCTGTTCTCGTCATATAAGATGCCACTTTCTTAGGTGCATCTGTTCTCGTCATATAAGATGCCACTTTCTTAGATGCATCTGTTCTCGTCAAATAAGATACCACTTTCTTAGGTGCATCTGTTCTCGTCATATAAGATGCCACTTTCTAAGGTGCATCTGTTCTCGTCATATAAGATGCCACTTTCTTACGTGCATCTGTTCTCGTCATATAAGATGCCACTTTCTTAGGCGCATCTGTTCTCGTCAAATAAGATGCCACTTTCTTAGGTGCATCTGTTCTCGTCATATAAGATACCACTTTCTTAGGTGCATCTGTTCTCGTCATATAAGATGCCACTTTCTTAGGCGCATCTGTTATCGTCATATAAGATGCCACTTTCTTAGGCGCATCTGTTATCGTCACAGATGCCCCTTTCTTAGGCGCATCTGTTCTCGTCATATAAGATGCCCCTTTCTTAGGTGCATCTGTTCTCGTCATATAAGATGCCACTTTCTTGGGTGCATCTGTTCTCGTCATATAAGATGCCACTTTCTTAGGCGCATCTGTTATCGTCATATAAGATGCCACTTTCTTAGGAGCATCTGTTATCGTCACAGATGCCACTTTCTTAGGCGCATCTGTTCTCGTCATATAAGATGCCCCTTTCTTAGGTGCATCTGTTCTCGTCATATAAGATGCCACTTTCTTAGGTGCATCTGTTCTCGTCATATAAGATGCCACTTTCTTGGGTGCATCTGTTCTCGTCATATAAGATGCCACTTTCTTAGGTGCATCTGTTCTCGTCATATAAGATGCCACTTTCTTAGGTGCATCTGTTCTCGTCATATAAGATACCACTTTCTTAGGAGCATCTGTTCTCGTCATATAAGATACCACTTTCTTAGGCGCATCAGTTCTCGTCATATGAGATACCACTTTCTTATGTACATCTGTTCTCGTCATATAAGATGCCACTTTCTTAGGTGCATCTGTTCTCGTCATATAAGATGCCACTTTCTTAGGTGCATCTGTTCACGTCATATAAGATACCACTTTCTTAGGTGCATCTGTTCTCGTCATATAAGATACCACTTTCCTAGGTGCATCTGTTCTCGTCATATAAGATACCACTTTCCTAGGTGCATCTGTTCTCGTCATATAAGATACCACTTTCTTAGGTGCATCTGTTCTCGTCATATAAGATGCCACTTTCTTAGGTGCATCTGTTCTCGTCATATAAGATGCCACTTTCTTAGGTGCATCTGTTCTCGTCATATAAGATACCACTTTCTTAGGAGCATCTGTTCTCGTCATATAAGATACCACTTTCTTAGGCGCATCAGTTCTCGTCATATGAGATACCACTTTCTTAGGCGCATCAGTTCTCGTCATATGAGATACCACTTTCTTATGTACATCTGTTCTCGTCATATAAGATGCCACTTTCTTAGGTGCATCTGTTCTCGTCATATAAGATGCCACTTTCTTAGGTGCATCTGTTCACGTCATATAAGATACCACTTTCTTAGGAGCATCTGTTCTCGTCATATAAGATACCACTTTCTTAGGCGCATCAGTTCTCGTCATATGAGATACCACTTTCTTAGGCGCATCAGTTCTCGTCATATGAGATACCACTTTCTTATGTACATCTGTTCTCGTCATATAAGATGCCACTTTCTTAGGTGCATCTGTTCTCGTCATATGAGATACCACTTTCTTATGTACATCTGTTCTCGTCATATAAGATGCCACTTTCTTAGGTGCATCTGTTCTCGTCATATAAGATGCCACTTTCTTAGGTGCATCTGTTCACGTCATATAAGATACCACTTTCTTAGGTGCATCTGTTCTCGTCATATAAGATACCACTTTCCTAGGTGCATCTGTTCTCGTCATATAAGATACCACTTTCTTAGGTGCATCTGTTCTCGTATATAAGATACCACTTTCTTAGGTGCATCAGTTCTCGTCATATGAGATACCACTTTCTTAGGCGCATCAGTTCTCGTCATATGAGATACCACTTTCTTATGTACATCTGTTCTCGTCATATAAGATGCCACTTTCTTAGGTGCATCTGTTCTCGTCATATAAGATGCCACTTTCTTAGGTGCATCTGTTCACGTCATATAAGATACCACTTTCTTAGGTGCATCTGTTCTCGTCATATAAGATACCACTTTCCTAGGTGCATCTGTTCTCGTCATATAAGATACCACTTTCTTAGGTGCATCTGTTCTCGTATATAAGATACCACTTTCTTAGGTGCATCTGTTCTCGTCATATAAGATGCCACTTTCTTAGGTGCATCTGTTCTCGTCATATAAGATGCCATTTTCTTAGGCGTATCTGTTATCGTCGTATAAGATGCGACTTTCTTAGGTGCATCTGTTCTCGTCATATAAGATACCACTTTCTTAGGTGCATCTGTTCTCGTCATATAAGATGCCACTTTTTTAGGTGCATCTGTTCTCGTCATATAAGATGATACTTTCTTAGGTGCATCTGTTCTCGTCATATAAGATACCACTTTCTTAGGTGCATCTGTTCTCGTCATATAAGATGCCACTTTCTTAGGTGCATCTGTTCTCGTCATATAAGATGCCACTTTCTTAGGTGCATCTGTTCTCGTCATATAAGATGCCACTTTCTTAGGTGCATCTGTTCTCGTCATATAAGATGCCACTTTCTTAGGTGCATCTCTTCTCGTCATATAAGATGCCACTTTCTTAGGTGCATCTGTTCTCGTCATATAAGATGCGACTTTCTTAGGTGCATCTGTTCTCGTCATATAAGATGCGACTTTCTTAGGTGCATCTGTTCTCGTCATATAAGATGCCACTTTCTTAGGTGCATCTGTTCTCGTCATATAAGATGCCACTTTCTTAGGTGCATCTGTTCTCGTCATATAAGATGCCACTTTCTTAGGTGCATCTCTTCTCGTCATATAAGATACCACTTTCTTAGGTGCATCTGTTGTCGTCATATAAGATGCCACTTTCTTAGGTGCATCTGTTGTCGTCATATAAGATGCCACTTTCTTAGGTGCATCTGTTCTCGTCATATAAGATGCCACTTTCTTAGGTGCATCTGTTCTCGTCATATAAGATGCCACTTTCTTAGGTGCATCTGTTCTCGTCATATAAGATGCCACTTTCTTAGGTGCATCTGTTCTCGTCATATAAGATGCCACTTTCTTAGGCGCATCTGTTATCGTCACAGATGCCACTTTCTTAGGCGCATCTGTTCTCGTCATATAAGATGCCACTTTCTTAGGTGCATCTGTTCTCGTCATATAAGATACCACTTTCTTAGGTGCATCTGTTCTCGTCATATAAGATGCCACTTTCTTAGGTGCATCTGTTCTCGTCATATAAGATGCCACTTTCTGAGGTGCATCTGTTCTCGTCATATAAGATGCCACTTTCTTAGGCGCATCTGTTATCGTCATATAAGATGCCACTTTCTTAGGTGCATCTGTTATCGTCATATAAGATGCCACTTTCTTAGGTGCATCTGTTCTCGTCATATAAGATGCCACTTTCTTAGGTGCATCTGTTCTCGTCATATAAGATACCACTTTCTTAGGTGCATCTGTTCTCGTCATATAAGATGCCACTTTCTTAGGTGCATCTGTTCTCGTCATATAAGATGCAACTTTCTGAGGTGCATCTGTTGTCGTCATATAAGATGCCACTTTCTTAGGCGCATCTGTTATCATCATATAAGATGCCACTTTCTTAGGTGCATCTGTTCTCGTCATATAAGATGCCACTTTCTTAGGTGCATCTGTTCTCGTCATATAAGATGCCACTTTCTTAGGTGCATCTGTTCTCGTCATATAAGATACCACTTTCTTAGGTGCATCTGTTCTCGTCATATAAGATGCCACTTTCTTAGGTGCATCTGTTCTCGTCATATAAGATGCCACTTTTTTAGGTGCATCTGTTCTCGTCATAAAAGATGCCACTTTCTTAGGTGCATCTGTTCTCGTCATATAAGATGGCACTTTCTTAGGTGCATCTGTTCTCGTCATATAAGATGCCACTTTTTTAGGTGCATCTGTTCTCGTCATAAAAGATGCCACTTTCTTAGGTGCATCTGTTCTCGTCATATAAGATGCCACTTTCTTAGGTGCATCTGTTCTCGTCATATAAGATACCACTTTCTTAGGTGCATCTGTTCTCGTCATATAAGATACCACTTTCTTAGGTGCATCTGTTCTCGTCATATAAGATGCCACTTTCTTAGGTGCATCTGTTCTCGTCATATAAGATGCCACTTTTTTAGGTGCATCTGTTCTCGTCATAAAAGATGCCACTTTCTCAGGAACATCTGGTCCCGTCACATGTGTCCCTCCAATGCGTAGACAGCACGTGAGTGTGGTGCATGGTATAAATCAATCAGTTAGCTGTGCATCAAAATGGGCAAAATTTGTGATCTGGGTGACTTCGAAGTTGGCGCTATGGTGCACGTTTGTACACCGATTAAGCATTACATTATGACCACCCCCAGACTAGCAAAATGAGCGCGTCTGGAGACCTAACGTTGGTGCAGGTGAAGTTCCCAGAGCAATTTATGTATAACCCGAGGACCGGCTTTCTGGTTAGTAGAGTGTTTGGAGTCAGAATGAGAAAAGCCGCCGATTGATCGGAGTTTGAAAAAGGGAAAAATCGTGATGTCTCGGAACGACGATCTCGGAAACGGCGCGGCTTGTGAGTTGTTCACGTGCCTCTGTAGTGAGTACGTACTAAAAGTGGTGCAAACGAAGAGCCGTCGTCCAGTCGCGTGTCGTCGTCAGCTCATTGATGCTAGAGTGGAGCGGACACTTTCGCGCACTGTTCACAGCGATTGCAGGGCCACAGTGCGACAAAGAACCCACAGCAGCAACAGTCGTGATCAGTGCAATGTCTCACAGCACACAGTTCGTCGTAGCCTTCTGCGCATGGGCCTGCGTAGCTGAAGACCCAGCCGTAATCCCAAGCTCACTGCACGTCATCGCCAATAACGCATGAAATGGGCCCAACGTAATTGAGATTGGATCGTGTGTGATTGGAAGAAAGTGGTCTGGTCGGACGGATCAAGATTCCTGGTGCATCATGTAGACGGCAGAGCGCGGAAACACCAATGTAGGCTATGGCACCTGGATCAACTGTTGGGAGGAAATGCGGTGGAATTATGTTGTGGGCGATGCTTTCTTGGGACACTTTAGGACCCGTTACCCCTAGAGTACAATCCCTGACAGGTATCTGAATATCGTTGTGGACCAAGTTCACCTATTCATGGCAACTGTGTTCTCTGCTGGTGATGGCCATTACCAGCAGCAGAATGCGCCACTGCCAGAATCGTCAAGGAGTGGTTCGAGGAACATGCTGGTGACTTTCTGTTAATGCCCTGGCCTCCAAGTTCACCTGACATGAACCCAATCAAGCATTTGTGGTTCGATTTTGTTAAATCCCCCCACTCCGAAATGCAAGCAAACTGGACGACCTGCCGTTGACATTATGTTACCAGACACCCCAGGTTACCTATCACCACCCCATCGAATCGATGCCTCGTCGAGGGGCCGCTGTTTTGAAGACTAAAGGGGGTCCTACAGCTTATTAGATAGATAATCAAAATGTACTGCCTCACTGGTGTAATAACGCTTCCAGTATATTTATCTCCATCACAAGAAGGGCTCCGATGCTCAGATTAATTTGTGTCACTCCAACTCCCGGAAGAAATTCGAAGCTTAACCTACCAGGGAGAATTTCAACACACAGTGCGTCAAAGAATTTTTAATACTGGCGCTAGATTTCGGCCTACGGTGGCGCCACCAGTGTAATCGCGAATGCGTTATAAACCGTGACCATCTGCTTGCTTTCTGCCAAAAGTACTGCGCAGTTGTTAAAGTAACTCAAACGAAACGGCCGTTCATTAGAGAAGTCAAATTTTTTTCATGTTCAATTATTAAGATGGAACAAAGGGCTGTTATTAAATTTAACGCAAAACTTGGTAAAAGTGCCTCGGAAACGTACCAAATGATGAAACAAGTTTACGGTGAGTTTTGTTTAAGTAGATCAAATGTTTTCCTGTGGCACAAACGTTTTTTGGACGCTAGAAGATGATAAGCATACCGGAAGACCAAGTTCATGTAGGACACCTGAGATTATTGAAAAAGTGCGTGATTTCGTGGCAAACAATCGATGTGCGTCACTAAGAATGATGGAAGAGTCTTTAAACATCAACAAAGAAACGATTCGAACCATCCTGCATGAAGATTTGGGCAAAACAAAAGTCTGTGCTAAACTTGTTCCACACACGTTAACCAATGAACAAAAATCAAGGAGAAGTGCACATTGCAGAGACATCATTTCAGCCGCTGAAAATGATCCAAACTTCTTAAAATCGATTGTTACAGGTGATGAAACATGGTGTTTTTAACATGATACTAAAACAAAGCGACAAAGTGCGGAATGGAAGTCAAAAAACTCGCCACAAGCCAAAAAAACAAGAAAAGTTCCATCGAAAATCAAAACAATGCTCATTACATTCTTCGATAGTAAGGGTATTATCCACAAAGAATTTGTTCCAAGTGGACAAACAATTACTGGTGAGTTTTATTTAAATGTTTTGAGGCGTTTGATAGGCAGAATTCGTCGCATTCGTCCAGAATATCGGGATGAAAACAGTTGGTGTTTGTTGCACGATAATGCACCCAGTCACACCTCACTTCTTGTTCGTAGATTTTTGGCGAAAAATAACGTCTGTGTGTTGCATCATCCACCGTATTCGCCTGATTTAGCACTCTGCGAATTGTCATTGTTCCCAAAACTTAAAATGACGTTAAGAGGGTGTTATTTTGATGATATTTCGACCATACAAATAGCTTCGACACGTGCTTTGGAGGCAATTCCGCAAAGTGAAGGCATTCGAATCATTAATTAAATCGCTGTAACAAGTGTATTGAAGCCGGAGGGACTTATTTTGAATAACAAACCAAAACAAATTAGAATTTCTTGTTTCTATTTCATTTTACAGACCCAGTCTTAAAAATTCTTTGACGCACTGTATAGAGTGGCAAAAATCAAAAGTTCAGAACGAATTCCCTTCAAAAACATTAAAAAGAATGCAATTTAGTTCATATTACTCCAAACGACTTTTGTTCGATCCTTTTATTTCCACAGTACCTAAAAGATTCAAAACGTGCTTTTCATTATCACGTTTCAGATTCAATTTATTATACACGCAGAACTTATAAACGTGAGTTCACCTTTCTCCCTCACAGCAGCACCAACAGTTGTATCGAAAGTCATGGATGCAACCTTGTGGTGGAAAAGTTCTGGCGGCGTTGTGGACAATGATCACCGGACAGGCGACCGTAAAGCGTCGAGAGTTTCCGATGGTGGGTGGGTTTCGGGTTCGAATTTATGGTTCTACTTTATTCCGCTGGTGTTCATATCCGAAGAGTGAGAAGGTCATTCGAGGGTTTCGCACTTGCTCGATTACACCTACAACCCGTCCGTCGCGAGAGCGATGAGAGCTGGCGTTGTCTTGTTGAAAGAAGGCATCCTGATGCAGATATGGATAGCCATTAACGGGTGTTGGTCGTCGGAGAATATATACACTGAAGAGCAATTAAATTAGAGACAGCTGGCGTTATGCAAATGTGGCGCTGTGGGCGGCCCTGTAAACGGAAACGACATGATGTATGCAGCGATCCGGCAATAAAACGAGTGATGCGACGGGAATCAGTAAGATTCGGACGCAGTATGGGTAAGACGAAGGATCTAAGCGCATTTGATCGTGTGCAAATTGTCGGGGCCCGACAAATGGGTCACTCCATCTCGGAAGTCGTGGGATTTTCACGAGCCACTGTGTCACGGGTGCACCGTGAGTACATCGAATCCGGTAAAACCATCCCTGCAAGGGCCAACTGCCGTGGACAACAGCGTGTGGATGAGCGGGGTCATCGTCGTCTAGCCTGCATTGTAACAGCGGATAGACGGGCCACAGTGCAAGAAATCACTCGGCAATTTAACGCTGGTGCACAAAAACGTGTAAGCAGCCACACCATCCAGAACCATCTCCTCGCTATGGGGTACAGAAGCCATCGTCCCACGAGGGTACCACTGCTGACCGCACATCACAGGGTGCAAAGATTAGCATGGGAGCGGGAGCATCGCCACTGGACCCTAGACACCTGGAAAAATGTTGCCTGGACTGATGAGTCGAGATTCACGTTGGTACATGCGGATGGCAGGATACGAGCACGGCGCAAACCACATGAAGCGATGGATGCTTCTTGTCAGCAGGGTACTCTTCAAGCTGGTGGGGGTGGCATTCTCGTCTGGGGACGTGGACTGAAATGGGACCCCTGGTACGTGTGACATCGTCCCTCACACGTCAACGTTACCAGGATATCCTGGACAACCATTTGCTCCCGTTTGTGCGACTTCAACATCCCACTGGGGACCTCATCGTGCAACAAGACAATGCAGCTCCCGAATTGTATCCGAATGGTTGGATGAACACTCCAACGACGTGACCTCGCTTCCTTGGCCAGCTAGGTAACCTGACTGAGCACATCTGGGATGCCATCGAGAGAGATGACCCCCTCCATGAAATCTTCGTGAACTGTGGGAGCTTGTTCAATGGTCGTGGATCCGTATGGCTTCCCAACGCTTCCGGTGTCTTGTCGAGTCCATGCCGAGACGAATCGCCGCCGTCATCAGGACGAAAGGTGGTGCTACACGTTACTAGACAGGTATCTCTAATTCAATTGCTCTTCAGTGTATATAAAGGATACGTTTGTCCAATGTCAACCAGATCGAGTAAAAAAAAATTAAAAAAAGCCTTGAGGGCGTCAAATTTCGTCTTTATCAGTTAAATAGTTTTTGAGACATTTCATTCTGACAAAAAAAATCTCAAGGTTACTTTTACTTTTGCTGCATTAAGTGACACACACTTATAATGAATAAAATTCTCCGGCTGGACGTGTAGTGCAGGAAAGCTTACGTTAAGTCACGTTAGGATTATTGAAAGGTTACTTGACGTAGCTAAAGTGTGCTTAATCTTCAAAGTGCTAGAGTTTGTTTAGGTAAGACACGCACGTGCAATAAATTCCAAGAATATGGAATTTATTTTTACTCAGCGTGCCTCATTATCTTGAATATCAGTAATATAACTTCGGTTTTAGTACCTTGAAGGCTCCTTATTAGAGCGGTAAACACAATATACCCTGGACTTAACGTAAACACTCAATGCAATAGACTTAACGGCCAGACAGAGGTCTGACAATAAAATGAACTAAGAAAACGTACTCACTTTTAACCTTTTATTGGGGAGCTCCTGGTATTACTCAAATACACACTCCAAAATAACACAACTACTGATAGCCCGAACTTTCGTACTATCGTAGAAAAGTAGGTAAATCGCATATCAATAATCAGGAAGAACCTATCACATATAAAACGAAGCTGCTCGGTATACTTGAGCGCGCCTATATATACTGCATACCACTACGTCATGACTCACACTCGTTGCCACATATAATTCAGCGGGAGAAACAACATCTCGTTAAGTGAGAAGATAATTTGCATAGGAAAATAAAATAACAAGAGATAGTAAAATCAAAAAGAAATTGAATCTAGAGTATACGTTACATCATCTCCCCCTTATATATATTTTCTTTTTTTCACTGTTAACCTTTTATTGGGGAGCTCCTGGTATTACTCAAACACACTCCAACAAAACACAACTACTGATATTTCGTACTATCGTAGATAAATCACATAACAATATTAATGGAAGAACCTATCACATATAAAACGAAGCTCTCTGGTATAGTTGAGCGCGCCTATATATACTGCATACCAAACTTCATGACTTACACTCGTTGCCACATATAATTCAGCGGGAGAAACAACATCTCGTTAAGTGAGAAGATAATTTGCATAGGAAAATAAAATAACAAGAGATAGTAAAATCAAAAAGAAATTGAATCTAGAGTATACGTTACATCATCTCCCCCTTATATATATTTTCTTTTTTTCACTGTTAACCTTTTATTGGGGAGCTCCTGGTATTACTCAAACACACTCCAACAAAACACAACTACTGATATTTCGTACTATCGTAGATAAATCACATAACAATATTAATGGAAGAACCTATCACATATAAAACGAAGCTCTCTGGTATAGTTGAGCGCGCCTATATATACTGCATACCACACGTCATGACTTACACTCGTTGCCACATATAATTCAGCGGGAGAAACAACATCTCGTTAAGTGAGAAGATAATTTGCATAGGAAAATAAAATAACAAGAGATAGTAAAATCAAAAAGAAACTGAATCTAGAGTATACGTTACATCATCTCCCCCTTATATATATTTTCTTTTTTTCACTTTTAACCTTTTATTGGGGAGCTCCTGGTATTACTCAAATACACACTCCAAAATAACACAACTACTGATAGCCCGACCTATCGTAATATCGTAGGAAAGTAGGTAAATCGCATATCAATAATCAGGAAGAACCTATCACATATAAAACGAAGCTCTCTGGTATAGTTGAGCGCGCCTATATATACTGCATACCACACGTCATGACTTACACTCGTTGCCACATATAACTCAGCGGGAGAAACAACATCTCGTTAAGTGAGAAGATAATTTGCATAGGAAAATAAAATAACAAGAGATAGTAAAATCAGAAAGAAACTGAATCTAGAGTATACGTTACATCATCTCCCCCTTATATATATTTTCTTTTTTTCACTTTTAACCTTTTATTGGGGAGCTCCTGGTATTACTCAAATACACACTCCAAAATAACACAACTACTGATAGCCCGAACTTTCGTACTATCGTAGAAAAGTAGGTAAATCGCATATCAATAATCAGGAAGAACCTATGACATATAAAACGAAGCTGCTCGGTATACTTGAGCGCGCCTATATATACTGCATACCACACGTCATGACTTACACTCGTTGCCACATATAATTCAGCGGGAGAAACAACATCTCGTTAAGTGAGAAGATAATTTGCATAGGAAAATAAAATAACAAGAGATAGTAAAATCAAAAAGAAACTGAATCTAGAGTATACGTTACAACACACACACACACACTTGATGTCGTTACTTTTGGTACCATTAGGTACGCTCAAGATATATTGTACATATACAGGGGTTGTCCAAAATAATGGAAACACCTTGAAACAATAGGTGTTACCCACTTAATATGGTGTGGGAGCACCCTTGTCATTTAAAACTGCTTGAATCCTCCTTGGAATGGACGCATACAAGTTTTGAATGGTGGTAGGTGGTATGTTGTACCATTCTTCCTGCAGAAACTGCTCCAATTCCTTCAGAGACACCGGAGGAGGATAATGGGATTGCACTCTGTTTTCCAACACAGACCACAGGGGCTCAATGATGTTTAACCCTTTAAGTGGCCGGAACGAGTTACAACGAAGTGAATTTCTCCGTCATTTTTATCCGCGCCAGGATTCGAACCCGGGTCCACTCATTCCGGAATAAGTTGCTCTACCAATTGAGCTACGCGGACATTTTATTCTGATTCCTATCTGCCTTTATGTCGTGTGCGTCCTTCTGGCAGGTACGTCACATCTCCTGGTACGTTACATCATCTCCCCCTTATTTTTATTTATTTTTTTTTTTCGAAGTGCTGGAGAAGGGATTCTCTTATTTTTCCTATCTCGCGGTGTGGAAATAACATCACACCATTGCGAGATTGTGAACGGTCGGGTCATCCGGATAGTTCGGGCGCCATTATAACGAAGTGAATTTCTCCGTCATTTTTATCCGCGCCAGGATTCGAACCCGGGTCCACTCATTCCGGAATAAGTTGCTCTACCAATTGAGCTACGCGGACATTTTATTCTGATTCCTATCTGCCTTTATGTCGTGTGCGTCCTTCGGGCAGGTACGTCACATCTCCTGGTACGTTACATCATCTCCCCCTTATTTTTTATTTATTTTTTTTTTCGAAGTGCTGGAGAAGGGATTCTCTTATTTTTCCTATCTCGCGGTGTGGAAAGAACATCACACCATTGCGAGATTTTGAACGGTCGGGTCATCCGGATAGTTCGGGCGCCATTATAACGAAGTGAATTTCTCCGTCATTTTTATCCGCGCCAGGATTCGAACCCGGGTCCACTCATTCCGGAATAAGTTGCTCTACCAATTGAGCTACGCGGACATTTTATTCTGATTCCTATCTGCCTTTATGTCGTGTGCGTCTTTCTGGCAGGTACGTCACATCTCCTATTACGTTACAGAGTTAACTCGGGGTTATCAAAATGGGCTGATCAGCTCAGATGAATATATTCGCTGTCTAAGAAGTGGGTGAAATGTGGCTAGAACGAATTCATTTGGGGAAGGTTTAGTGGTCTTAACACCGCTTGAAGAAAATACCTGAGGGTCAGAAAATGCTACTTCCCCCTTTGATTTGTTATTCAAAGGTGTCAATTAGAGAAGTGATTGACAATGATCCTTTCTGACTGATTAGATGCTGATAGTGCCACAACAGTGTCGACGAACCTAAGAAAAGAAAGAGAAGATGTTAGAGGCTTTTTTTTATCCTGTTGCATGATATCCGTGTCATTGGGACTAGACCTACCCCATCTTGTCATGAATCAGACAATAAAGGACTAGAAGGGAGCGCTAATCACTCGTGACAGGTTTATTGTCCTTACTGCTCAGATGAGAGAGCGAAAGAAATTGCTTTGCCTTAGCTTTTGTGAAATCGGTCGTTATGGAAACAACTCTGTTTGGAGAGAGCAGAATTTTTTTTTTTTGGCACCTTTCGGATCAGGTACACTGGCCACTTAAAGGGTAAAGTCCGGTGATTGTGTAGGCCCGGGAAGGTGTGCAACTTCATCTTCATGTTCCTCAAATCATTATTGAACAGTTCGACTTCTGTGAATCGGGGCATTATCATCTTGAAAGGTGGAATCCCCTAACGGAAACAATGTCTGCGCCATTAAATGCATATGGTCGGCCAAAAGAGTGACATAGTCACCACTAGTGATCCGTCCGTGTAAGGTGATAACGGGACCTCCTGCTGCAAACCACGATATCATGGCCCAAACCATTACGGGAACCTATAACACCTTTCAATGTAGGAAGAAGAGAGTCTGGGTTGTAGGCTTCTGAGGGGGTTCTCCACACGTAAACCCGTCCTGTGGTGGGTAATGCTGAGAAACTTGATTCATCGGAAAACAAGACATGTTCCCATTGATCCGCAGTCCACGCGTTATGTTCCTGGCAGCACTGTTGTCTCCGTTTCATAATCACCTGTGACACCAGGGGATTTGCAATCGCAGCTCTGCCGTAAATATTGCGCTTATGCACTTCCCTTCGCACGGTATGTATCGACATGGGGTTCTGAAGATGTGCATTAAGCTCAGCAGTCACTTTTGTCAGCGTGGTCTTCCTCCTTGCCGTCTAAATCCTCTTTAATGTCCTCCTGCAGTGAGTTTGGTTTTCCCTCCACAATTGTGTCTCGCAGATGATGCTGTGCCGTGAACATTATATGCTGTCATGACCTCTGACATGGTACCTCTCGATACCCCCAATACCTGTGCCGCTGTGGTTCCCGACGCACCAACCAGACGGGCTCCTGCAATCAGCCCTCTTTGGAACTCCGATAGGTCACTCATTATGCCTTCACCTGGAACGAAATTATGCAAACACCGATTTACAATGAAATCACACCGACCCTTGAGAATATAACCAACACTTTTTTTACAAAACAATTGTAGCTACATGTTCGTTTTACTTAAAAAGCAGCACATGCCAAAGTCACTGTTTTCAGCGAGGTGTTTCCATTATTTTGGACAACCCTTGTATATATACACTGAACAGCAATTGAATTAGAGATACCTGTCCAGTAACGTGTAGCACCACCTTTCGCCCTGATGACGGCGGCGATTCGTCTCGGCATGGACTCGACAAGACACCGGAAGCGTTGGGAAGCCATACGGATCCACGACCCCTGAACAAGCTCCCACAGTTCACGAAGATTTCATGGAGGGGGTCATCTCTCTCGATGGCATCCCAGATATGCTCGGTCAGGTGACCTAGCTGGCCAAGGAAGCGAGGTCACGTCGGTGGAGTGTTCATCCAACCATTCGGATACAATTCGGGAGCTGCATTGTCTTGTTGCAGGATGAGGTCCCCAGTGGGATGTTGAAGACGCACAAACGGGAGCAAATGGTCGTCCAGGATATCCCGGTAACGTTGACCTGTGAGGGACGATGTCACGCGTACCAGGGGTCCCATTTCAGTCCACGTCCCCAGACGAGAATGCCACCCCCACCAGCTTGAAGAGTACCCTGCTGGCAAGAAGCATCCATCGCTTCATGTGGTTTGCGCCGTACTCGTATCCTGCCATCCGCATGTACCAACGTGAATCTCGACTCATCAGTCCAGGCAACATTTTCCCACATGTCTATGGTCCAGTGACGATGTTCCCGCTCCCATGCTAATCTTTGCACCCTGTGATGTGCGGTCAGCAGCGGTACCCTCGTGGGACGATGGCTTCTGTACCCCATAGCGAGGAGATGGTTCTGGATGGTGTGGCTGCTTACACGTTTTTGTGCACCAGCGTTAAATTGCCGAGTGATTTTTTGCACTGTGGCCCGTCTATCCGCTGTTACAATGCGAACTAGCCGACGATGACCCCGCTCATCCACACGCTGGCAGTTGGCCCTTGCAGGGATGGTTTTAACGGATTTGATGTACTCACGATGCACCCGTGACACAGTGTCCCTTGAAAATCCCACGACTTCCGAGATGGAGTGACCCATTCGTCGGGCCCCGACAATTTGCCCACGATCAAATGCGCTTAGATCCTTCGTCTTCCCCATATTGCGTCCGACTCTTACTGATTCCCGTCGCATCACTCCTTGTATTGTCAGATCGCTGCATACGTCATGTCGTTTCCGTTTATAGGGCCGCCCGCAGCGCCACATTTGCATAACGCCAGCTGTCTTTAATTCAATTGCTCTTCGGTGTATGTACTTGAAATAGTATTATTACTGCTTACTAATATTTCAATTAATATTGCTCTGATATAATATTTCAACCCATAATATACAGGGGTTGTGCAGAATAATCTGAACACCTAGGAAAGGAAAGTTTTACGCACCTAATAGGTTATGGGACCACCTTTGGCACACAAAACCGTCTGAATCCTCCTTGTAATTGACGCATACAAATCCTGAATGGTGGTTAGTTGGATGTTACACCATTCTTCATGCACAAACTGCTCCAGCTACTTGAGAGATGCAAAAGGAGCAGAACGGGAGCGTACTCTGTTTTCCAATACAGATCAGATCAGATCATACGTAGAGGATTTTAGGAAGTGAGTGTCTGACCCCAGGTCTTAAACAACCCTTAGAAATAAGAAGCTAGGACGGGCTAGAGTGCCCGATAGGAAAGTGACACGAAAGCGACGTAACCCTCTAAACAGATCAGATCAGATCATACGTAGAGGATTTTAGGAAGGGAGTGTCTGACCCCAGGTCTTAAACAACCCTTAGAAATAGGAAGCTAGGAGATTTGGGCTAGAGTGCCCGATAGGAAAGTGACACGAAAGCGACGTAACCCTCTAAACAGATCAGATCAGATCATACGTAGAGGATTTTAGGAAGGGAGTGTCTGACTCCAGGTCTTAAACAACTCTTAGAAATAGGAAGCTAGGAGATTTGGGCTAGAGTGCCCGATAGGAAAGTGACATGGAAGCGACGTAACCCTCTAAACAGATCAGATGAGATCATATGTAGAGGATTTTAGGAAGGGAATGTCTGACCCCAGATCTTAAACAACCCTTAGAAATAGGAAGCTAGGAGATTTGGGCTAGAGTGCCCGATAGGAAAGTGACACGAAAGCGACGTAACCCTCTAAACAGATCAGATCAGATCATACGTAGAGGATTTTAGGAAGGGAGGGTCTGACCCCAGGTCTTAAACAACCCTTAGAAATAGGAAGCTAGGAGATTTGGGCTAGAGTGCCCGATAGGAAAGTGACACGAAAGCGACGTAACCCTCTAAACAGATCAGATCAGATCATACGTAGAGGATTTTAGGAAGGGAGGGTCTGACCCCAGGTCTTAAACAACCCTTAGAAATAGGAAGCTAGGAGCTTTGGGCTAGAGTGCCCGATAGGAAAGTGACATGGAAGCGACGTAACCCTCTAAACAGATCAGATCAGATCAGATGTAGGGGATTTTAGGGAGGGAGTATCTAACCCCAGGTCTTAAACAACCCTTAGAAATAGGAAGCTAGGAGATTTGGGCTAGAGTGCCCGATAGGAAAGTGACATGGAAGCGACGTAACCCTCTAAACAGATCAGATGAGATCATATGTAGAGGATTTTAGGAAGGGAATGTCTGACCCCAGATCTTAAACAACCCTTAGAAATAGGAAGCTAGGAGATTTGGGCTAGAGTGCCCGATAGGAAAGTGACACGAAAGCGACGTAACCCTCTAAACAGATCAGATCAGATCATACGTAGAGGATTTTAGGAAGGGAGGGTCTGACCCCAGGTCTTAAACAACCCTTAGAAATAGGAAGCTAGGAGATTTGGGCTAGAGTGCCCGATAGGAAAGTGACACGAAAGCGACGTAACCCTCTAAACAGATCAGATCAGATCATACGTAGAGGATTTTAGGAAGGGAGGGTCTGACCCCAGGTCTTAAACAACCCTTAGAAATAGGAAGCTAGGAGATTTGGGCTAGAGTGCCCGATAGGAAAGTGATATGGAAGCGACGTAACCCTCTAAACAGATCAGATCAGATCAGATGTAGGGGATTTTAGGGAGGGAGTATCTAACCCCAGGTCTTAAACAACCCTTAGAAATAGGAAGCTAGGAGATTTGGGCTAGAGTGCCCGATAGGAAAGTGACATGGAAGCGACGTAACCCTCTAAACAGATCAGATGAGATCATATGTAGAGGATTTTAGGAAGGGAATGTCTGACCCCAGATCTTAAACAACCCTTAGAAATAGGAAGCTAGGAGATTTGGGCTAGAGTGCCCGATAGGAAAGTGACACGAAAGCGACGTAACCCTCTAAACAGATCAGATCAGATCATACGTAGAGGATTTTAGGAAGGGAGTGTCTGACCCCAGGTCTTAAACAACCCTTAGAAATAAGAAGCTAGGAAGGGCTAGAGTGCCCGATAGGAAAGTGACACGAAAGCGACGTAACCCTCTAAACAGATCAGATCAGATCATACGTAGAGGATTTTAGGAAGAGAGTGTCTGACCATAGGTCTTAAACAACCCTTAGAAATAGGAAGCTAGGAGATTTGGGCTAGAGTGCCCGATAGGAAAGTGACACGAAAGCGACGTAACCCTCTAAAAAGATAAGATCATATCATATGTAGAGGATTTTAGGAAGGGAGTGTCTGACCCCAGGTCTTAAACAACCCTTAGAAATAGGAAGCTAGGGGATTTGGGCTAGAGTGCCCGATAGGAAAGTGACATGGAAGCGACGGAACCCTCTAAACAGATCCGATCAGATCAGATGTACAGGACTTTAGGAAGGGAGTGTCTGACCCCAGGTCTTAAACAACCCTTAGAAATAGGAAGCTAGGAGATTTGGGCTAGAGTGCCCGATAGGAAAGTGACATGGAAGCGACGGAACCCTCTATACAGATCAGATCAGATCACTCATAGAGAATTTTAGGAAGGGAGTGTCTGATCCCAGGTCTTAAACAACCCTTAGAAATAGAAAGCTAGAAGATTTGGGTCAGAGCGCCCGATAAGAAAGTGACATGGAAGCGAAGTAACCCTCTAAACAGATAAGATCAGATCAGATGTATAGGACTTTAGGAAGGGAGTGTCTGACCCCAGGTCTTAAACAACCCTTAGAAATAGGAAGCTAGGAGATTTGGGCTAGAGTGCCCGATAGGAAAGTGACATGGAAGCGACGGAACCCTCTAAACAGATCAGATCAGATCAGATCATATGTAGAGGATTTTAGGAAAGGGAGTGTCTTACCCCAGGTCTTAAACAACCCTTAGACACAGAAAGCTAGGAGATTTGGGCTACACTGCCCGATAGGAAAGATAATTTCAGATCAGGTCAAATGTAGAGGATTTTAGGGAAGGGAGTGTCTGACCCCAGGTCTTAAACAGCCCTTAGAAATAGGAAGCCAGGAGATTTGGGCTAGAGTACCCGATAGGAAAGTGACACGAAAGCGACGTAACCCTCTAAACAGATAAGATCAGATGTAGAGGATTTTAGGAAGAGAGTGTCTGACCCCAGGTCTTAAACAACCTTTAGAAATATGAAGCTAGGAGATTTGGGCTAGAATGCCCGATAGGAAAGTGACATGGAAGCGACGGAACCCTCTAAACAGATCAGATCAGATCAGATGTACAGGACTTTAGGAAGGGAGTGTCTGATCCCAGGTCTTAAACAACCCTTAGAAATAGGAAGCTAGGAGGTTTGGGCTAGAGTGCCCGATTGGAAAGTGACACGAAAGCGACGTAACCCTCTAAACAGATCAGATCAGATCACATATAGAGAATTTTAGGAAGGGAGTGTCTGACCCCAGGTCCTAAAAACCATTAGAAATAGAAAGCTAGGAGATTCGGGCTAGAGCACCCGATAGGAAAGTGACACGAAAGCGACGTAACACTCTAAACAGATCAGATCAGATGTAGAGGATTTTAGGAAGAGAGTGTCTGACCCCAGGTCTTAAACAACCTTTAGAAATATGAAGCTAGGAGATTTGGGCTAGAATGCCCGATAGGAAAGTGACACGAAAGCTACGTAACCCTCTAAACAGATCAGATCAGATCAGATGTACAGGACTTTAGGAAGGGAGTGTCTGATCCCAGGTCTTAAACAACCCTTAGAAATAGGAAGCTAGGACATTTGGGCTAGAGTGCCCGATAGGAAAGTGACACGAAAGCGACGTAACCCTCTAAACAGATCAGATCACATCATACGTAGAGGATTTTAAGAAGGGAGTGTCTGACCCTAGGTCTTAAACAACCCTTCGAAATAAGAAGCTAGGAGATTTGGGCTAGAGTGCCCGATAGGAAAGTGACACGAAAGCGACGTAACACTCTAAACAGATCAGATCAGATGTAGAGGATTTTAGGAAGAGAGTGTCTGACCCCAGGTCTTAAACAACCTTTAGAAATATGAAGCTAGGAGATTTGGGCTAGAATGCCCGATAGGAAAGTGACATGGAAGCGACGGAACCCTCTAAACAGATCAGATCAGATCAGATGTACAGGACTTTAGGAAGGGAGTGTCTGATCCCACGTCTTAAACAACCCTTAGAAATAGGAAGCTAGGAGATTTGGGCTAGAGTGCCCGATAGGAAAGTGACACGAAAGCGACGTAACCCTCTAAACAGATCTGATCAGATCATACGTAGAGGATTTTAAGAAGGGAGTGTCTGACCCTAGGTCTTAAACAACCCTTCGAAATAAGAAGCTAGGAGGGGCTAGAGTGCCCGATAGGAAAGTGACACGAAAGCGACGTAACCCTCTAAACAGATCAGATCAGATGTAGAGGATTTTAGGAAGAGAGTGTCTGACCCCAGGTCTTAAACAACCCTTAGAAATATGAAGCTAGGAGATTTGGGCTAGAATGCCCGATAGGAAAGTGACACGAAAGCTACGTAACCCTCTAAACAGATCAGATCAGATGTAGAGGATTTTAGGAAGGGAGTGTCTGATCCCAGGTCTTAAACAACCCTTAGAAATAGGAAGCTAGGAGATTTGGGCTAGAGTGCCCGATAGGAAAGTGACACGAAAGCGACGTAACCCTCTAAACAGATCTGATCAGATCATACGTAGAGGATTTTAAGAAGGGAGTGTCTGACCCTAGGTCTTAAACAACCCTTCGAAATAAGAAGCTAGGAGGGGCTAGAGTGCCCGATAGGAAAGTGACACGAAAGCGACGTAACCCTCTAAACAGATCAGATCAGATGTAGAGGATTTTAGGAAGAGAGTGTCTGACCCCAGGTCTTAAACAATCCTTAGAAATATGAAGCTAGGAGATTTGGGCTAGAATGCCCGATAGGAAAGTGACACGAAAGCTACGTAACCCTCTAAACAGATCAGATCAGATGTAGAGGATTTTAGGAAGGGAGTGTCTGATCCCACGTCTTAAACAACCCTTAGGAATAGGAAGCTAGGAGATTTGGGCTAGAGTGCCCGATAGGAAAGTGACACGAAAGCGACGTAACCCTCTAAACAGATCTGATCAGATCATACGTAGAGGATTTTAAGAAGGGAGTGTCTGACCCTAGGTCTTAAACAACCCTTCGAAATAAGAAGCTAGGAGGGGCTAGAGTGCCCGATAGGAAAGTGACACGAAAGCGACGTAACACTCTAAACAGATCAGATCAGATGTAGAGGATTTTAGGAAGAGAGTGTCTGACCCCAGGTCTTAAACAACCTTTAGAAATATGAAGCTAGGAGATTTGGGCTAGAATGCCCGATAGGAAAGTGACATGGAAGCGAGGTAGAAGACGCCCTTATTTACTACCGGGGTCAGAAGGCTTAACGTGTCCATTCAATGCTCTAAACAGATCAGATCAGATCAGATGTACAGGACTTTAGGAAGGGAGTGTCTGATCCCACGTCTTAAACAACCCTTAGAAATAGGAAGCTAGGAGATTTGGGCTAGAGTGCCCGATAGGAAAGTGACACGAAAGCGACGTAACCCTCTAAACAGATCTGATCAGATCATACGTAGAGGATTTTAAGAAGGGAGTGTCTGACCCTAGGTCTGAAACAACCCTTCGAAATAAGAAGCTAGGAGGGGCTAGAGTGCCCGATAGGAAAGTGACACGAAAGCGACGTAACCCTCTAGTAGAACAGATCAGATCAGATGTAGAGGATTTTAGGAAGAGAGTGTCTGACCCCAGGTCTTAAACAACCCTTAGAAATATGAAGCTAGCAGATTTGGGCTAGAATGCCCGATAGGAAAGTGACACGGGAAGCGAGGTAGAAGACGCCCTTATTTACTACCGGGGGTCAGAAGGCTTAACGTGTCCATTAAATGCTCTAGTAGATCAGATCAGATCAGATGTAGAGGATTTTAGGAAGGAGTGTCTGATCCCAGGTCTTAAACAACCCTTAGAAATAGGAAGCTAGGAGATTTGGGCTAGAATGCCCGATAGGAAAGTGACACGGAAGCGAGGTAGAAGACGCCCTTATTTACTACCGGGGGTCAGAAGGCTTAACGTGCCCATTCAATGCTCTAGTAGATCAGATCAGATCAGATGTAGAGGATTTTAGGAAGGGAGTGTCTGATCCCAGGTCTTAAACAACCCTTAGAAATATGAAGCTAGGAGATTTGGGCTAGAATGCCCGATAGGAAAGTGACACGAAAGCTACGTAACCCTCTAAACAGATCAGATCAGATGTAGAGGATTTTAGGAAGGGAGTGTCTGATCCCAGGTCTTAAACAACCCTTAGAAATAGGAAGCTAGAAGATTTGGGCTAGAATGCCCGATAGGAAAGTGACACGAAAGCTACGTAACCCTCTAAACAGATCAGATCAGATGTAGAGGATTTTAGGAAGGGAGTGTCTGATCCCAGGTCTTAAACAACCCTTAGAAATAGGAAGCTAGGAGGTTTGGGCTAGAGTGCCCGATAGGAAAGTGACACGGAAGCGAGGTAGAAGACGCCCTTATTTACTACCGGGGGTCAGAAGGCTTAACGTGTCCATTCAATGCTCTAGTAGATCAGATCAGATCATATGTAGAGGATTTTAGGAAGGGAGTGTCTGACCCCAGGTCTTAAACAACCCTTAGAAATAGGAAGCTAGGAGATTTGGGCTAGAGTGCCCGATAGGAAAGTGACACGGAAGCGAGGTAGAAGACGCCCTTATTTACTACCGGGGGTCAGAAGGCTTAACGTGTCCATTCAATGCTCTAGTAGATCAGATCAGATCATATGTAGAGGATTTTAGGAAGGGAGTGTCTGACCCCAGGTCTTAAACAACCCTTAGAAATAGGAAGCTAGGAGATTTGGGCTAGAGTGCCCGATAGGAAAGTGACACGGAAGCGAGGTAGAAGACGCCCTTATTTACTACCGGGGGTCAGAAGGCTTAACGTGTCCATTCAATGCTCTAGTAGATCAGATCTGATCATATGTAGAGGATTTTAGGAAGGGAGTGTCTGACCCCAGGTCTTAAACAACCCTTAGAAATAGGAAGCTAGGAGATTTGGGCTAGAGTGCCCGATAGGAAAGTGACACGGAAGCGAGGTAGAAGACGCCCTTATTTACTACCGGGGGTCAGAAGGCTTAACGTGCCCATTCAATGCTCTAGTAGATCAGATCTGATCATATGTAGAGGATTTTAGGAAGGGAGTGTCTGACCCCAGGTCTTAAACAACCCTTAGAAATAGGAAGCTAGGAGATTTGGGCTAGAGTGCCCGATAGGAAAGTGACACGGAAGCGAGGTAGAAGACGCCCTTATTTACTACCGGGGGTCAGAAGGCTTAACGTGCCCATTCAATGCTCTAGTAGATCAGATCTGATCATATGTAGAGGATTTTAGGAAGGGAGTGTCTGGCCCCAGGTCTTAAACAACCCTTAGAAATAGGAAGCTAGGAGATTTGGGCTAGAGTGCCCGATAGGAAAGTGACACGGAAGCGAGGTAGAAGACGCCCTTATTTACTACCGGGGGTCAGAAGGCTTAACGTGCCCATTCAATGCTCTAGTAGATCAGATCTGATCATATGTAGAGGATTTTAGGAAGGGAGTGTCTGACCCCAGGTCTTAAACAACCCTTAGAAATAGGAAGCTAGGAGATTTGGGCTAGAGTGCCCGATAGGAAAGTGACACGGAAGCGAGGTAGAAGACGCCCTTATTTACTACCGGGGGTCAGAAGGCTTAACGTGTCCATTCAATGCTCTAGTAGATCAGATCTGATCATATGTAGAGGATTTTAGGAAGGGAGTGTCTGACCCCAGGTCTTAAACAACCCTTAGAAATAGGAAGCTAGGAGATTTGGGCTAGAGTGCCCGATAGGAAAGTGACACGGAAGCGAGGTAGAAGACGTCCTTATTTACTACCGGGGGTCAGAAGGCTTAACGTGCCCATTCAATGCTCTAGTAGATCAGATCTGATCATATGTAGAGGATTTTAGGAAGGGAGTGTCTGACCCCAGGTCTTAAACAACCCTTAGAAATAGGAAGCTAGGAGATTTAGGCTAGAGTGCCCGATAGGAAAGTGACACGGAAGCGAGGTAGAAGACGCCCTTATTTACTACCGGGGGTCAGAAGGCTTAACGTGTCCATTCAATGCTCTAGTAGATCAGATCAGATCATATGTAGAGGACTTTAGGAAGGGAGTGTCTGATCCCAGGTCTTAAACAACCCTTAGAAATAGGAAGCTAGGAGGTTTGGGCTAGAGTGCCGGATAGGAAAGTGACACGAAAGCGACGTAACCCTCTAAACAGATCAGATCAGATCACATATAGAGAATTTTAGGAAGGGAGTGTCTGACCCCAGGTCCTAAAAAACCATTAGAAATAGAAAGCTAGGAGATTCGGGCTAGAGCACCCGATAGGAAAGTGACAGGAAAGCGACGTAACACTCTAAACAGATCAGATCAGATGTAGAGGATTTTAGGAAGAGAGTGTCTGACCCCAGGTCTTAAACAACCTTTAGAAATATGAAGCTAGGAGATTTGGGCTAGAATGCCTGATAGGAAAGTGACACGAAAGCGACGTAACCCTCTAAACAGATCAGATCAGATCACATATAGAGAATTTTAGGAAGGGAGTGTCTGACCCCAGGTCCTAAAAAACCATTAGAAATAGAAAGCTAGGAGATTCGGGCTAGAGCACCCGATAGGAAAGTGACAGGAAAGCGACGTAACACTCTAAACAGATCAGATCAGATGTAGAGGATTTTAGGAAGAGAGTGTCTGACCCCAGGTCTTAAACAACCTTTAGAAATATGAAGCTAGGAGATTTGGGCTAGAATGCCCGATAGGAAAGTGACACGAAAGCGAGGTAGAAGACGCCCTTATTTACTACCGGGGGTCAGAAGGCTTAACGTGTCCATTCAATGCTCTAGTAGATCAGATCAGATCATATGTAGAGGATTTTAGGAAGGGAGTGTCTGACCCCAGGTCTTAAACAACCCTTAGAAATAGGAAGCTAGGAGATTTGGGCTAGAGTGCCCGATAGGAAAGTGGCACGGAAGCGAGGTAGAAGACGCCCTTATTTACTACCGGGGGTCAGAAGGCTTAACGTGTCCATTCAATGCTCTAGTAGATCAGATCAGATCATATGTAGAGGATTTTAGGAAGGGAGTGTCTGACCCCAGGTCTTAAACAACCCTTAGAAATAGGAAGCTAGGAGATTTGGGCTAGAGTGCCCGATAGGAAAGTGACACGGAAGCGAGGTAGAAGACGCCCTTATTTACTACCGGGGGTCAGAAGGCTTAACGTGTCCATTCAATGCTCTAGTAGATCAGATCAGATCATATGTAGAGGATTTTAGGAAGGGAGTGTCTGACCCCAGGTCTTAAACAACCCTTAGAAATAGGAAGCTAGGAGATTTGGGCTAGAGTGCCCGATAGGAAAGTGACACGGAAGCGAGGTAGAAGACGCCCTTATTTACTACCGGGGGTCAGAAGGCTTAACGTGTCCATTCAATGCTCTAGTAGATCAGATCTGATCATATGTAGAGGATTTTAGGAAGGGAGTGTCTGACCCCAGGTCTTAAACAACCCTTAGAAATAGGAAGCTAGGAGATTTGGGCTAGAGTGCCCGATAGGAAAGTGACACGGAAGCGAGGTAGAAGACGCCCTTATTTACTACCGGGGGTCAGAAGGCTTAACGTGCCCATTCAATGCTCTAGTAGATCAGATCTGATCATATGTAGAGGATTTTAGGAAGGGAGTGTCTGACCCCAGGTCTTAAACAACCCTTAGAAATAGGAAGCTAGGAGATTTGGGCTAGAGTGCCCGATAGGAAAGTGACACGGAAGCGAGGTAGAAGACGCCCTTATTTACTACCGGGGGTCAGAAGGCTTAACGTGCCCATTCAATGCTCTAGTAGATCAGATCTGATCATATGTAGAGGATTTTAGGAAGGGAGTGTCTGACCCCAGGTCTTAAACAACCCTTAGAAATAGGAAGCTAGGAGATTTGGGCTAGAGTGCCCGATAGGAAAGTGACACGGAAGCGAGGTAGAAGACGCCCTTATTTACTACCGGGGGTCAGAAGGCTTAACGTGCCCATTCAATGCTCTAGTAGATCAGATCTGATCATATGTAGAGGATTTTAGGAAGGGAGTGTCTGACCCCAGGTCTTAAACAACCCTTAGAAATAGGAAGCTAGGAGATTTGGGCTAGAGTGCCCGATAGGAAAGTGACACGGAAGCGAGGTAGAAGACGCCCTTATTTACTACCGGGGGTCAGAAGGCTTAACGTGTCCATTCAATGCTCTAGTAGATCAGATCTGATCATATGTAGAGGATTTTAGGAAGGGAGTGTCTGACCCCAGGTCTTAAACAACCCTTAGAAATAGGAAGCTAGGAGATTTGGGCTAGAGTGCCCGATAGGAAAGTGACACGGAAGCGAGGTAGAAGACGCCCTTATTTACTACCGGGGGTCAGAAGGCTTAACGTGCCCATTCAATGCTCTAGTAGATCAGATCTGATCATATGTAGAGGATTTTAGGAAGGGAGTGTCTGACCCCAGGTCTTAAACAACCCTTAGAAATAGGAAGCTAGGAGATTTGGGCTAGAGTGCCCGATAGGAAAGTGACACGGAAGCGAGGTAGAAGACGCCCTTATTTACTACCGGGGGTCAGAAGGCTTAACGTGCCCATTCAATGCTCTAGTAGATCAGATCAGATCATATGTAGAGGATTTTAGGAAGGGAGTGTCTGACCCCAGGTCTTAAACAACCCTTAGAAATAGGAAGCTAGGAGATTTGGGCTAGAGTGCCCGATAGGAAAGTGACACGGAAGCGAGGTAGAAGACGCCCTTATTTACTACCGGGGGTCAGAAGGCTTAACGTGCCCATTCAATGCTCTAGTAGATCAGATCAGATCATATGTAGAGGATTTTAGGAAGGGAGTGTCTGACCCCAGGTCTTAAACAACCCTTAGAAATAGGAAGCTAGGAGATTTGGGCTAGAGTGCCCGATAGGAAAGTGACACGGAAGCGAGGTAGAAGACGCCCTTATTTACTACCGGGGGTCAGAAGGCTTAACGTGCCCATTCAATGCTCTAGTAGATCAGATCAGATCATATGTAGAGGATTTTAGGAAGGGAGTGTCTGACCCCAGGTCTTAAACAACCCTTAGAAATAGGAAGCTAGGAGATTTGGGCTAGAGTGCCCGATAGGAAAGTGACACGGAAGCGAGGTAGAAGACGCCCTTATTTACTACCGGGGGTCAGAAGGCTTAACGTGCCCATTCAATGCTCTAGTAGATCAGATCAGATCATATGTAGAGGATTTTAGGAAGGGAGTGTCTGACCCCAGGTCTTAAACAACCCTTAGAAATAGGAAGCTAGGAGATTTGGGCTAGAGTGCCCGATAGGAAAGTGACACGGAAGCGAGGTAGAAGACGCCCTTATTTACTACCGGGGGTCAGAAGGCTTAACGTGCCCATTCAATGCTCTAGTAGATCAGATCAGATCATATGTAGAGGATTTTAGGAAGGGAGTGTCTGACCCCAGGTCTTAAACAACCCTTAGAAATAGGAAGCTAGGAGATTTGGGCTAGAGTGCCCGATAGGAAAGTGACACGGAAGCGAGGTAGAAGACGCCCTTATTTACTACCGGGGGTCAGAAGGCTTAACGTGCCCATTCAATGCTCTAGTAGATCAGATCTGATCATATGTAGAGGATTTTAGGAAGGGAGTGTCTGACCCCAGGTCTTAAACAACCCTTAGAAATAGGAAGCTAGGAGATTTGGGCTAGAGTGCCCGATAGGAAAGTGACACGGAAGCGAGGTAGAAGACGCCCTTATTTACTACCGGGGGTCAGAAGGCTTAACGTGCCCATTCAATGCTCTAGTAGATCAGATCTGATCATATGTAGAGGATTTTAGGAAGGGAGTGTCTGACCCCAGGTCTTAAACAACCCTTAGAAATAGGAAGCTAGGAGATTTGGGCTAGAGTGCCCGATAGGAAAGTGACACGGAAGCGAGGTAGAAGACGCCCTTATTTACTACCGGGGGTCAGAAGGCTTAACGTGTCCATTCAATGCTCTAGTAGATCAGATCAGATCATATGTAGAGGATTTTAGGAAGAGAGTGTCTGACCCCAGGTCTTAAACAACCCTTAGAAATAGGAAGCTAGGAGATTTGGGCTAGAGTGCCCGATAGGAAAGTGACACGGAAGCGAGGTAGAAGACGCCCTTATTTACTACCGGGGGTCAGAAGGCTTAACGTGTCCATTCAATGCTCTAGTAGATCAGATCTGATCATATGTAGAGGATTTTAGGAAGGGAGTGTCTGACCCCAGGTCTTAAACAACCCTTAGAAATAGGAAGCTAGGAGATTTGGGCTAGAGTGCCCGATAGGAAAGTGACACGGAAGCGAGGTAGAAGACGCCCTTATTTACTACCGGGGGTCAGAAGGCTTAACGTGCCCATTCAATGCTCTAGTAGATCAGATCTGATCATATGTAGAGGATTTTAGGAAGGGAGTGTCTGACCCCAGGTCTTAAACAACCCTTAGAAATAGGAAGCTAGGAGATTTGGGCTAGAGTGCCCGATAGGAAAGTGACACGGAAGCGAGGTAGAAGACGCCCTTATTTACTACCGGGGGTCAGAAGGCTTAACGTGCCCATTCAATGCTCTAGTAGATCAGATCTGATCATATGTAGAGGATTTTAGGAAGGGAGTGTCTGACCCCAGGTCTTAAACAACCCTTAGAAATAGGAAGCTAGGAGATTTGGGCTAGAGTGCCCGATAGGAAAGTGACACGGAAGCGAGGTAGAAGACGCCCTTATTTACTACCGGGGGTCAGAAGGCTTAACGTGCCCATTCAATGCTCTAGTAGATCAGATCTGATCATATGTAGAGGATTTTAGGAAGGGAGTGTCTGACCCCAGGTCTTAAACAACCCTTAGAAATAGGAAGCTAGGAGATTTGGGCTAGAGTGCCCGATAGGAAAGTGACACGGAAGCGAGGTAGAAGACGCCCTTATTTACTACCGGGGGTCAGAAGGCTTAACGTGCCCATTCAATGCTCTAGTAGATCAGATCAGATCATATGTAGAGGATTTTAGGAAGGGAGTGTCTGACCCCAGGTCTTAAACAACCCTTAGAAATAGGAAGCTAGGAGATTTGGGCTAGAGTGCCCGATAGGAAAGTGACACGGAAGCGAGGTAGAAGACGCCCTTATTTACTACCGGGGGTCAGAAGGCTTAACGTGCCCATTCAATGCTCTAGTAGATCAGATCAGATCATATGTAGAGGATTTTAGGAAGGGAGTGTCTGACCCCAGGTCTTAAACAACCCTTAGAAATAGGAAGCTAGGAGATTTGGGCTAGAGTGCCCGATAGGAAAGTGACACGGAAGCGAGGTAGAAGACGCCCTTATTTACTACCGGGGGTCAGAAGGCTTAACGTGCCCATTCAATGCTCTAGTAGATCAGATCTGATCATATGTAGAGGATTTTAGGAAGGGAGTGTCTGACCCCAGGTCTTAAACAACCCTTAGAAATAGGAAGCTAGGAGATTTGGGCTAGAGTGCCCGATAGGAAAGTGACACGGAAGCGAGGTAGAAGACGCCCTTATTTACTACCGGGGGTCAGAAGGCTTAACGTGCCCATTCAATGCTCTAGTAGATCAGATCTGATCATATGTAGAGGATTTTAGGAAGGGAGTGTCTGACCCCAGGTCTTAAACAACCCTTAGAAATAGGAAGCTAGGAGATTTGGGCTAGAGTGCCCGATAGGAAAGTGACACGGAAGCGAGGTAGAAGACGCCCTTATTTACTACCGGGGGTCAGAAGGCTTAACGTGTCCATTCAATGCTCTAGTAGATCAGATCAGATCATATGTAGAGGATTTTAGGAAGAGAGTGTCTGACCCCAGGTCTTAAACAACCCTTAGAAATAGGAAGCTAGGAGATTTGGGCTAGAGTGCCCGATAGGAAAGTGACACGGAAGCGAGGTAGAAGACGCCCTTATTTACTACCGGGGGTCAGAAGGCTTAACGTGTCCATTCAATGCTCTAGTAGATCAGATCTGATCATATGTAGAGGATTTTAGGAAGGGAGTGTCTGACCCCAGGTCTTAAACAACCCTTAGAAATAGGAAGCTAGGAGATTTGGGCTAGAGTGCCCGATAGGAAAGTGACACGGAAGCGAGGTAGAAGACGCCCTTATTTACTACCGGGGGTCAGAAGGCTTAACGTGTCCATTCAATGCTCTAGTAGATCAGATCTGATCATATGTAGAGGATTTTAGGAAGGGAGTGTCTGACCCCAGGTCTTAAACAACCCTTAGAAATAGGAAGCTAGGAGATTTGGGCTAGAGTGCCCGATAGGAAAGTGACACGGAAGCGAGGTAGAAGACGCCCTTATTTACTACCGGGGGTCAGAAGGCTTAACGTGTCCATTCAATGCTCTAGTAGATCAGATCAGATCATATGTAGAGGATTTTAGGAAGGGAGTGTCTGACCCCAGGTCTTAAACAACCCTTAGAAATAGGAAGCTAGGAGATTTGGGCTAGAGTGCCCGATAGGAAAGTGACACGGAAGCGAGGTAGAAGACGCCCTTATTTACTACCGGGGGTCAGAAGGCTTAACGTGTCCATTCAATGCTCTAGTAGATCAGATCAGATCATATGTAGAGGATTTTAGGAAGGGAGTGTCTGACCCCAGGTCTTAAACAACCCTTAGAAATAGGAAGCTAGGAGATTTGGGCTAGAGTGCCCGATAGGAAAGTGACACGGAAGCGAGGTAGAAGACGCCCTTATTTACTACCGGGGGTCAGAAGGCTTAACGTGTCCATTCAATGCTCTAGTAGATCAGATCAGATCATATGTAGAGGATTTTAGGAAGGGAGTGTCTGACCCCAGGTCTTAAACAACCCTTAGAAATAGGAAGCTAGGAGATTTGGGCTAGAGTGCCCGATAGGAAAGTGACACGGAAGCGAGGTAGAA